>OZ026842.1:18921701-20121701 GCA_964023205.1 Lutraria lutraria | reverse complement strand
TCGCGGGATTCTTCGCGTATTTTACGGATAAATCATGCTTTCAATTTAAATACAAAATTTGATTTCTAACATGGCGAATTGAAGACATTAACCTCCTACACAACAAAATAATATCTCAGTATCTGTGTGTATTGAATATCGTGTATTGGTTCATTATCAATATGTAAAAAACATGTGCTCATGCCGCGGGTCTGTTTACGTTTTATATAGACATCTTAAATGATGAAATAAATGTAAATATGATATATATCACCCCCTATAATTTATCTGAACTGATTAGGTTGCATAATTGTTGTACATAAAGATCTAAGTACAGATGAATTCATGTCGCGGGATTTTTGGTGTATTTCACGGAAAAAATATGCTTTCTTTTTAAATACAAATTGTGGCTTGCAATAGGTCGAAATGAAGACATTTACAACTTAGAAATCATGTTGATGCCGCAGACCCTGTATTTATTTAATTTTGTGTATTGGTTTTCTTGATAAACAATCAAAATGGTCTATATCTATGACGGAAATGCTTGATATGTAAGGGGCGGATCTTGTGTACTTTTTCATAGTCAAGATTCTTGTCCAAATGACGAGAAAAAATTGTAAACAACAAGCCGTTACTCATATTTCTTGATAAACTATCAAAATGGTCAATATCTATGATGGCATTGCTTGGTATGCAAAGGGCGGATCTTGCGTACTTTTATAGTCCAAATTCTAGACCAAATGATGAGAAAAAATTATAATCAAATAAAATGCGCGCTACGCATATTCTATGCAAAGAATGCAGCATTATGATCTTTCTAAGTTTTGAAACAAACGTTGTTCATCAATAGACTCGTGTATTGAACTGCATTAATTTTGTATCTCTTTGTTTACACGTTTCGTATAAAAGAACACACCAAATCGTAAATAACTAAGAACAGAATAAATTTATGTCGCGGGATTGTTCGCGTATTTTACGGATAAATCATGCTTTCAATTTTAATACAAAATTTGATTTCTAACATGGCGAATTGAAGACATTAACCTCCTACACAACAAAATTAATATCTCAGTCTCTGTGTGTATTGAATATCGTGTATTGGTTCATTATCAATATGTAAAATACATGTGTTCATGCCGCGGGTCTGTTTACGTTTTATATAGACATCTTAAATGATGAAATAAATGTAAATATGATATATATCACCCCTATAATTAATCTGAACTGATTAGGTTGCATAATTGTTGTACATAAAGATCTAAGTACAGATGAATTCATGTCGCGGGATTTTTGGTGTATTTCACGGAAAAAATATGCTTTCTTTTTAAATACAAATTGTGGCTTGCAATAGGTCGAAATGAAGACATTTACAACTTAGAAATCATGTTGATACCGCAGACCCTGTATTTATTTAATTTTGTGTTTTGGTTTTCTTGATAAACAATCAAAATGGTCAATATCTATGACGGAAATGCTTGGTATGTAAGGGGCGGATCTTGTGTACTTTTTCATAGTCAAGATTCTTGTCCAAATGACGAGAAAAAATTGTAAACAACAAGCCGTTACTCATATTTCTTGATAAACTATCAAAATGGTCAATATCTATGATGGCATTGCTTGGTATGCAAAGGACGAATCTTGCGTACTTTTATAGTCCAAATTCTAGACCAAATGATGAGAAAAAAACTTATAATCAACAAGCCGTTAGTCATATTTTATAATGTTCAATTGATATACACCTTGCAGAATAATGCATTAAAAAAGATTTGCCTACAAAAACATTCATAACTGTGTTGGAACCACGAATGTGAAAAATATAATGAGTGTGTATGATGAGAATATTTTATGAATAAAATGCGCGCTACGCATATTCTATGCAAAGAATGCAGCATTATGATCTTTCTAAGTTTTGAAACAAACGTTGTTCATCAATAGACTCTTGCATTGAACTGCATTAATTTTGTATCTCTTTGTTTACACGTTTCGTATAAAGGTACACACGAAATCGTAAATAACTAAGAACAGAATAAATTTATGTCGCGGGATTGTTCGCGTATTTTACGGATAAATCATGCTTTCAATTTAAATACAAAATTTGATTTCTAACATGGCGAATTGAAGACATTAACCTCCTACACAACAAAATTAATATCTCAGTCTCTGTGTGTATTGAATATCGTGTATTGGTTCATTATCAATATGTAAAATACATGTGTTCATGCCGCGGGTCTGTTTACGTTTTATATAGACATCTTAAATGATGAAATAAATGTAAATATGATATATATCACCCCCTATAATTTATCTGAACTGATTAGGTTGCATAATTGTTGTACATAAAGATCTAAGTACAGATGAATTCATGTCGCGGGATTTTTGGTGTATTTCACGGAAAAAATATGCTTTCTTTTTGAATACAAATTGTTACTTGTAATAGGTCGAAATGAAGACATTTACAACTTAGAAATCATGTTGATACCGCAGACCCTGTATTTATTTAATTTTGTGTATTAGTTTTCTTGATAAACAATCAAAATGGTCAATATCTTTGACGGAAATGCTTGGTATGTAAGGGGCGGATCTTGTGTACTTTTTCATATTCAAAATTCTTGTCCAAATTATGAGAATAACTTGTAAACAACAAGCCGTTACTCATATTTCTTGATAAACTATCAAAATGGTCAATATCTATGATGGCATTGCTTGGTATACATGGTGCGGATCTTGTGTACCTTTTATAGTCCAAATTCTAGACCAAATGATGAGAAAAAAACTTATAATCAACAAGCCGTTAGTCATATTTTATAATGTTCAATTGATATACACCTTGCAGAATAATGCATTAAAAAAGATTTGCCTACAAAAACATTCATAACTGTGTTGGAACCACGAATGTGAAAAATATAATGAGTGTGTATGATGAGAATATTTTATGAATAAAATGCGCGCTACGCATATTCTATGCAAAGAATGCAGCATTATGATCTTTCTAAGTTTTGAAACAAACGTTGTTCATCAATAGACTCTTGCATTGAACTGCATTAATTTTGTATCTCTTTGTTTACACGTTTCGTATAAAGGTACACACGAAATCGTAAATAACTAAGAACAGAATAAATTTATGTCGCGGGATTCTTCGCGTATTTTACGGATAAATCATGCTTTCAATTTAAATACAAAATTTGATTTCTAACATGGCGAATTGAAGACATTAACCTCCTACACAACAAAATAATATCTCAGTATCTGTGTGTATTGAATATCGTGTATTGGTTCATTATCAATATGTAAAAAACATGTGCTCATGCCGCGGGTCTGTTTACGTTTTATATAGACATCTTAAATGATGAAATAAATGTAAATATGATATATATCACCCCCTATAATTTATCTGAACTGATTAGGTTGCATAATTGTTGTACATAAAGATCTAAGTACAGATGAATTCATGTCGCGGGATTTTTGGTGTATTTCACGGAAAAATATGCTTTCTTTTTAAATACAAATTGTGGCTTGCAATAGGTCGAAATGAAGACATTTACAACTTAGAAATCATGTTGATGCCGCAGACCCTGTATTTATTTAATTTTGTGTATTGGTTTTCTTGATTAACAAACAAAATGGTCTATATCTATGACGGAAATGCTTGATATGTAAGGGGCGGATCTTGTGTACTTTTTCATAGTCAAGATTCTTGTCCAAATGACGAGAAAAAATTGTAAACAACAAGCCGTTACTCATATTTCTTGATAAACTATCAAAATGGTCAATATCTATGATGGCATTGCTTGGTATGCAAAGGGCGGATCTTGCGTACTTTTATAGTCCAAATTCTAGACCAAATGATGAGAAAAAATTATAATCAAATAAAATGCGCGCTACGCATATTCTATGCAAAGAATGCAGCATTATGATCTTTCTAAGTTTTGAAACAAACGTTGTTCATCAATAGACTCGTGTATTGAACTGCATTAATTTTGTATCTCTTTGTTTACACGTTTCGTATAAAAGAACACACCAAATCGTAAATAACTAAGAACAGAATAAATTTATGTCGCGGGATTGTTCGCGTATTTTACGGATAAATCATGCTTTCAATTTTAATACAAAATTTGATTTCTAACATGGCGAATTGAAGACATTAACCTCCTACACAACAAAATTAATATCTCAGTCTCTGTGTGTATTGAATATCGTGTATTGGCTCATTATCAATATGTAAAATACATGTGTTCATGCCGCGGGTCTGTTTACGTTTTATATAGACATCTTAAATGATGAAATAAATGTAAATATGATATATATCACCCCTATAATTAATCTGAACTGATTAGGTTGCATAATTGTTGTACATAAAGATCTAAGTACAGATGAATTCATGTCGCGGGATTTTTGGTGTATTTCACGGAAAAAATATGCTTTCTTTTTAAATACAAATTGTGGCTTGCAATAGGTCGAAATGAAGACATTTACAACTTAGAAATCATGTTGATACCGCAGACCCTGTATTTATTTAATTTTGTGTTTTGGTTTTCTTGATAAACAATCAAAATGGTCAATATCTATGACGGAAATGCTTGGTATGTAAGGGGCGGATCTTGTGTACTTTTTCATAGTCAAGATTCTTGTCCAAATGACGAGAAAAATTTGTAAACAACAAGCCGTTACTCATATTTCTTGATAAACTATCAAAATGGTCAATATCTATGATGGCATTGCTTGGTATACATGGTGCGGATCTTGTGTACCTTTTATAGTCCAAATTCTAGACCAAATGATGAGAAAAAAACTTATAATCAACAAGCCGTTAGTCATATTTTATAATGTTCAATTGATATACACCTTGCAGAATAATGCATTAAAAAAGATTTGCCTACAAAAACATTCATAACTGTGTTGGAACCACGAATGTGAAAAATATAATGAGTGTGTATGATGAGAATATTTTATGAATAAAATGCGCGCTACGCATATTCTATGCAAAGAATGCAGCATTATGATCTTTCTAAGTTTTGAAACAAACGTTGTTCATCAATAGACTCTTGCATTGAACTGCATTAATTTTGTATCTCTTTGTTTACACGTTTCGTATAAAGGTACACACGAAATCGTAAATAACTAAGAACAGAATAAATTTATGTCGCGGGATTCTTCGCGTATTTTACGGATAAATCATGCTTTCAATTTAAATACAAAATTTGATTTCTAACATGGCGAATTGAAGACATTAACCTCCTACACAACAAAATTAATATCTCAGTCTCTGTGTGTATTGAATATCGTGTATTGGTTCATATCAATATGTAAAATACATGTGTTCATGCCGCGGGTCTGTTTACGTTTTATATAGACATCTTAAATGATGAAATAAATGTAAATATGATATATATCATCCCCTATAATTTATCTGAACTGATTAGGTTGCATAATTGTTGTACATAAAGATCTAAGTACAGATGAATTCATGTCGCGGGATTTTTGGTGTATTTCACGGAAAAAATATGCTTTCTTTTTGAATACAAATTGTTACTTGTAATAGGTCGAAATGAAGACATTTACAACTTAGAAATCATGTTGATACCGCAGACCCTGTATTTATTTAATTTTGTGTATTAGTTTTCTTGATAAACAATCAAAATGGTCAATATCTTTGACGGAAATGCTTGGTATGTAAGGGGCGGATCTTGTGTACTTTTTCATATTCAAAATTCTTGTCCAAATTATGAGAATAACTTGTAAACAACAAGCCGTTACTCATATTTCTTGATAAACTATCAAAATGGTCAATATCTATGATGGCATTGCTTGGTATACATGGTGCGGATCTTGTGTACCTTTTATAGTCCAAATTCTAGACCAAATGATGAGAAAAAAACTTATAATCAACAAGCCGTTAGTCATATTTTATAATGTTCAATTGATATACACCTTGCAGAATAATGCATTAAAAAAGATTTGCCTACAAAAACATTCATAACTGTGTTGGAACCACGAATGTGAAAAATATAATGAGTGTGTATGATGAGAATATTTTATGAATAAAATGCGCGCTACGCATATTCTATGCAAAGAATGCAGCATTATGATCTTTCTAAGTTTTGAAACAAACGTTGTTCATCAATAGACTCTTGCATTGAACTGCATTAATTTTGTATCTCTTTGTTTACACGTTTCGTATAAAGGTACACACGAAATCGTAAATAACTAAGAACAGAATAAATTTATGTCGCGGGATTCTTCGCGTATTTTACGGATAAATCATGCTTTCAATTTAAATACAAAATTTGATTTCTAACATGGCGAATTGAAGACATTAACCTCCTACACAACAAAATAATATCTCAGTATCTGTGTGTATTGAATATCGTGTATTGGTTCATTATCAATATGTAAAAAACATGTGCTCATGCCGCGGGTCTGTTTACGTTTTATATAGACATCTTAAATGATGAAATAAATGTAAATATGATATATATCACCCCCTATAATTTATCTGAACTGATTAGGTTGCATAATTGTTGTACATAAAGATCTAAGTACAGATGAATTCATGTCGCGGGATTTTTGGTGTATTTCACGGAAAAATATGCTTTCTTTTTAAATACAAATTGTGGCTTGCAATAGGTCGAAATGAAGACATTTACAACTTAGAAATCATGTTGATGCCGCAGACCCTGTATTTATTTAATTTTGTGTATTGGTTTTCTTGATTAACAAACAAAATGGTCTATATCTATGACGGAAATGCTTGATATGTAAGGGGCGGATCTTGTGTACTTTTTCATAGTCAAGATTCTTGTCCAAATGACGAGAAAAAATTGTAAACAACAAGCCGTTACTCATATTTCTTGATAAACTATCAAAATGGTCAATATCTATGATGGCATTGCTTGGTATGCAAAGGGCGGATCTTGCGTACTTTTATAGTCCAAATTCTAGACCAAATGATGAGAAAAAATTATAATCAAATAAAATGCGCGCTACGCATATTCTATGCAAAGAATGCAGCATTATGATCTTTCTAAGTTTTGAAACAAACGTTGTTCATCAATAGACTCGTGTATTGAACTGCATTAATTTTGTATCTCTTTGTTTACACGTTTCGTATAAAAGAACACACCAAATCGTAAATAACTAAGAACAGAATAAATTTATGTCGCGGGATTGTTCGCGTATTTTACGGATAAATCATGCTTTCAATTTTAATACAAAATTTGATTTCTAACATGGCGAATTGAAGACATTAACCTCCTACACAACAAAATTAATATCTCAGTCTCTGTGTGTATTGAATATCGTGTATTGGCTCATTATCAATATGTAAAATACATGTGTTCATGCCGCGGGTCTGTTTACGTTTTATATAGACATCTTAAATGATGAAATAAATGTAAATATGATATATATCACCCCTATAATTAATCTGAACTGATTAGGTTGCATAATTGTTGTACATAAAGATCTAAGTACAGATGAATTCATGTCGCGGGATTTTTGGTGTATTTCACGGAAAAAATATGCTTTCTTTTTAAATACAAATTGTGGCTTGCAATAGGTCGAAATGAAGACATTTACAACTTAGAAATCATGTTGATACCGCAGACCCTGTATTTATTTAATTTTGTGTTTTGGTTTTCTTGATAAACAATCAAAATGGTCAATATCTATGACGGAAATGCTTGGTATGTAAGGGGCGGATCTTGTGTACTTTTTCATAGTCAAGATTCTTGTCCAAATGACGAGAAAAATTTGTAAACAACAAGCCGTTACTCATATTTCTTGATAAACTATCAAAATGGTCAATATCTATGATGGCATTGCTTGGTATACATGGTGCGGATCTTGTGTACCTTTTATAGTCCAAATTCTAGACCAAATGATGAGAAAAAAACTTATAATCAACAAGCCGTTAGTCATATTTTATAATGTTCAATTGATATACACCTTGCAGAATAATGCATTAAAAAAGATTTGCCTACAAAAACATTCATAACTGTGTTGGAACCACGAATGTGAAAAATATAATGAGTGTGTATGATGAGAATATTTTATGAATAAAATGCGCGCTACGCATATTCTATGCAAAGAATGCAGCATTATGATCTTTCTAAGTTTTGAAACAAACGTTGTTCATCAATAGACTCTTGCATTGAACTGCATTAATTTTGTATCTCTTTGTTTACACGTTTCGTATAAAGGTACACACGAAATCGTAAATAACTAAGAACAGAATAAATTTATGTCGCGGGATTCTTCGCGTATTTTACGGATAAATCATGCTTTCAATTTAAATACAAAATTTGATTTCTAACATGGCGAATTGAAGACATTAACCTCCTACACAACAAAATTAATATCTCAGTCTCTGTGTGTATTGAATATCGTGTATTGGTTCATATCAATATGTAAAATACATGTGTTCATGCCGCGGGTCTGTTTACGTTTTATATAGACATCTTAAATGATGAAATAAATGTAAATATGATATATATCATCCCCTATAATTTATCTGAACTGATTAGGTTGCATAATTGTTGTACATAAAGATCTAAGTACAGATGAATTCATGTCGCGGGATTTTTGGTGTATTTCACGGAAAAAATATGCTTTCTTTTTGAATACAAATTGTTACTTGTAATAGGTCGAAATGAAGACATTTACAACTTAGAAATCATGTTGATACCGCAGACCCTGTATTTATTTAATTTTGTGTATTAGTTTTCTTGATAAACAATCAAAATGGTCAATATCTTTGACGGAAATGCTTGGTATGTAAGGGGCGGATCTTGTGTACTTTTTCATATTCAAAATTCTTGTCCAAATTATGAGAATAACTTGTAAACAACAAGCCGTTACTCATATTTCTTGATAAACTATCAAAATGGTCAATATCTATGATGGCATTGCTTGGTATACATGGTGCGGATCTTGTGTACCTTTTATAGTCCAAATTCTAGACCAAATGATGAGAAAAAAACTTATAATCAACAAGCCGTTAGTCATATTTTATAATGTTCAATTGATATACACCTTGCAGAATAATGCATTAAAAAAGATTTGCCTACAAAAACATTCATAACTGTGTTGGAACCACGAATGTGAAAAATATAATGAGTGTGTATGATGAGAATATTTTATGAATAAAATGCGCGCTACGCATATTCTATGCAAAGAATGCAGCATTATGATCTTTCTAAGTTTTGAAACAAACGTTGTTCATCAATAGACTCTTGCATTGAACTGCATTAATTTTGTATCTCTTTGTTTACACGTTTCGTATAAAGGTACACACGAAATCGTAAATAACTAAGAACAGAATAAATTTATGTCGCGGGATTCTTCGCGTATTTTACGGATAAATCATGCTTTCAATTTAAATACAAAATTTGATTTCTAACATGGCGAATTGAAGACATTAACCTCCTACACAACAAAATAATATCTCAGTATCTGTGTGTATTGAATATCGTGTATTGGTTCATTATCAATATGTAAAAAACATGTGCTCATGCCGCGGGTCTGTTTACGTTTTATATAGACATCTTAAATGATGAAATAAATGTAAATATGATATATATCACCCCCTATAATTTATCTGAACTGATTAGGTTGCATAATTGTTGTACATAAAGATCTAAGTACAGATGAATTCATGTCGCGGGATTTTTGGTGTATTTCACGGAAAAAATATGCTTTCTTTTTAAATACAAATTGTGGCTTGCAATAGGTCGAAATGAAGACATTTACAACTTAGAAATCATGTTGATGCCGCAGACCCTGTATTTATTTAATTTTGTGTATTGGTTTTCTTGATAAACAATCAAAATGGTCTATATCTATGACGGAAATGCTTGATATGTAAGGGGCGGATCTTGTGTACTTTTTCATAGTCAAGATTCTTGTCCAAATGACGAGAAAAAATTGTAAACAACAAGCCGTTACTCATATTTCTTGATAAACTATCAAAATGGTCAATATCTATGATGGCATTGCTTGGTATGCAAAGGGCGGATCTTGCGTACTTTTATAGTCCAAATTCTAGACCAAATGATGAGAAAAAATTATAATCAAATAAAATGCGCGCTACGCATATTCTATGCAAAGAATGCAGCATTATGATCTTTCTAAGTTTTGAAACAAACGTTGTTCATCAATAGACTCGTGTATTGAACTGCATTAATTTTGTATCTCTTTGTTTACACGTTTCGTATAAAAGAACACACCAAATCGTAAATAACTAAGAACAGAATAAATTTATGTCGCGGGATTGTTCGCGTATTTTACGGATAAATCATGCTTTCAATTTTAATACAAAATTTGATTTCTAACATGGCGAATTGAAGACATTAACCTCCTACACAACAAAATTAATATCTCAGTCTCTGTGTGTATTGAATATCGTGTATTGGTTCATTATCAATATGTAAAATACATGTGTTCATGCCGCGGGTCTGTTTACGTTTTATATAGACATCTTAAATGATGAAATAAATGTAAATATGATATATATCACCCCTATAATTAATCTGAACTGATTAGGTTGCATAATTGTTGTACATAAAGATCTAAGTACAGATGAATTCATGTCGCGGGATTTTTGGTGTATTTCACGGAAAAAATATGCTTTCTTTTTAAATACAAATTGTGGCTTGCAATAGGTCGAAATGAAGACATTTACAACTTAGAAATCATGTTGATACCGCAGACCCTGTATTTATTTAATTTTGTGTTTTGGTTTTCTTGATAAACAATCAAAATGGTCAATATCTATGACGGAAATGCTTGGTATGTAAGGGGCGGATCTTGTGTACTTTTTCATAGTCAAGATTCTTGTCCAAATGACGAGAAAAAATTGTAAACAACAAGCCGTTACTCATATTTCTTGATAAACTATCAAAATGGTCAATATCTATGATGGCATTGCTTGGTATGCAAAGGACGAATCTTGCGTACTTTTATAGTCCAAATTCTAGACCAAATGATGAGAAAAAAACTTATAATCAACAAGCCGTTAGTCATATTTTATAATGTTCAATTGATATACACCTTGCAGAATAATGCATTAAAAAAGATTTGCCTACAAAAACATTCATAACTGTGTTGGAACCACGAATGTGAAAAATATAATGAGTGTGTATGATGAGAATATTTTATGAATAAAATGCGCGCTACGCATATTCTATGCAAAGAATGCAGCATTATGATCTTTCTAAGTTTTGAAACAAACGTTGTTCATCAATAGACTCTTGCATTGAACTGCATTAATTTTGTATCTCTTTGTTTACACGTTTCGTATAAAGGTACACACGAAATCGTAAATAACTAAGAACAGAATAAATTTATGTCGCGGGATTCTTCGCGTATTTTACGGATAAATCATGCTTTCAATTTAAATACAAAATTTGATTTCTAACATGGCGAATTGAAGACATTAACCTCCTACACAACAAAATAATATCTCAGTATCTGTGTGTATTGAATATCGTGTATTGGTTCATTATCAATATGTAAAAAACATGTGCTCATGCCGCGGGTCTGTTTACGTTTTATATAGACATCTTAAATGATGAAATAAATGTAAATATGATATATATCACCCCCTATAATTTATCTGAACTGATTAGGTTGCATAATTGTTGTACATAAAGATCTAAGTACAGATGAATTCATGTCGCGGGATTTTTGGTGTATTTCACGGAAAAAATATGCTTTCTTTTTAAATACAAATTGTGGCTTGCAATAGGTCGAAATGAAGACATTTACAACTTAGAAATCATGTTGATGCCGCAGACCCTGTATTTATTTAATTTTGTGTATTGGTTTTCTTGATAAACAATCAAAATGGTCTATATCTATGACGGAAATGCTTGATATGTAAGGGGCGGATCTTGTGTACTTTTTCATAGTCAAGATTCTTGTCCAAATGACGAGAAAAAATTGTAAACAACAAGCCGTTACTCATATTTCTTGATAAACTATCAAAATGGTCAATATCTATGATGGCATTGCTTGGTATGCAAAGGGCGGATCTTGCGTACTTTTATAGTCCAAATTCTAGACCAAATGATGAGAAAAAATTATAATCAAATAAAATGCGCGCTACGCATATTCTATGCAAAGAATGCAGCATTATGATCTTTCTAAGTTTTGAAACAAACGTTGTTCATCAATAGACTCGTGTATTGAACTGCATTAATTTTGTATCTCTTTGTTTACACGTTTCGTATAAAAGAACACACCAAATCGTAAATAACTAAGAACAGAATAAATTTATGTCGCGGGATTGTTCGCGTATTTTACGGATAAATCATGCTTTCAATTTTAATACAAAATTTGATTTCTAACATGGCGAATTGAAGACATTAACCTCCTACACAACAAAATTAATATCTCAGTCTCTGTGTGTATTGAATATCGTGTATTGGTTCATTATCAATATGTAAAATACATGTGTTCATGCCGCGGGTCTGTTTACGTTTTATATAGACATCTTAAATGATGAAATAAATGTAAATATGATATATATCACCCCTATAATTAATCTGAACTGATTAGGTTGCATAATTGTTGTACATAAAGATCTAAGTACAGATGAATTCATGTCGCGGGATTTTTGGTGTATTTCACGGAAAAAATATGCTTTCTTTTTAAATACAAATTGTGGCTTGCAATAGGTCGAAATGAAGACATTTACAACTTAGAAATCATGTTGATACCGCAGACCCTGTATTTATTTAATTTTGTGTTTTGGTTTTCTTGATAAACAATCAAAATGGTCAATATCTATGACGGAAATGCTTGGTATATAAGGGGCGGATCTTGTGTACTTTTTCATAGTCAAGATTCTTGTCCAAATGACGAGAAAAAATTGTAAACAACAAGCCGTTACTCATATTTCTTGATAAACTATCAAAATGGTCAATATCTATGATGGCATTGCTTGGTATGCAAAGGACGAATCTTGCGTACTTTTATAGTCCAAATTCTAGACCAAATGATGAGAAAAAATTATAATCAAATAAAATGCGCGCTACGCATATTCTATGCAAAGAATGCAGCATTATGATCTTTCTAAGTTTTGAAACAAACGTTGTTCATCAATAGACTCGTGTATTGAACTGCATTAATTTTGTATCTCTTTGTTTACACGTTTCGTATAAAAGAACACACCAAATCGTAAATAACTAAGAACAGAATAAATTTATGTCGCGGGATTGTTCGCGTATTTTACGGATAAATCATGCTTTCAATTTTAATACAAAATTTGATTTCTAACATGGCGAATTGAAGACATTAACCTCCTACACAACAAAATTAATATCTCAGTCTCTGTGTGTATTGAATATCGTGTATTGGTTCATTTTCAATATGTAAAATACATGTGTTCATGCCGCGGGTCTGTTTACGTTTTATATAGACATCTTAAATGATGAAATAAATGTAAATATGATATATATCACCCCTATAATTAATCTGAACTGATTAGGTTGCATAATTGTTGTACATAAAGATCTAAGTACAGATGAATTCATGTCGCGGGATTTTTGGTGTATTTCACGGAAAAAATATGCTTTCTTTTTGAATACAAATTGTTACTTGTAATAGGTCGAAATGAAGACATTTACAACTTAGAAATCATGTTGATACCGCAGACCCTGTATTTATTTAATTTTGTGTATTAGTTTTCTTGATAAACAATCAAAATGGTCAATATCTTTGACGGAAATGCTTGGTATGTAAGGGGCGGATCTTGTGTACTTTTTCATATTCAAAATTCTTGTCCAAATTATGAGAATAACTTGTAAACAACAAGCCATTACTCATATTTCTTGATAAACTATCAAAATGGTCAATATCTATGATGGCGTTGCTTGGTATACATGGTGCGGATCTTGTGTACCTTTTATAGTCCAAATTCTAGACCAAATGATGAGAAAAAAACTTATAATCAACAAGCCGTTAGTCATATTTTATAATGTTCAATTGATATACACCTTGCAGAATAATGCATTAAAAAAGATTTGCCTACAAAAACATTCATAACTGTGTTGGAACCACGAATGTGAAAAATATAATGAGTGTGTATGATGAGAATATTTTATGAATAAAATGCGCGCTACGCATATTCTATGCAAAGAATGCAGCATTATGATCTTTCTAAGTTTTGAAACAAACGTTGTTCATCAATAGACTCTTGCATTGAACTGCATTAATTTTGTATCTCTTTGTTTCACGTTTCGTATAAAGGTACACACGAAATCGTAAATAACTAAGAACAGAATAAATTTATGTCGCGGGATTCTTCGCGTATTTTACGGATAAATCATGCTTTCAATTTAAATACAAAATTTGATTTCTAACATGGCGAATTGAAGACATTAACCTCCTACACAACAAAATAATATCTCAGTATCTGTGTGTATTGAATATCGTGTATTGGTTCATTATCAATATGTAAAAAACATGTGCTCATGCCGCGGGTCTGTTTACGTTTTATATAGACATCTTAAATGATGAAATAAATGTAAATATGATATATATCACCCCCTATAATTTATCTGAACTGATTAGGTTGCATAATTGTTGTACATAAAGATCTAAGTACAGATGAATTCATGTCGCGGGATTTTTGGTGTATTTCACGGAAAAAATATGCTTTCTTTTTAAATACAAATTGTGGCTTGCAATAGGTCGAAATGAAGACATTTACAACTTAGAAATCATGTTGATACCGCAGACCCTGTATTTATTTAATTTTGTGTATTGGTTTTCTTGATAAACAATCAAAATGGTCTATATCTATGACGGAAATGCTTGATATGTAAGGGGCGGATCTTGTGTACTTTTTCATAGTCAAGATTCTTGTCCAAATGACGAGAAAAAATTGTAAACAACAAGCCGTTACTCATATTTCTTGATAAACTATCAAAATGGTCAATATCTATGATGGCATTGCTTGGTATGCAAAGGGCGGATCTTGCGTACTTTTATAGTCCAAATTCTAGACCAAATGATGAGAAAAAATTATAATCAAATAAAATGCGCCCTACGCATATTCTATGCAAAGAATGCAGCATTATGATCTTTCTAAGTTTTGAAACAAACGTTGTTCATCAATAGACTCGTGTATTGAACTGCATTAATTTTGTATCTCTTTGTTTACACGTTTCGTATAAAAGAACACACCAAATCGTAAATAACTAAGAACAGAATAAATTTATGTCGCGGGATTGTTCGCGTATTTTACGGATAAATCATGCTTTCAATTTTAATACAAAATTTGATTTCTAACATGGCGAATTGAAGACATTAACCTCCTACACAACAAAATTAATATCTCAGTCTCTGTGTGTATTGAATATCGTGTATTGGTTCATTATCAATATGTAAAATACATGTGTTCATGCCGCGGGTCTGTTTACGTTTTATATAGACATCTTAAATGATGAAATAAATGTAAATATGATATATATCACCCCTATAATTAATCTGAACTGATTAGGTTGCATAATTGTTGTACATAAAGATCTAAGTACAGATGAATTCATGTCGCGGGATTTTTGGTGTATTTCACGGAAAAAATATGCTTTCTTTTTAAATACAAATTGTGGCTTGCAATAGGTCGAAATGAAGACATTTACAACTTAGAAATCATGTTGATACCGCAGACCCTGTATTTATTTAATTTTGTGTTTTGGTTTTCTTGATAAACAATCAAAATGGTCAATATCTATGACGGAAATGCTTGGTATGTAAGGGGCGGATCTTGTGTACTTTTTCATAGTCAAGATTCTTGTCCAAATGACGAGAAAAAATTGTAAACAACAAGCCGTTACTCATATTTCTTGATAAACTATCAAAATGGTCAATATCTATGATGGCATTGCTTGGTATGCAAAGGACGAATCTTGCGTACTTTTATAGTCCAAATTCTAGACCAAATGATGAGAAAAAAACTTATAATCAACAAGCCGTTAGTCATATTTTATAATGTTCAATTGATATACACCTTGCAGAATAATGCATTAAAAAAGATTTGCCTACAAAAACATTCATAACTGTGTTGGAACCACGAATGTGAAAAATATAATGAGTGTGTATGATAAGAATATTTTATGAATAAAATGCGCGCTACGCATATTCTATGCAAAGAATGCAGCATTATGATCTTTCTAAGTTTTGAAACAAACGTTGTTCATCAATAGACTCTTGCATTGAACTGCATTAATTTTGTATCTCTTTGTTTACACGTTTCGTATAAAGGTACACACGAAATCGTAAATAACTAAGAACAGAATAAATTTATGTCGCGGGATTCTTCGCGTATTTTACGGATAAATCATGCTTTCAATTTAAATACAAAATTTGATTTCTAACATGGCGAATTGAAGACATTAACCTCCTACACAACAAAATAATATCTCAGTATCTGTGTGTATTGAATATCGTGTATTGGTTCATTATCAATATGTAAAAAACATGTGCTCATGCCGCGGGTCTGTTTACGTTTTATATAGACATCTTAAATGATGAAATAAATGTAAATATGATATATATCACCCCCTATAATTTATCTGAACTGATTAGGTTGCATAATTGTTGTACATAAAGATCTAAGTACAGATGAATTCATGTCGCGGGATTTTTGGTGTATTTCACGGAAAAAATATGCTTTCTTTTTAAATACAAATTGTGGCTTGCAATAGGTCGAAATGAAGACATTTACAACTTAGAAATCATGTTGATGCCGCAGACCCTGTATTTATTTAATTTTGTGTATTGGTTTTCTTGATAAACAATCAAAATGGTCTATATCTATGACGGAAATGCTTGATATGTAAGGGGCGGATCTTGTGTACTTTTTCATAGTCAAGATTCTTGTCCAAATGACGAGAAAAAATTGTAAACAACAAGCCGTTACTCATATTTCTTGATAAACTATCAAAATGGTCAATATCTATGATGGCATTGCTTGGTATGCAAAGGGCGGATCTTGCGTACTTTTATAGTCCAAATTCTAGACCAAATGATGAGAAAAAATTATAATCAAATAAAATGCGCGCTACGCATATTCTATGCAAAGAATGCAGCATTATGATCTTTCTAAGTTTTGAAACAAACGTTGTTCATCAATAGACTCGTGTATTGAACTGCATTAATTTTGTATCTCTTTGTTTACACGTTTCGTATAAAAGAACACACCAAATCGTAAATAACTAAGAACAGAATAAATTTATGTCGCGGGATTGTTCGCGTATTTTACGGATAAATCATGCTTTCAATTTTAATACAAAATTTGATTTCTAACATGGCGAATTGAAGACATTAACCTCCTACACAACAAAATTAATATCTCAGTCTCTGTGTGTATTGAATATCGTGTATTGGTTCATTATCAATATGTAAAATACATGTGTTCATGCCGCGGGTCTGTTTACGTTTTATATAGACATCTTAAATGATGAAATAAATGTAAATATGATATATATCACCCCTATAATTAATCTGAACTGATTAGGTTGCATAATTGTTGTACATAAAGATCTAAGTACAGATGAATTCATGTCGCGGGATTTTTGGTGTATTTCACGGAAAAAATATGCTTTCTTTTTAAATACAAATTGTGGCTTGCAATAGGTCGAAATGAAGACATTTACAACTTAGAAATCATGTTGATACCGCAGACCCTGTATTTATTTAATTTTGTGTTTTGGTTTTCTTGATAAACAATCAAAATGGTCAATATCTATGACGGAAATGCTTGGTATGTAAGGGGCGGATCTTGTGTACTTTTTCATAGTCAAGATTCTTGTCCAAATGACGAGAAAAAATTGTAAACAACAAGCCGTTACTCATATTTCTTGATAAACTATCAAAATGGTCAATATCTATGATGGCATTGCTTGGTATGCAAAGGACGAATCTTGCGTACTTTTATAGTCCAAATTCTAGACCAAATGATGAGAAAAAATTATAATCAAATAAAATGCGCGCTACGCATATTCTATGCAAAGAATGCAGCATTATGATCTTTCTAAGTTTTGAAACAAACGTTGTTCATCAATAGACTCGTGTATTGAACTGCATTAATTTTGTATCTCTTTGTTTACACGTTTCGTATAAAAGAACACACCAAATCGTAAATAACTAAGAACAGAATAAATTTATGTCGCGGGATTGTTCGCGTATTTTACGGATAAATCATGCTTTCAATTTTAATACAAAATTTGATTTCTAACATGGCGAATTGAAGACATTAACCTCCTACACAACAAAATTAATATCTCAGTCTCTGTGTGTATTGAATATCGTGTATTGGTTCATTATCAATATGTAAAATACATGTGTTCATGCCGCGGGTCTGTTTACGTTTTATATAGACATCTTAAATGATGAAATAAATGTAAATATGATATATATCACCCCTATAATTAATCTGAACTGATTAGGTTGCATAATTGTTGTACATAAAGATCTAAGTACAGATGAATTCATGTCGCGGGATTTTTGGTGTATTTCACGGAAAAAATATGCTTTCTTTTTGAATACAAATTGTTACTTGTAATAGGTCGAAATGAAGACATTTACAACTTAGAAATCATGTTGATACCGCAGACCCTGTATTTATCTAATTTTGTGTATTAGTTTTCTTGATAAACAATCAAAATGGTCAATATCTTTGACGGAAATGCTTGGTATGTAAGGGGCGGATCTTGTGTACTTTTTCATATTCAAAATTCTTGTCCAAATTATGAGAATAACTTGTAAACAACAAGCCATTACTCATATTTCTTGATAAACTATCAAAATGGTCAATATCTATGATGGCATTGCTTGGTATACATGGTGCGGATCTTGTGTACCTTTTATAGTCCAAATTCTAGACCAAATGATGAGAAAAAAACTTATAATCAACAAGCCGTTAGTCATATTTTATAATGTTCAATTGATATACACCTTGCAGAATAATGCATTAAAAAAGATTTGCCTACAAAAACATTCATAACTGTGTTGGAACCACGAATGTGAAAAATATAATGAGTGTGTATGATGAGAATATTTTATGAATAAAATGCGCGCTACGCATATTCTATGCAAAGAATGCAGCATTATGATCTTTCTAAGTTTTGAAACAAACGTTGTTCATCAATAGACTCTTGCATTGAACTGCATTAATTTTGTATCTCTTTGTTTACACGTTTCGTATAAAGGTACACACGAAATCGTAAATAACTAAGAACAGAATAAATTTATGTCGCGGGATTCTTCGCGTATTTTACGGATAAATCATGCTTTCAATTTAAATACAAAATTTGATTTCTAACATGGCGAATTGAAGACATTAACCTCCTACACAACAAAATAATATCTCAGTATCTGTGTGTATTGAATATCGTGTATTGGTTCATTATCAATATGTAAAAAACATGTGCTCATGCCGCGGGTCTGTTTACGTTTTATATAGACATCTTAAATGATGAAATAAATGTAAATATGATATATATCACCCCCTATAATTTATCTGAACTGATTAGGTTGCATAATTGTTGTACATAAAGATCTAAGTACAGATGAATTCATGTCGCGGGATTTTTGGTGTATTTCACGGAAAAAATATGCTTTCTTTTTAAATACAAATTGTGGCTTGCAATAGGTCGAAATGAAGACATTTACAACTTAGAAATCATGTTGATGCCGCAGACCCTGTATTTATTTAATTTTGTGTATTGGTTTTCTTGATAAACAATCAAAATGGTCAATATCTATGACGGAAATGCTTGATATGTAAGGGGCGGATCTTGTGTACTTTTTCATAGTCAAGATTCTTGTCCAAATGACGAGAAAAAATTGTAAACAACAAGCCGTTACTCATATTTCTTGATAAACTATCAAAATGGTCAATATCTATGATGGCTTTGCTTGGTATGCAAAGGGCGGATCTTGCGTACTTTTATAGTCCAAATTCTAGACCAAATGATGAGAAAAAATTATAATCAAATAAAATGCGCGCTACGCATATTCTATGCAAAGAATGCAGCATTATGATCTTTCTAAGTTTTGAAACAAACGTTGTTCATCAATAGACTCGTGTATTGAACTGCATTAATTTTGTATCTCTTTGTTTACACGTTTCGTATAAAAGAACACACCAAATCGTAAATAACTAAGAACAGAATAAATTTATGTCGCGGGATTGTTCGCGTATTTTACGGATAAATCATGCTTTCAATTTTAATACAAAATTTGATTTCTAACATGGCGAATTGAAGACATTAACCTCCTACACAACAAAATTAATATCTCAGTCTCTGTGTGTATTGAATATCGTGTATTGGTTCATTATCAATATGTAAAATACATGTGTTCATGCCGCGGGTCTGTTTACGTTTTATATAGACATCTTAAATGATGAAATAAATGTAAATATGATATATATCACCCCTATAATTAATCTGAACTGATTAGGTTGCATAATTGTTGTACATAAAGATCTAAGTACAGATGAATTCATGTCGCGGGATTTTTGGTGTATTTCACGGAAAAAATATGCTTTCTTTTTAAATACAAATTGTGGCTTGCAATAGGTCGAAATGAAGACATTTACAACTTAGAAATCATGTTGATACCGCAGACCCTGTATTTATTTAATTTTGTGTTTTGGTTTTCTTGATAAACAATCAAAATGGTCAATATCTATGACGGAAATGCTTGGTATGTAAGGGGCGGATCTTGTGTACTTTTTCATAGTCAAGATTCTTGTCCAAATGACGAGAAAAAATTGTAAACAACAAGCCGTTACTCATATTTCTTGATAAACTATCAAAATGGTCAATATCTATGATGGCATTGCTTGGTATGCAAAGGACGAATCTTGCGTACTTTTATAGTCCAAATTCTAGACCAAATGATGAGAAAAAATTATAATCAAATAAAATGCGCGCTACGCATATTCTATGCAAAGAATGCAGCATTATGATCTTTCTAAGTTTTGAAACAAACGTTGTTCATCAATAGACTCGTGTATTGAACTGCATTAATTTTGTATCTCTTTGTTTACACGTTTCGTATAAAAGAACACACCAAATCGTAAATAACTAAGAACAGAATAAATTTATGTCGCGGGATTGTTCGCGTATTTTACGGATAAATCATGCTTTCAATTTTAATACAAAATTTGATTTCTAACATGGCGAATTGAAGACATTAACCTCCTACACAACAAAATTAATATCTCAGTCTCTGTGTGTATTGAATATCGTGTATTGGTTCATTTTCAATATGTAAAATACATGTGTTCATGCCGCGGGTCTGTTTACGTTTTATGTAGACATCTTAAATGATGAAATAAATGTAAATATGATATATATCACCCCTATAATTAATCTGAACTGATTAGGTTGCATAATTGTTGTACATAAAGATCTAAGTACAGATGAATTCATGTCGCGGGATTTTTGGTGTATTTCACGGAAAAAATATGCTTTCTTTTTGAATACAAATTGTTACTTGTAATAGGTCGAAATGAAGACATTTACAACTTAGAAATCATGTTGATACCGCAGACCCTGTATTTATTTAATTTTGTGTATTAGTTTTCTTGATAAACAATCAAAATGGTCAATATCTTTGACGGAAATGCTTGGTATGTAAGGGGCGGATCTTGTGTACTTTTTCATATTCAAAATTCTTGTCCAAATTATGAGAATAACTTGTAAACAACAAGCCATTACTCATATTTCTTGATAAACTATCAAAATGGTCAATATCTATGATGGCGTTGCTTGGTATACATGGTGCGGATCTTGTGTACCTTTTATAGTCCAAATTCTAGACCAAATGATGAGAAAAAAACTTATAATCAACAAGCCGTTAGTCATATTTTATAATGTTCAATTGATATACACCTTGCAGAATAATGCATTAAAAAAGATTTGCCTACAAAAACATTCATAACTGTGTTGGAACCACGAATGTGAAAAATATAATGAGTGTGTATGATGAGAATATTTTATGAATAAAATGCGCGCTACGCATATTCTATGCAAAGAATGCAGCATTATGATCTTTCTAAGTTTTGAAACAAACGTTGTTCATCAATAGACTCTTGCATTGAACTGCATTAATTTTGTATCTCTTTGTTTACACGTTTCGTATAAAGGTACACACGAAATCGTAAATAACTAAGAACAGAATAAATTTATGTCGCGGGATTCTTCGCGTATTTTACGGATAAATCATGCTTTCAATTTAAATACAAAATTTGATTTCTAACATGGCGAATTGAAGACATTAACCTCCTACACAACAAAATAATATCTCAGTATCTGTGTGTATTGAATATCGTGTATTGGTTCATTATCAATATGTAAAAAACATGTGCTCATGCCGCGGGTCTGTTTACGTTTTATATAGACATCTTAAATGATGAAATAAATGTAAATATGATATATATCACCCCCTATAATTTATCTGAACTGATTAGGTTGCATAATTGTTGTACATAAAGATCTAAGTACAGATGAATTCATGTCGCGGGATTTTTGGTGTATTTCACGGAAAAAATATGCTTTCTTTTTAAATACAAATTGTGGCTTGCAATAGGTCGAAATGAAGACATTTACAACTTAGAAATCATGTTGATACCGCAGACCCTGTATTTATTTAATTTTGTGTATTGGTTTTCTTGATAAACAATCAAAATGGTCTATATCTATGACGGAAATGCTTGATATGTAAGGGGCGGATCTTGTGTACTTTTTCATAGTCAAGATTCTTGTCCAAATGACGAGAAAAAATTGTAAACAACAAGCCGTTACTCATATTTCTTGATAAACTATCAAAATGGTCAATATCTATGATGGCATTGCTTGGTATGCAAAGGGCGGATCTTGCGTACTTTTATAGTCCAAATTCTAGACCAAATGATGAGAAAAAATTATAATCAACAAGCCGTTAGTCATATTTTATAATGTTCAATTGATATACACCTTGCAGAATAATTCATTAAAAAAGATTTGCCTACAAAAACATTCATAACTGTGTTGAAACCATGAATGTGAAAAATATAATGAGTGTGTATGATGAGAATATTTTATGAATAAATTGCGCGCTACGCATATTCTATGCAAAGAATGCAGCATTATGATCTTTCTAAGTTTTGAAACAAAAGTTGTTCATCAATAGACTCGTGTATTGAACTGCATTAATTTTGTATCTCTTTGTTTACACGTTTCGTATAAAAGAACACACCAAATCGTAAATAACTAAGAACAGAATAAATTTATGTCGCGGGATTGTTCGCGTATTTTACGGATAAATCATGCTTTCAATTTAAATACAAAATTTGTTTCTAACATGGCGAATTGAAGACATTAACCTCCTACACAACAAAATTAATATCTCAGTCTCTGTGTGTATTGAATATCGTGTATTGGTTCATATCAATGTGTAAAATACATGTGTTCATGCCGCTGGTCTGTTTACGTTTTATATAGACATCTTAAATGATGAAATAAATGTAAATATGATATATATCAACCCCTATAATTTATCTGAACTGATTAGGTTGCATAATTGTTGTACATAAAGATCTAAGTACAAATGAATTCATGTAGCGGGATTTTTGGTGTATTTCACGGAAAAAATATGCTTTCTTTTTAAATACAAATTGTGGCTTGCAATAGGTCGAAATGAAGACATTTACAACTTAGAAATCATGTTGATACCGCAGACCCTGTATTTATTTAATTTTGTGTTTTGGTTTTCTTGATAAACAATCAAAATGGTCAATATCTATGTCGGAAATGCTTGGTATGTAAGGGGCGGATCTTGTGTACTTTTTCATAGTCAAGATTCTTGTCCAAATGACGAGAAAAAATTGTAAACAACAAGCCGTTACTCATATTTCTTGATAAACTATCAAAATGGTCAATATCTATGATGGCATTGCTTGGTATGCAAAGGACGAATCTTGCGTACTTTTATAGTCCAAATTCTAGACCAAATGATGAGAAAAAATTATAATCAAATAAAATGCGCGCTACGCATATTCTATGCAAAGAATGCAGCATTATGATCTTTCTAAGTTTTGAAACAAACGTTGTTCATCAATAGACTCGTGTATTGAACTGCATTAATTTTGTATCTCTTTGTTTACACGTTTCGTATAAAAGAACACACAAAATCGTAAATAACTAAGAACAGAATAAATTTATGTCGCGGGATTCTTCGCGTATTTTACGGATAAATCATGCTTTCAATTTAAATACAAAATTTGATTTCTAACATGGCGAATTGAAGACATTAACCTCCTACACAACAAAATTAATATCTCAGTCTCTGTGTGTATTGAATATCGTGTATTGGTTCATTATCAATATGTAAAATACATGTGTTCATGCCGCGGGGGTGTTTACGTTTTATATAGACATCTTAAATGATGAAATAAATGTAAATATGATATATATCACCCCCTATAATTTATCTGAACTGATTAGGTTGCATAATTGTTGTACATAAAGATCTAAGTACAAATGAATTCATGTCGCGGGATTTTTGGTGTATTTCACGGAAAAAAATATGCTTTCTTTTTGAATACAAATTGTTACTTGTAATAGGTCGAAATGAAGACATTTACAACTTAGAAATCATGTTGATACCGCAGACCCTGTATTTATTTAATTTTGTGTATTAGTTTTCTTGATAAACAATCAAAAGGGTCAATATCTTTGACGGAAATGCTTGGTATGTAAGGGGCGGATCTTGTGTACTTTTTCATATTCAAAATTCTTGTCCAAATTATGAGAATAACTTGTAAACAACAAGCCGTTACTCATATTTCTTGATAAACTATCAAAATGGTCAATATCTATGATGGCATTGCTTGGTATACATGGTGCGGATCTTGTGTACCTTTTATAGTCCAAATTCTAGACCAAATGATGAGAAAAAAACTTATAATCAACAAGCCGTTAGTCATATTTAATAATGTTCAATTGATATACACCTTGCAGAATAATGCATTAAAAAAGACTTGCCTACAAAAACATTCATAACTGTGTTGAAACCACGAATGTGAAAAATATAATGAGTGTGTATGATGAGAATATTTTATGAATAAAATGCGCGCTACGCATATTCTATTCAAAGATTGCAGCACTATGATCTTTCTAAGTTTTGAAACAAACGTTGTTCATCAATAGACTCGTGTATTGAACTGCATTAATTTTGTATCTCTTTGTTTACACGTTTCGTATAAAAGAACACACCAAATCGTAAATAACTAAGAACAGAATAAATTTATGTCGCGGGATTCTTCGCGTATTTTACGGATAAATCATGCTTTCAATTTAAATACAAAATTTGATTTCTAACATGGCGAATTGAAGACATTAACCTCCTACACAACAAAATTAATATCTCAGTCTCTGTGTGTATTGAATATCGTGTATTGGTTCATTATCAATATGTAAAATACATGTGTTCATGCCGCGGGTCTGTTTACGTTTTATATAGACATCTTAAATGATGAAATAAATGTAAATATGATATATATCACCCCCTATAATTTATCTGAACTGATTAGGTTGCATAATTGTTGTACATAAAGATCTAAGTACAAATGATTTCATGTCGCGGGATTTTTGGTGTATTTCACGGAAAAAATATGCATTCTTTTTAAATACTAATTTTGACTTGTAACAGGTCGAAGTGAAGACATTTACAATTTAGAAATCATGTTGATACCGCAGACCCTGTATTTATTTAATTTTGTGTATTGGTTTTCTTGATAAACAATCAAAATGGTCAATATCTTTGACGGAAATGCTTGGTATGTAAGGGGCGGATCTTATGTACTTTTTCATATTCAAAATTCTTGTCCAAATTATGAGAATAACTTGTAAACAACAAGCCGTTACTCATATTTCTTGATAAACTATCAAAATGGTCAATATCTATGATGGCATTGCTTGGTATACATGGTGCGGATCTTGTGTACCTTTTATAGTCCAAATTCTAGACCAAATGATGAGAAAAAAACTTATAATCAACAAGCCGTTAGTCATATTTAATAATGTTCAATTGATATACACCTTGCAGAATAATGCATTAAAAAAGACTTGCCTACAAAAACATTCATAACTGTGTTGAAACCACGAATGTGAAAAATATAATGAGTGTGTATGATGAGAATATTTTATGAATAAAATGCGCGCTACGCATATTCTATTCAAAGATTGCAGCACTATGATCTTTCTAAGTTTTGAAACAAACGTTGTTCATCAATAGACTCGTGTATTGAACTGCATTAATTTTGTATCTCTTTGTTTACACGTTTCGTATAAAAGAACACACCAAATCGTAAATAACTAAGAACAGAATAAATTTATGTCGCGGGATTCTTCGCGTATTTTACGGATAAATCATGCTTTCAATTTAAATACAAAATTTGATTTCTAACATGGCGAATTGAAGACATTAACCTCCTACACAACAAAATTAATATCTCAGTCTCTGTGTGTATTGAATATCGTGTATTGGTTCATTATCAATATGTAAAATACATGTGTTCATGCCGCGGGTCTGTTTACGTTTTATATAGACATCTTAAATGATGAAATAAATGTAAATATGATATATATCACCCCCTATAATTTATCTGAACTGATTAGGTTGCATAATTGTTGTACATAAAGATCTAAGTACAAATGATTTCATGTCGCGGGATTTTTGGTGTATTTCACGGAAAAAATATGCATTCTTTTTAAATACTAATTTTGACTTGTAACAGGTCGAAGTGAAGACATTTACAATTTAGAAATCATGTTGATACCGCAGACCCTGTATTTATTTAATTTTGTGTATTGGTTTTCTTGATAAACAATCAAAATGGTCAATATCTTTGACGGAAATGCTTGGTATGTAAGGGGCGGATCTTATGTACTTTTTCATAGTCAAAATTCTTGTCCAAATTATGAGAATAACTTGTAAACAACAAGCCGTTACTCATATTTCTTGATAAACTATCAAAATGGTCAATATCTATGATGGCATTGCTTGGTATGCAAAGGGCAGATCTTGCGTACTTTTATTGTCCAAATTCTAGACCAAATGATGAGAAAAACTTATAATCAACAAGCCGTTAGTCATATTTTATAACGTTCAATTGATAAACACCTTGCAGAATAATTCATTAAAAAATATTTGCCTACAAAAACATTCATAACTGTGTTGAAACCATGAATGTGAAAAATATAATGAGTGTGTATGATGAGAATATTTTATGAATAAAATGCGCGCTACGCATATTCTATGCAAAGAATGCAGCATTATGATCATTCTAAGTTTTGAAACAAACGTTGTTCATCAATAGACTCTTGCATTGAACTGCATTAATTTTGTATCTCTTTGTTTACACGTTTCGTATAAAAGTACACACAAAATCGTAAATAACTAAGAACAGAATAATTTTATGTCGCGGGATTGTTCGCGTATTTTACGGATAAATCATGCTTTCAATTTAAATACAAAATTTGATTTCTAACATGGTGAATTGAAGACATTAACCTTCTACACAACAAAATTAATATCTCAGTTTCTGTGTGTATAAGCCTTAACCCATATCTTTTTTCCGGGAACGTGATTATGTTCATTATCATCCTAGTAAACCAATCCATTTCTGAAAACAATCCGAGGTGTAAATTTCTTGAAAATGATTTGGTTGGTTATCATGTTGATGAATTAATTAATACTGTGAATATAAATTGAACACCCTGTCGCGCATGTTAGTTCCTTAAACAAGATTTGATTTGAAAACGTCCCGAATTATTACTTCAATCTGAATTATTATCCGTAGTACCATTAATATTTAAAAAAAAACGTAATTTGTTCAAAATTTCAAAAATATCAAAAATAATTTCTTCCTTATCCTAAAAAAATAGTGCTTGTGAAGTTAAATTATGTGAGGGCCCCTATCATTGTGACAGATTAGTGCTGTGAACAAGAAAATCCACCTACTTCGTAAAATTAATCCTATAATTCCTATATATATATATATTCCTTATTTCCTATTTCCTAACCACAAATATATAACACACTTAGCACAAACACTATGCACATTTCACAAAGCACAAACACTATGCACATTTCACTAAGCACAAACACTATGCACATTTCACTAAGCACAAACACTATAATATATGCACATTTCACTAAGCACAAACAATAAACACTTAGCACAATTATAAACTTCCTTCTTCACTTTGATTTCTCGTAGACCACAAAACTGCTATACCCTGAAATTCGATGGTAAATCAATTAACAATGGAACGAAGTACATATCATATTTAATAAATTCTAACATAACTAAGTACCTCATATGAGTAATTATACACTGACAGTTGAGTACAAAGACACAAATACTTGTAATTACGCACTTGTAAGTAAAACGTATTTTTTTAATATCCAAGACATTAATGGCATGCGAATTAACTTACTATCAATTACACGTAAACGTTAAGAGTAGAACAATTGGTAAATATTTATAGGTAAATTTGTACATGTGAGAAGTTTCAATTGGCACTATAATGTAACCTCTCTAAAGCAACATCCTTTGGGAGTAGCAAAAATGTGTTGTTGTTGAGAGGTTGTTTCTCGACTAATAGCGAGTTTGTGTATGTATAGACATGTACAACATATGACATAATGAACTTAAATATACTTATCCACACATGCAATTATCCAGCTGCAACTCTGTCAAATGTCTGCATTTAGCAGAATCCTTTATGTACAATCGCTATGCCAAAATAATAAACACCTTACTATTGGCAATGCTTGGAAATATACATGATCACAAAACTTCAGTTCATCTTAGATGTCATTGTACGTTGTTTGTCCTGAAAATTGAATGGTAAAATAGTAATTCAAGGAAAATTACACATGTAATGACATGTTCATAGTACGAATAATAAGTACATGAGGCGTACAAATCACAAGTACATGTCCTAATGCAGTTGCAATAAAATAAATAAGAATCTTTCAGTAATTAATGTCAGATCATATTAATTAATTGTCAAAATTATGTGTACGTTAGAAACATAGCAATTGGTAAATATAACACATGTATTTGTAATCATGTATATGTGGGACAGTTTCAATCAACTGTCTTTATGTTTATCATAGTAAGTGTGTCTATGCATATACATATGATATAAGGAAGTATAAAGTTTGAGTTATTCGTACTGCAAGGCTGTTAAATGTCTTCCACTAAATCGTTTATTTAAATCTGAAACATTATATCAAATTCAAAATAGTCATCGTATAGGCTCTTACAGGCGGTTCGCTAGGACAAGCAACATTCATTAATACGACAACATCCGATTAATTGACAACGATTAATTGACAACAGTTTATTAAAACACTTGGATGTGTAATCCGAAATGAACTTTCAGTCCCGATATTTTCCATGCACATGTATATTTTAATTCAAATTGTCATCCATTATCCGAAATGTTTAGTCAGAAGATCTTGTCTTATCCGAAGTGATAAACAAGTCCCTTAAATCATTCAAACTCGTAATTACACACATATAATCCGTAATTGACAATTCAATCGAAGACTTAGATCAACTTGTGTTAAAGGGAATCGTCGTGTTAAAAGGTGCGAACCACAAATAATGAGGCCAAACATAACTATCCATCGTTTGCTGCATTAAATATTTGAGCAAATTGATCATATTATGACGCTAATGCGGTATGATGGTTATCTTTAATTTTGGCTTTATAAATTGATTGCATTAATGATATCATGATTTGACTTTTACGACAATCTACAATAACAATGTTCACATTAATTCTCGGAGTTTAAACCAAAATGCCCGAAAATAAACCAAAAATCAAAACATAGACAGTTTAGACCGATATAAATCCATAGCACGTGAGTTCGTAATCACACCATAACGGAATACTATGGAACGCCATGATTGCCAGACAATAACCTGTTTGAATATGCTATAAATACATGAATCATAACATGACTTCTCACTATACGAGAACAATTTGTCATTATACACTGTGAATATATCATTGCATGTTGCCAAACATTTACTATATTATGCACATGTTAATTATATCAAGTTACTCTGCCATTATACTATGACCAGTTATCCTTATTTGATATGCGTGTTTGTCTTATTACGCGGATTACATTATATGATTGGTACAAGCGAACTTAAGTCTTTGTGCGCTGTTAAGTCAACAATCCATTGAGTCACCGTTTATGCAGTGTATTTTATTTCAATGTATAATAGTCGAATAGAGTTTAGAAGCAAATAATCATCTTACAATGAAAAATCTATATCATTATCGGCAATAAAAAATAAAAGTAAAAGTAAATTCCCACCATAAACTGACATTGTATCACAACTAATATTCAATATGTAATGGAAAAATGTATAATTATACAAGTACAACTCAAAATGAACAAAACATAACACGAAGTTTACTTCGTAAACTGGCTAACCGATTCATAAAACAAAAAAAGCTAACCACTAGTAATTACTGACTTTTGTAATATAGTAAAAAAGCAATGGAATGAATAACGGATACACAGCATGTTTTATATTTAAAAATAATAATCTTGCAAATACATTTAAACACAAATACCATAGCAAGTAAACAATGTGTGATAGTAAATAATTGATCAAGCAACAACAAATTAGCATTGTGCAAATCCTTCTTAGCATCGCATAACTGTAATGAGTCATTGTATAATTATAAATGAATGAAATATAATACTATAAAAAGAATAAACGGTACATCACAGCAAATAAGCACCATACAAACACCAACTAGCGTAGTAAAATAGCAACTGGTTTGTTATTCGTTTGTTCAAAGATATATAGATTTTATTTGAAAATAGACAGCATGTCCAACATTTTACATATTACAAAACAAAATTAAATTAACATTTTCAGTGATATGTATGTAGTTAAATAAAACACGAATGCATGAGTTTTTACAAATAAATGTACATATATGTTGTTATATAATGTTTTTCAATATAATTGAAATATATGCTTTCTATCGTTATCATATCAAACTGGTGTAAGAATAAGTTCTATATCGTAATAGCACACAATATCCTATTGAATATAATAAAGAGACTGACAACAATAATAATAATAATAAACTTTGAAAACAAAACTATGAAAAAAGAGGAGGAAATATGTTCGACAGTTGATAGGGAGAAAGAGTTACCTAATGTAGTATTCGTTATCTCTACGTTTCAAGCTTTTGTAAATATGAGATTTAATCATTATGATTCCGCGGTTTTCAGAAGACATACGTTCAGTGAATTTTAAAATATTAGTTCTTTTCCAGTTACTAGTATATTGTTTGATATGTTCTTTTCTAATATCATACTACAGAGGACATTCTAAAATAAAGTGTAATTCGTCTTCGTTCAAATCGGCTCTTATACGCCCCCTTTCAACAGTCAGAGTCATATGAGGTGGACAGTTCACCTAACCATCGTTCCTGGGAAGAACCAGTACTACGCCCCAATCCTCCGTAACAACTGCCTATTTTGTCACATCAGAATACATGGTCGGTAGCGGGACTCAAACCCATGAGCCTCTATCAGAACGTAGCAACTGGATACTGCATATTAAAACATATTGAATAAACGCACGAGCAGCGTATACTGACAAAAGTTATAATGTACATGTGATGATAAATGATCTAAGATGTGGAAAAACTCATAAATTATACAGCATTCACATGTTCTACCTATGTTCAGATTGCTAAATGGTGTTCGATAGAAAACCACACGAACGCGAATATCATGATTACACACATATAATTATATCTGTATTAAAACATTTTTTGATAACTTTGATAGAATACAGATTGGCGTAGACAAACAAGTGAATAAAGGTGTTATGCAGACATGCATTTAAAAATGATTGGTGCATTATTACTGCTGTAATAGGATGAGGAATTCATTTACTCGATGCAGGGCTCAAACCCGCGACCTCCTGCTTGATAATCGGGCTAGTGGATATCGCAGCCAATTCATTAACACAAATACTATATACCGCACTGCTACAGGTCACGTACAAACTATCAATGCTGTCATATGTACGTTTACAAATAATTTCAGGAATTTGAACAAAATGAGGTACGATTCCGAATGAAAAATAACACCTGATATCAGGTATGATCACATGAAGACTTTTTATCAGTGCATTGCTGGTGGTACCTGGCTGAATTGTCATCAGGAGCATTTTGTTTGACAATGTGCCAATCTCAAAGAGTTGTAACGCATGGGCGTCCGTGTTGTGGTGAATCGTCAGTATATCCTGTCGTTCGAAATGTTTTTTAAAGATTACATATAGTTTGACTACCAAACAACACTTGCATCATTTTCTGTGGACATACCGGCATCAAGTATACAAACATTTCCTGAAGTTCTCGGCATGTCAAAACTGCAAAACTTCTAAAGGGATTTCATTTTACAAATTTCAAAGCGTTTTATTTCAAATGACAACAACACTGTCTGTAAGACATGAAGACCATTATGGTAAATATATACTACCACAGAACAGGTTCAACTGATATCTCCGTAAAAAGCATGCTGCAGGAAATAAATATGAAAAATGAAGTGTTTGTACAAATATCATAGATAAAATTACATAGTCCTATAAGTGACAGGCTTATGTTTTACGCCGAATTCAATAATATCTATACGACAGTCACATTCACTTAACCAGTTTTCCTGGACTGCATTCTAACCAGTACTAACTTACCCTTCCGCAAGGCGCCCACTACTTCTCCAACGTAGTTACATAGAAGAAAATCTACTTTTTCAACTTAACATACATGTATGACCAGCCGCGGAAGTTCTGTTCTATGATAAATATTCAAAACTAGATCTGGAGCATCTACAATTTCATGTCGAAAACAATTGCATAATGAAATGTTGAAAAACATTAGTAGCACTTACAAGAAGGTGCATGCTAACCAAAAAATATTTAGAATCTGATGTTAGCTGTAAAGCTGATGTTATCTGATGTAGACTGTATAGTTGATGTTATCTGATGTAGACTGTATGTGTTGTTATCTGATGTTGACTGTATAGTTAATGTTATCTGGTGTAGACTGTATAGTTGATGTTATCTGATGTGGACTGTAGATGATGTTATCTGATGTAGCCTGAAGTTGATGTTATCTGATGTATACTGAAGATAATGTTATTTGATGCAGACTAAAGTTAGTGTTATCTGAGGCAGACTAAAGTTGATGTTATCTGATGTTGACTAAAGTTGGTGTTATCCTATGTAGACTGAAGTTGATGTTATCTTATGTTTTCAGTAGAAGATGTTATCTGATGTTGACTGTAGATGATGTTATCTTATGTTGACTGTAGATGATGTTTTTTTATGTTGACTGTAGATGATATTTTCTGATGTTGACTGTAGATGATGTTATCAGATGTGGACTGTAGTTAATGCTATCCGATGTTGACTGTAGTTGATGCCATCTGGTGTTGACTGTAGTTAATGCTATCCGATGTTGACTGTAGATGAGGTTCTCTGATGTTGACTGTAGCTGATGCTATCTTCTGTTGACTGTAATTAATGTTATCTGATGTTGACTTTAGACGATGTTGTCTGACGTAGACTGTATATGTTACTTTATCTGATGTTGACGACAGACGATGCTATCCGATGTTGACTTTAGATGTTGTCTGATGTTGACTGTAGTTAATGCTATCTGATCTTAATTAACTGCAGACGACGTTATCGGATGTTGACTGTAGACGATCTTATCTGATGTTGACTGCAGACGATGCTATCCGACGTTATCTGTAGATGTTATCTGATGTTGACTGCAGTTAACGTTATCTGATGATGTTGACTGTTGTTACTGTTATTTGATGATGACTGTTGTTACTGTTACCTGATGTTGACTGTAGCTAATGTAATCTGATGTTGCTGTATGTGATTGTATCTGATATTGGCTGATGATGATTTAATCTGATGTTGACTGTAGTTAATGTTATCTGTTATCTGATGTTACTGTATGTGATGTTATCTGATGTTAGCTGATTATAATGTTATCTGGTGTTGGCTGATGATGATTTTATCAGATATTCAGGTGTACGTTTAGGTTCTACATCCACTATTGTAGACAACAAAGTCGCTTAATGATACTGACTGGTGGTTCGACGTTTTACTCCCGTGAAAAGAATCCTTATCGGAATCTAGTAATAAAATTTCACATTGAATTCATGAGTGCAGTCAAACCTGTGATTGCGGCCACCTCTGAATGAAGGTCACCTGTAAATATGCCATTTTTTAAGGAATTTGATGATCATTTACATCAATATGACATACGAATAAAGTTCATCAGTCAATAAAGGCCACAATATGTCATTCCAAAGGATGGCCTTTGTTAATATTTTTTACAGTATTTCCGAGTCTAAAAATGTATTTGATTAATAAGATGTCAAAAACTAATCATCATTGAATGGCTTTAGCCAGTCAACAAATGATCAGTAGAAAAGTTTAATGTTGTGAGTTAGCAAAGCATGGTTAATTCTGGAGAAGGTAAGAAGATATGAATAATGTCAAAATGCAATTAATAGAAAAATAGAATCAAAACGACCTCCTGTATTATGTATGATAAACACATACAGTGCAACCTCTCCTAAGCAATCCCTTCGAGACGTCAGTAAAATTATTTTGCTGTTGAGAGGTTGTTGCTGTAGAGAGGTGAAATTAATGGTGAAATCATGCAGTGGGAAAACTCATGCTGCTGTGGAAGGGAGCTTGGTGCGCAATAGATGGCCGCTCTGGAGAGGTGGTACTGTATATCACCGACATTATACATATACATCACCGATATTATATATATACATCACCGGCATTATTATTATACATCACCAACATTATATACATACATCACCGACACTTTATATATACATCACCGGCATTATATATACTTATCACCGACCATTTTATATATACATCAACGACATTATATATATATACATCGGCATTATATATAAACATCACCAACATTATATATATATACATCACCGACATGATATATATACATCACCACCGACATTATATATATATACATCACCGACATTTTATATACACCAACGACATTATATATATATACATCACCACCGGCATTATATATATATACATCACCGGCATTATATATATATACATCACCACCGGCATTATATATATATACATCACCACCGGCATTATATATATATACATCACCGACATGATATATATACATCACCACCGGCATTATATATATATACATCACCGACATTTTATATATACATCACCGGCATTATATATATATACATCACCGGCATTATATATATATACATCACCGGCATTATATATAAACATAAACCTACATTATATATATACATGACCAACATTATATATAAACATCACCAACATTATATATATACATCACCGACATTATATATATACATCACCGACATTTTATATATATATCACCGGCATTATATATATATACATCACCGACATTTTATATATACATCACCGGCATTATATATATATACATCACTGGCATTATATATATATACATCACCGGCATTATATATAAACATAAACCTACATTTTATATATACATGACCAACATTATATATAAACATCACCAACATTATATATATACATCACCGACATTATATATATACATCACCGTCATTATATACCCGTGTATTCATATAAATATAGACTATCGCTTTTGGTTAAGTATCGAAATATGTTACCCTTTTAAAAAGTCGTACTAAGTTTCAATAAAACTCAAATCTTATATCATATTTCTCAAAACTCGTAATGTGAAGGTTAAGGTGAATATGGTCACATTTTGTTTGGCTGTTTAAATGATTTAGGAAATACTGGGAACACTTGATTTAATTTACCCACAGTTTGAATAGATATATTTGTGGATATAGTTGTTTCACGGAGTTCATTTGGCAATGCGTTTTGTTTTTCATAAAACAGAACAGACATTTTAATTGGCGTATACATAAAGTACATAGCCATACAAATGATGCAATAAATATGAATATAATTCATAAAAGTAAGATAATGAAGTGACAAAGATGAAAAACAAGCCCCATCAAATGACCAAAATTTAGTTTTCAGTGTGATATGATTCTTTAACTCATGTTTGTCCATTGACAAAATATCGCACATACCGACATGTATATATAGCGTGTTATAACTTTCGTCCCTATTTGAGTTACACAAATTACTACGATTTATGAAAACATGGTTTGTTTGACATCATAGAAATCAGTTTGAATATAACACACCAATAACTGTTACAGAGAAGACTTCATATGAACATACAAATCATTTTCTACCAACGCATTTCGTGAACTCCGGATAAAAAACGTGTTTCACTAATCTCTCTTATTCATTAAAGCAAACATGATTTATTACTCTAAGTATTACACATTCTTTCTTTTGTTATATATTTAAAAGCTAATCCATTCATCCACACATCACAAACATTAAACATATAAAACGATGTCCAGATGAAGGGAAGTAAATCGAATAACTTGCAAAAAGTACTTTGACTGGACCGTCGCCCATTACAGATTTACAGATGACAACCGCTATGGCGAACTCGCTTAAGAAAGTTTTTTGGCTGTATGAAGAAACAATGGAAAAATATTTCCAGCTTCTTTATACATAAACTATTAAGTACGCGCTGTGTTTAGAACATTTCAATGTCCCGAACAACAATTTAGCATCTTAACTAATAAACTAGTTCGCTCAAAATGTGCGTTCATTTAGTATGATAAAGTATTCATGGTAGGCCTATTTTTCTCTGCTGTTCTTGTGTAGTTATTTAATGGACAGGTGCATGTCTTGGGTTTCGTTTGGAGACTTTACATGTCAGTTTTTTACATTCATAGCTTGTGCTCATTATTTTCACAGTTACAGTTCATGAACGAACTCGGGTATAAATAAAACATACAAGAAATGAAGTCAATGCATGTGTCTTAAATGCTATAGTAGGGCATACAAAAAACGCTTCTATTTCACAATTATTGACCGTACTCACGCAATCCATCCTCTTTTTTTTGTTCTATCCTCATGTTTGAATACTGGTGCAAAGTCTTACCTACATATAATACATTATTTTGGACACTGAAATTAATTAACATAAGTTCAGGTTAGAAATACAGATACTTGTTAATCATCAAATATTATTTTACTGATGCAGAAATATACATTTCATCACAAGCTTTTGTTATAAACTCATTTCGAATCCGTACTTTCGGTAATTATCAAACAAAGCCACTTTTTAGGATGCATAGCAAACATATATGATGCGGCCACTTGTTACAAAGGGGTAGGTTCACGTATGTGTCAAATTTTGTCAAAAATCTCATTATATATTCACTATTCATCATGTTTGAAGAAAACATTATTTTAAAGCTCCACTATAAAAAGCGTTGTCATGTCAACAGAAATACTTCTTTGTTAGAAATTGAAAAAAAACCACTAATTTCCACTATAATGATTGGATGAAATGTGATCAGTTTTGTTGTATATCAAAGGAAAAGGGATATGGTCAATATTTATATAATTATGTATTCTTTTAGTAGCCATGGTAACCTATTGAATTTTTTTTAAATCTCATTTTTGAGTATTCTTCAAAAATGCAATTTAGTCACTCAAGTTTCATAAATGCATATGATTAAATGAAAATACATTGTATAACAATGTTCATAGATGTTTTGTTTCCATGGCAACTGAATTATTTTATATGAGCAGTTTTAAAAAAGTAATATTTTGTCTGATTTAATCACCTTTTGTTCCCTTCATTTGGACATCAAACAATTCATTTGTAGTAGTTGTGATATCATTTCCAACATTATTGAAATATAAATTCAAATTCAGCTACCACTGTATAAGGGGCAGTTTTTTATGACAAACTGTCTGTGCAAAATTCTCTCATGGTTTCATAGATGTTCCGCAATAAATAGCATTACTTGTATTGCATTCAGATATTTTTGTGCAATCATGGAATGCATTGACTTAATCCTCCAAAGAGCAGAATATTCTAGCTTGGCATTATAATATTCTGCATGGTTTCAACATATGTACCATTCATATGGATATAAACTTGCATTATATTTGTTGTTAATGTAGTACACACTGTACTGATCTTTTCTTGTAACAATTTTATGTATGAATTGAATTTGAGTGTAAAAACTCACTGCTTGAGTTGAAGACTCACCCCGCAAATATCCTGTATACTAAGTAGTTATTGTGTAAATAAATAAGGAATCTCTGTTGTGTACTTTAACAATCTACATTTATTTCACATGCAAACAATACATACAATCTGTCAAAAGGTTTTTACCAATGAACATACATTATTAAGTACAAAAGTTAATATGCATTAATTCAATATCTTCAATATAAAGTTCATAATTTGTATCTATATATACTATATTTCAACAATGCATATATATACTGGTAATAAAAACACAAGCTAGCACACACAAATTATGTTAACCAAACACAAATGTTATTAATCTGAATTGTTTTATTTTTTTGTATTTTACTGAAAATACTGTTCATAGTGACACATTCATGAAAACATCACAGTCTGACAATGTACATGTAATAACCAGTATATTGCATGTTAATGGCTTCATCATAGCAGTTTATCGAATTCCTCTGATCAGTGGTGAACACTTGTTTATAATAATGACTATAAAAACTGAAAGAGAAATAATTGACTGGTTAAATATTGAAAATATAATACAAGACAAATTAAAAAACATTTAAACATTTATTCAATGAGATTTTGTAAACAATATAGCATTTGATTAACATTATTTTTTTATTCTTTAATTGATGCACTCATGAGATGTACAAAATGAATATCAGTTAAACATTCATCTTCATATACATTTCAGACAAATTCTCAGTTTAGATAAAAATCAAGTACAATTAGGGAAAGAAGATTTAAAGAACATAAAATGCTTCTGTTTTTGTCTTTTGAACTAGCGCTCAAAGCCTTTGTAACAGAACTGGCTAATACCTCCAACGCCGATTTGACACTAAGAATGCGATAGTACACTGATTACTATATGGCTAAGTTCAAGAGCACATAACTCTGGAATTAGTGGATCACTGAGCCTTGCACATCTACACTCCATGGTGATGACATATGTCAACTTTCATTGCAATCAAGGACTGTGGAAGTAGTTCACTCCACACACTTGTGATATTGTATGCGGACAGACCAACCAACCGCCTGACCGACAGAGTGACTCCAATATACTCACTGTCCAACTTCATTTGCGGGGGTATAATGACGTACCATTTGTGTCGGGGCGCGCTAACGTTAACGACGTCGTGGCGCGCTTACGGCCACGTTCTATTGTTTTGACGTCATTGTTTTGTTGTTATTTATCAGTAAGTAAAAAGGATCGAACCTGAATAACGTTGTTATATATATCACGTCTACAAACAGACACATTGGTGCCGTGACCTACTAACCCAGTTAACCATCCAGAAGGCCCACAACTGCTTACACTTCATAGTATACGTCGTATATATCTCAACTAACACATAATTCTGAAAGAAGATAAATATATGCAATTCAATTATGCTGAGATACTATTATTATAGAGTTTATGAATATTTGTAATCATACAGTACTGGCATTATAATGTATTACAATGCTGTTAAAACATCATAGTCCTCTGTCATATCAACATGCATGGACACTAATCTCATTGTACATGTATCTCTGACATGTGGTAGACCTTACTTTGAATCCCCACTACAGCATCTAGTCCACATTAATTTCATACAATTTTAGAACTTGTAGGAATACTAGCCAATTTCAAAAGTCTTGGGTTATCTATTTAGCAACATGGTCGAGTACCTACAGTGCTAGCAGGTCCTCCAACCGACACACGAAACTTTGAACAATTATCAGTCAGAATGTAAACACCACATATGCAAAATATAAATGTGTCGGGTGTGGGACTTCATCTTTAAATTTCCAGTTATTTGAACAGTACTAGGCGAGGATGACGGATCGTAATCTGTGTTATGGTACTTTCATATTCGATTATTGTTCTATCAAAGTGTTTCGAGCCGTATGTTTTAGTGTAATTGCGAAATTATATGTTGAAAATTTAATTGGCAGTTATTTTGAACAACAGATACCTTTTTACGATTTTTCCTTTCGATATTTTATAAAATTATCAGTGCTGGAACTATGTAGGGGGGTATACAAATGTATTACGAGAACATTTAGCTTCACGTAAATTATGCCTACTCACAAGACTTCCGCGTTTCCATAGCAACCATGGAATAAACATATCTGATCACTTTAGTCGAAATACATTAGCATTTGCACTTTATAAAAAGGACATTGAGGCAATGGAAAAGAAATTTGACTTTTTTCAAATTTTGATAAAGGAATTTGTTTCGTTGCCATGGCAACAATACTCATTTCATAACAATTTGAAACACATTTTTTTAATGAAGAAGCATTCAATATGTTATACTGTCAAAATATCTAGGAATTCTGACACAGGGCCATTTTAGGCCCTAATTGAGTGAACCTACCGTGATGACTCAATTTAACTGGACTTTGAATCAGACACGTTTTTCTGTCTGCCCGTCCTGCACTAAGAAATATGCTAAAACGAAATGCTCAATTTTCTTAGCGGATATTTTCAGGGACGAATAAGTAACGACTCGCTACATTAAAATAACGATTCGCCAGAGTTTATAATTAACAACTTGAGGTTACATTTAATCAGATATTGATAAACGAAGACACAATATAGTAGTCTTGACTTACCACAAAACAATACATTCAATATCTGAATGTAATAATGTTGATTTTGTATTTTTATGTTTTACTGAGAGTGTAAATGCTTGACTTTCTGATAACCGCTACGCTATGATGCTGTCTTTGGGCATGAAAGTGAAAGAAGTAGCGCGTCTATTGCATCTTTTCTTGTTGCCCAACAATATTTCAGTTACATACGGCTGAACAGTTTTCCTGGTTTGTTTATATGAGTTGTACCCCCCTTTTCAACAATCAGAGTCATATAAGATGGACAGTTCACCTAAGCATCATAGCTGGGAAGAACCAGTACTAGACTCCCATCATACGCAATCAACTTTCTCACATAAAGAGGCATGGTCGATAGCTGGGCAAGAATCCACGACCCTCTATCAATGAGAGGTTTCAGCGATTTGATGTCAGCGAGATTAACAACTCGACCAAGGAGGCGGATGGAAGAAGACTTTTGTGTCTGAACTAATGAAACATAAACACGTGTTGAATTGTTTCTACATATTCATGATGTTTTACGGTTAGACCTCTACAATAAAATAGGACACTGCAACGTAAGGCCATTCTGTTATTCTATTCACCCTGATTTTGCAGACCATAACCACCTATTTAAAAACACAAACAAACTCACTTTGAATAACATTCAATTATTTTACATTAATAAAACATCATTCATTGTATTAATCATATTAAAAGACCTACAGCCAACTGACAAGCTTTTAAAAACTCCGAACATACACAATCAAGCGCTTAGAATTAACTGATTCCTGCGAGTCATTGTATCCTACATAAGGATGCATGAATTTAAATGTCGTTATCGTCTTTCTTAAAACTATGGGTAAAAAGGGGTTATATACATATATAGGTCCTTGGTAACAGGTTTGGCTGAAGGAGCTCAAAACCTAGGCTCATGCGAACGCTTAACAAAATAATAAAACTGAATGGCCTAATAAAGAAACAGCATTAATGATATACACAGTAGATAGAAGAGAATATATGTAGGACATTATTAAATATCGATTGGTATAAAGCAATCATAATGATTTTTTATTCATGGAATGATAATTCAAAATTTAAATTACTCTTCAAAGAATGCAGAATGAAAATAAAGCAATTACGTTTTTTTTCTGGGTACACGAAAGTCGTCCGTCATTTGTGTTACAGACCGTCAATCATTAGTGGAATGGTGTTCTCATTCTTGCAATTATCTTAGGTGACTGTAGAATTATGACATTTTACTTCAAATCGTTGGACTATGTCAAAATTACTTCCGCGCCGAATATCGTATTGCACCTTATTACATTTTATGAACAATGATAATGTAAGTATGTCAGATCTTTTAAAACATCAAGGCTACCTAATAGTTGATACAGTCAGTGAAATACTTGTTGTTATTACATGCAGAATGTGACTATATCTGAGTACAACCTCTGTAGAGCAACACCCTGTGTGAGTTGCAAATAATGGTTGTTGTTTAGAGGTTGTTGCTCTACAGAGTAAATATCAGCTCAGGGAAATTTTGAAGGGTTTTTAAAGATGCTGTTGCTCTGCAGAGGGCCGCTCTGGAGAGGTTGTACTGTAAATGAAACTTAAAAAGGACGGTAACACAAACAGCTTTGTGGGTACTTTTAAGACGAGTTACCAAACATTGACCGATATTTATCTGGGCCCGTATTTATAAAGCATCTTAATTATTTTCTTAAACTCGGTCAAAATTAGCACAGCTAGGAAGAAATCTTATGATAAGATAAGTGATATTTATGAACGCACTTAATAAGAAATATATTAGTAAAGAAAATTCTTAATTTAAAAGATGTTTTAAGGTGTCGTTGCTACGGAATTCCGGGGTTTTCCTTTCTAAAAATAGAACCGAAATGATTTCTATCACGCTTGCGCCCGCACATCTGTAAGAATATCAATAATAAATTCAACACGTCAGATTCCCTTTGTCATGCAACATATATGTTAAATTCCACAAATTTCATACCATATTACTGAGTAAAGATGTCGCTTATAATGTATGCACAGTGGCGTAGTCAGAAACAAATTTAAGTCGGGGCATTCGAGGGAGGTCCAGAGTCCCAGGGTCACTCTAGGGATTTTTATTTACCTGGAAATCTCTTGTTGTTTTTTCGCCTTGATCAAACTTATGGTTGCTTTTGGTAACAGAAAAGCCAAAATATGTTAATGAAATTTGGTATGCGAGACTGTACATAATTAGATGGAAATATTGATATAGTGTATGTTAACATCTAACCATGGATATTCTTTGCCTTGAAAGGATCCCTATAGGGTTCGTCAGTTCTCCAAACCCAAATGTAAGTCAACGTAGTTGTTATAAAAGAAACAAAAGTTAATAAATAAGATGGAATTACGTATGGTATTTAAACGAGAATCATAATTAGAATTCATAGGTAAACATTGAAATTTGGATATGAATAAATGCAGTAGAATCAGTCCTAACAAGAATGCTTTCTTCGAAACATTGGTGATAAATAATAAATATAAGGACTTATCAATAAAGTGCAATAAAGAATCGAGTTCCCTCTGTAACTTCAGTTAATAGTATTTGTGTCTGTACTGTTGGTGATTCGGTAAACAAAATGTGCATGCTTTAAGAAATTTCTTAAAACACTTAAGATACCTTTTCTGCTATCTTAAAATAAGTCGATATTTAAGTTAAAGATAAAGTTAAGATCATTCATAAATAAGACTTGAGATATTTCTCAAATTTAAGAGCAAAATGAGCAGATTTCAGGTATTTAAGTCAAAATGTAAGAAATTCTTAAGTTAAGAAGCTTTATAAATACGGACCCTGGTAAGCAGGCACATTGCTGAATACGATGTTTTCATTGTTTTGTAGATCTATATTGTTACTGGAGTACAGTCATACTTGTGAACAACGGCCATCCTTAGGAAAGAGAAATGTGGCCTTTACGGACAGGTAGCCTTTATAGGGAGGTCATTTTGTTCCTAAATATCAATGGCGGTATTTTAAGAGCATGGTTTTATTTACAGGATGACCTTATTCGGAGGTGGTTGCTAACACAGGGTTGACTGTTTTAAAACCGTTGCATGAACTTATGTGTGAAATAAAAAGATATGATGAAAATAATATATACAATTAGTAACTATATTAATCTGTGTGGACACATTCAGTCAATTTAACAAAATAACGACTAGGTCTGGACAGAGGTCTTCAGTTGACGAGTTATACTGTACATACTGTATCATCAAATATTTAGGGTTGGGAGAATTTGTATAATCACTGAAATCACGAGAAACATGTGCAGATTGTAAATATTCGGTTGTAACTAAGGAATGTCATTGACGGGGAACAGAAGTGTAGGATTTATGAGTTCATAGACTATCAAGCGGACTTGGGTTTACGAGTGTAAGTAACAGATACAGTACGAGATTTTGTTCAAAAGTGTGTTCTTGGACTGTTCTCTTGGACAAACAACTATTGTCCGAGGCGAAGCCAATGTAAAAATGGTTGTCTGTCATTAAGTTAGCGAACCGTCTTCTTAACGTCTGTAAGAATATACTTTTGACGGAAATACGAGTACTTGTATCTGACTTATACGACGATAATGGATTTTGTATATCTATATGAATACAAGAGGGTCATGATATGGCCCCTTCCTCGCCAACTTTGACCCTACGGCCATAATTTGAATATTATCTTGGTGAAGATCCACCGCCCGATGTTTCATGCCAAATATGTATTAAGCTGCTTTGTGGTTTCAGAGAAGAAGTTTTTACTTTATGCATATACAAACCCCCCCCCCCCCCCCCCCCCCGAGACAGGACTAAGTCTGACCCCTATATGACCATAATTTGAACAATATTGGTGGAAGACTACTAGACATGGTTACATATTTCAGAGATGAAGAATACTTTAAAAAATACCATATGCATATAAGGCAATATGCCAAATGCACTTACTTACGCTTTAAATTTATGGTTTCAGAGACTGAAATAATTCAGGTGAGCAAAGAGATTAATACTAAGAACTACAAATAAATGTTATAAAGTGTTTGTTGAGACGTGAAAGCTATATAAATGATATTATTTTGTCTTATTGCAATGAAAGTATTGACAAATAGTAATCTGACGAAATGTTCGTGCTATTAATTCACGTGAAAGTTAAGTTATTTTAAAAGTATTTTCAATAGTTCTACTGGGGATATAAGTCGTCTGTAAGTAGCACGACATGTCGTTTAGTCTATTAAAAATATGTATTTGATATTATTAGAATATAATACAACTTGAATGTTAAATCCAATCGACGAATACATGAAATTTCACTAATACATACTTCGTATGCAAATAAAATACGGGTAATAAAGATATTACCGAACTATAGACTAGGGTAGAAAAAGAGAATATTCCTGTGTTAGCGGAGATCAGGCTCCGAGGTTATAAAACTTGAGATCTGTCTCCTAGCTCAAATCTCATATCTTGTCTATCATTGTTTATACTTTAGTCATGATAAGACAATAAAAAATTATCTGATACATTCACCTGATAGTATAATAGATATGAACATGTATTTGAATATTAATCAGCTCTATCCTTGTAAGAATAATACTTTGAGTATGGAACTGCAGGGATTCGAGCATTATGAATAATGATAATGAAATTATGTCCGATCTTTAAAAATATCAAGAGAACTAATCGTGCAGTATCGTCTATGTGTAGATAATGCAGTGAATAAATACGACTCTTTAACTTTTTACTTACTGTATCAGTATTTTATCATTTTAACAATTATTGTAGCCTAACTGCTGATATACAAGATTTGAAAAGCTCAGCTATGCTAATCAATGGGAACATGAACTAAACTCTAGTAAATGTAAACTTATTGTATTCGGTAGAATCAAACCTCAGACACCTTCTGTGCGTATTTGCAACAAAATGAAGCGAATCAGCCCTTCATGTGAGTATCGAACTTCATCAATCAATGAAATGCACACAGGCCGTCAGTACAAGAATTAAAAAACAAGAGCGTTTCTGTTTTCACTACTTACAATCGAAAACAATCCAGGTGATATCCATCCTCTAACCTTATGCTCAATAATCACACTAGTATCAGTGCCAGTCGTACTATATGGTGCTAAACTCTGGAACACCATGATAATATCAGATTCACAACATACTGAACGATTTATCCGTCTTTGTGCAGGAAGTGTACAGCACCTTCCCACAAGATCAAGAACGGACAGTGCGCTAAATATTCTCCTATGGAGACCCATTATCGCTCAAATTGACTTAAGGAAGTTAACATTTATTCACAAACTGTGTACACTGCCAACAGATCTGCTCTCGAGAAAGATATTTGATAATCGCTTCAACTATTTGCCATACGGGGATACAAAAACTAAACTTGATTCATTCCGGATATCTACAGAATACTGCAGAAGTATTCCCTGACTCACCACCTAAATAAATATCTGGAAAACTGTGAATTCCCAACATAATCTGTGTGGGTTCGAACTCTTCATACACATATCAATAATTATCATGATAATGCTTGGACTGAAAGAACACTAAACGATCCAGACTTTACTAGACGTCTAGCTTCTCAAAATGAAATCATCCCATCTCCGAATTGGCAATCCGCAACCAACCGAAACAACATTATACATGCAACGACGACAGCGCGGGTGATTACATGTGCCTATACAACAGAACAGTCAAAAAATGTTGTACTTTATGCTCAAACCAAACTCCAGATTTATACAGGCATGCTATCGCAGAGTGCCAACACCCTGCACCGAAACAAACCCGCATAAACTTAATGAAAAATGTAGAAATTAACTACTCTCGTGCTTTCAGTACCCACCTATCGCAATCATACGGAGAGGACTTTCTCTTTAGCTTATTTACCATGAACACTTTATTACAGTTCAATCTGGACGACACGTGCGAGAATATATGCAAGATGTGTGCAGTTTTATGCATTCATCAGTACTATTTACTCATAACGTTTAATGTAATATTTTCACTGTTGATGTATTGATAATTGGTAATTGAACTGTATAACTTCGCTATAATTTCTTACATTTCGTTACGGTAAGACATTATGATAGCGAAAGGTTTATGTAATTGTCACAATACTCAGATAAACATGTACAATGTATGTATATATAACATTGAATTATCAATAGTTCTATCCTCATTATACACTCGTACGTTTCGGTTTGGTATATAATGTTTCATTCTTCTAAATGTGATCAAATGTTTCATTCATCTGTATGTGATACTTTTCTACGCGATTATTACATGTATATCACTCATGACTGTAAATATGCATTTCATTATGTGACTTTGTTACTTCACATTTGTATAATTATATAAAATCATAAATCGCATGTTACCATGTTAAGTCACTGAAAAGTGGAAATAAAGAGTATATGTTGACAATAGAGGAAATAGTCAGTGAATTACGCGTACTTCATACATGCGGAATGTGACTGTAAATGACTAAAATAAGGGAGATAACTGTAAAAGTTTTACGGGTACATTTATGACTAGTTACCAATCATTGACCGATATTTATTTGGTATCAGGCGAATAATTGAAGACACGGTTTTATTTAAATACAGTTGGAATATTCAGACTCTTAGTATTGTAACATTATGATATAATGTTTATTGAAGGAACATAAATTTTATGTTACACTGACCAGACTGTTTGGTATTATACGAGGGTCATTCAATATATAATGCGAACTACCATATAATTTCTAAATAAAAGCAAGAATTGTTCTAACATTGTCATAATCTTTCAAAGTAACATCCCTTGCGCTCAATGACCGACTTCGATCTTTTCGGAAGATCTATTTCTGTTGCTTAGCAACTACGTTCACACACCTAAACCTGTTCGGCCACGACAGTTTCAATGTCATTTAGGTCGGCAAATCGAATACCCCGTATATTTTATTTTAGTCTAGGGAATAGGTCGTAATCACAGGGGCTTATGTCAGGTGAGTATGATGGATGATCAAGCGTTTCTCACTTGTAATCCGCAATCAATGACGTCCCTCTCTATGAGGTGTGAGGGTAGGCATTGTCAGACGTCAGACACTGAGGCACCAACCGCGCGGAAATCTAGCGCATTTTTAACTTGTCCTTAGAATTGTATGAACTGATCCAACATTAATGTCGACTTCCTGGGCTATCTCCTCACATGTAAATCGTCTATCTGTGTTCAGTAACTCTCTCGCTTTTTGTACTTGTATGTGTCCGTAGCAGTAGTTTTCCGCCCAGCACACTGGTCATCTTCTACCAATATTCAGCCATTCATAAATTCATTTACCCATCTCCCTTTTTGAGAATATAAAAGGCAATACTCGTCATAAGCTTTTTGTAAGACAACAAAAATTTCCAATGCATTTTTGGTACGACGGCACTCGATTTTAATGTAACTACGTTGGTCATGAGACGTTACCGCGTCCTTGTTGTTTAGAGTGACGTCGAGGATAGGCGTGCGCTGATGACGTCATCGACGTTAACGTCCGAAAATTTCGTGGAAAGAACAACATTGATTTGGTGGATATACTGACAAAGTTTCGTGAATGACCCTCGTAATTATACGAGTATGATGTAAGCCCGCGAACACTTGCAGCTACATACACATATTCATAGATGTTAATACAGGTGCTCACATAATAACATTCTAAATATAATGTAACTTATTGTTTTAACACAGAATAGAAGGAAAGAAAGTCGACATTATGACTATACTTGTCATATGGCTATCAAACAGTGTCTGTGTTTTCAGTTTTGGTTTATCTTTAGTTCCAAATATTATCTTGTTTCCTATTCTTACATACTAATATCGAACCGTATATTTCATTTCAGTCAAAACTAGGCCCATAATGAATACTAATTAATCTGTGACAGTGCCATTTAAATGGGACTTTTATATTTTTGTTACTGGAAATAAAGATTAATGACGAATCCAAGTCTCATCACCAGTAACTCTCAGACATATTGATCAATCCAAGTCTCATTACCAGTAACTCTCAGACATATTGAATCAATCCATATCTCAACACCTGTAACTCTCAGACATATTGAATCAATCCAAGTCTCATCACCAGTAACTCTCAGACATATTGAATCAATCCATGTCTCATCACCAGTAACTCTCAGACATATTGATCAATCCATGTCTCATCACCAGTAACTCTCAGACATATTGAATCAATCCATGTCTCATCACCAGTAACTCTCAGACATATTGATCAATCCATGTCTCATCACCAGTAACTCTCAGACATATTGAATCAATCCAAGTCTCATCACCAGTAACTCTCAGACATATTGAATCAATCCATGTCTCATCACCAGTAACTCTCAGACATATTGATCAATCCATGTCTCATCACCAGTAACTCTCAGACTTATTGAATCAATCCATATCTCAACACCTGTAACTCTCAGACATATTGATCAATCCAAGTCTCATCACCAGTAACTCTCAGACATATTGATAAATCCAAGTCTCATCACCAGTAACTCTCAGACATATTGATCAATCCAAGTCTCATCACCAGTAACTCTCAGACATATTGAATCAATCCAAGTCTCATTACCAGTAACTCTCAGACATATTGATCAATCCAAGTCTCATCACCAGTAACTCTCAGACATATTGAATCAATCCATATCTCAACACCTGTAACTCTCAGACATATTGATCAATCCAAGTCTCATCACCAGTAACTCTCAGACATATTGATAAATCCAAGTCTCATCACCAGTAACTCTCAGACATATTGATCAATCCAAGTCTCATCACCAGTAACTCTAAGACATATTGAATCAATCCATATCTCAACACCTGTAACTCTCAGACATATTGATCAGTCCAAGTCTCATCACCAGTAACTCTCAGACATATTGATCAATCCAAGTCTCATCACCAGTAACTCTCAGGCATATTGAATCAATCCTAGTCTCATCACCAGTAACTCTCAGACATATTGATCAATCCAAGTCTCATCACCAGTAACTCTAAGACATATTGAATCAATCCATATCTCAACACCTGTAACTCTCAGACATATTGATCAATCCAAGTCTCATCACCAGTAACTCTCAGACATATTGATCAATCCAAGTCTCATCACCAGTAACTCTCAGGCATATTGAATCAATCCTAGTCTCATCACCAGTAACTCTCAGACATATTGAATCAATCCAAGTCTCATTACCAGTAACTCTCAGGCATATTGAAGCAATCCAAGTCTCATCACCAGTAACTCTCAGACATATTGATCAATCCAAGTCTCATCACCAGTAACTCTCATACATATTGAATCAATCCAAGTCTCATCACCAGTAACTCTCAGACATATTGAATCAATCCAAGTCTCATCACCAGTAACTCTCAGACATATTGAATCAATCCAAGTCTCATCACCAGTAACTCTCAGACATATTGATCAATCCAAGTCTCATCACCAGTAACTCTCATACATATTGAATCAATCCAAGTCTCATCACCAGTAACTCTCAGACATATTGATCAATCCAAGTCTCATCACCAGTAACTCTCAGGCTTATTGAATCAATCCTAGTCTCATCATCAGTAACTCTCAGGCATATTGAATCAATCCAAGTCTCATCACCAGTAACTCTCAGGCATATTGAATCAATCCAAGTCTCATCACCAGTAACTCTCAGACATATTGAATCAATCCAAGTCTCATTACCAGTAACTCTCAGGCATATTAAATCAATCCAAGCCTCATCACCAGTAACTCTCAGACATATTGAATCAATCCATATCTCAACACCTGTAACACTCAGACATATTGAATCAATCCAAGTCTCATCACCAGTAACTCTCAGACATATTGATCAATCCAAGTCTCATCACCAGTAACTCTCAGACATATTGAATCAATCCTAGTCTCATCACCAGTAACTCTCAGACATATTGAATCAATCCAAGTCTCATCACCAGTAACTCTCAGACATTTTGATCAATCCAAGTCTCATCACCTGTAACTCTCAGGCATATTGATCAATCCTAGTCTCATCACCTGTAGATCTGAGACATATTGAATCAATCCTAGTCTCATCACCTGTAACTCACAGACATATTGAATCAATCCAAGTCTCATCACCAGTAACTCTCAGACATATTGAATCAATCCAAGTCTCATCACCAGTAACTCTCAGACATATTGATTCAATCCAAGTCTCATCACCTGTAAATCTGAGACATATTGAATCAATCCAAGTCTCATCACCAGTAACTCTCAGACATATTGATCAATCCAAGTCTCATATCACCTGTAACTCTCAGACATATTGAATAAATCCAAGTCTGATCACCAGTAACTCTCAGACATATTTTATAAATACCCAGTCTCATCACCTGTAACTCTCAGACATATTGATTGAATCAATCCTAGTCTCATCACCTGTAACTCTCAGACATATTGATTGAATCAATCCAAGTCTCATCACCAGTAACTCTCAGACATATTGATTGAATCAATCCTAGTCTCATCACCAGTAACTCTCAGACATATTGATTGAATCATTCCTAGTCTCATCACCTGTAACTCTCAGACATATTGATTGAATCAATCCTAGTCTCATCACCAGTAACTCTCAGACATATTGATTGAATCAATCCAAGTCTCATCACCAGTAACTCTCAGACATATTGATTGAATCAATCCTAGTCTCATCACCTGTAACTCTCAGACATATTGATTGAATCAATCCTAGTCTCATCGCCTGTAACTTTCAGACATATTGAATCAATCCAAGTCTCATCACCAATAACTCTCAGACATTTTGAATCAATCCAAGTTTCATTTCCAGTAACTCTCAGACATATTGAATCAATCCAAGTCTCATCACCAGTAACTCTCAGACATATTGAATCAATCCTAGTCTCATCACCTGTAACTCTCAGACATATTGAATCAATCCAAGTCTCATTACCAGTAACTCTCAGACATATTGATCAATCCAAGTCTCATCACCAGTAACTTTCAGACATATTGATCAATCCAAATCTCATCACCTGTAAATCTGAGACATATTGAATCAATCCAAGTCTCATCACCTGTAACTCTCAGACATATTGATCAATCCAAGTCTCATATCACCTGTAACTCTCAGACATATTGAATAAATCCAAGTCTCATCACCAGTAACTCTCAGACATATTTTATAAATACCCAGTCTCATCACCTGTAACTCTCAGACATATTGATTGAATCAATCCTAGTCTCATCACCTGTAACTCTCAGACATTAAATTGAATCAATCCATGTCTCATCACCAGTAACTCTCAGACATATTGAATCAATCCAAGTCTCATCACCAGTAACTCTCAGACATATTGATCAATCCAAGACTCATCACCAGTAACTCTCAGACATATTGAATCAATCCAAGTCTCATCACCAGTAACTCTCAGACATATTGATTGAATCAATCCAAGTCTCGTCACCTGTAACTCTCAGACATATTGATTGAATCAATCCTAGTCTCATCACCTGTAACTCTCAGACATATTGAAGCAATCCAAGTTTCATTACCAGTAACTCTCAGGCATATTAAATCAATCCAAGCCTCATCACCAGTAACTCTCAGACATATTGAATCAATCCATATCTCAACACCTGTAACACTCAGACATATTGAATCAATCCAAGTCTCATCACCAGTAACTCTCAGACATATTGATCAATCCAAGTCTCATCACCAGTAACTCTCAGACATATTGAATCAATCCTAGTCTCATCACCAGTAACTCTCAGACATATTGAATCAATCCAAGTCTCATCACCAGTAACTCTCAGACATTTTGATCAATCCAAGTCTCATCACCTGTAACTCTCAGGCATATTGATCAATCCTAGTCTCATCACCTGTAGATCTGAGACATATTGAATCAATCCTAGTCTCATCACCTGTAACTCACAGACATATTGAATCAATCCAAGTCTCATCACCAGTAACTCTCAGACATATTGAATCAATCCAAGTCTCATCACCAGTAACTCTCAGACATATTGATTCAATCCAAGTCTCATCACCTGTAAATCTGAGACATATTGAATCAATCCAAGTCTCATCACCAGTAACTCTCAGACATATTGATCAATCCAAGTCTCATATCACCTGTAACTCTCAGACATATTGAATAAATCCAAGTCTGATCACCAGTAACTCTCAGACATATTTTATAAATACCCAGTCTCATCACCTGTAACTCTCAGACATATTGATTGAATCAATCCTAGTCTCATCACCTGTAACTCTCAGACATATTGATTGAATCAATCCAAGTCTCATCACCAGTAACTCTCAGACATATTGATTGAATCAATCCTAGTCTCATCACCAGTAACTCTCAGACATATTGATTGAATCATTCCTAGTCTCATCACCTGTAACTCTCAGACATATTGATTGAATCAATCCTAGTCTTATCACCAGTAACTCTCAGACATATTGATTGAATCAATCCAAGTCTCATCACCAGTAACTCTCAGACATATTGATTGAATCAATCCTAGTCTCATCACCTGTAACTCTCAGACATATTGATTGAATCAATCCTAGTCTCATCGCCTGTAACTTTCAGACATATTGAATCAATCCAAGTCTCATCACCAATAACTCTCAGACATTTTGAATCAATCCAAGTTTCATTTCCAGTAACTCTCAGACATATTGAATCAATCCAAGTCTCATCACCAGTAACTCTCAGACATATTGAATCAATCCTAGTCTCATCACCTGTAACTCTCAGACATATTGAATCAATCCAAGTCTCATTACCAGTAACTCTCAGACATATTGATCAATCCAAGTCTCATCACCAGTAACTTTCAGACATATTGATCAATCCAAATCTCATCACCTGTAAATCTGAGACATATTGAATCAATCCAAGTCTCATCACCTGTAACTCTCAGACATATTGATCAATCCAAGTCTCATATCACCTGTAACTCTCAGACATATTGAATAAATCCAAGTCTCATCACCAGTAACTCTCAGACATATTTTATAAATACCCAGTCTCATCACCTGTAACTCTCAGACATATTGATTGAATCAATCCTAGTCTCATCACCTGTAACTCTCAGACATTAAATTGAATCAATCCATGTCTCATCACCAGTAACTCTCAGACATATTGAATCAATCCAAGTCTCATCACCAGTAACTCTCAGACATATTGATCAATCCAAGACTCATCACCAGTAACTCTCAGACATATTGAATCAATCCAAGTCTCATCACCAGTAACTCTCAGACATATTGATTGAATCAATCCAAGTCTCGTCACCTGTAACTCTCAGACATATTGATTGAATCAATCCTAGTCTCATCACCTGTAACTCTCAGACATATTGAAGCAATCCAAGTTTCATTACCAGTAACTATCAGACATATTGAATCAATCCAAGTCTCATCACCAGTAACTCTCAGACATATTGATTGAATCAATCCTAGTCTCATCACCTGTAACTCTCAGACATATTGAAGCAATCCAAGTTTCATTACCAGTAACTATCAGACATATTGAATCAATCCAAGTCTCATCACCAGTAACTCTCAGACATATTGATTGAATCAATCCTAGTCTCATCACCTGTAACTCTCAGACATATTGAAGCAATCCAAGTTTCATTACCAGTAACTCTCAGACATATTGAAGCAATCCAAGTTTCATTACCAGTAACTCTCAGACATATTGAATCAATCCAAGTCTCATCACCAGTAACTCTCAGACATATTGATTGAATCAATCCAGGTCTCATCACCAGTAACTCTCAGACATATTGATTGAATCAATCCTAGTCTCATCACCTGTAACTCTCAGACATATTGAAGCAATCCAAGTTTCATTACCAGTAACTCTCAGACATATTGAATCAATCCAAGTCTCATCACCAGTAACTCTCAGACATATTGATCAATCCAAGTCTCATCATCAGTAACTCTCAGACATATTGAATCAATCCTAGTCTCATCACCAGTAACTCTCAGACATATTGTATCAATCCAAGTCTCATCACCAGTAACTCTCAGACATATTGTATCAATCCAAGTCTCATCACCTGTAACTCTCAGACATATTGATCAATCCAAGACTCATCACCAGTAACTCTCAGACATATTGAATCAATCCAAGTCTCATCACCAGTAACTCTCAGACATATTGATTGAATCAATCCAAGTCTCGTCACCTGTAACTCTCAGACATATTGATTGAATCAATCCTAGTCTCATCACCTGTAACTCTCAGACATATTGAAGCAATCCAAGTTTCATTACCAGTAACTATCAGACATATTGAATCAATCCAAGTCTCATCACCAGTAACTCTCAGACATATTGATTGAATCAATCCTAGTCTCATCACCTGTAACTCTCAGACATATTGAAGCAATCCAAGTTTCATTACCAGTAACTATCAGACATATTGAATCAATCCAAGTCTCATCACCAGTAACTCTCAGACATATTGATTGAATCAATCCTAGTCTCATCACCTGTAACTCTCAGACATATTGAAGCAATCCAAGTTTCATTACCAGTAACTCTCAGACATATTGAAGCAATCCAAGTTTCATTACCACTAACTCTCAGACATATTGAATCAATCCAAGTCTCATCACCAGTAACTCTCAGACATATTGATTGAATCAATCCTAGTCTCATCACCTGTAACTCTCAGACATATTGAAGCAATCCAAGTTTCATTACCAGTAACTATCAGACATATTGAATCAATCCAAGTCTCATCACCAGTAACTCTCAGACATATTGATTGAATCAATCCTAGTCTCATCACCTGTAACTCTCAGACATATTGAAGCAATCCAAGTTTCATTACCAGTAACTCTCAGACATATTGAAGCAATCCAAGTTTCATTACCAGTAACTCTCAGACATATTGAATCAATCCAAGTCTCATCACCAGTAACTCTCAGACATATTGATTGAATCAATCCAAGTCTCATCACCAGTAACTCTCAGACATATTGATTGAATCAATCCTAGTCTCATCACCTGTAACTCTCAGACATATTGAAGCAATCCAAGTTTCATTACCAGTAACTCTCAGACATATTGAATCAATCCAAGTCTCATCACCATTAACTCTCAGACATATTGATCAATCCAAGTCTCATCATCAGTAACTCTCAGACATATTGAATCAATCCTAGTCTCATCACCAGTAACTCTCAGACATATTGTATCAATCCAAGTCTCATCACCAGTAACTCTCAGACATATTGTATCAATCCAAGTCTCATCACCTGTAACTCTCAGACATATTGATCAATCCAAGTCTCATCACCAGTAACTCTCAGACATATTGTATCAATCCAAGTCTCATCACCTGTAACTCTCAGACATATTGTATCAATCCAAGTCTCATCACCTGTAACTCTCAGACATATTGATCAATCCAAGTCACGTCACCATTTGAGTAACTCTCAGACATATTTTATAAATACCCAGTCTGCATTTAACTTTAAAATTACCTCTACAATTTTGTAGCGTTTTTTTTTTGGTATGATAATAAATGAGTTGGCTGTGTATCTAGCTGATCATGTGACAATCAATCAAAGTTCACACATGATGTGATGATATAAATTTAAAGTTTATTCGTACATGTTTTGAAGTGTTGCAAGATTCTCATGGAATAGCTAGATTTACGTGAAACAGAAATTCTTTTCTTATGCCATCGCTCATTTACTAGATGATAAATTCCACCGTGGCCTAGTGGTTAAGATCGCTGTCTTCAAATCACTGTAACCTCTCACTGATGGAGCTACCGACCATGGCTCTTTATGTGAGGAAGTAGGCAGTTGTTTACGGAGGATGGGAGTCTAGCACTCAGGTTCTTCCCGGGAGCGATGCTTAGGAGAACTGTCCGCCTCATTATTATCCCCTGCGAAATGTGACCATGGTTATAACCATAGGTCAACCTATGGTTGCCTGACCATGATTAACCATGATTTTAACAAAATAACAAATGGACCACCGTCAGGAACCATGGCTGAGACAGACCATGATCAACCATGATCATTGAACATGGTCAATCATGGTCATTGAGCATGTTCAACCATGATCATTGAACATGGTCAATCATGGTCATTGAGCATATTCAACCATGATCATTGAACATGGTCAATCATGGTCATTGAGCATATTCAACCATGATCATTGAACATGGTCAATCATGGTCATTGAGCATATTCAACCATGATCATTGAACGTGGTCAATCATGGTCATTGAGCATATTCAACCATGATCATTGAACATGGTCAATCATGGTCATTGAGCATATTCAACCATGATCATTGAACATGGTCAATCATGGTCATTGAGCATGTTCAACCATGATCATTGAACATGGTCAATCATGGTCATTGAGCATATTCAACCATGATCATTGAACATGTTCAAACCATGGTCATTGAGCATATTCAACCATGATCATTGAACATGTTCAAACCATGGTCATTGAGCATATTCAACCATGATCATTGAACATGTTCAAACCATGGTCATTGAGCATATTCAACCATGATCATTGAACATGTTCAAACCATGGTCAACTAGTATATTCAACCACAATCTTTGAACATGTTCAACCACCGGTTCACCATCAACAATTATGGTCTAGGCCATGTTCAGACAAGCGAGCATGCCATGTAAGCTATTTATAGAACAAAGCAAAGGACTTAGTTTTTAATAAATGGATGGAAAAAGTTGTGTGGGGAAATTTGATGGACATTGAACAATCACAAAAGCTCATCCAAAAGCACTCTATGCTTTGAAGAACTAACAAACAAAAAGTACATAATCTGTTTAAAAAAATGCTTTATGTAATTACCGAAAATACGAGACATATTAAAGGTGTTAATTTCACTGGATAAAACGAAATTTAAAAAAAATGTGTCAAACCAGAGACATAGGTGACAAAAATACATGTGCATTTAGCCATTTACTCAAGTTAAACTCTTAATGATTTACCTATAAAACGATTTTATCAATGATAAACTCTGTATCAATCTAATTAAACCATTACAACAACTTCATTATATGTAACCCTTAACTAAGTAATCCAGTAACAAATTATTCACATAGAAAAAAATATGTTGTGTTGTCACATTTAAATTATGAAATTCCTGTTCAATTTATGGGAGTAAAATATTGACCACCCTGGCGAAATGAATCGTTACAATTCAGTGATTTTTTTGTATATTTTACAGCCTTATATACATGCTGTTTCTCCTAGCCCAAAAACCTTATGTTTCCCTCTAAAAATGCTATATTTTCCCACAAAATGAACATATATATTTCTCATTGAAAAGAAATTAAAGAAATCCATAAACATCAATTACAAATTAAATCACCAAAATACAAACTAATCCATTGAAATCAAAGACTATGTCAAGAGATGGACAAAAAAGATAGAATGGCTTTTATTTCATACTTCCCCTTTTTCTGATTTATTGCACTATATTTTCCCCTTCAGAAAGCCACAGGTAGTTTTGAAAAAAAAATCACTGCAATTCATGGAATAGTTCACATACACATTTCATGAAAAAATCTTGATCATTAAATGAGACAAATTCTTGAATGGTTCATGAAATAGCAGTTCATGAACTGGGGTCATGAAATTTTCATCTAGATTCTTCTTGTGTGTTGAAAAACAACTTAAAATATCTAGTGTAACTATCAAACCAATAAAGATATTGGGGGCAATATATACTACTTTTAAAATATCTACTTTATTGTAGCATTGAGCTAAAAGTTAAAACAGACCTACATTTATGCCTATGCATATATTTTTTCAATAAACTGAATAATTTATAATGTCTATATTGTCTGACTTGACTTTTTTAAGATTGCATAAACTAACCGTAGTTATTGCAGACATGATTATGCAATATTAGACGCTGTCCATAGCGGGGATTTATCCAAATTTTGTCAAAATAAGAAAATGGGATTTTAATGAGTCTCATGTAGATGTACATGTAGTTAGAATGTTGATTAGCACTGGTCAAACTTGAAGTAATTACACTGCTCCCCTATAAGTCCAAAACAGTTTGTACAAAATAAATTCCCAATTTTGAACATGTTAACGGTTACCCATGAAAGTCAGATCGGGATTCGAACCCGAATCTTTCCATAACCAAATACTGGCCTGGGTTGCTCTATCCAATTAAGCTATCTGACCTTAAAATTATAGGTAAACTGCAATTCTGTAGATAAGTTAGATTTATTTACAAGTGAGGAAATTAACAAATATTAAGCATTTGTTTTGAAGTAAACAATGATTACTACAGAATCCTTCTAGATAAGCTGTGTTTAAAGTAGACATACAATGTAGTTAAAACAAAGTTGTTGATAGTACCATGTTTTACCGGAATACCCCAGCACAAATACCAGAGTATAAAACAATGATCTTTTTTATGTTCAAATCCAGCAATACTGATAGTGAACATATAGATGTACACAAAAAGAATGTACATGTAATATCATGCACACAAAATGAATATCTTTACTAGGAAAGTATGACATGCAACTAAATGAATACCTGAAATACCAAGATAATGTACCTTAATTTAAGGGCTATCCTGTATGAAAGCAGTTGGAGATGTCTAGTTTGTATATACATGGAAGGATATTAATATATATAAATTTTCAATATGTATTGGAAATGGAATAAGTATATGTCTACATGGTGTTGAAGAGCACGTAACATTAAAGTTGAAACAATTACAAGATGTGTATCAAGAAGCATATACAAAACTTAATCTTTGAAATAATACAACACTCAATTCAAAAAAGGAATTTATGCACTGCCTAGTAATTTGCATGACTAAACTTTTCTTCTTCCAATGTTCACTTAATCTGGGTTATCAATAACACGGATGTTATTGAAATAAAACAATGGAACAAATATCAACATTTAAATACTGCTAATAACAACTTTTACTACTGAATTGTTTTGTATTGTATTAAGAAATACAGCCTGTTGCAGCAACTGATTTTATAAATACATTATATGACACAATAACTTAGACTTAGAGCTAAATATTTAAGTTTGTATTTAACGGACGAATTGTGATTTTTGTTTAAATACAAATTTAATTTCTAAAAAAACGAAATGACAAAATGAGCGTCTTAAACAACAAGTTATATCGCGGACACTGCATATTAAATATTGTGTATTGGTTTGACTAAGAACTGAATGTTCAGTAATCGCGTGCATTTAGTATTTTGAAAATGATTTAAAGGAAAAATAACATTTTTAAAAGAGAATTTAATGTTATTTAAGAGCCTGGATTTACGGTGAATATCAATATGCAACTTACATGTTCAAGCCGCGGATCTCGTTCATTTATTATCTAGACACTTAAATCATGAATTAACGGAATATGATATATATCTTATGTTATAATTTATTTGAACTGATTCCAATGCATATGTTGTAAACATCTAAGAATAAAATGAATTAATGTCATGGGATTGTAGGCGTATTTCAGGGTAAAATACAATTTATTTTTTAGAGGTAACATTTGATTTATAACAGATTGAAATAAAGAAATTATGTCTTACACAACATATTAATTTTGCGGACTGACTGTACGTATTTAAAAGTGTGTATTAGATTTCTTGATTAACGATCAAAATGGTCAATGTCTATGACTAACAAATGCTTGGTATCCAAATCGCGGATCTTGTCTACTTTCATAGTAAAATTTAGTTTTCACTTGATATAAATCGTCTGCAAATATGTTTATAACTGTGTTGAAAAATGTGAAATATATAATCAGCTGATATGATATATTTAGTAAACAACAAACGCGCGACGCATTATTTATGCGAATCATATAGCATTGGAAATAATTATTTTTTAACATAAAAGATGTTCCTCAATGGACTATGTACCGAACGACATGTATATCTGTTTGATTACACGCTTTGATAGAAAAAATCAGAATGGTAAAAATCTAAGAATAACATAAAATTATGAAGTGGGATTGGTGGTGTAATTAATGGACACATTAATATTTCTTTTTAAACACAAATTTTGATTCCAAACTAATTGAAATGAGGGAATTAACGCTTTACACAACACGATAACATCAGGGACTATGTGTGTATTGAATTATGTGTTTTGATTTGACTCAGAATTGAATATCTTCAAAGCGCGTGTTACAGTGTATCGCATTTAGTACTTTCACAATTATTTCAAGTTAAAAAAAAAACGGTTACCATGTTTATGAACATGATTATAGAGAATTTAATGTTATAGAAAAACGTGGACATACGATGTCAATGTGAAAAAGCATTGGCCACATTGCGGGATTGTGCGCGTGTTTCACGGAAAAATATTATTTATTTTTAAATACAAAATTGGATTTTATCGGATGGAAATGACGAAATTAACGGGTATCTGGTCAACTCGTACTGTTGTCAACACGTACTGTAGTCAACTCGTACATGTATTTGGTCAACTCGTACGGTATCTGTGGTCAACTCGTACACGACCAAGTTAACTCGTACATTAGTCAATTCGTCCTTTAGTATAAATGTTATTGTATTTGTTATAGGATTACTTTATACATGAAGAATGACCTCGAAATCATGGTTTGGACAGGAAAATGCATTTGAGAAGACATTTGATAAGAAATTTTACAACATGAATATGGAATATATAATTGGAGTTCAATAGCATTGATTGTGCACACAATTATAAAAGTTTTTGTTCAAATTTAAAATAACTGTTATAATTTTAGCTGTCTGAGAAACAAACTGTAATGTGTTTGTTAATGGAATCTTTTATTAAAGTGTTAAATGATTTTAAATGTCAGCATACCGACTTATTCTATAAACTTTACAATACAATTTATAATAAGATTAATGATACTCTAACATAAAGAATGTTCGTGTTCAAGCATTAATTGTGTTTAGTGGTCAGAATAAAGAATTTTAATTATGATTAATTAAATCAGTATTTTGTTGAAATATATAAGCATAAACTGCAACTAATTATCGAGATGCATAATGAGTCGCAATTTTAAATGATGCGGCATTTGCTAATCCCTTTGATTCTTTAATTTGGTATTTGTCACACTTCAGATAATTGGATTATGAGCACATGAAAAGGCAATTAATCTATCATAATTTGATTGTTAGCCAATTATAAGTAAGTCCAGTCCTTCCTTTAATTTGATTTTTTAATAATTTTTAATAATGTAAAATAGAACTTTCTGAGGAACAACTTTGATGAATTATTACGTATTGATTTATTTACTACATTTGTATTTTAATGATTAATATTATAAATAATGTTCATTGCTTTAAATCACTCCTATAGTCGCATTCATAGTCAATTAAGTTCCGCCCGCCTAGGCGAACTAATAATGTCAAAATTCAGATTTTAGAAATCAAATCATGTGATTCCATTAGCATCTCAATATGCATCATTGTTTTGTGATTTACTCTCATTACCACATTCTGTTCAATTTCTCTGTATTATATGTACGTCTAGAATTTAAAACTCAGTCCATTGTATTTATTCTCGTCCAGCAAACAAACAAATATATCTTAAGTCCTCGCTCATTGAAAGCATTAAATACTCTATAATCATATTGATAAACATGGTATTTATACTTTAGGTCATTCTGAAAATACTAAATGCGACATATGCGGATTGTCAACATTCAGTTCTTATTCTTACCAATACACAATATTCAATATCCACGGGGTCCGCGGTGTTAACTTGCTGTGTAAGCATAGGAAATTTAAGATAAAGTTCGACCCCGTGGATATTGAATATTGTGTATTGGTAAGAATAAGAACTGAATGTTGACAATCCGCATATGTCGCATTTAGTATTTTCAGAATGACCTAAAGTATAAATACCATGTTTATCAATATGATTATAGAGTATTTAATGCTTTCAATGAGCGAGGACTTACGATAACAATATGTAAAATGCATGCATTGTGCGCGTATTTCAATGAGAATACAATGAGCGCGCAACATTTACTTTACGCAAATTATCAATTCTTTATATCCAAATGAGCGTATACATGTAGCGAATGATAAATACAGATAGCACCGCTCATGTATTAAACAGACACTTTCAATGAAATATATTCTTAGTTATTGAAGAAACAATCTTCACCAATAGCCTATGTATCGAGCAACATGTGTACTGAATGCATGTTTATATGATTTTGTTGAAAATAAAACCTGCACAAATTTAAATATCTTATATTGAAGTGAATGTATTTTGCGGACGATATTTCATCTTTATTTGCTTATACAAGATCAATTACATCATATAAATTATTGAGTTCCGGGACAGCTTTGCGTCGTCAATTATGTTGATTGGTTCATTCAAAGTTGGTCAATCAATATAATATATTCAAGTGATGATATACATGTAACGAATAATAAATCTAAAACGCACGGCGCTTGTACATATTGTACATACAGTATTCCATAGAAATTCATTCAAAATTAAGGGATGAACAATTGTCCACAATAGTATGTGTATCGAACGACATGTGTAGTTGTATATTTATTTGCTTTGGTTGAAAATAATTTGCACAATTGTAAATATCTAACATCTAAAAATATTGCATTTATGTCGCGGTTTTGTTGTCATACTTCATCGACAATATTTTATATTCATCTCCAGAAACAAAATCATAATTCATATATATATCCAATGGAAGAAATTAACGTCATACAAGTTTATTGAATATAATAATAGTAAATGATAATATACATTTAGCGAATACTAAATTCAAGTCGTGCGGCTTGTGCATTTATTGAACATACAAGATTTCAATGAATTTCATTCTAAATTGTGGAATAAACGTTGTTCACCGATAGAGTATGTATCGAACGACATGTGTATTTGTTTGTTTACATGCTTAGTTGAAAAACACACACGCCAAAATGTAACTTCATATCTAAGAATAAAATGAATTTACGTAGCGGGCTTGCTGTCGTATTACTCGGATGAATTACAATTTTTTTAAATGCAAAATTTCATACAGATCTAAAATGAAAAAAATTACCACCTGAAGTTAATATTGCGGACACTGTGTATCAAAATGGTCAATATCACTGACGAAAATGCTTGATATCCAAGGTGCGGAGAATCCGTTGCATGAATATTAAATAATAATTTATGTCGCGGGTTTATTGGCGTATTTCACGGAGAAAATATAATTTCTTTTTAAATACTGTCGTGCGCAAAGATTTATTAAACTAATTGATTCGTTGCAACAGTGTTAAAACTATCTAAGAACAAATTCATGGATTCATGCCTGTCAATGTATTGTTGGGGTATTAAGTTATGACTTCTTCTATAATGCAAACTTTGATTTCTAATATATCTTATATAGAAAAAATTAACGTATGAAAATATCTAACAACAAAATGAATTCATGTCGCGGGTTTGTTGGCGTATTTCACGGATAAATTTTCATTTCTCTTTAAATACAAAATTTGATATTAACAGCACGGAATGAAGACATTGGGGTCTTATGCAGCATGTTTATATCGCGGAATCTTTGTGTATTGACTATGTATTGAACGACATGTGTATATGTTTTGTTTACGATATTTTGTATTGGTAAGAATAAGTATTGAACGTTCACAAACCGCGTTTATTGCATTTAGTGTTTTCAAAATGATTTCAAGTAAAAATTACCGCATTAATCATTTGATTACCAAGAATATAATGCAATAAAAGATTATGGGCTCGGGGAATCTGTGTATCCTCAATTATGCATATATCAGTTCATTAAAAAAACTGATTGGTCAGTATCTACGATGAAAATTAATCTGTTACATTCATAATAATGTATATAGCGAATAATAAATTTTAAGACGCGTGGCTGGTGTACTTATTTAACAAACATGATTTCATAGAAATCGTTTACAATAGGATGTGTTTCGAACGACATGTGTAGTTGTATATTTACTTGCTTTGGTTGAAAATAATATGCGCAATTGCCAATATCGCAACATCTAAATGATTAGCATTTATGTCGCGGATTAATTGTTGACATATTTCACGGACAATATTTTATATTTATCTCCAGATACAACATCATAATTCATATATATCAAATGGAAGAAATTAACGTCATTCAAGGTTATTGAATATCACGGAATATGCGTGCACTGATTTATGTCTATTGGTTGGTTGAAAAAGTATCAAGTTGGTCAATTTATACGATTCAAATAATAATACACATGTTGGCGTACTTCATGGACAAATTATGATTTCTTTTCAAATACAAATATTGATTTCTTACAGTTCGAAATGAAAAAAATGAACATGCTACATCACCTGTTAATATATATGATATATTCAAGTCGCGCGGTTCGTGCATTTGTTGTACATTATGATATTTCATATAAATTCATTTTAAATTTGGAACTCCAATAGTCTATGTATCGAATGACATGCGTATTTCATTGATTACATGCTTTGTTTGAAATTAACTAGCGTAATTAGAAATATCCAAGATCAAAGAGAATTGTAATAATCCCGGGTTTGTTGAAGTATTTCAGGTGCAATTATTTATTTTTTATCTTCATAATATATAATATCAAGATCGTATATACATGTATATCCAAATATAGAAACTGACGTCAAACAGAGTTTTTGTATATTTCGGAATATCTTGTGTATTCATTTATGTGTATTGGTTACTTTAATAAAAAAAAAACTGGTCAATAAATATGATAAAGATGTGCGGTATTTATTTTGCGATTCTTATGTACCTAAATTATCTTTCAATATATTCAAATGAGTATCATGCATGTAGCGAATAATGAAATTTACCTAGCACAAGGCCAAAGTATTAATGTGTTTGTTTTCGTGTATTCATTTTCATGCGAAACGAAATTAATTTGTAAACATCGCATGCGCTACCTTTGTTTTACGCAAATTATGAGCTTATTAGATCAAATAATAAAATACATGTTAGAAATAATAAATGCAAGTCGCTCGTCTCGTGAACATACAATATATCATTGAAATGTATTCTTTTATCTTAAATCTTGAAATTAAGCGATATTTGATATAATATAATATAGTTTGCGCTATGATTTATTTTAATTGACTCGATGCGTCGATGTTAAAAATATGAATTTATGTCGCGGGTTGGTTGGCGTATTTTTACGGATAAATAACTATTCCTTTTTGAATACCAAATTTGATTTTAACGGCTCGGGATGAAGACATTAGGGTCTTATGCAACATGTTAATATCGCGGAATCGTTGTGTATTGCTATGTACTGAGCGACATGTGTATATATGTTTTGTTTGTAATATTGTGTATTGGAAAGAATAAGTATTATAATAATAATAATAAAGACTTTATTTTACGAGGAAACTTATTTAACAATATACTAACAATCAATCTTCCATAAGATCATCAACAATGATCAATAAACTAGAAAAATAACTAACGTAAAAGTATGCAAAGAAAATAATGATATTTGATCTTTGATATTTTAGCCCCAGTGATCATGTCTCACGATATAAGTTGAAAAAGTCATAAAGAGTCTCAGTGAAAAGATTTGAAAAAAAACCTGAGGTATTGAACGTTCACAAACCGCGTTTATTGCATTTAGTGTTTTAAAATTATTTCAAATAGAAATTGCCATATTAATCATTTGTTTATCGATAATATAATGATATAAAAAAACGTGGGCTTACAATAGCAATATGTAAAATGCATGTATTCACAGTATGAAAATACGAAATACGAATAGTTTGTAAACATTTTTAACAACAAGCACGCAATGTGTACCTAACGCTAATTATTAATGTAGTAGATTCAAATGAGAGTATATATTTAGCGAATGATAAATTCAATGAAACGCATTTTTAATTATGGAAGAAAGAATCTTCCACAATAGTCTATGTATCGGGTGTACTGAATGTATGATTACATGCTTTTGTTGAACGAATAATATTTCATCTTTATTTCCTTATACAAAATAAATATTCATACATAGCCAAGTGCAAAAAAATAACGTTATACAAAATTATTAAGTTTCACGGAGTCTCTGTGTGTCCTCAATTAATATGTGCATTAGTTGATTTAAAATAAAATAATTGGTCAATATGATGAATATCAATCTATTATATTCAAATGATAATATGTAAGAAGCGAATAATGAATTTAAGACGCGCGGCCCGTGTTGTTATTGTACATACAAGATTTCATAAAAATTCATTAAAAATATGGAATAAACAATCTTCCACAATAGTATGTGTATCGAACGACATGTGCTAAATGGTTGAAAATAATCTGCACACTTGTAAATATCTAACATCTAAACGAATTGCATTAGATTGCATTGTTGTCATATTTCACGGTCAATATTTTATATTTATCTCCAGATACAATATCATAATTCATATATATATATATATATATCCATTGGAAGAAATAAATGTCATACAAAGTTATTGAATATCATGGAATGTGCGTGCACTCATTTATGTGTAATGATCGCTTGCCAATGTTTAAGATTCAAATAATAATACATAATGTTGGCGTATTTCACGGCCAAATTATGATTTCTTTTTAAATACAAATTCTGATCACTTACATTTCGTAATTTTAGATTGATTTCAAGCAAATAAAAAACATTATCGATATCATACGAATTTAATGTTATTATTATAAGGGCGTGGACTTACTATGTCAACATGTATATTGCATTGATCAAGTTGCGGGATTCATTGTGTGCGTATTTCACGGATAAAATATTATTTATTTTTTTAATACAAAATTTATATATAATATAAATACATAATTATATAATATTGTGTGTGGGTTTTGTTGTAAAAAAACTCTTGAAATGGTCAATGTCTATGACGAAAATGCTTGGGATCAATGTCGCACGTCTTGTGTATTTTTCATACTCTAAATGTTGACTAAATTATGATAAATATCTGTAAACAAATGACCGTTAATCATATTTTAGAATTTAGAATTGATATAACCGTGCAAAATCATTCATTTGAACTACGTCGTTCGGTTGCACAAATGTTTATAACTATACTGAAAACATGAACGTGAACAAAACAATGCGTTTATATGATGATGATGATATACAACAAGCGCGCGACGCATTCTTTATGCAAATTATACAGCATTTAAAATTATTATTAATTTTGAATTAAACTTAGCTCCCTAATTATATACTATGCATCAAACGACTTGTGTAGTTCTTTGGTTACATGCTTCGGTTCAAAATAAAAAGCCGAGCGGCCAATATATAAGAAAAAAATGAATTAATATCGTGGGATTGTTTTTTTTTATGGACAAATTAGTATTTCTTTTTAAATACAAAATTTGATTCCGAGCAGATCGAATTGAAGAAAAGTCTTATACAACAAGTTAATTTCGCGGACTCCGTATGTGTTGAATATTGTGCATTTGGTAAGAATTAAATGTTTACAAACTGCGTGTATCGCATTTAATATTTTCAGAATGATTTCAAATAAAGAATACCAGATTTGTCATTATGATAATAGAGAATTTTGTGTAATAAATGAGCGTCGAATTACGATATCAATATGTAAAATGAAGAGAAACATTTTATTTCCAAAAGACTAAAAAGTCCACAAGGATACAAATATGCATAATATAAGATTGGCGAACAGTGACATTTATATTTATACATGTATAGATACGATTGTACAATCAAAGGAAATATCATACTAATTAATGATAAATGATAGACGGGAGTACTTCATATATTAAAAGGCGAACGTTTTATATCACGCTCGGAGAAGGACAATATGTATTACAAACAATACATGTGTTCCAGTAGCGGGGTTGTGTGCGTATTTCACGGATAATATAGTATACATAATTATTCTCAATCTAAATTCCAAACGCAGGAACGCTAATTTCCTCTATATTTGGCTCTTGAATACTTTCTTCATCATAGTTTACAGTTGGTCCGGTGTAGCTACTAAAGTCCACAAAATAATTATATAGCATAGGGAGACTACTCCAATGATTGTCTAATCTGTTTTTGAAAGAGTTTACAGAACAAGCTAACACAACACTATTAGGTACATTGTTCCATATATCCACAACATATTTGATTTCAACAGTTCGAAACGAACATAACTCATTGATATGACAGACACTGTATATATATTTAATAGTATTGTTTTTTCACGTCCTCATTGTCATAGTCAAATATTAAATTAAATGATGACAAAATTGTTAAACATCATACCGTTACTCATAATTATTTAATTATTTGCCATTGATACGCACCGTGCACAATAATTCGTTTGAAATACAATCATCAGATCGAAATAGCACGTAAATATCTGTGAACAATAATAATTATCTCCTGGAATTGTTGGCGTATTTAATAGACAAATTATTATTTATTTGTTAATACAAAATTTGATTCCTTAAGCAGGTCGAAATGAAGAAATTTATGCAACAATTTAACATCGCGTGTTTATCAGATTTATTGAATATTGTGTTTTGGTTTGAATAAGAATTGAATGTTGTCTAACCGCGTGTATCTAGTAAAGTTCTTGTAAAAATACCATATCTACCTATCTTATGTCATAAAATTAGACTTGTCATGTCAATGTGAAAAATACAAGCATTAGATCCACGGGTCTTGTTTTCTTATTATCTATTGCTATTAATGATGAAATTAACTGTAGTATGATTGCTATCGTGTGGTATAAATTATTTACTGATTCGGCGGTATAGTTGTTTGTTGAAAACATGAATGTGAACAAAATAATGCACTAATGAAGAGAATATATTGTAGACAACATGCGCGCTACGCATATATATGCAAAGTATATAGCATTTTAAATTTATGCTGAACTTGAAATAAATTTTGTTCACTGATAGACTATGTATCGAACGACATGCATAGCGGTTTTTACATGCTTTGGTAGAAAATAACACGTCGAATTGTAAATATTTGAGAACAAAATGAATGGCATTCATGTCGCCCGTTTGTTGTCTTAGTTCAACGGCAAATTTATAATTTCTTTTTAAATACAAAATTTGATTTCTCATTGTTCGAACTGAAGAAATTAACGACTTACACAACCAGTAAATATCGCGGACTATGTGCATATTAAATTATATGTAATGCTGCAGCTAAAGTTCGCAAATTTTATTTGTACACGGCTTTTGAATTATTCTTGCATTCGTCATGTTAAATGCCTTTGAGTTTTTCTAATTGTTTGGTATAAATAAGGGTTGTTCCCTAGTAGTAAACATGTTGCGCGATATGTGTTTTTTCAGGTGGTTTTCGTCTTGCATTATCAATTGACGATATTCTAATGAAAAAACCCACATGTGTTTACAAAGTCTTGTTTGGAAAAAGAAGTGTTTTTATGAAAATTGGATTTTTTAAAATGTAGGATTATGGCGAATAGTTCAGATAATTTGTTATAATTGTTTTGTTTTATCTAAGATTAACATGGACCTAGTACATTCCAACCATCCGAGTGTTGTGTTTTTAGGTACTCAATAATTACACATTTTAAATTATTTGTCAGCATTTTTATAACTTGTGACTATGTCAAAAGGTAACGTTTTTTATTGTTTCATTGACATTATTTGATTCAAAACATCCCTAAGCGACGCTTTATTCTATGGAAGTAAATTAAAAACTATGTACTTTATTTCGTTCAAATTGTTAAGAAACAAATCTTCACTCATTTCTTTATTCCGGGAACGTGGTTATGTTTATTAAAACCCTAGTTAACTAATTCATTTTATTGTAACAGTACAGTTTGTCTAAATCTGGAAAATTAGTTTATTCATAACCGTCCCGTCAAATTAATGAATGCTTTGAAAATCAAATGAAACACACCGTCGCGCATGTATGTTTTGTAAACTTGAATTGATTAGAAAATGCCCTAACATATTTCTCATCTCAATCGTTATCCATAAAACCATATGGGTATTTGAAAATAAAAAAAATTGTTCAAATTTTCAAAACTTTAAGAAAAATAATTTCTTCCTAATCCTAATAGAAAAAAGTGCATGTGAAGTTAAAAATAAGTGGGGGACCTATCATTGTGGTAGTTAAGTGCGGTGTACAAGAAAGTCCACTTACTTCGTTAAATTAATCCTAAAAATTCCAATATATATATTCCATAATTCCTATTTCCTTACCACAAATATATAACAAACTAAGCACAAACACTATGCACATTTCACTAAGCACAAACACTATGCACATTTCACTTAGCACAAACATTATGCACATTTCACTCAAGCACAAAAAGTTAACACTATGCACAATGATAAATGCATTTTCCTAAAACAGCTGCGCACGTTCCACTAGGAAATGCATGGAAACACGTGAGAGCACAAAACCTCAATTCATCTTAGATATCACGGTGTGGTACTTTACCCTGAAATTCAATGGTACATCAGCTATCAATAGAATGAAGTACAAATCACAAATAATTTAGTTCTGGTATTTAAGTACAAATCACCTGAAGTTAAGTACTAACAAGAAAGTACCTGCTATGAGTAATTAAAGACAAGTAAGCATCTTTGAGAAATTAATGGCAAGTTACATCAACTTATCATCCAAATCATGTACACGTCAGGATTAGAACAAATGGAAAATATTTAAACTTAAGGTAAACTTATACATGTATGTAAGTTTCAATCAGCCGTGTATATCATAATAAGCGTGTTTTATTATGTATATATAAGATGTATGATATAAGGAAGTAAAAGTATACCTATCCACACAGAGTTATTCCAACTGCAAGTCTGTTAAATGTTTGCATTTAGCAGATGAAACAGTAAGCACAATCACTAATCCCAAACAACAAACATTTTCCATTCGAAAATCCATGGAAACATACAAGACCCGAAACTGTCAATTTGTCTGAGTTGTTATTGTGCGTTGCCTGAAATCCAATGGTGTATTGAATTAATTATTCAAAATAAATTAAGTGCTGCAAATTAAATTTATCTGTCTCAATATCACTTGGTTAACATGTACCTGGTTGTATGTGCTACTCAGGGTTTTCATCATTACATCGTAATAAAGGTTATGTAAATATTTTAAAATGAAAGTATAGATGTTCCGTATCTAGTTTTGAATACATGTAGTTATTTATAGAAGTCAATGACAAAGGCATCTAGGTTACTACATGTACATGTACATCAATTTCAGAATTATTTAAATCACGATCAATAAAATGGCGTCTAGTATTGCCTACACCACCGTAATTCCAATCGCCTATTAAGTAGACAAGGCATAAACTATTAAAATTAATTACATAATGCTCAATAATATCACACAATTAACATAAATATACCAAAGCATAAACCAAATAACTGTGTCATAATAATTCCGGATTTTTACCGGAGGATAAATTTTCTGTGAAATATATCACTATACCACCATTACTTCGTCGTGTGTATTTTTTTACTAAATGCCTAAATTAAGAATTTATTTGATGAAAATTAATTGTAATACATATCTTTAGATAATTCAACATACTTCATAATAATCCAATTCCATATTCGCTATTTCATTCAGAGGTAAAACTGTTTTCTAGCACGTCAACAGGTGTTTCACAACTACACAGCCATGTTACATGTATATACAAACAAGCAATAATTCCGTCGTGTAATCCGAAATGAACTTGAAATCAGTCCCAATTCTTTCCGTGTACAATAATTCAAACAAACATCCATGCATTATCCGATTTTTTTTAAATCCGAGTACTATGACTTATGCGAAGTGATGAACAAATGTCTAATTCATTCAAACTCGTAATTACACATGTACACCTAAGATCCGAAATCTACAAATCAGTCGAACACTTAGATCACTTGCCTATTGAAGGTAATCCTTGTGTCAAAAGGTGAGAATCACATTTAAGATGGGCTTGATCAATAAATTACATTAATGATATAATTATTTGGCTTTTATGCACAATCAACATTAAAATTGTTCACGTTCGTAACCATACCATTACGGAATACTATGGAATGCCGTAGCTGCCTGAACATAATCAGATCATTTTTGTGCAGTAAAAATATCATACATTCACTCAATTTCACGCGCAACTTTAATATTTTTAGGAACGAAGTTCCTATAGCTATACGAGTACACCATTTTCTGTGTTACAAAACAGTGACGCCTCTCATCCGCGTTGAAAAATAGTACTAATTGTTGCTGACTTTGCAGTTTTGATAAAGGTTAGAGATATATTGCAGGATTCTATTAATTTTGAAAGCATGGGATTTTTTTTGCAATTTAAACACTAAAACTAACATGTATAATAATTAAGTATTCATCCACACTAAAGTTCATTCATAATTTATCCATCAACAAGATTTACTACTTACTGGAAATAGTTTACTTCACAAAAGTAGTTCCGCAATGCTATATTGTCTCTCAGTATATAGAGTTTACATAATGACGCATGTGGTCAGAAGCGTACTAGCAGCGTCACTGACATGTTATCAGACTTGAAATGGGATACGCTACAACAATGGCGCAATAACACCAGAATTGCCAAGCTCTTTAAGATCTTACACAATCTTGTAGACATAACACCACACCCACCCCTCCAAAATTCTAGATTTACTAGATACCAAAACCATCGTCTTTGTCAAATTCCTGCACGAACATCAGTCTGTCAAAACAGTTTCTTTCCAGCAACCATAATACTTAGGAACTAATTGAATCCAGCGATCGTTGACCAGGTCAGTCTCGATGCATTCCAATCAGCCTTGGCCAGGTAACACATCCACTAGGTCTTCCCTTTTAAATGTAAATAGGGGAACTTTTATTTCATAAAAAAATTCAACTTTGGTAGATCCACCAGTCAGTCCTGCCTGTTGCGCATGTGTAAATATACCATATTGCGAGTATACTCCTTATGGAGGGATGCAATTACTTAAGATGATGATGAAGCTCAGTATATTTTACAACATACGGTTTATACAGTTCAATGTGTATACAAATCAAAGCGCTGAAAGTACTGACTTTGTTTTGGGTTTTGCAAAATGTGCAGTTGTTGATGTTGACTGTTGTTGACGTTGTCTGATGTTGCCTATAGATGACGTTATCTGGTGTTGTCTGTAGGACAGTTGACAATGTTATCTGATGTTGAATGCAGTTGACTTTCTCTGATGTCGTATGCGTAGTTGATTTAATATTACTCATTCTTGCACAAGAAACGTCCAATACACGCTATAAAGAAATAGTCTTCCAAACTGGCCAAACACAATATCTCTGATGATGTATGGATAAAAGTACCTCAGTGGTCACGTGGTAAGGGCTTCTGATTAGTTATCACTAGCCCATCGCCACTATGACTTCGAATTAAACACGGATCTGACAAAGTGAAGAAGTTATCCATCTGTATGGACATTGTGTAATTTTTACCTAAATATCATAACATACAACTAGCTTACGGAAATTCAGATGGTTCTGTTCAGATGTACGTTTAGGTTCTGCATCCATTATTGCAGCCGACAAACTCGCTTAATGATACTGACTGGTGATTCAGCGTTTAATTCCCGTGAAAAGAATGACTGTCGAACTTTTATGAGTACAGTCAAACATGTGTTTGCGACCACCTCCGAATAAAGTTGCCATTTTTTATGTCGGTGATATATATGTGTTTTCTTCTTCTTCTTCAGGATTACAACACTCCTTCAGTTACTGAAGATTATGTGTTGGCGGTGATTCTAAAAAATGATATATTTACTAGTGATTTAATTAAATGTATGATTAAAAGGTTTAAAACTATGTACATTGGTTTTGGGCTTAATGATGGAGGATTTGGACAGGGACAGACACAGTGATAAGGGATCTAAAGACATCAACTGTACCTGCCTTAACTACATTATTTGGCAACATATTCCATTGTCTTATTGTTTTGGGATAAAAAGAGAATTTGTATGAGTCTTTTGAGGAACAAATGTGTTTAAAATTGTATTCGGAACCACACCCCCGTCTTGTTCTACTATCTGACGGAACTAGTACATAGTCTTCAGGTTTAATGGCCACATCAGAATGTAAGATTAGTCAGAAAAATATTAAGCACGCCCTTGTTCTACGAATTTCCAAGGTTGGCCAATTAAGATCATATAACATATCAGAAACCGAGCTTGTGTTGTGGAAACGATTTGTAACAAAGCGGACAGCTCGTCTCTGCATACTTTCAGTTTGATGAATTTGAGTCTTTATGCAGGGGTCCCAGACTAGTGATGCATATTCCAAACAATGGCTTTGTAAGCATGTTTTTTTACTTTTTGTGAATTTATTTTGAGGTTACGACGTAAAAAAACCGAGAGACTGGTTAGCTTTACTATACAAATTGAATTTATATGGATATCCCATTTTAGATAGTTTTGAAGAGTGATTCCAAGATATTGGCAGGATTTACCTTCTCCAGAGTATGATTGTGTAATTTATAGGGATATACGATGGGCTTCCTTTTCTGAGTGATGCTTAAGATATTACATTTATCAGGATGGAAATGCATCAACCAGTCCTGTTCCCATCTACTAGCCGCATCTATATCAGATTGTAAAAGTTCAGCGTCAGATTTGGACTTAATTTCTCTGTATCTAATATGTTTTTATTCATAATGCATGTAAGAGGTTGTTTTGATTCTATTTTTTCTATTAATTGCATTTTGATATTAAACCGTACATTGTTACCTTCTCAAGAATTAACCATTGTTACTAGCTCACAACATTTAACCTTTCTACTGATCATCCGTTGACTCTCTTGAGCCATTCAATGATGATAAGTTTTTGGCATATAATTAATCAAATACATTAATACTCGGAAATACTGCCTAACTTGTGAACAAAGGCCAACCTTGGGAAAGGCATAATGTGGCCTTTATTCACAGATAGAATATTCGGTGGTCATTTTGATCAATAACTTTCTTGATATTATATATATACATACCACCGACATTATATATAAACGTTAAGCACCGAAATATGTTATCCTTTTAAAAAGTCAAGACTATTTTCAACACAACTCGTAATCTAATAAAGACTTAGGAAGTATTGGCAACAATTGATTTTGTTTGTCCACAGTTTGAGTATCTAATATATCTATTTTGTAGAATTTTTTGTTTCACGGAGTTCTATTGGCATTGTGTCCCGTTTTTACCCAATAAACATAAGATATTTAAATGACATAGATAAAAAACGAGTTCCAGTAATTTTAACTGACCAAAATGTAATATTCAGTGTGATACGATTCTTTAACTCATTTTTGTGCATCAACAAACTATCACACATTTTTACTTTCGTCCCTTTTTGGGGGTTACACAAATTACTACGATTTATGAAAACATGGTGTGTTTGACGTCATAGAAATCAGTTTGAATACAACACACAAAAAGCTTTACACAAAGGACTTTGTATAAATACGAACCATTTTCTATCAACACATTTCGTGAACTCTAGATAAAACGTGCTTCACGAATCCCTCTTATTAACTTTTATTGTTATATCTATCGCACATTCTTTCTTTTGTTATGTATTTAATACCTAATCCAACCATCCATACATACCAAACATGAACCATATAAAACGTTGTCCAAATGAAGGGAAGTAAATCGAAAAATTAGCAAAGAGTACTTGACTGGAGTGTCGCCCTTTAAAGATTTACATATGACAACCACAATGGCGAACTCGTTTATAAGATTTTAAGCTATACGAGGAAAAAATGAAATAGCAGTTTTCCTGCTTCAATATAAATACATAATTTATACATGATGCTTTTTTATTGAAAGATATGAGTATTATTAACTATTAAAGCCATATCACGTAAATGGTCTGATCAGAACGGTCTAAGAAGTATCCCGTATATTCACCAAAATTAATTAATGTAGTGCAGCTGTGGTATGATGGGCAAGCCGTGTTCTAGAAACATTGTAGTATCACTGAATTTGTTTGGCAATAGAGAACAAAGGAACATGACATGGATTCAATCATTGAGAAAATTAGTGGCTTCCCGGACCTTATGGACGGAATATTTTATGATGGCAACGGAATGAGCTTGCTCATGTAAGATTGGTAAGAGAGGATTCAGCGATAGTTGAAACCAGGACGCCCGCTTTTCACTGGCATGGAAAGCCGCCCAAGCTATGCAATCAAAACCATTTGAAGGCATTGATATTTAAAGTTCATATTTTTTAAAATGCTGGACTTCATAACAAGATAATTATCAGACAATGGAGATGGTTAATTAGTTTTTGAAAAGTATGCTGGAATTATACGTGAGTATTGTTCGGGGATAGATGGTACACCGATTGATGCGTTGATGCGGGCTTATCGCAAATGTACATGAAACCGGTTGTTTTCACTGTAAACGTTCGTATCGGTATGTTAAAATAAAGAAATACCCGTTCCATGAAATGATGAAATTGACGTAGTGGAGCCAGAAATGTGATCAATATTATGTTGTGAAGAGTCCATGGTGTAGCACTGGAGAAGAAACAACTCCACATCGTTGTACGACAGATCCTTCAACCATAGTGGAAACTTTAATAACACGGTCGGATATTTATGGACATATATCGCACTGATATGAAGACGGACATTGGCTGCACGGTGAATACCTCTATGACATAATTATATACAGAAGTAATTGATTTATTGCAAAGGAGACTTGCACTCTCGGGCCATCTGCGCTTCATTGCTTTACCCATATTGTACCTTACTCATTGATTCAAGAGATGGTTTGGGTACTGATTTCAATTGACTTCGGGTAGGAAATTACCACTGAATTTGTTTTCATGGTCAAGCATATATCCACGTACCATTTGAACTGTCTTTGCTAAATGAAATGGTCATAAGCACATGCAGCAAACAATGCAGGATCTGTATCTTTCTTAATAGCCAATAAGACTTTCCTACCACGTTACAAACTTCTTTCTTTTAATCGAGTTCTGTGAATGTAAGCTGACTTTGAGTTCAACTGGTTCAATGTCCGATCATACATAGGTGCCTACTCAGACAGTTGAACCGAGATACACGTCCGACAAAGTCTGCTTCGAATGTGTTTGTAGCTAGTTCAGCAAATGTTTTTCGAATGCCGGGTATTCGACCGACACCTCATTACGTTTTGTATTGCACGATTTTCTCTGTTGCTAAGCGATGTAAGACTTTTAACGCTTATTCATTTCAAGAGCGACATCATAATCAGCACTGAGTTTGGCCAATAAAGAATTAAAAGTTTTTTTGGGCACACTCATTAATGTGAATTCGATGACTGGTCAAATCAAGTTCATCAATTTATAGATTTAAAAACTAAACTATAATCATATACATGTATTTGAAACAAATAGCATATTTGGTTGTCCTTCTATAAACCAATATCACAAGTACTTTACAAAACAACGATATAAACTACTCTGTATTTAGCACTAAAAATGTATATTACGACAATTAGCCTTAAAATTACTATAAATGAATAATGCAGGGAACCGTTCCTCAGATCTTTTATATTGTCCTATGTTCGTTAGATATTCCGTATTCTGATACCTGCTGATGGACTAAAATTAAATCAAGCATCAAAATTCTGAGGCACGGTTCCTAGATAAATATGTCTGCTACAAAATATTGAAAACCGGCAAAGGGCATTTTAAAAATTCAGATGTGTTCGAACCTAAACTGCTTAATTGAACGGTGTGTTCAACTTAGGCCACAACTTTTTTATTTGTTGGTTTACAATTTTTTTTAGAAAAGTGACCACCGGTCGGTCGAAAAAAAATCCGGCCGTGTCCATGTTCAAATTTGTGCACAACAAACTACCGTATCCTATATATATAATTGGTCATAAGTCTACTTAGCTAATAAGTCGGGGAAAACATATATTAGAGTGGAAGAAAATGGCATTTAAGCTTGATCAGTAAATAAGCCAAGTGCATTAAATTATTGCCTAAATGTCATCGCTCCCGACGTACGTGTGAAACAGAAAGTAGAATTTAACAAAGGGGAGTAACTTCTACAGACTGTTAATTAGTACAATATATCCCATAATGCACTGTAAGAGATTCATACTGATTCTGAAATGCCCCCGGTGATGTTGATATAAATAAGACTCCTACTCATCATTTTCCGGTATAAGGCGTAAGTTCACCGAATACAGTACAAAGAAATTAAGTTAACACACAAAAAAGTGTCGAACTTGCTAATCCGGGCCGTGACCAATGAGAACAAAAGCCATCAGGAGCAAACATGTGCATTTACTCATAGTCTCATGGTCTTTGAGATCGTACCTTACTAAGTAATCCAGTCACAAATTATTCACACACAAAATCCATAATTGTGTCACACATTTAAAATTCTAAATACCTATTCAAGTAAAATATTAACCGGAGAGCAAGATATGTAATATGTAATGCGCCAAGTGTAGGCTGCAACATTTGTGCTCTCTTATTTTTGGATTAAAATCAACAGAATTACTGCTGTGATTGCTGTGGCATTTGCTGTGAATGTTTATGGAAGTATTCCTTTTGTATACATGTACTTTTTGTGTTGAAATTGTTTGTAGATTTTGTGAAATTTTGAGTTTTGTGTCAATATTTTACTTTTTAGTACAATTTTTACCTGAAAATATTAATGTGTATTTGCCTCAGGCAAAAATGGTCCATTGTATACCAGGGATTATACAATACAATAGGGGTTACCTGTATGGGATTGGGAAATTATCACCTATAAAACCTGATCTTCATACATTGACAATATTAAAACAGTTAGAAATACTGAAGTTTAGGGGTACAAGAGGGGGTCTGTATAAACGCACATTGGACCTGAACGATGGTGTAAATTTACAAAACATTCAAACACTTCCCCAAGAAATATCTACTATAGTGCCAAATTTATCTTCTAGAACCAATCCTAAAAATGAAAATAATTCCCAACCTCATGATCTGAAGAGGATCAAATGTGAATCGTTCACTGTTTGCAAAGGCCAAACTTATATAAAAGTGTGTTGTATAAATCCAAGGTCAGTCAAAAACAAAAGTCTTGCCCTTTCAGATTACATATCATCTAATGACTATGATATTGTTGCTGTAACTGAAACATGGCTCGGGGGACCCTCCGACAAATCTTGCATTGCTGAACTTGTTCCCAATGGTTACAAAATCAAGCATGTCCCTCGCTATGGACGTGGAGGGGGAGTTGCAGTTGTATATAAAACTGCTCTAGATATTCAGCTTCTAACCTCCACCAATGATAAAGTTTTCACCACTTTTGAACACATGGAATGCATTGTAGCCATCAGAAACTATTCTCTGCGTCTGGCTGTTGTGTATAGACCACCACCAACCACTAAAAACGGTCTACAATCTAGTTCTTTCCTGGAAAATGAGTGGCCGTCGTTTCTGGCCAAACTTGTAACAACAGAAAATAACATCATAGTTGTTGGGGATCTGAACATCCACCTTGACAATCTTTTGAACTCAGACTCTGTAAAGTTTACTAGTATACTTGAATCTTGCGGCATGCGGCAACATGTTACTGGGGCAACTCACGTGGCTGGCCACACACTGGATGTGGTAATTACAAGAGACACCGACACGTCTGTCTCACATGTAGAAATATCCGATCCTGGCCTACCTGACAACAGTGGAAAGACGTCACGTGATCATTTTGCAGTAGTGTTTAATGCATGTGCTGCTAAACCTGCACCTATCAGAAGAACTGTGAATATAAGAAAGTTAAAATCGATTGACATCAATAAATTCAAAAAAGACATTGAATCCTCAGATATTTTGAAAAGTGGACTGCACACATCAGACGTGGATGAACTTGTTGAGGTGTATACCCATGGACTTTCATTACTTATTGACAAGCATGCTCCCCTCAAATCCAAAACCATAGTTTTAAGACCCTCCTGTCCTTGGTACACTGAAGATCTACATGACGCCAAACATCTGAGACGAAAATTGGAGAGAAAATGGCGAATGACTAAATTGACAATAGATCATGAAATATATAGGAATCAATGTTCGGCAGTCAACAAATTGTTAAAACAATCCAAAGTTAGCTATTACACGGAGAAGGTAGAGTCCTGTGGTCGTGATCAGAAAGGGTTATTCAAGATAACTAAACATCTGATGGGTGAAGAAAAGGAAGTTGTGCTACCATCTGGTAAACCTGCTAAGATGCTTGCACAGGATTTCAGTGACTTCTTCATCAACAAAATTGAAGGAATACGTACTGAAATAGCCTCCAGTACTCAGTCTAACCAACATGACGACTGTGCTGAATTCGAAACACCCTTCAAAGAAGAGCAACTATCAGAATTTTCTCCAACATCTGAGGATGAAATCCGGAAACTAATAAATAGATCACCAAGTAAATCATGTGAACTTGATCCAATACCAACATGGCTGTTGAAGGATTGCATAAATGAACTATTACCAATATTAACAAGAATATTCAATGCATCACTCAAAAGTGCTTATGTACCCACTGCTTTTAAAAGCTCCAGAATAAGACCACTAATAAAGAAGCCAGGCCTTGATCAAAATGTACTGAAAAATTACAGACCTGTGTCAAACTTACCTTTCATTTCCAAAGTTCTTGAGAAGGTAGTCGATGCTCAACTAGAAGAGCATTTAACACTGCATAATCTCCACGAAGAACGTCAGTCCGCATACAGAAAATTCCACTCTACTGAAACTGCTCTACTTCGTGTGCAAAATGACATCCTTTGTTCTCTAGATCAGAATAAAGCTACGGTCCTGGTAATGCTTGATTTATCAGCAGCATTTGACACCATTGATCACACCACTCTCCTACGCAGACTTGAAAATCATTTCGGTATAACGGGCAAGCCATTAGAGTGGATGAAATCCTATCTGTGTGACCGCTACCAGACTGTGTGTATAGATGGTGAACTTTCAAAACCAGTACTGATGAACTATAGTGTACCACAGGGTTCTGTGCTTGGTCCGAAGAACTACATCATGTACACAAAACCAGTGGGTGAAATCTGCAGAAAGCACCAACTACAATATCATTTCTACGCTGATGACTCACAATTGTATATGGCATTCAAACCAAAAGATTGCGTCTCGCGTGATGAAACACTACAACGAATTGAAGCTTGTCTGAAGGATATCTTACACTGGATGAAAGCAAATTTGCTGAAATTAAATGCTGACAAAACAGAGGTAATCCTGTTTGTACCGAAACGAAATGCCAGAACAGCCGAGAATCTAACTGTGAAAGTTGGCGACGCTGTGATCAGATCATCATCGATGGTGAGAAACCTCGGTGCCATGCTGGATTCACATTTGGACATGGATAAACATGTTAACTCTGTTTCAAGGTCGTGTTTCATGCAGATCAGACAAATAGGTCAAATCAGACAATATTTGACTGTTGATGCAACAAAATCCCTTATCAATTCGTTAGTAACATCAAGGCTGGATTACTGCAATTCGTTACTGTGTGGTTCCCCAAAAATCATTCTGAACAAACTACAAAATATTCAAAATACAGCCGCCCGCCTCATCACACGGACACCACGTTACAATCACATCACCCCTGTGCTGAAGGATCTTCACTGGCTTCCCGTACAATACAGAGTGGAGTACAAGGTGTTGACTCATGTATTCAAAGCACTAAATGGAAAGTCCCCTGGCTACATCAGAAGTATGTTGGAAGTATATACTCCACAAAGACAGCTTAGGTCTAAATATGACTCTGTTCTTCTAGTTGTGCCGAGGATGAGGACTGTCACGTTCGGTGATCGATGTTTCACGGCCGCGGCACCTAAGCTCTGGAATGCACTGCCAACTGCACTCAGAGACAGTAAAACACTACCGTCATTCAAGAAAGCGCTGAAAACGCACTATTTTACAAAAGCTTACTCAGGCTATTAGGTTTTACTTCTTATATAGTATTTAATTCCTTTGAGTATGGGGGTCTCTTTAAAGGTAGTATCTTTATACTTTTGGAGACGGTTTCTTGTAGCAGTGGTATCTTGACGCTTTTCTTGAAACACTAATTTAATTTAATGTACCTTTAGTAAACATTCAGTGACATTGCGTAGTGAACAGTGAACACCGGCTGGTGGAGTAATGCGCGTGTGGACTGGCCAAACAGCTTACGAAGCCAACCGGACTTGAATCATTTTAGAATTATTGTGTACCTTACTTGTATGCATAAATTAATGGTGGATTTGTTGACTTATAATTTTGTCCATAGTTGTATATATTTTACCCATATCATTTTTGACTAACATGTTTGTATTTATTACATATTGTTTTAACCATGTCGTAATCGTGATTGTACAGCACTTTTGAACGTGTAATTACATGAAAAAAGGGCTATATAAATATGGTATAATAATAAATAATAATAAGATATGTCATCTGATTGACAGTTTACATCATTCAATGACGTCAGTTACATTGACTTCAAACCTAGTTAATTTCAGCAGCGCTAAAAAAAGAAAATCAATACAGTATATATATATTGCACTAAGTTCACCCGTTTTGTGCAAAAATACGTGCGGACTTTAATTATTGTGTTGTAGTGCTCTGTGGTTATATATTTTTGGTTACTCGTATTTTTTTGTATTTTCGTCATAAAAAAGGGGTCGGTCGGAAATAATATATTTAAAAAAAGGTTAAATTCCATTTTTATTTTTTTTCGGATTTGTCGAAAATTACACTCGCCGGTTTTGTAAACCAATTTATATAAAAGTTGTGGCCTTATTATATCAAATGAAATGTAGTGCCGCGTACGCACATTCCTGACTTGTATGACAGACATACTCGACGAACTGTAAACTTTAAAGCAGTCTTAGTACCTATTTTTTACAATGAACATTTTATAATGAACATTGAAGTTGTTTAAAGTTACCAATAAAAATACATATGACGGGTTAAACACGAATTTCAGAATTTAGCCGCTTCAATCATCGATATAATCCATTGGCCTAAACAACTGTCAATATACCATAGTTTGGTTCGAATGATATTATGAGCATAAACGATGAGACAATTTTTTGTGTTTTCACTTCTGTTATACACTTCATATAGCCTGGAGACAGTGAGTTCGAATTCGATCGTGACCATAGCGTTCTTGACCAGGTACACGTTTGCACACGGTGTTAAATTAACCCGGATACATGTAGGCAACATCATACCATGTTTGGTCCTTGTATGAAAATTTGCACTATTTTGCCGAAAAGTGTGTTTTATTCATCCCGCTATAATAATGCAGATGTGTGGAAAAATCACCCTTCACCAGTCTTTCAGTACTTTGATTCTAGATGGGCAGCGTCACACCCTACAGGGACCCTCGGATCCCCGAGGGGCTGTATTCGCAAACCTTTTCTACCACAATTCCCCAGGGAGTTCTATTCGCTAAATATATCTCCCGTACCCAAAAAGAAGCTGTATTAGGAATATAGTTGTTGTTGTTGCTTTTCTTCTGACATATCGAGATTTCTAAGTATATTATGCAAGATAAAGTCCTTTTTATCTTAATGATGATAAATTCAATACATGTACATCAAACACATGACAAAAGTTTGGCATTTACGATCAAATAGCCAGGTTGTAATGAGATTTTCAGCTCGTCTTGCTGTCACACTGGCTTTCTGTCCGTCTGTTTGTCTGCTAGATCTTGGAGGTTTTATCGGTATATCGCGATATCAGCTAGACAATATAGATATCACAATATATTTTCAGCATACCGATATATCGGGTTTAGCTTAAATAACTGAACTTATGTTTATTATACATGTAGTAAAAAATAGTTCATACATTGTGGTAAAGTGTTATTCATGTCTAAATGCTGGTCAATCTTGTAATATTATTGACTGTGCACGCATACATATTTGTATGTATACATGCATTAATAGTTTCAACAGTGCTAAAAAAGAACAAATTATTTGAAGTGTGAAACTACACTGTATTATTCTGTATTATTACCAAAGACATTATATAATTTTTTTAATGCTTTTCTGTAAATTTACCATTTATATATATCGCGATATGTATTCAATGAAATTTAACACGTTGTTAGACCAAACTACTAACTATTGATATGTGTAGATAAAACGATATGACACCTCTGTCTTAATGTTCTGTTCTCTTACGAAATCTGGTGTTTACACCATCTGAAGTGTGACAGTTCTTATTGTGTACATTTATGCGACTTCAGTTATTTACCTGTAGTCGAACATGTAATTTTTGTAATTTCTAGTTTGCTGTATTGATACATTTTATAATCCATTGATACACTCAGTTGTAAAGGCATTAGCCCAACGACCCTGGGGTTGTGGGTTTGATCTCCATAATGTTGTGATTGTAAGAATATGGACCACTTTCAACAGCCTTGCTGTTGGGTTTACTCTTTAGCCACATGGTTGAGTGCCCGTCTACAGTCCTGGGTGCACTCCCTGGCAAGGACCAGGTTTTTCTAGCTACTAATTTACTTTCAAAAATAGTTTAATGCTGGCAGTGGTGTTTGACCAGCAAAGTTAATTAGGAGCAAGAAAAAGGCCGTTGAAAGTGGCTGATGTACCAACAATTATGTTACCATCATGCCAGAGATGATATATGGGTCTAAGTTGGAGTCCCCAAATTGCGTCATGTAATTTCCTATTATGTGATATAATACATATGTAAAACCCAAAGGCAACTGCAATTGTTTATATATAAACCTCAGGAAGGGGTGGCATAGTCCGTTAGTGAGCATTCCATGGTGCAAGTTTTTCCACCCTGTGACATATGATAAGAAGTTGTAGTACTTTAGTCCAAAGCTGGCAACAATGAGTTGGGTGGTTCCCAATGAGACCCCTGCTTCTAGCAGATAATACTTCAAATCTGTATTATGCCGATGACAGATTTGAAGGGGGACCAGTAACCAAGGACAGACAAGGTAAACGTAGCATGGCTTTGCCATTTGTGGCACTGATTGCCATTGATATATATCCATTACAAGCATGTGCACTTTCAATGCTTCAAAGATTTTTAGCAACTCTCAGAGATTTTTCTCTGATGGTCATTTCTAGAATTTCAATAAAGTCAAAAGTAAGCAGAGCATAGCAAATTAAACCTTGCCACCAACTTTTGTTCATGCCAATTACTTGTAAGTAAAGTTGCATCCATGTACCAACAACGCTTAAGGAGAAAATAAAACAAAACTAGATCTGTCATAAAATCTTGACGCTCATTTCTAGAAATTAAATAAAACCCGAAGTAACCATACCATACCAAATCTGCTGTCATCACTGATTCACAATGATGCATATTACTTGTCTGTAATGGTCTCATGTTTGTGTTATCTACAATTAAAGAGTAAATGAAAGATAAAAATTTGTCTGAAGCGTCCACGCAAGAAAGTTTTCTCTCAAACTGCCAATCTAAAATGTTAATAAACTCCAAGGTAAACATAGCATGGCCACGCCGTTTGTGGCACTGATTTCGATTGATGTCCATCACTAGCATGTTCACCTTCGATGCTGTGGACCAAATAATGGTACAGATATTGAAAATCAATGATTTTCAGCAACTCTCAGAGATTTTTCTCTGATGGTAATTTCTAGAATTTCAATAAAGTCAAAAGTAAGCAGAGTATAGCAAATTAAACCTTGCCACCAACTTTTGTTCATGCCAACTACTTGTAAGTAAAGTTGCATTCATGTACCATCAACGCTTAAGCAGAAAATGAAAAACTAGATTTGTCGTAAAATCTTGATGCTCATTTCTAGAAATTTAATAAAACCCGAAGTAACCATACCATACCAAATCTGCTGTCATCACAGATTTCCAATGATGCATATTACTTGTCTATAATGGTCCCATGCTTGTACTATCTACAATTAAAGAGTAAATGAAATATAAAAATGTGTCCTAAAGTGTCAGTGCAAGAAGATTTTCTCTCAAACTGCCATTACTAAAATGTTAATAAACTGAAAGGTAAACGAAGCATGGCCACGACTTTTGTGGCACTGATTTCCATTGATGTCTATTACTAGCATGTACACTTTCAATGCTGTAGACCAAATAATGGTAGAGATATTGAAAATCAAAGACTTTAGCAACTCTTGGAGACTTTTTGCAGAAATGGTTATTTCTAGAATTTCAATAAAGTCAAAAGTAAGCAGAGCATAGCAAATTCAACTTTGCCACCAACTTTTGTTCATGCCAACTACTTGTAAGTAAAGTTGCATCCATGTACTAAGGATGCTTAAGGAAAAAATGAAAAACTAGATTTGTCGTAAAATCTTGACGCTCATTTCTAGAAATTTAATAAAATCCGAAGTAACCATACCATACCAAATCTGCTGTCATCACATATTTCCACTGATGCATATTACTTGTCTGTAATGGTCCCATGTTTGTACTATCTACAATTAAAGAGTAAATGAAAGATAAAGATTTGTCGCAAAGTGTCAGCGCCTTGAAGTTTTCTCTCAAAAAGCCATTTCTAAAATGTTAATCAAGTCCAAAGTAAACGTAGCATGTTCACTCCTTCTGTGTCACAGATTCTACTGATGTCCATTACTAGCAGGTGCATTTTCATTGCTGCAGACTAAATAAATGGTAGAGATATTGAGGATCAAAGATTTACAGAAAAAGTTGTTTTTATGTAAACTATGATATAATACGATAAAAAAACAAATGAAATCACTAACTAGTTTGTTAAACCTTATCTGATGAAAGCAAGTTCATGCTTCTGGTAGCATTGTAAATTGGTAATAGCCTTATCTTGGTCAATGATGATACAGATGTACTTCATTGTCGATTTTGATATTCAACAAGTTTTTCTGTCTTTCACAATCACAGTATGTTTTTTCATCAGTCTGGCAAAGGAAGAATGCATAAATGATTGAAAAATATAAACGCTTGTAAAAAAAATTATTAAAATTAAAAAGATATAGTTCTATAGTTCCATGTTGTCAAATAGCTTATGGTGTCATGTCTTTCTCAACTTGTACATGATTTTGGTATATGTCAATATTCAAGGTACAAATACATAGTTATTAGGTATTAATGTGAGTTGTTGTCCCGAGATGTACTTGAATGAGTATAAGACATTTTATTTGTTATAGACAGCAGTGCAAGTATACTTATATTTATAATTTTATGTCACTTTAAACACAGGGAAAAAAATACAAGGAAGATTTTTTATGTAACAGTATCAAAAATGCTAACATTGTAATGAACACTATAGTCTAGAAGAATTTTTTTTTTTAAAACAGGGTGCACATTAACTTTTTTAACATGATAGCCAATGGGTCTGCCAAATTTTGATTACAGAATTTCTCTGATAATAACACTGTTTAACTCAATAAATTCTGGTAATGGATATAATGAAATCGTGTATTAGTATATTTCCTTCTGACTGTTTTTACATTCTTAAGAAAACAAATTCTCTGTGATAAATTTGACCGGTTATGTAGTAAATTCCTCATTTGCCTTGCTTTGGATTCTACTTACAAATTTATGATAAACCATTGGGCAACTGACTTTGAATTGTTGATATATGTGAATTTATGTTCAGAAGTTTTCAAAACTCTGCCAACAGGGGTCATCATCAAAATCAACATGTACAGTTTCAACATATATATAGAGAATATTCAAAAGAATGTATACAGTTCATTGCTCCATTAACTAATCGTTGCTCGGAGTGTGAATATTTCGAATAAGCATGTCTCGGGCACCTATATCAAACTAAATAAAATCTGCCAAACTACCAAAATCATCATTTCTTTGATTTGTCAGTAATTGTTTCTATCTATTTATAACAATGTGATCTACATCAGCAAGTAATAATTCCATACTCATGCATCAATAAATCATTATTGAATTTCCTAAGATTTTACTTTAATTTCATTGATTTTTAATTTTTGAGTTATCTCCCTTTCATTATAAAGTATACATGTAGTTGCTTGGTCGATTCCAACAATCATTTTTGAAATTTAAGTACTTGGGTAACTTTGATTCTTATCCACAGGAGGTGAACAACTTTTGTCATGTGACCACAAAAGTCAATGCCAGTTTTTAAAATTGGTACCAGAACACTCACCAAAAGGTAATATTTGATAAATTTTATAGTTATAGATTTCCTTTCACAAACTGTCATAGCTTATGACAAAAGTACCAGCAATTTACTTCATTTTTACATATTCAGATTGCTTATACCTTTTGCACTTTCAGACACACAAAAATTTTAAAATTGCATTGCAAACGTAAGTTTGTTGGTGTCATATTTGTTGTAAGACTAGATGCCCAAGGGCAACATGTCGAGCCCCTGTTTAGCCAGCTTGTGATCTTGACCTTTGAACTACAAGTATGGGTGATATTCATGACACATCATTTCATTGAAGTAAACTTTTATACCAATTTATTCAAAATCCTTGAATGATAAAAGAAGTCACAGCCCAGACAAGGAACATAATTATATATTTGACTGAATGTGTAATCTTGACCTTTGACCTATGGATCTGGGTGTTGCCCAGGACACATGGTCTCATTGTACTATGGTAAGTCATTTTTAAATAATTCAATGCGTAATGGAGTTACAGCCAAGGTCTATAATACTTTTTTGACATTTGACAACTATGTGGGACCTTGAACTTTAGCCTAGAGACCTGGGTCTTGCGCATGACACATGGCTCATGATGGTAAATATTTCTGCCAAGTTATTCCAAAATCCACCAAGAAATGACAAAGTTATGAAGCTAAGAAACGACAAAGTTATGAAGCAGACACAAAACAAGAGGGCAAAGATGGCCCTATATCGCTCACATGTCAATCACTGCTCAATCATTAACACATTGTTTTGAACCGGTGGCCTAGTTTTTGACCCCAGATGACCCATGTTATAACTTGTCCTACAAATGAATAAGACAAACATTCTGACAAAATTTGGTGAAGATCCAATCAAACCATGAAAACTACAGCATAGACATGTGTTAACATTCGGATCATCACAGATATTTTCACTATTGTAAACATGAACATGAAATCACATTGATTCACGCATCACTTCTGTGGGATTTAATTACTTCTAATTGTCAATACAGAAGTCGCAAATGTATTGTATATAAGTCCTTGCTTCAATTTACCAAATTTCTTGCATAATTGTGACTACCTCCATCAAACATAAAAAAAAAACAGAAACAAACTGTGTTTGCAATGCAATTCTTAATTTTGTGTCAAATTGTTCTCGGCAACTCTAAGCATAGAAAAAATTGCAATAAGTCAAAATAATGGGGTATTTAGGTATAATGTCATAGACTAGGTGTTTTACGTACATTATAAATGGTTCCAATAAAAAAAGAATCATTACCTGATTGGGCATAATTTTGAGTGTAAATCAACAACCTGTGTTTCCATCTGGGATCACATGACAAAAGTTGTTCATCCCCTTTGTTATCACATACAAACAATGATTCTGCAAATACAATGTAATAGGACAGTCAGATATAACTTCATAAGCTATAATAATGTAGATGTTTATTCAAGTCCAAGAAAAACAGACATCTATTAGTAATAAATGATGCACTGTATCATATATAAAGTAACTTGTTTATTGAGGCAGATTGTATTTCAAATTTCAAATGTACCTGTATACTGTCAAAATTGAAAGAATTTAAATGCAACCAAGATAATAATGTAAAATATCAGGTATATAACTGACAATAATACAGTATTGAATTCAAGAGTACTTGTTCAAGAAAATCAGCAGCACATTATTTAAGTGACAGCTATGATGGGAAATATGGTGAAACAAAAACCTGTTGTTCCTTTCCAAATTCTCTTTCATTCTAGCATGGGCTGTATTAACAATGAACTCTAAATACTGAAAAAAAAACATGATAAATAATACATAATTATAGATAGATTATATAGACAGCATTTTACACATTACAGAAACATATATTTAATTAACATTACCAGTGGTATGGTTACATACAAGAGGTCCAAGACAACCTTATATCTCTCCCCTGAGTGACATTACAATTATTGATGTTAAAAAAATCTGTAAGTTTGTGAGTGACCAATAGGGTTGGTTATTTGTGGAAAATTACATATTGCAATACATTGCAAAGCACTGTATCGCAATATGTATTGATAAATATTGGGAGTTTAAAACTCTTGATTTATTCAGTATTCAAGCTTGGATTTTAATGAAAATATGTATATTTTTCCTAAGTTTCATTAATCATTTGCATGATGGTATCTTTATTAAAGCTATCACAAAGAAACTATTGACTATAATTCCTTTACTCTAGAATATATCATTGAAAAAAAAAACGTTGTCCAGTCAAATTAGTGTACAGATCATACAAAACAAGTCAATATAAATTTACTTTAAAAATTTCACTATATGGGGTTGAAATGTACCAGTACATAATGCATTTGGATTGTATTGCAATATACCAGTATACCGGTATTATCAGGTATCACTAGTGACCAGCATGTTTCTTGTGTGAAAGAATGATACATGTATTATTGAAAGGGAACATGAAAATCTGATAAGAAAGTTATGAGGAAGTTCTAACTTATGGGGACCACCCATGAGGGGCCTATTTTTACCCCAAGGCCTTGTTTGAACTGTCTTGGTAGAGGTCCATAACACAATGTTTCATGCCAAATATTAAAGGTTTAGCCTTAAGTTTGTGGTTTCAAAGAAGAAGATTTCAGAAGTTTTTACTCTATGCATAAGGCAAAACCTGCAACCTCCAGACAGGGCCAATTTTGACCCATTGCCCATAATTTGAATAACATAGGTAGGGATCGACTATCTTAGCTCTAGCCTTTGTGGTTTCCGAGAAGGTTTTTGAAGTTTCTACCTCATACATAAAAGGAAAGCCAATAACCCCTAAGGCGGGTAATCTTTGATCCCAAAACCAAAATTTGAACAATCTTGGTAGAGGTCCACAACACAATGTTTCATGCCAAATATCTTAACACAATCCTTAAAAGTTTCAGAGAAGCTTTTTTGCCATATATGTAAGGTAATCCCATGATCTCTGGGGAAGGGCCAATTTTGACCTCAGGGACATACTAAAGTAACTTCAACTAGAGCTGTCACAGAGGAGACTTATAACCCCGCTGCCTCTTTGACACTATACGGCTAAGTTCAGGGGACATAACTCTGCAATGATTGAATCGCTGGGTATGAAAATTGTTTCTTGCATATCTACACTCGATGGTGATAACATATTTCAAATTTCATTGCAATAGCTTAAAATTTGTGGTTCCACAAACTTTATGCGGACGGACGGATCGACTGACCGACCACCAACTGACAGACTGACAGAGCTACTCCAATATACCCCCTCTTAAACTTCGTTTGTGGAGGTATAAAAATTATTTTTAGAGGTTCACTTGATAATGCTACAAACCAATATCAAAATTCTATGCACTGATGTTTTTCTTTCGGTTGCCATGTCAACCAGTGTTCTGCATAGAGAGAAAATGTTCGTACAACGTTGAAGTTCCTTGCAAGTTTTAGCAATTTTAACATTGACTATGCACTTTGAGCAAAATGATGTTTGATACAAATTGCTGACTTCACACGACGCCTGACACCAGTCAGCCACCCACCAGCACTTCATTCTCAGGCATACTAAAAATATAAATGTACATGTACAGTTCATTACAAATACATGTGTAGTTGTCTTGGTCATTTTTTGATAAAAGGACATAAGTTCAGTCAATTTTAAAGTATTAGTTCTTTCTAACGAAGCCATAGATAACTGCCAGTTAAGTATTAATGAAAGTATCGGAATAAATTATTGTTTCCAATTACTAAGCAATTAGCAGTCTGTAAAACAAACTTAATTTATATGAATAAAGTTTGAATATAACTTATATGTTAAATAACTACTGCAATAAACACTATTTCTGTGAAGTATATACTACTTCTATAATACTAAATACTGAGGTTTTAAACAATACTATTATGTAGGTCAACAGGTCAGGAAGTGATAATGCAACCAAAACACAAATTTAACATACAGGTACACAACAAAAAGGACAATCTATATACAGAAGGCCTAAATTAAAATATTGTTTGTTTGCCCTTTACCGACCCTGAATTTTAGAGGAGGGTAGGTAGGTAGGAAAAATATTTTATTTCATTTCTGAATTTGACCTTTACCTATCATGAAATTACACTTCTATCTAAAAGCATTCTATATTTATTTTATGTATTCTACTACCATACAACCTTTTATTGTGAGCTTTAATCAACCATAAACATGAACTCAGTGCAATAAAATGTTTTGAGTCGATCAGCATGATTTTTCGGGTCAGTCGGTAAAGGGCAAACAAACTTAATTTAATTTAAGCCTAAAGTATGAACAACAACTAAATAAAGAATCTAAGGCCAAATATCTCACAACATAACATGAAAATAAACTAAAGCTTGGCAAAATGACAAAAATTGATGCATGAACTTAATGCAATCCTTAAATGGATATATTAACCAATATGCAGAAAGTGACCACACAATCCTGTACAATTATCAATAAAACCAGCCTAAAAAGTCTTAAAGATAATACTGATGATCCACGGGTCTCCCCCATCCAAAAACGATGATCTCAGTGAAGAACTATAAGTTTTCAAACACATGATTGGGTACTGTTTTATACAGGGCTAGCTCATATCAACTTGGTGGGGGGTACAAAAGTGATCCAACAGGATGGTGGCCTCCACTCTATGGGACTAAACACTCCAACACAACCACTCTCACATGACCATCAACAAGTGCACTCATAATTTTTTAACATAAGCGTCAATTTTAAAAAAAAACATTTCTTCAAAAAGACAGAATTAATCGTCTTTGACAATAACAGCTGATCAACTGAATATCATGTGACTTTGAAGAGTACCATTCACAAAAAGAACCAAAGTCAATTAAAATATGAATAGCTATATTATGACATCATGTGACATTGAGAGGTATCTACTAACTTGTACACCGTTATTTAGTATATATTCAAGGAAAGAAAGATGGTGACCGACTGCATTGTATTTACTGATTGTGGGCACTTAATTAGTACAAATTTTGATCATTGACTATTGGCAACAATTCGTAAAATTCAATTTTCGGCAGGGAATGTTTTTCTTTGTTCAATTTCTGTTCTAAATTAGCTACACAGCAATCCAGTATCTGTATATATATATTGATACTGTAGTTAGTATTTAGGACCCAGAGAGGTAGAAAAAGTTCAGACAACATGAATTTGGCCTAAAATTGACCAAATTATTTTCACAGGTACACAAACCCGTCTCCCTATGCAGATATCCCTGGTATACATACATAATATGGCGATATACATAATACTGTGTGTGCCCTCATAATAACTGGCACATGCGTGTTACCTCCACCTCTGTTTCCACCTAGCATTCGTTTACATTACAGACCGCGACTTTCAAACATTTTCATCGATGATTTATGTCATTGTTAATACAGTCACAGGAATTTCCTGTGTGACTTCTTATCTAGCATTTGATTGGCTGATAAGTGGTATCATGCATACAAAACAAAATTCAATATGGCTGTCAATGTGTTAAAGAATACTAGCTGATGATGTACGATTTCATTGTTTTTGAGATTATTTTTATGTGTTTTTGACATGAAGAAGACTTGTTTTTGAGAATTGAATGGTTGTATGATATCACATTTGCACAACCAAGACTGATACATGCATGTCGCCTCCACTTCCATTTCCCTTGACGTAGGGTACACATTGTACATTGCACATCACAACTTTAAAACATTTTCATCAATGATTAATGTCATAGGATAAGATACATGTATATTTAAAGTCTGTAAGACAACAACAGTATAACAATTATACACTAATAACAAAATGGTCAAGTCAATTTATCGATCAGTTGATGTTTTATTTTATTGTTATTGAGAGTTTTTTGGGGGGTTTTTTTCGACAAGAAGAATTTCTTATTAAGATTAAATGGTTGTAGACTTGCACTGTTGTGGATTTTAAGGTCGGTAAAGAATTAGGTAGGCGATTATATCGCCGCTGGTAATGGGGACAACCTGTATATACAGGGCTCAACACTAACAATGGTCTGTTAGCCTATAATAAGGCTACCTATTTTCTCCAGGGACTACCTAGGTTACATAAATGACCTCCCACAGAACAACAATTCCAAGGTCTGCCTATTTGCAGACAACACAGCAATATACATGTCGCTAACGTCTGCAAATGAATCAGTCACACTCCAAAATGATCTCTAGACACTCGAAAAATGGGAATTAGAGTGGGATATGGAATTCAACCCCCCCCAAATGCCAGGTTTTCAGTCACCAAAGGAAACAACGATCCTAATCCCACACAATATTACTTAAATGGAGTCTTACTCAAATCTGTCACCTCAGCCCGTTACCTAGGCGTGGACATCTCAAATAACCTAACGTGGGAGGAACACATTTATAAACAGGTCAACAAAAAAGGCAAATCAGACATAAGGTTTCTTGCGGAGAAACATCAAGGTCAACTCCGGAACCCTTAAGGCCAGTGATTACCAAACATTAGTCAGACCCCAGCTGGAGTATGGATCCGAGGTATGGTCCCCCCACAGCCAAGTCCATATTGATCAAATTGAATCTATTCAAAGAAGGTATCATCACGATGGATCAAGAATAATCATAAACAAACATCCAGTGTTACAGAGATGCTCAAATCCCTGCATATGAGGCGCCTAGACCTCAGACGCATTAACAGTCGGCTTTCCCTCCTATATAAAATAACAAACCGCTTAGTGTGGAAATTCCCATAATAGATCACTTATCCCTCGTACCTCTCTCGACACTCACATCCCTATTGCTTTAGGTTAATCACTGCCACTATCTGACTATAGATTACTACAAGTATTCCTTTTTCCCTAGGACAGTATTCCACTGGAACAACCTACTGTCAGGCATCCCTACTGTTCCAACCCTAGAACTAGTTCAATGCTGCTGTAAGCAGTATGTATTGAACATGTTTCACCATAGTCTCATATGCTGTATCTATTTGTACTTTTAACAACTTAAATCTATATGCTCTTACTTTTATTCTATATCAGCTTTTACTTTCTTTTAACACTATTTGCCACAGCTTGACGTACGTCATGCCTAGTATTGACTACGTCCCCGTGTGGGGTTCGGCATTCAAGGAAGATAGATAGATAAATATGGTCAAGCCTCAAGGACATAAATATCGCAAATTCGCGAAAACACATGTCATTCGCATAACTAGCTAGTGCTAGCTAGCACTTACAACACAAATAAAAACAGTCATCGTTCTTTGGAACACATTATATCAACAAGAACCATGCTGTGCAACACTTACGATGTTACGTAGTAGTTCATAAACAGGAGAAAACGTCTGTATGGTAGATATTGATCATTACTTTACCCACAGGAGATTGAAATTATGACTCAGAATAAAGTTAAGATATAGCCTCGCACTATTAAGCTATATATAAACACAAGGTGTATTATATATACTGATATGAGTGATTTGTTGTAGCAAGTGACATATGGATAAAATTTCAATCTCCTGTGCTTTACCAAACGAAGAAAAAATCCGTAGGACTAGACGCTTGTTGACAAAATTAAACTGGTTCCCGTTCCATGTAGCAGTGCACCAAACAGACGAGTCTACGGGAACCAGTTTATTGTCATCTTGGGTGCGTTCGATTCACTGTGCGGAACGTTCCGAACTGAAAGAACAGGAATAAAATGATAAGGAACAGTGTTCTGGACAAGTTGAGATGGTGTGGCGAGAACAGTGACGTCATAGCGCGTGAAAAAAAATGGCCGACAATGTTATCAGGCAATGCAATTGCGAAATGTTTTTCGCCACAGAACTAGCCGCAGAGGCACAAAAGTGTTTCGTAATTTCGTAAACATGTCTGACTATGTGAAATAAAAGAAAAAAATCCGTTTATACCTCATTGCTTTTCAGTTTTACTGATGCTTGTGTACAGAACAGATTGGAATAATGTTTTATTCCAATCACGGGTCTGTTCTGGGCTTTTGGCGTATCAAAACAAATATTAATAAACAATCTTTTACTAGCCTATAAGTTAATTAGGCGTACCAGTTGTACCCCTTTCTAAGATCTGTTTATTAAATGGCTAACAACTGAGAAACCATAAATTCAGTCAATGTGACTTCTGCTTTGTAGTAATAATAAGAGGGTACTACTGACTACAAATTTAATATCATTTGCCGCCATATTGGTTTTAGTACTTCCTGTGCCGCGCCCCTTCACGAGGGATGAATAAATTGAAAACTCACAAAACTGCCAACTTTCTCACATAGAGACATAGTCGCTAGCTCGACAGCTCGTGCCGACGACCCTCTATCAGTGAGAGGTTACAGTGATTTGAATTCAGTGACCTAGACGACTCGACTACGGAGGCAGGTCGCACTGCCTAGAATGGGATACAAATCCATTTGTCAAAATAAGAAAATGGTATCATGATTAGTCTAAAATACGTGTACTTGTTGTTAGAATTTTTAATTAGCATTTTTATCAAATGTGAAGTAAATACATTGCTCATTGTAAGCCAAAACAAATTAGGCCTAACTGTAAAACTAAGTTCCAAATTTTGAAAATTTTAGCGTTTATCCATGAAATTCAGATCGGGATTCGAACTCGAATCTATCCATAGCCATTTACTCGCCTGGGTAGCTCTGTCCAATTAAGCTATCTGACCTTAAGATTATATACATAATTATCATAATCTCAATCTGCTAATACGGTATATAATGACTATCCCTTAATTTGGAAATGGTTGGTAAATCGAATTAAAGATATCATGATTTGAATATTATACGCAATTAAGTGTTCACATCCATGTTAGACGTTTGCTAAAAAATTGTCACGAAATGCTACAAAAATACAAGTAAGACAATACTTGCAACTCATCACAAGTAGATGTTGGTAAGTATGCCAACACAAAATAAATATTTTATTCTTTATATGTCTATTTTTGAAAGGATATGTGTTACTCTTATTGAACATCATGGATGGTGGTAACGATTATGTCTTTGTTTACAAATCGCAGCTCTAATTATTACTTCGAGAGAAAAACGATTTTCTTGTTTAGCATGTGCACGTCAATCTGTGGTTCACTTACCATGCATGCAGTTATATACACACAAGTAGAAGTTGTGCAACAACACAGATAAGATTAGTAATAATTAGAATATATCTTAAAGGAATTGTGACTAAACAAGTGTCTGTGATAGATACAAGACGATTCTTTCATCTGAAGTCCACATCAATAAACGCTAAATCGATACATATATACATGCGGAACATTGACGCTATTTCCCTATGAAAAGACAACTCCTGTCGTTATTGATTTTTTTACCTGTGTGATAAACTAGTTGTTTCCCTTTACGCCAAAAAACCAATAAGTGGTCAGTATTGATTTTAGCAGGTTAACCTGATCGAATATGGATTATTTAGCGTTAAACCGAGATCTATATCTCCTGGTCGTTTTTTGTGCGATCTGAGTTTTAGGGAATTTGAGAGTATTATTTTTCTCACGAGGGTGAAGGATCATGGTCTTCAACACAATAATTAAAAGAAAAATGTCATATTTTTGTTTTTTAAAATACATTATTACATATTTTAATGTTGATCTTTAAATGAATAAATGAATATTGATGTGAATAACATTAACAAACCAGCAGTAAACTGCTGTTGTTTGATTCCAATTTAATGACTTTACAGAAGGTCAAGGAAAGTACATAAAATTATACTATTAGATGAAATGTTACAGAATCAAACACCTTACAGAACTCAGTTCTATACGTGTATATATATCCATTTCACACAGGGATATATAGCATCCCTGTTTCACACTACTAAAGGAAATAATTATATGAATATATAATTCAAAAATTCAATCGTTCGACTGAACAAAATATGTTGAGTTTTTTCTACGGGCACGGTTAATTTGTCAACTTTCGCATTTCTAAAAAATGCATGTTTTTACACAGCTCGGTGACAAGCAAAACTGACATAGTGATTCTTATTTCCCGACCAGATACAAGTCGTTGTTGGAACGCGATCTCTAATGACTGTGCTAAGTAAGTCAAACAAGATATTGGAAACTCTGAAAAAATATATTTTTTAAAAATAATATCAGTATTCAATATAATTTGTTTTATATGCTTATAAATACAACAAAAGTTTTTCATAAAGTAATTATCACTATAAATCTTTTAACCAGACACTAAGCTGACCGTGACCAGACAGGATTAGACAGATAAGGGGCAATAAAACAATCAAGAGAATAGACCTCCTGTTGTTTTTGGGGTCACTTAAATAGGAGCTGTCAAATGTCTTTAAATTTAGCTATTTGATAGTTTAAGGATGTTGGGGTATGTACGTGCGAGTGTGTGCGCGAGAATTAGGGATTGTTTGTTAGTCTTACTCATTCACTGTTTACGTACAATATCATGTATGTCTATATATTTATTGTGATGATGAGCCATCGGCATAAATCAAAAATAAAGATTTATCTATCCGTCTTTAAATTTAGATATTTATTGGTTACTGTCCTAGTAGAACTGTATTAGTAAATCTCTTGGGACTTTAAAAAGTTAAAACGGCACTTTCAATAATAATAATAAATTGGTATTTTAATTTGAAATGGCGTATATCAAAGATTGTATGTCAATTTTAACACCCGGCCGATACTGCATGAATGAGCAATATCCCTTTAACAGGGCGATAAAATCAATAAATATTACGTAACATCCTGTTAATTGTATATCATCAGTCATAAAAGTGGTCAGAGGCTTTAGCCACATCTATATCAGATAATAAAACGTATCCACGCGAATGCATTTTCTTAATATTCTTTTTCAATCAAGAAGTACATTATAGAAATATAGCACGGTATTTTTTCAATGATATTGCAAAGAAATAAGAAAAAGCATTTGACAACATTACTAAAAAAGGCATTGTGTAAAATATTGTTGTACATCGAGATTGGTTCGAATAAAATATATTTCTTATATTTTTTTATCAATTTATCTATTGTTTTGATTTACTACTTTTAAAATCAGTTGGGCTTTAAACAATAATTGGAATATACTTCTGAGTTTATAAAATCACTAAATCTATGTTTCTGACCCAGCAAGCTCACGACTGGAAAAGTTTAAACAAATCGTAGTTTTATAAAGCGTGATAAATAACAAGGACTTATATATATATACATAAATATTTTCCGAAGATAATCCTTTCTACAGAATATGTTTCCGGTAAAACATGCACGAGAAAATTATTTAATTTCACCTTCATCAGGCGCGTTCTCAATAAAACTGTCTGCCTTCATTTATTAATTTGTAATTGATATATTTATATTCACAGGATGACCGTAAACGGTGGCCATGGTTATATATTATGAGTTTTTAGACCCGCTTATATAAACCTGATTAAGAAAATAAATATGTATCGAGTTATTGAATTATCGAACAGTTTGCTAAAAATTAGCAGTTTTTTGCAACATGGTAAAAATATACCGACTTAAATTATACACCTGCTATTGAAGCAATTTAACAATTAGTCACGTGTTAAATGTATGAAAGGTAACAATAACAACAACTAATTCGGTAGTTGCTACATCGACTACTGTACATGTACAATGTACTTACTACAAATTGATACGGGAACGCGCGCTTGAACGCGAATATCTCCATTTTCAAACTAAATTGGAAGCAATTTCCACATTTTCAAATTTCTTAAAAAATATATTGTAATAAAGCTTGGACACCACAGAATACTTCACGAGGTTATAAAAAAATGTCATTTTAGTAAAAAACAACTTTATGGCCTGACAAAAACGAGGTTTAAGAATATTTTGACAGTTTTCATATAGAACTATGAACGAACGATAGTCACCAACTTCAAACGAAAATGGAAGCAATAAGTTCACGTACCACATTAATAAAATATATATTGAAATAAAGTGCAAAGAATGAATATTACTTCACGAGGTTATAAAATTTTCTCATTTAATGTTATAAACAAGTTATTAGTGTTAAACCATACAGCTCCTATATAAATCTATAGTAAATCAGTTTATCGATAAACGTTATCGGAGTGATCGATAAGACGTTTTCAAGGGAGACAACTTTCCCGATAAGACCGGCCAAGTTACAGAAATGTTCCGCATGCAGTTCACCCAGTTTTGTCAACCAATCAGCTGCTAGAACTTCAAAATTTTGTTCGATTTGTTGCATACATATTTCACAATATGTCTCAATCGCTCAGTAATTGGCTCACGTGATCGATCTAATAATCAGATAATGAAGAGTTTTAGGACAGAGTTTTTCATTTTACTGACATCCATTTTAGCCTTTGACTAATGAAACTTTAAAGTAAACATTCAATACTTTCGTTTGATATGTCAGAATTTCAAATATATATAAATACAATTTATGTTTTTGGAATTCTCTTGAAACATTTTAATCGGAAAGACAACATGTGACTTTCAATGACTTAAGAGACTAAACACGCCTGGTATATGTACGGTAAATATGTATATGAGCTTATGGAAGTTTAGTAAGTTATATAGTGTGCCTGCCTATGCTTTGTAGTCTGCTTTTGCTTTCACAGTATCGCCAATACATGTGGCAAAGCATTAGGGACGACGGACTGGACGAACAAAAGCTTTGAAAAAAGCGAATTGCCCCTATACCGCCACGATATAGTACACTAACGATGAGTTGTTTGTACACAATTCAGTTTGTACTTTATGATAATAAAAATGGCGAGTTTTCGGCCGAGATGACTCGTCGGTTATAAAACAAACAAGGTTGGAAACACGGCTTCAGTCTACAGTTGCTCTATGGGGGTTGTGTCGTTCTAATAAACTACCACAACATATTATTATCCGTTATCAAATATATCATATTAATATGACATTGATGTTTTTTTCTCGACACCAGAAAAATTATGCATCAAGACATGTTTGCTTACTTGTTAAACAATGTCTGCTTACCCCAGAGAGGCATTTGAAGAAAACTAGACAGACTGTTATAAAGCAGTATATACATGTATTGTGTAATATGTAATTATCTGACCGAATTAATTCACAAGTCAATGTAATCGACGCATTGGAAAAGAAATCACACTTCACGCAAATCTCGTTTTACACGAGTGTTATGTATATGCGTTGCATACATATACACAAATGTACTTATATACACATGTATATTATTAGTTTGTAGGTTTTACAATGATTCAATTCTTAAGATATTACTTTAATATGTCATTTGTATTTAATACTTCAAAATGGTTAGATCAAGGCATTGAGTTGTTTATTTAAATTATTATACATCTTTGGACATTGCTCTTGGTGTGGCATGGACTTCCTGTACCAACCATATTGAATTACCTGAGGGATTTCTATAATTAATTTGATTGACAAGTTGTTTTATGTTTAAATACTTTGAACTTCTCTGATCTAGTCTAACTTAATTGGTATCTTGTACTTTTATATATGCGCATGCTTGGAACATTTTGTTTTAGTTTGAATTTAGATCAAACAACATCGGAAATTAATAAAATAGAAAATCATAATTGTGTTATATATTTCCCCACTAATAAAGTACTCTCACAACGAACATGACAGAGACTAGTATATTACACGAGAAACATGCGTGTCAAAACATGTTCATGCATACGTGTACACTGAACATAAAAATAGGTAGTGACGTATTGTGTTTGAGGTCTGATTTACTTTTTTAAACTAAAAAGGCACCATTTGTGCCTCGGGTAAATACATTTATTCAATGACGTGGAGAGGAAAATATGTTGCTGTTTGAATAATTATATAATAAGAGTATGTTTGAGAGTTTCGTTGCTTTATGATCAAACCTGTGTTCGTTATAATATTTACACCTACTGTCCATGCAAACATTGATAAGAAGTACAGACGGTTTATTCTAAGTCCCTTTCACAATGACACTGTCACTGAATATGATTAATACCGATCCCGCCTGCCTGCCTGCCTCCGTGGTCGACTGATTAATGTTAAGCTGACCTCAAATCACTGAAACCTGTCACTGCAGATAAAGGGTCGTGGATTCGATCCCAGTTTGCGGCTATGTCTCTATATGAGACAGAGTATGCAGTTGCTTACGGAGTATGGATGTCTAGTACTGGTTCTTCCCAGAAACGATGGTTATGTGTTCATCTCACATCACCGTGACTGTTGAAATGGGACGTAAAACTCAAGCAAACATAACAAACAAACTACATGTAAGTTTGGGAAAAGGCATACATGTACATGATTGCTGTTTCAATGATAAAGATAAGAAGAGTAAATGTATCAATAAAGTTGTACATTTGTATCTACCTTTCAAAATCACGTGACATAATGAATAGGACGCTTTAGTCTCTTATGTAGTTAGAACTTCGAATTTTACTCCATCTCTTCTATGTTAAAAACAATTAGATATATACACCGAAAGCCAAAAGAAAATTTACACAACATTTTCTGTACTTCAGCTAACCAGTGGTTAGAGATTAAGAGGTTATGAGTTCGAACACAGGACGAGTCTTACACTGTGGACATCCGTAACAAATTTGACTGAAGATATAACATCCTATGTATGTAATGCTGTTAGTATTGGTTATTAATGCCTAAATGAATTCCAAGGAAGCTGTTCAGGATATATGTAACTGCCCGCCACTTTATATGAAATAATGTTTAAAATAGCGTTAAATCCTACGAAATAAATAAATCGTCATATTTTATTGTGTCAATATACTACACCAACATCAATTACCGTATACAATAAGTAATGCTTTTTATCTCTCGTATTTTGCCCTTTGTACATATAATTAAAACATTTTCATTTTAATATGAATATTGTAGTAACCATGTATCGCCAATGCAGATGATTTTAAAATGTATTTAGCCATGAACTATACATTTAAAAAACAATAAAATATTTGACATGACTGTGATAAATTTTGAACCGCGTGCTCGAGTTCAATAAAGCTGTGTACATGATTATGATTGTCAACAAACTATTGGCCGTATTTGTCTAATGTTAAATTTCTTTTTGTGAGTAAAAATATCGTTTTCCACAGTTATGTATATATACGACATTCTCGTAAAAAGCGAATTTACGTCATTTTTTGTACTTTGTACAGTACTCTGTTGTTGCCTTATACATAAATAAATAATAATATAATAAATATATGTTCTGTTCTGCTCTGTCTATAATTTTCAACATGTTTTGAGTGAACCAAACCGCACGTGGTCTGCTGTACATACACGTAAATCATGTAATCTATTCTCCATCAATGACATTCCACAGGTACAAGCCAATATTTACACATGTCACATGTTTCTCGTGATTTCAGTGTTTGTACAAATTCTCCCAACCCTAAATATTTGATGATACTAAACGTACAGTATAACTCGTCAATTGAAGACCACTGTCCAGACCTATTCTTTATTTTGTTAAAGTGACGTAATGTGTCCACTGTCCAAAGAGATCACAAATTGCAAACATTGGTTGTATCAAGGACTTATATACATACTTATATAAAAATATATCGGTCAATGTTTGGTGTCGTAAAAATACTCGCAAGACTATTACGGTTATCTCCCTTTATTAAGTCATTCAGTCACATTCTGTATGTAAGAACAACGCATATTGTATACACTATTTCCACACCCTGTATACGGATAAAAGGAACACTCTTGAATACAAATAACGTAGAGGCGTGAATTCAACAATAGTTAATATTTTTTGATATTTTTTTCAAATATTTACATGAGATACTATAAGTAAACATCCAGCATTGTTTGTATAATCTTTATGTAAGATAACATTTAATTGTTCAATAAGTGTTGGTCTACTGATTAAAAGGTTGTGTGTTCGAACATCGGGCGACTCCTGACACTGTCCTTCACATATTTGACTGAATATATTACATCATACGATAAATTGTCCTCCACCTCTGCATTATATGGGGTAGCTTGTCAATAGCTCGAAGATAGAATGTGAATGTTGTTAGTACTGGTTCAAGCCTAAAAGAAGTCCAGACAAACTGGTTATGGTAACAGCCCACCACGAAATAATGCCACGCGATCCTCTATCAGTGAGAGGGTACAGTGATTTGAAGTCAGTGACCTTAACCACTCGACAATGGAGGCGGGTCTCGAGAGGGACCTAATCGCCAGATACATGTTTAGTCGAGAAGTTATTTGGGTTATAACGAACAAATTGTAAGATACTTTGCATGAACACAGCAAGGTCTGTTAGCTCAGTGGTAGAGTGCTAACTGTATTTTTTGCAGATAGAGGTTCCAGGTTCAAATACTGGACAGGTCAGACTTTTTGTTTAACAAAAAAGTGATGTTTTCTTTGCAATTGATACCAATGTTTATCACTTTTATTGTTTCATCTTTCTATCATACATTCATGTACTCTGTTGGGGTCCCCCCCCCCCCCCCTACAGTAGAGACCGTTAACCCGTTACCTGTGAAAAAAACCTGACTGTATAAACCAGACAGTTCATTTTGCACGAAGGCGATGACATATTGTTTTCATACTACTCATTTGCATACGGCCCGAACTACCTCATGGTGTCGAAAAACAAGCTTTTTTATTATATTTACAATTTGATTTATATCCTGTAAATATTTGAAGTAAATTACGTTTCAATAAAAGGGTCTTTTTTCTGTTTGATTTGATTCAATTCTGATTCATTAATCATTTAGGTATTCTAGAATTCCACTGTCGGACTTAAATTAAGGCCCTTGTCGCATTAAGACATATAGCCAAAAGAAACTTTCTGTCAGAGACTGCATGTTCATGGAATACCAGTGTGCATAATAATACCAAAAGTGTATACATGGAATTCATTGATTGAATATTACTCTGTAAGGTGAGAGACTAAATATTTCACAAGAATTCAGACATAGTTGAACTTGATCTTGCCATATGGGTCTAGATTGTGTAGGGTCGCTGTGGTACTTAAGTGAGTATTAAAGGATCATTATAAATGTCTTTGAAAAAAGTGCTAACTAGTTTCAAATGTGTTTATTAGCATTCATCATGCTTGTATACGCATAACTTATGCAATATGTTACTTTTTCATTTATGGAAAGGTAATGCAAATAGATATTCTTATATAAAACATAACATTGAATTTTCATGGATTGTGCCTGTATACAGACCAATTGACAAGTTTCACGTATTGTATCCCTGACATTTTGTGAAGTGATTTACAAAACAAGAGTGCCAGGTCACAAAATACGCTCATCCATGGTCATAACTCAATAGTGCCTCAGCCGATTGGGCTGGTTATCGATCTTGACCGAGGTCTCATGGCCATAAACATTTCCACCTTTGGCGAGGATCCGAATAAACATAAAACTGTTTGAATAAGAGAGTGGACATCGTTGTGGACGCCACCCGCCCCATGCAGTTGGTGTCCCCGTTTTTCGAAAGGGCGTATAAAAATTGGAAAACTCATCACTTTGAAATAACTAAACACAATTATGCACGTTTTAGTATGCTTGATCGATGCTCTTGTCTGATACCAAACTGATGAAGATTGCACAGACTTATTTGTAAGTCAATTTAGTATTTACTGTACTATTGTACTGGTTTCAGAGGTTTGACACTTCTGTTGTTATTTAATAGACACAACTTGTAGATCATTTTTCTTATTATTCAAAGTTGCTGTTGTATATAAGTATGTAATGCTCCATAATTTCAGGTATCCTATTGACCCACAGAATGGTTTGGAAAATAAGAAACTGACACTTTTCCTAATGTTATTGGCTGCATAGACGGAGTATTGTTTCCAATACAGACTCTTTATGAAGATAAGGCGTCATATGTTTGTCATGAAATATTTCATGTACTTAATGTTCAATATATTGTTAATGCTGAAATGAGGTTTGTGACTTTCATTCAGTGTGCCTTAAATTCATTTATGACCATTGTAAGTGCACGTAAATATGATAACTCGACATGATTCAACAAGCTCATTTTTCAGTCATTTCCATTCCACCAAAATATATATTTTCAGTAAATATGGGCTACCTTAGATTTGTGCTATCCGAGGATATGTCAAAACGTTCGTGAATCTTGTCAACAATCATTATCATAAACCACTGAAGAGAATTCAGTGCAACTTGGCAGAAATGATCAGAATCAAACATGCTCTAGTTTTCACTAGATCACTTAAATGGCCATTTACTGATAGGAACTTGAACAGTCATACTTGTGTTATAGTTTTGTATCATAAACTTTATTTCTCTAAATTTTATAATCAAAATGCACCTATTAAGACCAAAGTACAGTCCTGTTATTCTCAGTTTCTTTTACTTATAAATACCTGTGAACTGTGAATTGGCTTGGAACAACTCATGACTTCTTCATTCTGACAAATTTAAATTTATCCACCAAAACAATGGATGGCTCCTTGGAGATATTGGTTATCCACTGAAAACCTAGTTGATGACTCCAATCATACATCCAGTCACTAATTCCCAAAGGAATTACAACACTGCACATACTTAGAACCCCACAATATTGTAGAAAGGTCCTTTGAGTGCTTATATAAAGCCCAATTCTGGTCTGTTGCATTTACATACACATCAATGTCTATCTTACTGTTTTACACGTTTTTAGGCTAAGAACTTGACAATGCACACCAGTACATTGTAGCCCAATACATTTAAAAGTAAATGTCATATATAAACCTTATAACAGTAATAATGATTCTGTGTCTGTTTTAAAACCAATTTGTTAGACAGTTGATACTTTGTCATGATACAGCTATAATAAATCCACCACTATGCAAGAACAGACCAACCCTTATTTAGAAATAAACAGGACTGATTGTCTACTATTGGCAATGATTGTTACAGGACACAAAAAACAAACCATACTTTACATTGCTAATCTTCAATGTTTTTTTTCTGTCCAGAAATATTCCTATTAGTTGAATGAATCAAGAAGTCTGATCATTGGTTGAATATTCATTGTTCATAGATAATCATTAGACAAGTGCTAATTCTTGTAATAAATCATGACACACATAAAACAACATCATTTTCAAAGCAACTGGTATGTAATTGAAGACAATACTTCTTCTGATCCTATATAAGCTGATTGACTATGAGCATAAAGACAATGAATAAATAAACATACAAAGTGCTTGAGATATTAATTTTAACTAGAACTATCACTAAAGGTGATTACTAAAAGGAATACTTGAAGTATTTACTAATTACTTAAAGTATTATTTACTTCAAGTTATTTAATACTAATTTTAAGTAAAAAAAGAATTTTACACAATGTAAGCAATTCTTACTGTTAGTAAAGAAACTCATTTACTAAGTATAAAAAATACGTTAAGCAGAGCAATTCTGCATTTCTGAAAGTAATACAATTACTTGAATTGAGTTTATAGATTACTTATATTGCGTAATACAAAATTATTACTGCAAGTAATAACATTATAGTATTTAACACTTCTTTTACTGCAAGTAATACAAGAAATGTCTACAGAGAAGCCAGTTTCATTTTTTATCCAAGATTAATAGTGGGAGATAAATCATCAAAAGATGTCAAGTTTAGATATTTTATTTTTTGAACAAGTTAATTGTAAAGTTCAGTCTCACATACATACATGCATACTGTACTATTGATCATTGTAGTAATATATTCAGCTACACATTAATGCATAGGAAAAACAAATGGCAATGTCATACAACCATAGAAACATAGCATACTTATAATGATAGTATTGTTCTTATAACACTACAGATACATATAGAGTTGTAAAATAGCAAAAGCACAGCAGAGAAATTTACTTTAATGCCTTATTAAGTGAATATTCCTATAATCTTAAATGAACACAATCTTACACAGAGTAACATCATCAATTCAAGAAGTTTATACATAATTGTTCATACCTGATAATTATATTCAGGAAACATAATATTAATTCATTACATGGAGGACTTTCTAAGTGTATGTGCATATTTTGATCATATAATATAGTTTGGACTGTCCATCAAATACAACAAAAAGGTTGGAAGAAAAAGGATTTTTCATGTCCACAGATCAATGTCACTAAATATCTTGAATTGCTCAATTACCGGTAAGTCAATCTGGCTTTTAAATCCCCTACTGGCTCTGTCTTGACTTTCATTTTGACTATTTCACAATTTTCATGCAAGGAAGAAAACAAATTAAACTAGAGCTGTCACAGTGGTGACTAATACCCCTGCTGCCTCTTTGACACTAATATTGCAATAGTACACTAAACGGCTAAGATCAAGGGGATATAACTCTGCAATGAGTGAATTGCTGCGCATGAAAATTGTGTCTTGCACATCTACACTTGACAGTGATAACATATATGATATTTCAATTTCATTGCAATAGCTTAAAAAATGTGGAAGTAGTTCGCTCCACAAACTTTATGCGGACGGACTGACCAACGACCGACCAACAGAGTGACTCAAGTATATCCCAAAAACTTTGTCTGTGAGGGTATAATGACATACATAATCATAATCTTGTGTGTAAAACATTTTCGACCAACACCAGTAGGGACTAAAAATACATAAAATTTTATGTGTTACAACATATAAAAATACATACAAATTTATATGTATTTTTATATGTTGTAATCACTTTCACATTTAGCAGCATTTAAATTTGTTTTCGCTTTTTCTAAAGCTGTTAAGTCTTTATGATGCACATTATCCTTTAGTTTAGGACTTCTGCCTGAACTAACAGAAGACAGCCATGTAGATGAGTGCCATATGGTAGGTCTGCCCCATAGGTAGTGGAGCCCCATTAAGGCCTGCAGAGCATCTGCGGTTGACTCACACTTCACAAGGACCTCTGTCTTGTACATAACAAGAACAGTGGTTAGATCACCCAACTTATTTTGTAGAATGAAATAACCATCTACCTTGTCATGTTCTGCTATGGCAGCCTTCAACATTTCATCTTTCTGAAATACATAAACATTTTCAATAATGATTTATGAAAACAACTACTGTCAGCTATCAAAAAACACAGAATCAAATATTTAAACACATAATATCTCTCTATCCATCTAAACTGCTTCACTCCTCCAAGTATATGGAGAAGGGTGCCAGAAGTGAAAGCTAAAATAAAACTTAACAAATTTCTTCACATAGAACATGAATAAAAATAATAATTATACAAACCAAAAATTTGTTACAAGTAACTTTAAAGTATCAGTGACCTTGACCCAACTGGCCCTCACTGCAATCCCCAAGAAAGGTATCTATAATGTAAGCTACCTACATGTAAACCACAATAAAGTTTCATCGTAATACCTCATTGTGATAACCAATTTTACGTTGACAACCGCCCGACAACACAACAACATACCCCAATTTATTAAACAGGATTTTCCAACTATGTTGAAAACCGGGTTAATAAGTACCTTTAGTATGTGAAGAAGACATTTTGTTGGGTCCAGTCGACCAACCATCCCTTTCCCTCTGACCACTAATGAATGGCATCAATCCACCTGCAATCACTTGGTCTGCAATTGATTATTATGCATTTATGAAAACAAATACAGGAGATCATCCAAAAAGTGGGTAAGGCAAAGTAATGGTTTGTGTACTGTTCAAATGGACATCAGTAGGCCAGGAAAATCTAAAGTTAACAAAATAAAAGTTAAACATGTGTTATTTTACTGCTTCCTTGACATTTTCTAATTAAGTTAAAATGGGGTCAATTAAGGTTAAGGTAAGCATAAGGTTGGGTTGTAGAGGTGAATGAATAATTGTCCAAGGCAATATCTGTGTATTTAAGTATCCATGGTACTTCTTTTCAGTGGCACTTAAAAATACCAATTACTTACCACTATTTGTCAGTGATGCCCGTGGCATTTTTAGCAAGTGTTTTGACACTGCTAGATCTACAACTTTCTGGCACAACACCAGCAGTTCATCCTTCATTACAGTTGAAGTCTCTGGCAACTGCAGCACCATGTTCATTGTTATCTGAAAGTCATACATGGAATTAAATTTTATATCTATAGTTATTTAAGCCTTTTTCCAATAGGACTTGCCTCTAACTTATTTTTAGAGTCTCAATCATGTATTTTTCCACTAAAGTTAAATATTTAAATGTCAAAATTTAAACAGGAACACAAAAAAATGATTTGGGTAGGGCATGAACCCATGATAAAAATATGTATCGCCTTCACTCTCTCGGCCATGACATGCTTCGATATTGAGAGCATGAAAAGTAACTATTCTATTATAATGCAGTCACTGCCATGGGTAGAAAAATTCAAATATAACCATCTAATTTTTATATCTACTAGTCTATAGATTTGAATGGAGATGCATCCAATTAAGGATCACAAATGGTCATAAACTCATAACTCTTCTATTTTTTGGAAAATTTTGATCAAATGACATTTATTTTGTTCAGAAAGGACAGTTTGTCATGCATTCACAGCTATCTTATGAAATGCTATGTCAGCAGGCACATAAACTTTTAATCAACATTGAAAACAGGATGATCTAGCTGTCACAGCCAAAATTTGTTAAAAAGTCATTGATTGTACACTAATTTCCTACTAAACCATGTATTGTAATTAAATCACTTACATGTTGTGGCTTGGTAAACAATGGGTAATTATCCATCACTGTGCCAATTCTGTCCTTCATGTTGATCTTTGTCAACTCTTTCCGTCGACCTTCTAAAGTCAGTCGAAGCAGCTGAGAGTTGGCTTTATCATTTGGATTGGCTTTTGCCAAAGCCATCAGTAATTTGCTGCTATCTAAAATAAATCAACCAATTAATATAATTCTTGGGAAAAAAAACGCATCAAAGATTGGACTGTAGTTTAATGAATATCTGAAATAAAAATGGTTGCGCACACATCGGTCTAGATTTAATTTAGGAAGTGTTAGTTCATGCTTTTCATGACCGGTAGTGATATTGTTGCCTTGCCAGTTATATATAGAATGTTTTACCTATATAATTTACTGAATGTCTCATTCATTTTCTATATTTTACAACAACTATATGTGAAGAATCTCATCCTGAATTTCAGAAATCTCCAGCATTCATGTAATTTCCTAGACTATTTTGCCATGGTTCCAATTTTGATGAGATTAACTTGTAAAGACTTCGACTATTGGTCCATATACTATCGGGACACTCAGGATTGCAATGCATCTATATTTCGATACATTGGCCTACCCCTGCTATAAAATACAACCATACCATCTACATTCTCCTGGTTTTGTAACTCAGCTCCAATGTCATTAGTTTCTTCTGCATCAGACGTTGTCTTGCTTGATGTGTCAATGGACTCGACCTCAGTTACGTCAGAGATGGTAACAGACTCATTGTTGAATACAACTTCATTTTCTGAAATTAAATCAACAAATACCAGTTGACTTTTTTCTCATGTAAAACATGCAGGCTACAATATCTATTAAAACAATGGCCCGTAATAACCATGCATTAATTTTAATTATATACAATGTATGCTGGTTTCAGAACATATATATATTAAAGGGGCATGCCCTGGAACTTGGAAGCGTCTCGAATAGCAATCGATTGGTATCATTTTAATGCCTAAATCAATTAATGAAAGCCCTATAAAATATTTACAAAATATCCCGCTAGTTTACCAAACCTGTCGATTACGGCCTTAGAAAGTATTTGTCATTTTCTCAACTCGACCCTTTCGGTATCTGTCAAAACTGAAAACATCGCGGAAAAAATGTCAACAAACTGAAATGGTAAGTATTGCTCATGTTATGTTCACTTGAAAGGCAGTGCACATGCTCAGTTAAACTCTCAGATGTATCGGAAATATCGTTGTCGTCAATAAAAGGCTTACAGTCTTTTATTCAAACCGACATACAAATACCGACGCGCGATCATTTTTGAACACACATTCTTCTTTGACTTTTCGGTAATAATTGGTTTTACAAGTGGCAAGCTCATTTTTGGTGTACATAAAAAAGACACAGCAGTTCCTGGGCATGCCCCTTTAAACTAGATTTGGACAGGTAAACATAAACACTCCACTATTTGTATTATTTTTCTTTGTAATCTGGCCAAGATGTTTCATATTAATTTCAGTAGCAACTTATTAGTTTTTTGTCTAATTGTTATATTATTTTAACATTCCACATCAAAATCATGCTATTAAATACATGCATGTGTATGCTTCGGATCTCTAAAAATGTGTTTAATTGCATTGTTAATATCTTCTGTGGTAAACAATTCTAACAAGAATGCCATGTCACAAAAATAATTTTTCAAAGCGTCAAGGGGCATAACACAGAAGTGCCTTAGCCGATTGCAACGGTTATCAATCACGATAGAGATCGCAAGGCCATAAACAATTACATCGAGTTTGGTGAGGATCCAAATAAACCTGTTTGAATTAGAGAGTGGACACTGTCCTGGACACCGCCTGCCATGGGTGTTCCCATTATACGACCCATTTTTCAAATGGACGTATTAAAATGAACTGTTAAATCTTTTTACCTGTTTGGCCTAGATCCTTTTTTTACAAAGCTGTTTAATAGCAGCTAGTTTTCTACCCCTATTACTTTGAGCTGGTGCTAAATTGTACGTTCTCCTTCACAAGAACCCTACCACACTTTTCTGAAAAAAAAATGATTACTTTATAATTAAAAAAAAAACAAGATATTGTTGATAACTGATCTTTCATTACATCAATAAATTATATGAAATAAGGGTATTCTTTTCCAAAGCAATGACATCACAAAATAACCCTCTAATTCTATAAAGAAATATATCTCACAACATAAAAAAATGGGCATATAATTTTAAATATAAACAGTTTGTGTAATGAATGATTTTGGAGTTGATAACATCGCAATTTCGTTGATGAATAAGATTTGCATTATATGATTATTTAATATACATGTATTATATAAATAAAAACAGGAAATACCTGCACATTCTAACAGACTTAATACAACTTTGTGAAAAACAAGTATAGAACACATAATTATTCCATTGGCCATTCAACTTGCCGAAAATTTATAACTATAGTGTTGTCTCGATTGTCTCTGAAAATCAATAATTAACTATTTGGACCACACATGTCAACACATTAAAATGATTTGTATTTACTATAAATACTATAAAGTATATGAATATTGTCATAAACTTGTATTTGGTGTTCGCATGCTTCTTTGGAATTTAAATATGCTTGAAATCTGGTCATAATTGTTACTATTTTATTGTATGGAAGGGTTGGAACCTTCAACGAAAAAATGGTCATAAAAGAATATGCAAAAACATATTGTACAATCAATGAACATTTAATTACAGACAAAAATTATGACATACATACATCAATCCAGACAGACAGGGGACACATAATTTGGTCATGCACAAAAATATATTAATTTGTTGTAAATAGGTTTATTAACAGTGCAACAGATAAGCTGTGAATAATTTAATTCAAATGTCTGAATACCTAATAGTTTTCCAATCTGTGCATACATAATATGTATAAAATTAGGATTTACGCTAATGGATAAGATATATGAAGCTAGGTTTGTAAACCAGTCTTGAGTTACAAAGTTATACCATCTTGAATAAAGCTGATTGGAAATGTCCCGAGTGTAACATTTTGCATTTTGATAAGATTTTTTTTATCATTCTTTGAAGTTAATATGTTCTGTCTCTATTTCTCAAACAGAGGCGTACCCAGAAGCTCACAAAACTAAAACAAATTCATGTAGTGCAATTCATTTTTTGTCTACATGTTTAAGTGTTGTCCCGAGTGTAACACAATATGCATCATTTTTAATTTTGAAATGTAATTTATAGAACAGTAGTCCATGATAATTGTTTTCCACCTTTTTCTCTTTCTAAAACCAAATGTTCTCCTTTATAATTTCCAGTTTTCATTCTTCAATTTTCGATAGTTTGGATTGTAAACCTGAAATGAAGCAGTAATATTGATAATTAACATAACACATTAAGTAAATGATAGATTATGACTGTCACACTCCTGAGTGGAGTCGGCAACAGGGATACACAGAGAAATAGACAGTAACAATTTGATAAACTACACCATCACATGGAGTGAAACATATTTTCGTTACAAAAAAATTAATCAATGCTTAAAAAAGACACATTGTGAAAATAGGCTACTGTCTAAATTCCCGTCACTGGTTCATAAAGTATGGGCCAAGTCTGTTTCTCTGGGGGAGAAATTTGAAAGCAAAATTCCACAACCCGCCGTCCCGTTATCATGCACTCTCTGGGGTAAGCATTAATAAGTGCATAAAGCACGTCTAAGAGCACCTATTAATGAATAAATGAATAAATAATTGGTATTATCCGCTGATCCTTGAGTCGAAAGATAAAGTAAAAATAATTATAAGATTCACAAGTATAAAACTACATGTATAGTATTAAGTAATATAAATAAGAATCTTATATTAAGTGTATATCATTATATCATTTCATCCACTACTGGAATCAGTATTAAAATAATCAGCAGATAATACATGTAAATACATTACTTTTAATATCATATACCAATGGCTATACAATGAGTTAAATTAAATTAAGCCATATCTGAGATATAAGACATGTATGACAGTACAAGTATGCACAGGAAGCAAACATATACATTTGACAATAAAAGAAGGCATGGTAAAAAATACTATAGTATACATCACATCTATAATCAAATAGTACATATTAAGTATTAAAATAGTTTAAACAGTAATGTACAATACAAAAAGAAAAATATGCAAACAATAATGGAGGCAACAACAGTCAAGACAAAGATGATTTGGATAGCTAGTTCATAATAAATGCAAGTGGTCATTGCATAGAAAATTGAGTTGTCTCCCTTTAATCAGCAAAATTGTTTTATACACATGAGCATATCTAAGCTTTGGAACAAAGCATGCAGTGACACACAAAAAAGGTAAAGAAAACATACATCCAAGCAAAAATAAAAGAGCAAAGAAGTAAATATACAAAAGCACATTGGTGAAAACCTGATTATATAAAAATAAATGATGAGTTTACCAAACATAACACTGCGATGAGAAGGAAACACAGACGGACGAGCATCCTCAAAATATCATGCAGTTTTTAGGGCATAATTAAGGAAATCATACCTTCCAAAGGTCAAAGTGCCAGTCAGGTACAATCTTTGTTCAGCAATCTTCCATTATTTCCAACTGAATGCTACAATACAAACCATTCAATCTCCACCAGCTCTACATGTCATAACTAAAATATAGTATATCCTCCTTATTGTATAATACTGGGAATCTGAGCAATAAAAATCATATATAAAGTCACCAGTGATTAAAGTTACATATCTCTTAAAATTGGTATCATTTTCAAAGTACAAAATACCATGTAAAATGTGATATTAAAATTGTTCTTGTAATGATACAGAATTGACCCATGTCTGATATCTAGCTCATTTGGCTGTTCCTTCCATGAGAAATAACTATCAGAAAACAAAATTAAGTATTCTGTACGAAGGTAGGCTTGACACTTACTCAAGGCTGTCTGTCCGAGACAGATCGAAATTGCAAAGGACTGATGACGCCCACTACCTTGTCGGCCCTTAGTGTCCAATACATTTTGCAAATAGGAAATCTCATTCTTAAAATAAATTTAAACTACCGTAAATGAAAGGTTTACCAGTAGTGATGTTTTGTATATGCCAAGCACTGGACCAGAATTATGTGTCTATTTTTAGACATTAATGAATGAATATAACAAATTACAACTGCATTTTATTAATAAAACAATCAATATAGTACATCAATAAAAAATGGGGTACGAGTTCACACGGAACCCTCTGTAACAAAGTGTTATTTTATTTATAATTATAAATAAAATCGAAGGACCAGTGAAAGTGTTGAAGGACCAGTAGGTGTGGAAAGTTACAGGTCCAGTGGACCACCACGCTCAAAAAGTCAAACCCTGATGGAGGACAAATACAATGTACTGTTTTTTTTAACATTTGCCGAGTTTTCCAAAAATTTTGTAAATGATCGGAAGGCGGAACTGAACATGAACCAGTGACACCACACAGGTCGAAAATAAACTTCCATACATTTTACTTCATTATGTGCATTACATCATGCATGTACTTGTATGTGAAAGCTTCCCATCCGTTGGTAATAAGAAAACTCATGGACAATTTACGGCAATGTCCGTTCTGACCTGCATATTATTTGTCACAAGGTCATAATAATTTCATGTGCCATGATAGATAATAAACTGAAAATGAAAGTAGCGCAAAAATGAAGATTTTATCTTGTTGAATTATTTAAAAAGAGCATGTGCACATGTCTACAAATTTTTTGGACACACCTCCTACATGTAAGTTTGCATTATTACCTAATCACTGTGTTATTCTTATTCTGTCCAGATTAGTTGATCATATGAAGTTTCACACTGGACTCATCAAAACTGAACATAAAGTGATCATGCAGCATGCAAGTTACACTGTTCACCCCCTTGTCCATTTATCTGGAGTATCAGCAGCCTCATCCAGCAAGTAGAAAACTTGAGATCCTGCAGTGATTTGTATTTAAAATTAAATAAAATCACACTACATACATAAATAACTAATTGTACATATAACTAAGTAAGTAACTGCATGACTTAATATTCAAGTGATCTTGTACAGACAGATGTACAGGAAAATGACAATATGCCTCCTGCATTATGGATGCCATGAGTATAAAAAGTGCTGTTAAGTATCATATTTTAATGTTCCTGCCATGTACTATAAAGCTCAAGTGTATTTGACAACAGCTCCAGTTAACCATGGCAAAACACAATTTAAATATCTGAAATAGGGGCTTCATTTTGAATATTCCACGAGTTCAATAAATTCAAGACCGTATCAAAATAAAAGAATATCTTTGTATGGTCTTCCAACAGAAATTTTAGTCATGAATGCCTACTGATAAATGTTTAAAGTATGTTCATTCACTCATTTCTAGCTTCTTCAAGTGATTTGTACACATTAAGAAACATGATGGCCCTTATCGCTCACCCGAAATTAAGATCTCCAGAGAAGAGCATTTTTCATCTTTTTCCTATGTATGAGTCTCAAGTAAATACTGGGGCGGAGCCAATGAGGCGACAACTTGAACAATCTCAATAGAGGTCCACTAGATGATGCTATACACCAAATATCAAAAGTCTAGGCTACATAGTTTCTAACTAGAAGACTTTTTTAACTTTCCTATATAAGCCAACATAAATCAATTGACCCCCGCGGCAGGGTCAATTTTTACCCCAGACGATAATTTGAACGAACTTGATAGAGGTCCACTAAACAATACTACATAACATATAAATAAATTAGCTCTAAGACTTGTGGTTTCAGACATAAAGAATTTAGTGCTAATTTTGACCCTAGGGCAATAATTCAACAAACCTGGTAGAGGGGTATTAATAATGTAGATAAAAACATTCATTGTCAGTTGTTAGTACCACATACTTTTGTTTTGGTTTCAAACCTGGTAGAAGGCCACTAGACGAAGCTAACACTAAATATCTAAGTTCTATACATGTATTGCAGTTTCTGATAAGAATTTTTTTACAAGTTCCTACAGTCTGTGAAATTAAGGTTTGAAATGTGGTTGCCTGAAACTGAAAACTTTACTGCTTTTGATTTTATTTGTTAATGAAAAGTTGGTTGTCCGAACCAAAATTTTGGTTGTCCGAATGAAAAATTGGTTGTCCCGGACAACCGCTAATTTCGCAGACTGTTCCTATATTAAGTCTACGTAAAATTAAGTTAATCCTCGAGCGGAGCCAATTTAGACCCCAGCTGAGCTAAAAAGGTAATCTTATTACCTGAAGCCTCACACCTGACAGGTAACTCCAATACACTGATCGTCACTTACCTTGGGTTTTAAAAATCAGTGGACCTACCTGAAAAATCGAAATTGCTAAACAAATGTTAACAAAACATACATGTATACATGCACATGTTGAATGAAGTCCTGGTTTTTAGTCCTCAATAAAAATTCAATTTATCATTCACTTAATCTAATATTATATCAACTAAAATTTTATTTTTTATGCGTGTGGCACTGTGCCGGCACACATATAGTGAGTAGTTTTTGTCAAATATCAGTGTTTCCACTCCAGTAAAATATCCCACAAATCAGGCAATTTAATCAGCTGTCATGTAAGAAAATTTTACGTGATGCAAAATTGCACTTACAATGTACGAAAATTTTGGGTACGAACCACTATTGGAATGATGTACAAGTGTAAACAACTTGGATTTTCCAAAAATCCATAACCCATAAAGTGGCAAAGTAAAATTAACACTGGTACATGTAGATAGGCATATGTTTTGGTATGATGTATACATATACCAGACAAGACGGGTTTCCATTCATGCAGGTATCGTAATTTTTCGTACTCAAAATGTGCATATTTAACCATTCTGTGTAAGAAGTAGGCAGGGCAATGTTCAAACTAATTTTTTTAAAGCACTAGCCTGAACTTCAACCACTTGTAGACTGTTGAGAACAGATAATTTATCACTAGCCCGAATACACAATTTCCAGAAAGTTTACTAGCCCTAAAAGAAATTTACTAGCCCGGGGCCATCGGACGCTCTTTAATAAAGAGCGTCCGAACAGTGCCAAAGGTTTCCGCAGGTAGATAAATTATCATACAGCAACTATCATTGCATATACAGTACGCCTAGGCGATAACAGATAATTAATCTGATATGATACAAAGTCTTATTTACAATAGTTTGAAATATTACCACACTTGTTTCTCTTAAAATTCATCGCACCTGGAATAATGGCGTACGCAATATATGTAGTCTTTTTGACAAGTACGTACGATGGTGATACTAAATACAGACAGACCGGAACAGTATGCGGACGCTACCAGTACGCGGACACACTCGTATTTGACAAGTTTTAAAGATTTAAAACGTCCTGTACGATACCGATATTACTTATTATATTTATACCTATATTTGCAGTAAACTTACCTTTCTTCTGGTATGATACATATACTGTTTACACTTCCTGTTTATACTGATCAGCAGACGATATAAACAAAATAAATTGATATTTGTAAAAAATATGCAAGTCTTTGTGTAAATGGCTAAAAAATCGCCACTTATTAAAATAATCTACGTATTTAATAAATATGAGACAAGCTCACTTGAATAAACTTTTTAGTAAACAAAAAACCTGTTATACACAATCGATCTTGCTATGTACACATAATTTAACTCCGCAACATTCGCATCTTTATCACTTTGGCGCTTGAACCATGTGACTACAGGTACCTGCCAAATGTTTTTGCTTTCCTTTTTATAATTTTATTTTGACGTCCTTTGGCTTAACTCTTGTAAGCTACAAACTTAGTGATGGAAATAAGTAAATCTTGATAAATACTTATTTCTGTAACTAAAAAAATAGGAGAGTCTTTGTTCTGCATGGTGTTTGTAAAGAAGAATAAATGAATTGACATATTGCACTCAATGCTTTAAACATATTAATTTTTTAATATAGAACAAATATTTTCTTTTAATTTTTATGTGTAAATGAAATATAAACACACACAAAAAAAAATTAGGTGAGTTTACTTTATTTGACCATTGTACGTCTATATAAACGGGCGTCCGCGTACTGGTTAAATTGTACAATAATTTCGAGCCGTGACTGCACCTGCTGCGATGCCTGACTGCACATGCGTAGTGCATTGTTTACAATCATAAGTTCCTGTAAATTTGTAAGCAAAGATTCATCTTCAAAGACTGGATGATTTGAAAGACAGTCTCGTTTACACAAAACAGTTACATATGGGAGGAAGTGTCCGCGTACTATTCCGGCCTGTCTAGCTTTTTATTATGTAACTGATAATGTGTATACCAGAATTCCATGCTCTTGGGAACCAGTTGCACTGCACCGCAAACAATGACAGAAATTGATCTTGATTACGGAATCCCAGAAAGATTTTTTCTTTCAAAATTATGCCACATAATTTGAATACATATATTTTAACTTTCTGACTCAAATATGCTGAGCTTGTTGATGCGTTTTCCAATTATTCCAAAACAGAAGAATCCATAATAATTTTAGACCATCGGATGCAAAACCGCACTGAATAAACTAAAAATTATAAACCACAGCATCAGTCTTTGAATTATTTTTTTGTGACAGGTTGCCCGACTATACAAGTCCAAACTTTGCCAAAGTGCGTGTAGTACTAAAATGCAAACAAAAACAGTTGAAAATGGATGGGAAGGGCAACCTTTCTAACCGTGCTGAAGCAGTTTCTGACAGAGAAATCGAAACTTTATGGGAAACAGGTCAATTCGGTAGCAGTACTCCGGACGCAATACTCCAGACACTTTGGTTCTATAATTAATACAATACATTTCGGACTTCAGGGGAGAACTGAACATAGAGAAATGTGTTGGAGAGACGTAAAACTGAAAACAGCTACAAATTGGCATGAATATTTAGAATTCACTGAAAGACATACAAAAACTAGACAGGTGTAAACCCCAGGGATGTGTCAAGTAACACCTAAATTGTTGGACACCCCGTGTTGAGATCCCATCTCTATCAATAAAAAATATGAAGCCAAACATGCTGAAAATGATATTTGGTTTAAACGCAGTCCTGTACGTATAGGAATCAATAAGCTTGCAAGTATGATGTCACAAATGGTAAAAGCTGCTAGGATCTCCACAGAAAAGAAACTATCCAACCACAGTGCAACTATCCTTAAACAATGTACCACCGAATCAAATCATGCAAATCTCCGGACATAAAAATGTATCGTCTGTTACTAATTAGTCATATATTAATGAACAAAAACACACCTGAAAACACACAGATGAAAATCAGGCTGTCACCACTAACAATGTGAGAGCTCTTTCCTGGAATTAGTCGGTCAGATCACAGTCTTCAATTCAAGACCATGTCGGTTTCAATAGCATATTAAATTTGCTTCACAAATACACGGTGGACAATATGAAATACACGTGCATCAACACAATTGCACAATTCTTCTCCAGGAAACGACTCAGTATCCTGAACTCTGACAGTGACTCCATGTGATTCAATAAATCCAATGTACACGTTTTTAAACGGTCACAATACACAGTTTAAATAACTAAGAGAAATATTATGTGTAACGTTATTTTAAATATTGACACTCGTGAACATTTCTGTTTTTTCAGTACACATATTTCTATGACAAGGTCAGGGACGAATTTCGGATTTATGTTTAATATTGTTTAATTTGTTTTATAAATGATTTCAATATTCATGTGTATGAATAAAATGATGTTTGTGTAAATAAAATCACGATTTATGTCATTTATCTTGCATTTTTTTTATTGCCAAACGATTACTAGAAACATGCACTACTTTTTTGCGGTAGCGCACAGTAGTGAACAGTCTCCATTAGACTTGTATATAGGTCATTCTATAGTCTGTTTCATTTTCTGTGAGCGTTTTTATGGTTATGAGATAGACTCATTCCAAATACAAAAATACTTCGCAAATTCGCGGAAATATATGACATTCATATGACAAGCACTTATAGCACAGCACTTAAAACAAAAAAAGTTAATGATAAACCAATCAAAAGTAATCTATAGTCAAAAAATTTTCACAGAAAATGCAATATCGATGCAAAGTTTATTACCAACACTTCAAGCGGCCTACTTTAGTGGATTCAGTTCTAAGTGCTAAAAATATGCAGCTGTTTATAGATAACATGAAATAAGGCACTGTCTATGTATATATAGAACGGGAATTTATACATTTGTCAAAATAAGAAAATGGAATTATAATTAGCATCAAGTAGATGTACATGTATGTAGTTAGAATGTTTAATCAGCATTGCTTGAAGTTATGCATGACACTACTCCCCCGTGAGCCCAAAACAAACTCAGTTCCTAAATTTGATTTTTATGGTTATGAAAGTCAGATCGGGATTCGAACCCGAATTTCCCCATAGCCAATTACTGGCCTGGGTTGCTCTATCCAATTAAGCTATCTGACCATAAAATTACCTGAAATTCTATAAATTAGTTATTTAATAATAATTTATTCAAAAGCGAGGAAATTAACAAACATAAAACATTTGTTTTGAAATAAATAATGATGATTACAGAATCCCTCTAGATAAGCTGTGTCAAGGACTTATATGTATTTATATAAGTTATTGGCTGTGTTAAAAGTGTGAATGGTTAAATTAAAAGTTGTTAACATGTAAAGTTACCATGTTTTAAATACCGGAATAGCCACGGGCCCATTACCAGAATCAAAGATGTATAGTATAGGTCTTTACCAGAATATACTGAAATACATGTACACCTCCAAATATGGTATTACACCTGTTACTTACTGAGAGTACTATATTTGTTATAGATACGAGGGATGATCCAAAATAAACAGGACTATTGCTCTCTTGACAAAACCTATGGTTCAATTGTTAATAACTAAACATATTTTTAAACCGCTATCCAATCTGCTTGATATTTATGAATTTTGACAATAAATATTCGACCATATTCCGGCAATGACGCCATATATTACCATGGTAACGTGCACCCGGAGCACTAGACATTTAAATCATGAATATACCTGTTTATTTTGGATCACCCCTCGTATTATTAAATAACACCCGGACATAAGAGCAACATTATAACAATCCTTGCAACTTGATAAGAAGCATCTAAAATACAGTGACATGATATTATACTTAAAACAAGATACTATAAGACACTGGAGGTCATAAACATCAAAGTCAATACAATTAAACAAGAAATCAAAAGTTATAAACTAAAACAAAAAATAAGCTCTTTTTGTGTTCAAATCCACCAAGCCAGATAGTAGTACAAGATGCACACTTTTCAAAGTTTTTTTTATTATCAGTTGAAGAAGTCTAGCTCATATAATATTATATCTCACAACTGACACCAGATATTGAAAACAGACAATTACCAATAACCTTGGGAGTACTACATGTATTTCTAAAAATATAAACGCATCTGTCACCAGAATGATATCGGTAGTGAACCTTTTCAATATACTTGTATAAGAGGAAATTGTGCGGTACTTTTTTGCGGTATTGACTTAAATCTCAAGATTAATTGCTGACGTATCTTATATTTATCGTCATATACAAGATCAAAATTCATATAACATCATATAACAAAATGAAGGAATTACTGTCATACAAAATAATTCAATATCACGGGATATGTGTTTATCCATTTATGTGTATTGCTTATTTGAAAAAAAAATATCAAAATAGTCAATATCTCAGATGAAAAGATCTGGTACTATTTTGAGGTAATTATGTACTTATTCCAGAGACAGTATACTGACTTAGACGCCTTAATCAATGAGCGAAGTTTTAATGTGTTGGGTTTCGGGTAAAAGGTAAAGATTTTGCTTGTTTATTGTTGCCCCTATTAAAAGGGCCAGCCAAGTTGCCTTATAAGACATCCATTCTTTGTTTGCACAGTATCACTGAATCCCTTCTCCTTTCATCGGACGCCTGAAGGAGACTTAAAGGGCTATAAGGAAAGCGTTATTTAATTAGTGGACGGTTTACCACCCGACCGCATCAGTTCTAACCCAAGGGTTTGAACCATCGATCTCCAGCCCTGAAGACAGACACCCAACCACATGGCCACGGTCAAGTATTATATAAAGATAAATTTATTAGATTCAATTCATTCTAAATTTTGTAATAGAATACCTTTCCCAATTCTCTATGACATGTATATTTGTTTGGTAACATGCTTAGGTTAAAAATAACATCCACAATTGAAGGGGTTCATGCAAAACCATGCCTAACTACACTTTAGGTCAAAATTGAGTTAGAACCTTTTTTACATAAAACAGACCATTTCCCACCTGTTTAACTCCCCCTCTAATTTGATACATCTGATGTTGTGAAAACCGTTTGCATGCACGACTTACCAAGTTATCTTTTTTCGCAATTTTGAGCAATAAATTGGTAATATTTACAGCTATAATATATCTTTTATGTTTAACTAATATTTATTTTACACATTTTTCTTGTATTTTGCACAAAAAACAGTACAAAGGGATTTAAAATCGCAAAACATGTGTTTTTGTATGATGGAGATAGGTCTTTTCTTGCATAAACAGATTTTCTATGACCTTTAGCATTGATATTTCTAAAAATCTATATAACACATTGTTATTCCATTGAAATAGATAGAAACTGCTTGAAAGCAAGATATCATAATGTTTTTTTATTAATGAATAAGTACTATATTACTACCTACTCAACACAAAAATACATGATGATTAAACATGCCTTAAATGGAAATCCCGACATGATTTTATTGACTTAGGACATTTCCTGCATAACATTTTGTGATGAAAAACTGATTTTTTGCTATAACAATAGTATAAATACTGCAAAATACAGGAAACTTTGTAAAAGCACTGCTTAAATAGATATCAATCTCTTGTAACAATAATCTTTTAATATTAAACACTTTTCCAAAATTTTACAAAAATGCGTTCTTCCAACATTTTTGCCAAATGTAGTTAGGTATGGTTTTGCATGCACCCCCTGAATTATAAAACTATCTTAAACCAAACTGAATTGTATATATGACGTGGGATTGCATAATTGTGTAGTTTACGGACAATAATTCATTTTTATCTTCATATTCATTATCAAAATGATCGGAATGAAGAAATCAACGTAGTGCAATATCAGTGAATAGCACGGAAGATGTGCGTATTTCTTTATTTGTATACGTAATGATAGTCCAACTTATTAGACTGCTTTGTGACGGCGAGACATTTTTCGACTTGGCTCCGTCCCGCACAGTCTAACAAAGATCTGCATATTTGTGTGCGGAAAATCCCCAATTAAAACCCGTTGGGCCCGATAACTACACTATCTGTGACCAAAGTGAACCATTCCGTGGGTAGAAAACATGTTTCTATACTCATATGAGTATAAATTATTCCCACATACCTTTTCTGAAAGATGCATTAATGATTTGTTTCTCCCCACTATTTCCCAACTGAAAACGAAACTGGCGTAATGGCGGTAAAATGCCGGTGTCATGGTAAACATTGCCTACTCACAAAATAATTTTAAGTACACGTTTAAATAAGCTGACATGTCAACGAAACGTTGGCAAGTTAATTTTCAATCAATTCTAGTTAATTCTAGGTACTCATTATAAAGATCAATATAGAATTAACTGTCCGACGGTATTTGTGTACAGAGGGAAACTGGGTGAGGCTAAAGTCCGTTCGTACCGTTTTTTTTCACGCGACGTAAAATTTAAGTCGAATATTTCAAATTTGACATTTAACACAGATATTTAAAGCACATTCATGCAGATTATTGTTATTTGTATTGAATTAAGTAAGTTATACACGTAATTGAAGAATTTTGACGTAATTTTAAATTCCGCACATAAATATGCAGATGTTTGTAAGGCTGAGAGGATGGCCCTTCCGAATTCGTTCACGAAAATCGGCCAACCGGAAAGCCGAATTAGTAGGGCTAACGTAATGAATGCTTGAACGAAATATCAAAATGATCAATTACGAGTACATGATAAAAATGTGTGGTATTGATTTTGCGGTTTTTATGTACCAGTTCCATAGACAGTATACTGGCCAAATGAAATAATCAATGAGTCTATGCATGAGTAATCAAAGCGTGCTATGCATGTAAAACGGAACATATCAATCTTTAGATATGTGCGTAGGGAATACGGAATTTGACATAAGATAGGGTCTAAATATTACTGTGTTGGGTTTCGAATATTAATTTATACATTATGAAATGAAATTAAGGTGTAATCAATACACGCGCTATTTATCATAGCAAATTATGAAATTATTTGGCTAAAATGATAATATACATGTTGCAATTTATGGATGAATGTCACGCGTCTCGTGTATTTATTGTACATACAAGATATCATCGAAATTCATTCCCCAGTTCTCCATGTTTTGAACTACATGAGTATTCGTTTGTTTACATGATTTCGTTGAAAATAATACGCCAAACTGTAAATACTAGTATCCGAACAAAATGAGTTTAGGTCACGGGATTGATGGCGTATTTGACGGACAATTGATGATCTTGATTTTAATAAAAGCTGTGATTGTAACATGTATCGAAATGAAGAAATTAACGTCTTACGCAACTAATTATGAAGCGGACTGTGTGTATTCAATAGTGTGTATTAGTTTGAACAGTTTGAATATTTACGTTGGGCCTGTATAACTAACATAACTTTATTGTAGTACTTTCAAATTGATTTCAAGGAAAAGTACCACATTTGTCAATTGAATGATAAGGAATTAAAGGTAATAATTGAGAGTTGACTTACAATATCAGTATTAATATTGTAATGTCAATGTGCTTTACCATGAAATGACATGGATTGGCAACAACCAATTATGTTTATGCCAAATAAACATTGAAACTTGAATAATGCATAGTGTGCAAGCCGCGGGTTTCTTTAATTTATTATATAAACATCTTCAATGATGAAAATGACGTAAATAATTATGATTATATATCGTGCGCATTACTTTGTTTGAATTGATTCGGTTGCATGATTACTTATACCTATGTTGAAAAAGTATGTGTACACAATAATGAGTATAACGTACTTGTTCACCAATACATTTTGGTATGGAACGATATGTATGTCTATTTGGTTAAACATTATTTAGTTGAAAATGACCTGCACAATTATGTAATGTCTAATAACGAAATCAATTGTACATAATTATTTAACGTGGGCCTGTTGACGTATTTCAATGTCAATATTTCTTTTTTATCTTCGTATACATGATCAAAATTCATATATATCGGAATAAAGAAATGAACGTGATGCAATATCAGTGAATTTCACGGGAACTGTGTGTACTACTTTATATGTATTGAATGCTAGAACAAACTATCAAAATGATCAGTATACAGGTATATATTGTTAACGTTAAACTGTGCCTTGAATCAGTGTGCGTGTGTGTGAATGTAGAGCTTTATTTTATTTCTTTTGTATCTGACACTGACCAGATTTTTTTTTTATTTACATATGTGGTACATATCATTATTTAAAACATGATATTGCTACTAAATGTTTATGTATATACATATAATGCATGTTTGTTCAAAGTGTACTAAAGGGCATATGTGCCTACTGTATATGGTAATAATCTTATGAAGAAAATGTGTCGTAGTAATTTTGCGGTTCATATGTACATACTTCCAGTATACCGACCTAAGCGTGTTAAAAATGCCATTACGCAGAATATTAATTTATAGACTCAAAAGAGTATTTTGCAGGTAGCGAATGATAAAATTGACCTAGCATACGGCCATTAGGTATTAATATGTTGAGTTTCGAGTATTCATTTATCATTCGAAATGAGAAGAATGTATTTAATTATCATGCGCGTTACGTTTATTTTACGCAAATTATGAATTTATTAGATCAAAATGATGTTATACATGTAGCAAATATAAATATGTGTATTTATGGTACATACAATATATCATTAGTTAATTGAAAAAAATGCGTGTATTCAATATTGTTTTGACTAGTTTGAATAAGAATTAAATTTTTAGAAACTACCTTTGTTGCATTTTGCATTATAAACGTGATTTTAAGAACACAGGACCACATTTATCAATTTGATTATACAGAATTTTATACAGAACTTGCAATACTAATATGAAAAATGCATGTGATCAAGCCGTAGGTCTGATTCAATTATTAGATTTTAAATGATGAAATTAACTTATAAATAGGTTATACACATGCGCTCAAAATTTATTAGATAATTATGTTGTTCAAGTTAAAATCATTCGAAATGCTCAATATTTAGGTAAACACTAGTGCATGGTACTATATTATTTTGATTAAAACCGTTTGACTATATGTAACACGCCCTACATAACAAACTAATTTACGGGAATATATTTTTAAGTAAAGACTTACTATGACTTTTTGATATATGAATTTCACACAACATCCTAAATTATTGACTTGAATGAATAATAAAATATTAACCAACATGATGAACAGGTCTAGGGTTTTGTGTAGTTTTACACGGAGACATATTTACAAACCGCGTGTATCGTATTTGACATTTTCAAAACTATTTGAAGTAAAAACAGCATATTTATCAATTTGATTAAAGAGATTTTAATATAACTAAAGAGATTGGACATAGAATACCAATAACAAATCGTTTTGCATTAAAATCGTCCAAAATGGTCAATATTTAGGTTGGAAATGTATAGTTCTCCAATACTTCGGGTTTTGTTTATATTCTTTCAATAAAAATAACTCGACTGACACGCCCTGATTAATGAACTTATCTGATGGGAATGAATTTGAAGCAACAAGCTTATCATAGTTTTAAAATATTACTTATGATCTTCACGCAAATTCCTAAATTATTGACTTGAATTAATTAAAAAATATGGACATGTACGGTAAACAGGTCTACCTCAGACATTCACGCCCTATTTTTAATTTATCAAAATTATTAATGTCCTAATTAATGAACAGATATTATGGATGTTACTTTTATTATTATTGTTTTAACGACAAGTTTATCATGTCCTTAACTGGTACGTATGGTATTCATACAATGTCCTAAATTATTGACTTGAATGAAATATACACAATGAAAATGCATGATATTGAGGTCACGGAATAAGTTTACTTTCCAACGGATAGTTCAGATTAAAATTTACGCACATTGTCTTATTTTAAAGCAAACCAAAACACTCCTTAACAACTTTTAGATATTATTGGCTCTATGTATTATACTCAACTAAAGAATTATTTGTCTTTAAAATGGTTAAAATTTAGTTTCAAAATTCATGGTTCTCCGGTCGCGGGGTTTGATAATATTTTTCTTTGTCCTAATCGATGAACTTATTTGATAAAATTTCATTTCTGTTTGAGTATTGAATATTAATTAACTTTGTAAACAACCTGTGCGCATTTCAGTTTTTATCACCCATATGACTTAATGCAAGTCTTATATATAATTTTCACATTGTACAAAAATCCTCCCCACATGTGTTTACACTATGTACTACACTGTAGTCCAAGCAAACATGGAGGAAAATTCACTGTGTGAACGTTGGATAATAATGAAAATTTCAAATATGGAACCCTCAATGACCCTCATTTGATATTATGATACATTTGTACATTTTTTGGACAACTGGAATTAGCATACGTTCAGGTGAATATTACAGATACTTGTTGATCAACAAATATTATTTTACTGATGCAGAAATGTACATTTAATCATTAGCTATTGAATCAAACTCATTTCAGTTATGTACTTTCAGTAATAACTGAACAAAGCCACTTTTTAGGATGCATAGCAAAATGTCAAACGGCCATTTTGTCACAAATTCGAATTACCTTAAATACTAATGAACTTTTAACAGCTCGGAATAAAGATATTAAGGCCTTATGCAGCATGTTAACATCGTGGAATCTTCCTGCATTGAACAGCATGTGTATACGTCTTGTTTACCGTGAATTATATAGTGTGTATTTGTTTTAATAATTGTAGTTAATAAACCGCGTTTAGTGCATTTATTGTTTTCAAAATGATTTCAAGCAGAAATTACTACAATAATTATTTGACTATAATGAACACAATGCAATATAATAGCGTGGGCTTTCAAAAGTTGTATGTAAATTGCATGTGTTCATGCCGCGAGTGTCTTCCTACTCATTATCTACATGTATGTCGTGCGCAATGATTTATTTTAACTGATTCAGTTGCATCAATGTTAAAAATATCTAAGAAAACAAAATGGATTCATGCTGTCATGGCATTGTTGGCGCATTCCACGGATGAATTATTACTTCATTTTCAATGCAAAATTTGATTTCTAACAGATCTAAAATAAAGAAATAAACGTATTAATGAATCCGTTTCACGAATGTTAAAATATATCAGAATAAAAAATAAATTCATGTTGCGGGTTTGTTGGCGTATTTCACGGATAAATTATTATTTCTTTTTAAATACAAAATTTGATTTTATAGGCTCGGGATGAAGACATTAAGACCTTATGCAACATGTTAATATCGCGCAATCTTTGTGTATTGACTATGTATTCATAATTCTTTATTTACGTAAATGCTGTCAATCATGACAATTATATTACGGTGCGCAAGAATTAAAAACATTGAACGACATGTGTATACGTTTTGTTTACTATATTGTGTATTGGTTAGATTGAGTATTGGGCGTTCACAAACCGCGTTTATTGGATTTAGTGTTTTCAAAATGATTTCAAGTAAACATTACCACAATAAAAGAACTTTGGCTCAAGGAATCTGTGTCCTCAATAATGTGTATTCAAAGTTCTTTACAACGTTATTGAATATCAAGGAATATGCGTTTACTAATTTATATGTATTGGTTCCTTGAACAAGTATCAACAGTTGATCAAGTTGATACATTTATACCATTCGAATAGTAGTGCACATGTTGGCGTACTTCACGGACAAATTATGATTGCTTTTTAAATAAAAATAAAGATTTCTTACAGATCGAAAAGAAAAAAAATTAACGTGCTACTACGCATGCTATTATACATATAATGAATTCAAGTCCATGGAGAGGAATTTATATAAGTAATCCTTGTTTTCCAATCCAAAATATCCTATCTTAGTAACTATCACAATTCATGTATGTGTGTATGTTTGAAATATAATTTGAAATAAAGTTTAAACTAAGTCCTGTGGCTCATGCTTTTATTGTATATATTATGGTATTTCATAGAAATTCATTTTGAATTTTTGAACTCCAATAGCCTTATGTATCGAATGACATGTGATTTTCATTGATTATATACTTTGGTTAAAATTAACCTGCGTAATTAGAATTATAGAACTGTAATTATCCCGGGATTGTTGACGTTTTTCACGGGCAATTATTTCTTTTTTTATCTTCATAATGTACAATATAAAACTCGCATAATTTTTATACATGTACACTGTATATCCAAATGAAGAAAATGACGTCAAACAGAGTTTTTGAATATCTCTAAATCTCTGTGTATTCATTTATGTGTATTCGTTACTTGGATAAAATACAAAGCTGGTCAATATGTATAATAAAGAGTTGTGGTATTTATTCTGCGGTTCATATGTACCTATTCCATGTGCAGAATTAAGACTATTCGCCCTGATTAATGAGCTTATGAAATGAGAATAGATTTTAAACAAAGCGCGTTATAACGCATACCCAACGAACATTATCTTTCTATGGATTCAAATGAGTATAATGTATGCAGTAAATAGTAAAATTGAACTAGCAAACGACCAAACCATTGATGAGGCATGTTTCATGCCTGAGTATAGTTCATTTTTTATTGTCAAGATCGAAAATCGGACGATACCATTGTAAAGGTAAACATTGTAAATTGACAGCAAAAATAATTTTAAATCCGTAGAAAAGTATCATTCACGTGAGTTGGAGTCCTGGTGCATTGGATAAGGTGGCAGGTACATACATGATTTTTTTACAAAATGAAACAGATGTCAGTGGTTCGAACTCAGTCATTGGCACTTTTTTTTTAGATAATTAGATACATTTATTTTTTATAATTAAAAGTGTGTTCTTGTTACATGTATGTATACACGCCGAATAGTACTAGTAATAATATTAGGTATTTCAAAACAGGAAAAGGAATGAAAAAATGCATTCGTTCTCTGATGCATTTCCCTCTTTTTTTATTTCTTTTGTACATTGTACTGCACGAAATCGCGAATACAAATATATTTTCAAAATTGTTATATTTACTAAACGCCAGTTTCTACTTATTATATATTTACTCCACAATTAAAATATTATTAATACATGTATATAAATCCTAATTACCCATGTGAGATTATTACATTTCTGTTAATTTCACGGTACAATTTAAATAAAACAAAATAAAAAACAGTATTTTCTTATCAATTCATTAGTTAACTTTTATTAAAATTGAAAAGAAAAACGTTAATAATCAAAAATCATATTCAACATCAGACACAGACAACAAGTTTAGCTAACTTTACGCTTTACCAATTGCGCCACACAGGACAGTGACATATTAATTTATAATTATTTTTATATTGCTCTATGGGATATCACAATGGTATTCGTGTTACCTAAAGAAATACATATGGGATCATCCATGTATACAATAACATTGCTGACATAAAAATTGAACTACATGTATACTTGTTTCTAATACGAAATGAGATTTATTTGTAAATAACAAGCGTGCTACGCTTATTTTACGCAAATCATTAAATAAATTAATTAGATTCAAATGAGCATATACATTTACCGAATATTAAATTCAAATCGAGCGGCTTGTGATTTATTGTACATACAAGATTTCAATGAATTTCATCCTAAAATTTGAAATAAACGTTTTTTAACAGTACAGTATGTATCGAACTACATGTGTATTTCTTTATTAACTGGGTTGAAACATACACACACTTGATGGTAAATTTCTAAGAATAAATACGACCTTGCGGGATTGTTGTCGTATTACACGTATGAATTACAAATTCCTTAAAAATGGAAAATTTGACTTCTAACAGATCTAGAATGAAGAAATTAACGTCTTCCGCATCAAGTTAACATTGCGAACACTGTGTATTGAACAATGTGAATTTGTTTTCTTGAAACTATCATAGTGTTCAATATCCATTAATGACGAAAATGCTTGATATCCAAGGTGCAGGGAATATTTTGTAAACAACAAGTGCGCTTTGTATACCTATTTAGTTTCTTTTACAAACTATCTAGACATCTTAAATAATGAAATTAACCTGTACTTGATATAATATAATGCGCAATGATTTATTAGAAATGATTCGATTGCATGAATGTTAAAAAATTTAAGAACAAAATGAATTTATGTTGCGGGTTTATTGGCGTATTTCACGGATAATTTATCATTTCTTTTTAAATACAAATTTTTGACTTTAACAGCTCGGAATGAAGTATTTAAAGGCCGTATGTAACATGTTAATATGAATGTTTGTGCATTGACTATGCATCGAACAACATGCGTACACGTTTTGTTTACAATGGACTTAGAATGATTATATATATTGATATTTGAACGTTTTATGTAAGATGACCATATATATTAATATTTGTACGGAAATCAAATTAAACAAACAAACCTGTATTTCAATTGTGCTAGATTGGCAAAATTAAAATAAGAATCCCGCATGTATTTGATTTATGTTCGATTATTATTTATGTATATCATCTAATTTATTTGATCCGAAAATTATGCAAATAACCCGATCACATTTCAGTTTTATATCAATCATATGATTAAATCCAAAAATGACCATATATATTTGAGCGCGGAACATAAATTAAACATTAAAGCGGCATGTTACTTAATTGCGTAAGAATCCCGTGTCTATTTCATTTCTGTTTGAGTATTGCATATTAATTAACTCATTTGATCGGAAAATTATGTAAAACAACTCGTGCTTTTTCATTTCAGTTTTATATCACCCATATGACTTAATGCAAAATGATCATATATATTAATATTTCAACGTTTTATTTCATTAATATGGTTTAATGTAAAAATGATAATTCATATAAACATTTGAACGGAAATTAAATCAAGCAACACAGTGTGTATTAGAATTGTGCTAAATTGGCATAAGCGATATAAGAATCATGCCTGTAATTCATTTGTGTTGGATTTTTAATATGAATGATAATTAATTTTTTTAACGGTACTTAAAATAAATGAGCTCTGGACGGTTGTTGACTTTGAGTGTGTATTCATCTTATTTTAATGTTTACATGAAGAAATGTTCAATATTTAGGTCGGAAATGCTTGGTTCTCCGGTTGTAGGGTTTGAATAATATTTTTGTCTGTTAATATATTGGCTAAATGTCTTAAGCAATGAACAGATATGATGGATGTACATTTTTAATAACAAACTTATCATGCATGTTTGATTATTAATTATGAATATTCATTTGCTTATAAATTTCAATTTTATTTCACTAATATTAATTAAATAAAACAAATTAGCCGATAATTCGTGTAAGATTGACAAAATTGGTATAATAAACCCCGTGTGTATTTGATTTGTGTTTGCTTATTAATTATGAATATTAATTAACTGATTTGAACGGAAAATTAAGTAAATAACCCGTGCGCATTTCACTTTTATTTCAATCATATGCTTTAATGCAAAAATGACCATACATATTAATATTTGAGCGGAACATAAACATTAAACAGACGTGTATTTCAATTGTGTAAGAATCCCGCGTGTATTTCATTCCTGTTTTAGTATTGATAATGAATATTACTTTAACTAATTTCAATTGAACAGTATGTAAACAACCCGTGCGCATTTCAGTTTTATATCAGCCATCATCTGAATGCATAAACGATCATATATATTGATAGTTGAACGTTTTATTTAATGCAAGAATGACCATATATATATATATCAATATTTGAACGGATATTATTTCAAATAAACCAGCGTGTGTTTTAATTCTGTATACAATTTCAATCTGCTGTGGTATTACGCAAATCACGGACAATAGTCTTTTACATATACACTTTTTTCAGACTAAAATGATAGGCTTTTTAAACATTGTTTTCTCGCACAGTTGTTTGTATACTAGTTAACACAAAGAAAAATAATCTATATACTGATGGAAATGACATATACACATGACATATTGTTTCATTCAGGCCAGGTTGCAGTGATTTGTTAAAATGAATTTTTTAACATCTAAGAAAAAACATGGACCTAGTACAATTCATCGGTCCTAATATCTATTACTTCGACTTAATTAATTAAACCGATATCGGTTGTTAATATCCTGGAAAAACTGTTGCATTTCCTTACTGTTTTTAGTATACTTAATTAGAGTTTCAAGTATTGTTAATGTGCCACATCTTTATAACGTGTGTTATTTATCAGAATGTAATGTTTTGTTTTATTTCAGTAACACTATTTGCATCATTTAGCATGACTTCATTCTATGGAAATAAATTTAAAACCATATAATTGTATTCCGTTCAAATTGTTAAGAAGCAAACCTTAACACATGTTCTTATTCCGGGGACGTGATTACCATCCTAGTAAACAGCATTTGTAATTAATTTTATTGTACTATATTAAAAACTTCCCAACGTGCATATTTGTCTATTTCTGGGAAAAAAATTGTATCGTCCCGATAAATTCATTAATACTGCAGTGAAAATTAAATGGAGCTCCCTGTCGCACATGTCTGTTTCGTAGACATGATTTGATTAGAAAACGTCCCGACTTATTACTTCAGTCTCAATTATTAATCAAAAGCACCCTAAGTATTTGTAATGTAATTTGTATAAATTTTCAAAAAATAGAAAATATTTTTTCCTACTCCTAAAAAATAGTGCATGTGAAGTTAAATTATGTGAGGGGGCCTATCATCGTGAAAGTCAAGTGCGTTGTTCAAGAAAATTCACTTACTTTGTAAAATTCATCCTAAAATTCCAATATTTGTATTCCAAAATTCCTATTTCCTAACCACAAATATATAACACAGCACACACACTATTCACATTTACTAAGCACAAACACCGCACATTTCCATGAGCACAAACACTAAACACTGAGCACAATAATAAACACTATTTCTAAAATATCCCTTTTTCACTGGAAAACTCGTAGAAGACAGAACTTCATTTCATCTTAGATATTATGATTATGCTGGTTTGCCCTGAAATTCAATGGTAAATCAGTCAACAGTGGAATGAAGTACATATCACATGTAATTATACTAGCAATAAAGTACCTTATAAAGTAATATATACTGATAGGTAGGTACAAGACACATATATAAGAACTTGTAATTACTTTAATACACGTTAGGAATAGAGCAACTGATAAATATTGTACATGTAGGTAAGTTTCAATCAGCCGCATATATATTAGTAAGCGAGCTATGTATGTACTTAAAATATATGATAAAAGGAAGTAACAAAATATATTTATCAATATGGTTACCCCAACTGCAACTGCACATGGCAGAAGCTACAAATACAATCGCTTGGCACTTAATACTAAGCACCAGAGCAAAGTATTTTAGAAAACATCACCTTACACTCGGAAATGCATGGAAACATACAAGACCACGAAACTTCAATCCATCGTAGGTGTTATTGTGCATTGCTTTGTCCTGAAATTCAATGGTGAATTACTAAATTAGTTATTCAAGAGAAACTAAGTACTGCTAATTAAGTATAAATCAGAAATAATTTAGCGCAAAGTACGAAAAGTAAGCATTTTCAATTTCAATCACATTTTCACTTTGTCAAAAATTCCTCCGCAGGTATGTTTACACTATGTTATACACAGTAGCCTTAACAAACATGTTAGAGAATTCACAGTGTGAAAGTTGAGGACTGTGTTTAGAATTGAAAATAAATATGGAAATCCTCAATGACATTTTGTCACAATTTTGTGCTCTGATGATTCATCTTAACACCAAAGATCTTCACACAAACATAAGTACAATATATATGCATATTATCTCCGAAGTGAAAACATGCTTCTCAAGCATAAGCCAAATAACTATGTCATAATAATTTCTGGATATTTTGTACCGGAAGTTAAATTATTTATATGTATATAATTATTACAATCGTCGTGCGTTTGACTAAAGGTTTTCATTAAGAACTTATTGAATGAAAATGAATTGTAACACAATCAACATACTTCATGATAATCCAATTCCATTCAAAGGAAAAACTCTTGTACAATGTCATATACCAACAAGTTAGCACAGATAAAGATCGTGTGTGTTTTTATATGACGGTTTCTTTTTCTTCAAAATAGTCATCATACAGACGTTAGCAGGTGGTTCTCTGGGATAAGCAACATTTATTAATTGACAGAGACCCGATTATTCGACAACAGCTTATCCAAAACATTCGTGGTGTAATCCGAAAAGAACTTTCCATTCCGATATTTTCGCAGTACATGTCATTTTGATTCAAACACTAACATCCATTATCCAATTTTAGGTTAAATCCGAGTACTATTGATTATGTGTAGTGGTGAACAAATCCATAAAATCATTAAAACTCGTAATTACACATTTGTAATCCTATATCCACACTTAGATCAAACTGAGTTGCATATTGAAAGCAGTCTTTGTGTCAAAAGGTGTGAACCACATTTAAGTTCGGATTTATTAATAAATTGCAATATATCGTAATTTGACTTTTATGCGTAATCAAAATTAAACGTGTTCCCATTTATACGTTCCCAAACGTTCGACAACACAAGACCGATATAAATCATCAGCACGTGAAAATTACGGAAAACTATGGAACGCCATAGCTGCCTGATCATAGACAGAACCTACTTTTTGCTGTGAATTTGAATGCATTATTCAATGTAGGTTGACGTGAAATTTTAATGATTATATCCTATCTATTTTCATTATACGATGAATATTTGTCATAATACGCCATCTACATTTAAATTATATTAAGTTGCTGTGTCATTACACTGTGACCCTTTCGAAGTATAGGCTATGTTGTTTTGACCATGTCGGTCGGTAGGTCCGTAGGTCGGTCGATCAGTCCCTAATCAACCTTTGTCAGGGCAATAAATAGAGAATTTTCGGTATTTAGAGAAAAAAGGAAGGAAAAATAGATGCATCTATAAATTAAAATCTACGCCGCGTAATATACGGAAGCAGCTTAGATATAATTAGAGCTGATGGATCTTGTTATTTACGATAAAAAAATAATATATACATAGTACTGAAGTTTTAAAGAAAAGATAGATGGCCTAAGTTCCTCGGATTTAGTTGCGAGGTAGGCCATCACATATACAAAAATGTAGATGATCCTCATTGATTTTGGAGTCAGTATGTTAAAGGTCAAGTTCATACAATCCAGTTTGCTTCTTGGGATTATCTGTCATCACAATCATGAAACATGATAGGTTACCCAACAGTAAATAAATCTCAGCGCTGCTAGCACTGAAGTATTTCGATGTGAGCAAAGCATGTTAATATTGTCATATTCTAGCACATCAACCAGGGTTGTTGTTTTTCTGTTATTTTGTTTAAATACTAGTGGAAAGTCAAGAATATTGCGTTTCAATTAATGATTTGTGGAAGCACTGTTGTAATTTTATTCTGCTAATGACATAGTAATTAGTCTGCATCAACGCAATGTTTCATAAAAATGACTGTGCCAATGGAATCAAACATCAAGAAGGAAGATTACTTTGAATAATAACATGTGAATGTTTCATATTTGTGTCTGTAGCGCACGCTATTTATACACAGATTAGCATTGTGCAGCTAGTTTTTTGTGGTAAGTTCTACAAAGTGCAGCAATTCATTGTGAAACAACTTACACATTCATAAAACAGGTACTACACGATTTACTTATATGTATGAATTAACGTTTAATGTAATACTGTAATCCATAAGAAGTAGGCATCATAACTTAGTAAGTATGAAATACAGAGCACTCCATATATGGAGACAGATTGAATGCCTTCAAAAAGCTGAAGACAATTACATAAAATGATAGGAACTATGTTTTAGGCCAAAATTACTGTTATGCTTAATAACACATTGTAACTTTCTAACTGCAGGACACTTCAACATTTCATAGTATATCTACACTGTTAATAAAAATAACTTGAACTAATATTACTGGAAAAGTAAATAGATATATTTGCAGACTTTTGCGCACAGAAATAAGATAAACATTTTTTAGTATATTAAACCGTGTTTCAAAACATAAACACATATAAATGGACACGAGAAGTCCAAATAACTATATGTTTGGTCAATACAGTAACCTAATGTAATAGAGACTGATACACAGTATAAACATTCTGAAAGTGTTCATGTGAATTGAACAAGAGGTTTGTATTAATGACCCAAAAAATAGTTATTACAAAATGGAAACATTTCCACAGCAGATGTAGAAAACTAAGTTAGTACTCAGGTCTGCCTATAAAATTGTTGTGCAAAGTTTGGTCTATAGGAGTTAAACAAAGTTCAGTTACAGTGAAAGTCAACAATGGCAAGTAATATAAACATTATGCATACAAAATTGTAATTGTAAAGATGATATCACTCACCAGAAAAAAGACCTTTATAGAAGAATAATGTTCAATCTTTTCATATATAAGAGCCTATATAGAGCAAGTGACTCCTGTTAAACAGTCACCAGGCTCATCATCATTTGTGGTGCCAGCAGAAAAATGCAGTGTCCTGTGATGATTTATTTAATTTAGAAGACATTGTGTTAATGGAACAGTTGTGTTAACTAGTCTTACTAGGTCTGGTTCTTCCTAGGAACGATGTGTAGCAACTTGTGATATAATGTATTTTAAATTGGCCGTATCGGGTACATTTCCTCCTATTATTTTATTTTAAGTATTACGTTGAAGTAAGAGCATCTGACTAGCAAGCATGCAGAAGTCTGGGGGTTTGAACCTCAAATAGTCATTACTTTCCTCTATCTATTAAATATAGTTAGATGTACTAATTTTGTCTGCCTCATAGTCATATGATTAAGAATTAGTAAATAAAATTAGTAAATAATGTACTGAATGTTATCTTATATTGAGTGTAGATGGTGTTATCTTATGTTAATTGTAGTTGATGTTACTTAGTATTGTCGGTAGTTGATGCAATCTGATGTTGTCTGTAGTTGATGTCATCTGATGTTGACTATATAGTTGATGCAATCTGATGCTGTTTGTAGTTGATGTCATCTGATGTTATCTGTAGTTGATGTCGTCTGGTGTTGACTGTAGTTGATGCAATCTGATGTTGACTATAGTTGATGTCATCTGATGTTGACTGTAGTTGATGTTATCTGATGTTGACTGTAGTTGATATCATCTGATGTTGTCTGTAGTTGATGTTACTTAGTGTTGTCGGTATTTGATAAAGTCTGTTGTTGACTTGAGTTGATGTCATCTAGCTGATGTTGTCTGTAGTTGATGTTACTTAGTGTTGTCGGTATTTGATAAAGTCTGTTGTTGACTGTAGTTGATGTCATCTGATGTTGTCTGTAGTTGATATTACTTAGTGTTGTCAGTATTTGATAAAGTCTGTTGTTGACTGTAGTTGATGTCATCTGATGTTGTCTGAAGTCGATGTCATCTGGTGTTGACTGTAGTTGATGTCATCTGGTGTTGACTGTAGTTGATGTCATCTGATGTTGTCTGTAGTTGATGTCATCTGGTGTTGACTGTAGTTGATGTCATCTGGTGTTGACTGTAGTTGATGTCATCTGATGTTGTCTGTAGTTGATGTCATCTGGTGTTGACTGTAGTTGATGTCATCTGGTGTTGACTGTAGTTGATGTCATCTGGTGTTGACTGTAGTTGATGTCATCTGGTGTTGTCTGTAGTTGATGTCATCTGGTGTTGTCTGTAGTTGATGTCATCTGGTGTTGTCTGTAGTTGATGTCATCTGGTGTTGTCTGTAGTTGATGTCATCTGATGTTGTCTGTAGTTGATGTCATCTGATGTTGTCTGTAGTTGATGTCATCTGATGTTGTCTGTAGTTGATGTCATCTGGTGTTGTCTGTAGTTGATGTCATCTGGTGTTGTCTGTAGTTGATGTCATCTGGTGTTGACTGTAGTTGATGTCATCTGGTGTTGACTGTAGTTGATGTCATCTGGTGTTGACTGTAGTTGATGTCATCTGGTGTTGACTGTAGTTGATGTCATCTGGTGTTGTCTGTAGTTGATGTCATCTGGTGTTGTCTGTAGTTGATATCATCTGATGTTGTCTGTAGTTGATGTCATCTGGTGTTGTATGTAGTTGATGTCATCTGGTGTTGTCTGTAGTTGATGTCATCTGGTGTTGACTGTAGTTGATGTTATCTGGTGTTGACTGTAGTTGATGTCATCTGGTGTTGACTGTTGTTGATGTCATCTGGTGTTGACTGTAGTTGATGTTATCTGGTGTTGACTGTAGTTGATGTCATCTGGTGTTGACTGTAGTTGATGTTATCTGGTGTTGACTGTAGTTTGTGTTATTTGATGATATTGATTGTAGATTATGTTATTTGATGTTGACTGTAGTTGATGTCACCTGGTGTGGACTGTGGGTGATGTTATCTGATGTTGACTGTAGTTAATATGATCTGATGTTGACTGTAGTTGATATAATTTGATGATGATTGTAGTTGATAACTTGATATGATCTGATGTTGCCTGTAGTTGTCATAATATGATGATGACTGTAGTTGATAACTTGATGTTATCTGATGCTGACTGTAGGCGATTTTATCTGATGTTATGTCAGAATGAGAATTCAATCCTCGGCTCTTCATACTAGTTATGTACAGCATTGAATGTTTTAAATTCGAACAAACGATGAGTGACTAATATCTTCTCCACGATTAATACAAGTTATAAAAGTCTAGTTTAATGGTATGTATTCTAATAATGCTGACATCATGAACAATAACTGTTCTTTATACATTCCGAAAAAATTTAATATCAATATTATTCCTTTAGCATGTAATACGTCCAATACGACTACACACTATAAAGAAGCATTCTTCCAAACTGGTCAAACACAATATTAAAGGGACCCCAGTGGTCTTGTGGTCTTCTGCATAGTAACCACTAGACCCTCACTACCATGACTTCGAACTTCACCCTGGACCTGAAGAAGTGAGGAGGCTAATCAGCTAGGCTAATTAGTCACGTGGTGATACTGACTAGTGGTTTGACGCTAAACTAATGAAATTTCACATTCATTCACGAATGAAGGCCCTCCTGTAAATAAAGGCCATTTCATTTGTATTTAAGACAGGCATTGATCATTTAGAACAAAATGACCCCCGAATGAAGTCCATTTATCAACAATAATGCCTTTCCGAAGGGTGGCATTTGATCACAGGTTTGACTGTATTTTCGAGTTTTAAATGCATTTGATCAATATGTTGTCAAGGAATGACATAAGCTAGTCAGCAAATGATCAGTAGAAAGGTTAAATCTTGTGAGTTAGTAATAAATGGCTAATTCTGGAGAAGGTAGAAAGTACGATTCAATTTCAAAATGCAATTAAAAGAAATATGGAATCAAAACAACATTATACACACATATATTATATATATATATCACCGACATTATATTTAAACTATCTCTTTGGTTAAATTTCAAAACAGACCTATCATGTAGAAAATAATATTTTAAACAAAACTTTTAATCTAGTATTGTATTTCTTTCTATGTCTTTATATATCAACCAGGTAAATGAAGGCCAAGGTGAAGAAGGCCCACATTTAGTTTGTATGACTCTTTAAAATGTTTAGGAAATGTTGGCAACAAGTGATTTCATTTCTCCTCAGTGTGAGTATCTATACTCAGCAAATGTAGAAACTTCCTACTTTTTGAACGGATAATCTTTGGCTTTATCTATGTTAAACATCCTGTGAATGTACATGTGAGATACTGGTATGTTATTAATACACCTGTGTAATGTTAACATTAAACGGAACCAAGATTTTCACAATTTGTGTGTGGACGGTATGCATGTGTTCAATAAAATAATTCAGTCAAGGCCTTACTGTACTCGCGACACAGGCTTATCTAAAAATTATAAAAAGAATCAATCAATCCTTCCATCATGACACGCTTGTCTCAAGTTGAAAGGAATCAAGCAATAAGAATGCTTCAGGCTGGAATGACGACCATTGACGTCGCCAGCAGGTTCGTCTGCTGTCGAAAAACCATACATAGGCTTGCGACCCGGTACCAGCATACTGGGACTGTTCGCGATCGTCCACATCCTGGTCATTCCCGTGTCACCACCGCTAGAGCTGACCGCTACATCACGCCACCGTAACGGCTAGGAGATACGGTGTGTCAGTAATCGCTTGCGATCCAACGCTCTGCCAGTCAGAGCACGTCGCCCATATTTCGGTCAAAAGACGCGACGTCTCCGTGGTGCTAGGTTATTGTGGTCATGACGTCATTTTAATTGGAGACGGGCTGATTTGAACCGAGTTCTCTTTACTGACGTATCTCGGTTCACACTTAGCTATGTAGATGGTAGGCTAAGCATCTACCGGCATAAAAACGAGAGATTCGCAGATTGTTGTGTAGTTGACAGGGTTAGATTCGGGAATGGGATGTTATGGTATGGACGGGATCTTGGGTAACAGTAAGACTGAGCTACTAGTGATATGTACAGGACAATCTCAATTCACAGCGGTACATTACTGATGTTATAACTCCTCAAGTAACCCCTTTCATTGCAACCCACAATGGCCGAGGTGTAACACTGCAGCAATACAATGCTCGTCCGCACACAGCCAGAAAATGGTTCAAACAAAGTCGACGTGCTGCAGCTTTACTTGATCAACAAGTAAACCCGATAGAGCACATCTGGGATGCGCTGGGTCGTAAGGCGAGGGTCAATCACCAAATAAAAAATATTGAAGATTTGACACAGGCTTTATAATAAGAGTGGTGAAATCTGCCTAACGCACTATTTGAACGTTACGTCGATGTGCCGTATAATTTTGGCGTGTATTGGTGCAAATCGTGGCCATACACGATTTTTAATAATATTGAATACTATTTGGACTTAATATGAGAAATCTCTCATCACTAAACATTTCTTAAAAAGCCCCAATTATTCCGATTTTTTCTTTTGACCCCTACCAACTTCGCCATGCCTTCACTAGAGAAGCTGGTATGCTTTCAAAAATGAATCAACTTCATTTCTGTATAGGTCTTACTACCACCAACTTTATACTTTTCTAGCAATATTTTCTGTAATAGAGTGGGACGTTTCTACATTAGCTAAGCGTATATGTAACATATATATTTGTAGATATACTTATTTCACGACGTTCTAATGGCAACTTGTTCTGTTTTGCTTTTCATATGACTGTGTAAGATATTGAAATAAAATAAATACAAAAGAATGAAAAAAGGTAATTTTTAGTTATCGCACATACCACATACCTACATGTATATTATAGCGAGTTCAATTTCGTCTCTTTTTGAGTTACACAAATTACTACGATTTATGAAAACATGGTGTGTTTGACGTCATAGATGTCAATTTGAATATTACACACCAATAACTTTAACACATAATGCTTTGTATAAATCAGGGACCATTTTCTATCAGCACATTTCGTGAACGAACTTCGGATAAAAAAACGTGCTTCACGAATTCCTCTTATTCATTAATTTAAAAGCAAACATCTTTTATTGCTGTATTTATCGCACATTCTTTCTTTTGTTATGTATTTAATACATAATCCAATCATCCATACATACCAAACATGAACCATATAAAACGATGTCCAAATGAAGGGAAGTAAATCGAATAATTGACTGGACCCTTTATATTCACAGATGACAACCGTTATGGCAAACTCGCTTAAAGACGTTTGCTACAGTTCGCTACATTTTCACATAGACATATAGGCAAAATGAAAACTGATCAATATATTTTTTTAAAACTGCATGATCGTAGTGTATGATAACAGAAACATTTCAAGCGAAAATAATGGGGGTCACTGATCCTATTTTTTGAGTTATCTGCCCTTGAATTTGGATTTTTATATTAGGTCATTTCAAGGGCACGTCCGTCGGCAAAGGAAACATTTAAGCGGGATTCGTCACTAAATACAACATTACGCCAGCGTCTTCCGATGTTGTTTTGGGCCATTGCCGACGTTCCCGACGGTAACGGTCCATCAACACTACACAACGGCACGGCCGCCAGCACGATATTCCACGCTTCTGGAGACGACTTCTTACCGTATTGCGACTGTAACTTTCCTTCAGCGATTTCCTACGTTGTTGATTGCGCCGTGACGAAACGGTTTCGCAGGTGACGTTGACGAATCGTCCTGTCCTACAGACGTCAGACGGGTGCACAGGGTCGGGGTGTATCAGACAAGCTCCCTGTTACGTTTACCCGTCGAACAAAACGTACTGTTGTCGATTTTAAGACGTTAAAACGTCTTACCACGTGACCTTGAGAAAGTCCGACTTCAAGCATGCCCAAATTCTTGCTCTCTCTTCATTATTTAGACTCCCGCATTTTGAAGATTGATATTTTCATTTCCTGCTTTATCTTCTTGGTCTTCAATTACTGTACATGGAAACACATGACAATGTTTAATTTTGACCGACAAAACAACATGGGGTAAGCACACTGGGCGCACAAGCAAAATGTGCATCTGAGTCATGGCTTAGGTAAAAAGGAAGGACTGCAGTGCAAATTCATGCTTTATTATATTACAGAAGAAAACAATACTATGGTACGCAAAAAGTTGCCTATATATTCTTAGTATATATTAAGTTATCGCACATGGCAAGAATATAAAGACCAAAGGAGGCACTGAATTTGTTTGTGTTTTCAAAGTATGCATTGGGAATATTAGACGTTTTTCTTCCAAGCAATGCATTTCCTTGGTAATTGTGGTTAACTGATCTAATGGTGTACATAATTGTATTCACAATGTGACCTTTATTCGGAGACCGTCACTAACACAGGGTTTACTGTATTAAAAAACGTTGCAAAAATAGGAGAGAATTAAAAACTATGATAAAATCAGTATATTTACATTAAGTAATTAGATAAATCTGTGTGCACACATTAAGACATTTTAACAAAATAATGAATGGTCGGGAAAGAGGCCTTCATTTGCTGAGTTATACTATACTGTCATACAGTGTCATGAAATGCATAGGGTCGGGAGAATTTGATTATTCACTGAAATCACGAGAAACATGAGCACTGTGTGCATATTCGGTTGTTACTGTGGAATGTCGACGGAGAACAGACGCATAGAATTTACGACTTCATGGAGATTAGCATTTTCGACTGTACAGGGCCTCATCCACGTTCAATGTTATTGTCAATAATATTGTCAATATTCATTTATTTAAGAAAATAATGACGTGAGTGCAAATGGGCAATATTGAAGAACCCATCAATATATGGATGAGGAAATCTCAGATAATTACATGTATTGAAGTATTGTCAATATTACATAATGTGCGTTTGATGCTCATCAATATATTGATCAATATTTCATCTTCTTTCTATGAAAGCCGAGTAGAAAAGAACGAAAAATATATCGAAATATTGATGAAAATATTGAGCGTTGAGGGCAAAACAAAAGGTGTAGGATTTACAAGTGTAAGTAGCAGACGACATGTCGTTTATTTCAATTAGAATACATATATAGATACATATAATAAAACAAGAATATAATAATATTTGAATGTTAAATCTAAACAATAAATACAATATTGTACATGAAATCTTACTAATATAATTATACTTTATATATGCAAATAAAATACGATCAATGACCGAGACCGAACCATTATCTTGGGTAGAAAAAGAGAGTATGCTAGCTGAGATCAGACTCCGAGATTATAAACTTGAGATCAGTCTCCTAGCTCAAATCTCATATCTTATCTATCATTGTTTATAATTTAGTCATTATCCAACATTTCGGATTTCACTTATACGTTAACCTGACAGCATCTTTCATCCGAACATGTATTTGACATTAATCAGCTTTAATTTTTCAAACCATTATTCTTGCGGATTAACCCATATCAACAAACCTCGCTTTGACCTTGACCATGACCGAAACTGGACTTGGAATTATTTAAATGGACTAATTCTTGTCAAGCTTGCCACCGGGGCACATGCGTTTTTTGAAGCAGCGTCTTGTTTTTCCTATTTGTCACTTTAAATTTGTGTGGATAGGAATTTATTTGAATATTTCACAGTTGTAGTTGTATACTTGAAAGTTTTGTAATTTATTTATCAGGAAATTGTCATAAGACACAGGTTATAGCCATTAACCCGCCTTACTAAGGCAAGTGCGTGTTATCTACATTGTACTTGCAAAAACGTGGACAAAACATGGCGATCTGGACGTGGTGAGTATACGTATTTCTGTTGTTTAACTGGATACAACGGGAAATAGGAGGACAAAGTGTACGACATAACAAAATAAATTTGGAAGAAGATGGAAAAGGCGGTCATTGTTTATTTACATACAAATGTATATGTTTGATCTGCTTAATAACATAGTAAAAAGTACCATATTTATCAAACTACGTAATAAACATGGAACATCGGTTTTACTGAAATTACAGATCCATGCACTTTAAGTTAAAGTATTTACACTAGAGCTAGTAACTTACATGTACTCAATATATGGGATATATCAATATTTTGTATTGTCTGACTTTTGTTCAGATTTCTTAAATCAATAAACCAACTGTAGTGACAGCAGACGATGTTGCCAAGAACGGGAAAATATCCATTTGTCAAATAAGAATCTATTATTTAGTCTCAAGCAATATGTACATGTAGTTAGAATTTTAATAAGCATTACTCAAATTTGAAGCAATCACACTGCTATCTGTACGCACAAAACAAATTGAGTGTACAAAATAAGTTCCTATTTGGAAAATGTTTACGTTCACCCATGAAAGTCAGATCGGGATTCGAACCCGAATCTCTCCATAGCCAATTACTGGCTTGGGTTGCTCTATCCAATTAAGCTATCTAACCTTACAAGTATAGGTAAACTGCTATTCTTTTAATTACATTGTAATTAGATTTATTCAAAAGTAAGGAAATTAACAAATATATTAAAGGATATGTTTTGAAATAAAAGATCTGATGATCCTTCTATTGATACACTGTGGTATAATCTCTCCAGAGCACAAAATGACCACCTGACACGTTTACTATGTGCCCTTAAAGTAACATTGTTCAATAACTACTGAAAATACATAACTGATTTGATTTTTTATCAATAGCTTATTATTAAATGTACATTTATTGTATCAGTAAAATAATATTTGATGATAAACAATCAGCTATATTCCTGAACTCATAATAATTTCATTCGTCCAAATAATGTCCAATGTTACCTCTCCAAAGCAACAACCTTTGGGAGTAACAAACATATGTTGCTATTGAGATGTTGTTGCTCTAGAGAGGTTAAATCAATAGTTAAGCCATGCATTTGGAAAAATCATGCTGTTGGTGAAGGGACGTTGTTGCTCAAGAGAAGGCCGCTCTAGAGAGGTTGTACTGTTGTTTAAGGGACGTTGTTGCTCAAGAGAAGGCCGCTCTAGAGAGGTTGTTCTGTTGTTGAAGGGACGTTGTTGCTCAAGAGAAGGCCGCTCTAGAGAGGTTGTACTGTTGTTGAAGGGACGTTGTTGCTCAAGAGAAGGCCGCTCTAGAGAGGTTGTACTGTTGTTGAAGGGACGTTGTTGCTCAAGAGAGGGCCGCTCAGGAGAGGTTGTACTGTTGTTGAAGGGGCGTTGTTCCCCAAGAGAGGGTCGCTCTGGGGAGGTTGTGCTGTTGTTGAAAGGACGTTGTTGCTCAAGAGAGGGCCGCTCTGGAGAGGTTGTACTGTTGTTGAAGGGACGTTGTTGCTCAAGAGAGGGCCGCTCTGAAGAGGTTGTACAGTATAATATCAACATTTATTTTTACATGTATGTCTAACGATTACTTCAATGTGTCATTGAAGGTTTCCATACTTTAACATTTATGTTGTTAATGTTTAAAGTAGTCTAGCTGGTATATACATGAATGGATATTATCTTAATAGGGTTGTGGAAATATCCGAAGAAAAACTGCAAGTATTTTATTGGGAATCAGGAAGTTATTTTGTATTAGTCTGTCTGTTATATTAAAAATATAGATAAAAAACAAGTCAGGAATGCAAGTCATAACAATTCACTGATTATCCTGATAAAATTTTCAATGGTGTTCCTATATGTGATATTTAGAAAAATGCAAATGATTCAAAACATGCGTGCCAAACTGAAATTGAAAATTAGCAAGTAAGATATTCAAGCATGCATTGTACCAACTTCATTCGCGTCCCATCACGGCTAGAAATAAATTCAAATATTTAACCGTGATGTAGAACTGTACGAAGGGTAATGCTACAGCTTATCTAATTGAATTGTTACGTGAAGAGGTATCAAACCAAAGGTATATATGTAGTTTGTGAATTTTAAAATCCTGCCATGGAACACAATATCTTAAACAGACAAAGCAAAACATGTATACTGAAACAGCTAGAATGATGAAGACATGATATGATGGAAAAGCTGTAATAGTAAACTGATACGTATCAGCTGTATGAGATTACTTTCGTGCTTTGAACTCATTATTCTCCGACTTTTCATGAATTTTATTTTTCCAAGACCAATTTTAAATATTCCCTGACAATTCACTAATCTTGAAAAAAGTATTAACAAAACACAGTGGGTAGCATACATGTATAGAAAATCACAAGATATGAACTACATGTGTATATATATATAGATAGTATAGAAGAATAGTATATCATGTGTATCGAATGTTTGTCAAAATACATCAACATTTTGCCTAAAGAGGGAACAATATAACAACTTTATATACGTATGCACTTGTATCAATTTTCATACAATGATTTAGCTTATAGGACATTTAAACTACTAAAACTATTTGTCATTGTGTAGCAGTTCACTACAGCACACAACACTATTATCTATCATGGAGATCAACCAATTGCAGTAACCGTAAATTAAGGTGTTCTTATCAAGACAGCATTTATTGATATACAACCGCGTTTAAACCGTGTTTAACACACTTATTTCGGAAGGGATACTGCTTATATTACATACAAAGCAATTTATTTTAAAGCTTTAATTGCAATTAATGCATATAGCTACCAACATTTTACTTTAGTCCACCAATAAACACAGATTTCAAGCACATCTGTATAACATGTATGATTTCAAAAGGAGCTTCCATTATCCTTCAGAGTATAATTCGAATACGTGGTAGGGGCTAGTGGTTACTAGGAGGAAACCATAACCACGCGACCACTGAGGTCCGTTTATCCATCATCAGTGATATTATGTTTGACCTGCAGTCGGGAAGACTGCATCTTTAATTATAAGTGCGTATTCGACGTGTTTCGTGCATGAACGAGTAATGTAGACGATTATTTTTTTCTGATAACAATTAAAGTACTAAGAACAATAACAAAATATCTGCATTATTACAACACATGTCATTCAATTAGACTTCTATTACTAGCATTAAGTGTAGAGAAGATATGAATCATTCATCGTCTGTATCATTCAAATTTACACCTAACTAATATGAGCTGAGGATGAAATTCTCATTCTGCAATAACATCATGCAGATAAGATCGCCTACAGTCAGCATCAGACAACATAACATACAGACAGCATCATATATCATCAACTACAGTCAACATTTGATAGCGTCAACTACAATCAACATCAAACAACATCAACTACAGACAACATCAGATATCATTAACAATAGTCAATATCAAATAACATCAACTACAGTCAACACCAGGTAGCACCAACAACACTCAACATGAGATAAAATCAACTACAGTCAACATCAACTACAGACAACATCAGATAACAACAACTACAGACAGCATCAGATAACATCAACTACAGACAACATCCGATAGCATTAACAATAATAAATGTTTCAACTACAGACAACATAAAAAAACATCACCTACAGTCATCATCAGATGACACCATCTACAGTCAACATCAGATGACATTAACAACAGTCAACATCATATAGCATCATCTGCAGACTACATATGATAACATAATCTATAGGACAACATCATAAAACATCACCTACAGTCAGCATAAGATGAAATCAACTACAGACAACATCACCTAAAGACAACATCAGATAGCATCATCTACAGACAACATCATATAGCATCATCTACAGACAACATCATATAGCATCATCTACAGGACAACATCAGATGACATCCTCTACAAACAACATAAGATAACACCATCTACAAACAACATAAGATAACATTACCCACAGACAACATAAAACGAAATTAACTACAGACAACATCACCTAAAGACAACATCAGATAGCATCATCTACAGACAACATCATATAGCATCATCTACAGACAACATCATATACTAGTAGCATCATCTACAGACAACATCATATAGCATTATCTACAGACAACATCATATAGCATCATCTACATACAACATCATATAGCATCATCTACAGACAACATCAGATAGCATCATCTACAGACAACATCATATAGCATCATCTACAGACAACATCATATACTAGTAGCATCATCTACAGACAACATCCGATAGCATTAACAATAATAAATGTTTCAACTACAGACAACATAAAAAAACATCACCTACAGTCATCATCAGATGACACCATCTACAGTCAACATCAGATGACATTAACAACAGTCAACATCATATAGCATCATCTGCAGACTACATATGATAACATAATCTATAGGACAACATCATAAAACATCACCTACAGTCAGCATAAGATGAAATCAACTACAGACAACATCACCTAAAGACAACATCAGATAGCATCATCTACAGACAACATCATATAGCATCATCTACAGACAACATCATATAGCATCATCTACAGGACAACATCAGATGACATCCTCTACAAACAACATAAGATAACACCATCTACAAACAACATAAGATAACATTACCCACAGACAACATAAAACGAAATTAACTACAGACAACATCACCTAAAGACAACATCAGATAGCATCATCTACAGACAACATCATATAGCATCATCTACAGACAACATCATATACTAGTAGCATCATCTACAGACAACATCATATAGCATTATCTACAGACAACATCATATAGCATCATCTACATACAACATCATATAGCATCATCTACAGACAACATCAGATAGCATCATCTACAGACAACATCATATAGCATCATCTACAGACAACATCATATACTAGTAGCATCATCTACAGACAACATCATATAGCATCATCTACAGACAACATCATATAGCATCATCTACAGACAACATCATATACTAGTAGCATCATCTACAGACAACATCATATAGCATTATCTACAGACAACATCATATAGCATAATCTACATACAACATCATATAGCATCATCTACAGACAACATCATATATCATCATCTACAGGACACCATCATTTAGCATCATCTATAGGACACCATCGGATAACATCATCTACATGACACCATCATTTAGCATCATCTACAGGACACCATCTTATAGCATCATCTACATGACACCATCATTTAGCATCATCTACAGGACACCATCATTTAGCATCATCTACAGGACACCATCATATAGCATCATCTACAGGACAACATCAGATAACATCATCTACAGGACACCATCATATGGCATCATCTACAGGACACCATCATATAGCATCATCTACATGACACCATCATTTAGCATCATCTACAGGATACCATCATATAGCATCATCTACAGGACACCATCTTATAGCATCATCTACAGGACACCATCATTTAGCATCATCTACAGGACACCATCATATAGCATCATCTACAGGACACCATCATATAGCATCATCTACAGGACACCATCATATAGCATCATCTACATGACACCATCATTTAGCATCATCTACAGGACACCATTATATAGCATCATCTACAGGACACCATCATACAGCATCATCTACAGGACACCATCATATAGCATCAACTACATGACAATATCATATAGCATCATCTACAGACTACATCATATAGCATCATCTACAGACAACATCATATACTAGTAGCATCATCTACAGACAACATCATATAGCATTATCTACAGACAACATCATATAGCATTATCTACAGACAACATCATATATCATCATCTACAGGACACCATCATTTAGCATCATCTATAGGACACCATCGCATAACATCATCTACAGGACACCATCATTTAGCATCATCTACAGGACACCATCTTATAGCATCATCTACATGACACCATCATTTAGCATCATCTACAGGACACCATCATTTAGCATCATCTACAGGACACCATCATATAGCATCATCTACAGGACACCATCAGATAACATCATCTACAGGACACCATCATATGGCATCATCTACAGGACACCATCATATAGCATCATCTACATGACACCATCATATAGCATCATCTACAGGACACCATCATATAGCATCATCTACAGGACACCATCATATAGCATCATCTACATGACACCATCATTTAGCATCATCTACAGGACACCATCATATAGCATCATCTACATGACACCATCATATAGCATCATCTACATGACACCATCATTTAGCATCATCTACAGGACACCATTATATAGCATCATCTACAGGACACCATCATACAGCATCATCTACAGGACACCATCATATAGCATCAACTACATGACAATATCATATAGCATCATCTACAGACTACATCATATAGCATCATCTACAGACAACATCATATACTAGTAGCATCATCTACAGACAACATCATATAGCATTATCTACAGACAACATCATATAGCATAATCTACATACAACATCATATAGCATCATCTACAGACAACATCATATATCATCATCTACAGGACACCATCATTTAGCATCATCTATAGGACACCATCGGATAACATCATCTACATGACACCATCATTTAGCATCATCTACAGGACACCATCTTATAGCATCATCTACATGACACCATCATATAGCATCATCTACAGGACACCATCATTTAGCATCATCTACAGGACACCATCATATAGCATCATCTACAGGACACCATCAGATAACATCATCTACAGGACAACATCATATAACATCATCTACAGGACACCATCTTATAGCATCATCTACATGACACCATCATTTAGCATCATCTACAGGACACCATCATTTAGCATCATCTACAGGACACCATCTTATAGCATCATCTACATGACACCATCATTTAGCATCATCTACAGGACACCATCTTATAGCATCATCTACATGACACCATCATATAGCATCATCTACAGACTACATCATATAGCATCATCTACAGGACACCATCATTTAGCATCATCTACAGGACACCATCTTATAGCATCATCTACATGACACCATCATTTAGCATCATCTACAGGACACCATCATTTAGCATCATCTACAGGACACCATCTTATAGCATCATCTACATGACACCATCATTTAGCATCATCTACAGGACACCATCATATAGCATCATCTACAGGACACCATCATTTAGCATCATCTACAGGACACCATCTTATAGCATCATCTACATGACACCATCATTTAGCATCATCTACAGGACACCATCATTTAGCATCATCTACAGGACACCATCATATAGCATCATCTACAGGACACCATCAGATAACATCATCTACAGGACACCATCATATGGCATCATCTACAGGACACCATCATATGGCATCATCTACAGGACACCATCAGATAACATCATCTACAGGACACCATCATTTAGCATCATCTACAGGACACCATCAGATAACATCATCTACAGGACACCATCAGATAGCATCATCTACATGACACCATCATTTAGCATCATCTACAGGACACCATCAGATAACATCATCTACAGGACACCATCAGATAGCATCATCTACATGACACCATCATTTAGCATCATCTACAGGATACCATCATATAGCATCATCTACAGGATACCATCAGATAGCATCATCTACATGACACCATCATTTAGCATCATCTACAGGATACCATCAGATAGCATCATCTACATGACACCATCATTTAGCATCATCTACATGACACCATCATTTAGCATCATCTACAGGATACCATCATATAGCATCATCTACAGGATACCATCAGATAGCATCATCTACATGATACCATCATTTAGCATCATCTACATGACACCATCATTTAGCATCATCTACAGGATACCATCATTTAGCATCATCTACAGGATACCATCATTTAGCATCATCTACAGGATACCATCATTTAGCATCATCTACAGGACACCATCATTTAGCATCATCTACAGGATACCATCATTTAGCATCATCTACAGGATACCATCAGATAGCATCATCTACATGACACCATCATTTAGCATCATCTACAGGATACCATCATTTAGCATCATCTACAGGATACCATCAGATAGCATCATCTACATGACACCATCATTTAGCATCATCTACAGGATACCATCATTTAGCATCATCTACAGGATACCATCATTTAGCATCATCTACAGGATACCATCATTTAGCATCATCTACATGACACCATCATTTAGCATCATCTACATGACACCATCATTTAGCATCATCTACATGACACCATCATTTAGCATCATCTACAGGACACCATCATTTAGCATCATCTACATGACACCATCATTTAGCATCATCTACATGACACCATCAGATAGCATCATCTACAGACATCATCATTTAGCATCATCTACAGGACACCATCAGATAACATCATCTACGGGACAACATCATATAGCATCATCTACAGGATACCATCATATAGCATCATCTACAGGACACCATTATATAGCATCATCTACAGGACACCATCATATAGCATCATCTACAGGACACCATCATATAGCATCATCTACAGGACACCATCATACAGCATCATCTACAGGACACCATCATATAGCATCAACTACATGACAATATCATATAGCATCATCTACAGACTACATCAGATAACGTCATCTACAGACAATTTCAGATAACATTACCAGGGACTGTATCAGGAGTTGTCCGGTGTTCGAACACACAGCCTTTTAATCAGTAGACCAACGCTTTAACAACTGAGCTGACCGAATCATGGCCTTCTTGTTAACCTTTACATCAAATATGATATCCATCACATCTATTCAAAATTTCACAAACGTTTAAATGTATAAAACATCACTAACTGGGTCATTTTAGGGACATCCAACCACCGCAGTACAGTTCATATAGTTTATAGATACGAGGTAAGTATAGCCGCGGTCGTGGTCCAGGTTAGATACACGGTCGCGGCGGGTCATACCGTTTATGAAAATCAGACAACACATCATGGTCGATTTTTCTCCTCATGTGGAGAAGTTAGCGGTTCCTTATGGAAGGTTAAGTTAGTACTGGTTCAAATACTGTCCAGTAAAACTTGTTTGATGAATCAGTCACCTTATATAACTGTTATATTGTTGAAATGAATAAATAAATATTATTGATACAAGACTATAAAGATTGGTCAGAACTAGAAAACAGACATACAAACCACTACAGTGTTTGTATAAAATGTGCTTTATCAGCCTGTTATATAAGTAGATTTCATTATATAGCAGTGTCCATAATTGTGACACGTGCTTTAGCTTTATAAACAGCTTAAGCGTAGTTCTTACATGCTGAATGAAACTATAAACTAAATTTAGAGATAAAAAAAATCTGTACTGAGGGTATTTTTGTGATGTTCTTTCTGACTGATGTCACTATATACAACAGTTACTGTTTAATACATGTAGTATTGTACGTTTCTACTCACCATGTTTCGTACTTGGAATATGATATTCCAGCCAAATACAATGTCAATACCACGAACAAATGTCGTCCTTAGCTTTTCGAGATAACATGGGTCACTTGTCGTTGTATACCATACACATGTTTTCTATGCGAACCACCTCTCGTGATATTTCGTTGGCCCCAATGACTGATGGTAATCCGTTGGTGGAATCTTGACAGCAAAATGTAAAAGCATGACAGAAAAGAGGTTCTTTAGGAACAATTCTTCCAGAATACTTTCACCGGGCTGCGATCAGATTAATGTATAACTCGGTTAAATAGTGACATCGCATATATAATTATAGTGAAGTAACTATTTTCACCCGACCTCTGTATTTCATTACAGCGGAACCGTGTTCTAGTGTAGATAACACCGTGAATCGTGTTTAAGTTGTTATTAAGTTTGTATAATGGGAGATCACTGGAAACATTTGCCGATTTCTGTACTTCTCACATGCATCCAGAACAGTCACAAATGCACGGACGTTCCGACGAATGGACCTTGTTGGGTATTTCTTTTGTTCCAAACCATCTCAAGAAGACCCTTAAATACCCAACAAGTGTCCTCTCGTACGCCACAAAAATATTTCAGTACCGAACAAGTGTACTATCGTTCGCCCGCCAACACAAAGACTAGGTTTTATAAATAATAAACAATACAATTGTGTAAGTTAATAACCGCTCAGCTTTCCTGGAATCTCTACAAGCACTAACCTTGTTCCCCGCGAGTAACTGACAAATAATTGACATGGATGGTTGGTCTTAGACGTCATGTCTTCAATCAAATAGTCCCGGAGAACTTGTGTCACACACAGGATTAGGTAAACGAAAAGTTGCAGTAAGAATTATTGGCATGGGTACGGTTCATGGCAGATGCTTATTCTGGCGCCGGACAAGACCATATAAATGATTTCAAATAAGTATTTCCGTAAAAATACGTATTATTGATGGAAAAAAATGTGACGTTTACTTTTTAGCATGAACCCATGACGAATAACAATGCAAACAAAATCGTCCACAAGAAATAGATACTGCTGACCTTTCATATTTGCAATGTCGTCAAGGCAACATATATGTCGACATCCTAAAAATGTTAAATTGAGTCAGGATTATCAGCTTATAAAAAGAGACAGAATTCATCGTTTCCGAACCTTAGTCATTAAATTCGTCTAAAGCAATATTATTGACTCATCGATGTGGAATATCTTCTATAATAATACGTTGTGCTAAATAATATACTTGTACTATATTCCCATTAACATCACACAAAATATTGGGTCACATAAACGTTAAGCTAAACTTTCGGTTATTAGATAAATGGCGAATATACATATAAATATATGTAGATAAAAGGGATCGAGGAAATGAAATACATTTTATATATTTAAAGGCCCATTAGCCTTTTGAATTCAGTTATACAGAACAATATATAAAAGGATAGTAAAACATAAGGTATATATTTTAATTGCTTTTAAACAATATTTACACAAAGCCTTTCGTTAGCCACATCTCGTAAAAATGTTGACAGATGTTTTTTCTTATTTTTTGCAATACCATTGAAAAAATACTGTGCTAAATAAAAAATATAAATAGAAAATTTCGGAATGTTTTATTGCAAGTAAGAGTCGTTCTCATTGATATGATATCTTTCTAGGTAAATAAGACGTTCAAAAAGTTAATGCGGTTTTATTATCGAGATGAGAAAAAAATGAAGTGAGTGGAAGTATAAAGAGTGTGAGAAGCATGTTTAAGAAATAAGTTTGTCAGGAATCTGTATTACATGATAGTAACTAAATGGGTCGTTACACAACCGATACAAATAGGAAAGGCATTTGTTCTGGATAATGAAGGTATTTCATATGTGAAACCATAAGGATTCCATATGGAGACCACATTTCATTATGCACATGGTTGCCTCAGTAATATACCGTTGAAATCATGAAACTAACACATTTTTGATGAACGACAAAGTTCGGGAAAACGTCAACGTCGCTTTCACGTTAAGACGTCACATTCGAGAATGTTGTTTTCAAAATGGCGGCGTCTACGAAGAAATGTGCTGAAATTATAAAGTTATACTTTGATAGCCATTCTCCAGAAGCTGCTTTGTGCACAATGCAGAAACGATATCCTGAAGATAGTATACTTACCAAGCTTCAAGTGCTTAGGCTAGTTAGCAGACTTCAAAAGACAAGATCAGTTTCTGATAGCACAGGAACCTGAAATTTTATCCATATAACAATAATGGGCAAAAAAACGTAATTCGGGCCTCGTTCATAGACCGCTGAATATAAGCATATATATATCACAAGGAGCGAACTGTAACCCTACCCAGTTCTTTACATCGATTGCTGAACCAAGCAGTCATCTCATTATTCATTACAATTCTATTCAATCTTAGATAAGATATAAATAAACAAGACACGCAATGTAAATAACTATTGATCATTTGGACTCATTTACAACAAAATCTGCTGAAGTGAAAGAGCACAAATTTGTCGCGGAATATGTTTTAGCTTTACGATGCCAAATTGTTGTTTGGGACATTGAAATAATATCAACACAATGAAAACTTAATTGTATATGTTTGAAGAAACAGAGAGATAGCTTTTTCAAGTTTTCCTCTTATAACGATAAAATCGTCGTATGCGAGTTCGTCATAAAGTTTGTCTTCTGTACACCTTTAAAGGGCCACGGTCCAATCACGTACTTTTTACATTTTTTCTATTTACTTCCCTTCAATTGGACATCGTTTTATATGGCTAATGTGACTAGTAATGTCTACAGATTTGGTATGTGTGGATAATTTGATTAGGTTTATTCAATGTATTAAATACATAACAAAAGAAAGAATGTGTGACAGTTTGGGTGATAAATGATATTTGCTATAATGATTAATATAAATGATTCGTGAAGCACGTTTTTATCCAGAGTTCACGAAATGTATTAATGGTTCGTATTCATACAAAGTCTTCTTTGTTACAGCTAGTTATTGGTGTGTTTTGTTCAAATTAATTTCTATGACGTCAAACATACCATGTTTTCATAAATCGAGGTACTTTGTGTAATAAAAAAGCGACGAGAGTGAACACACTAGGTATGTGTGATATTTTATCAATGCACAAAATTGAGTTAAAGGATCGTATCATACTGAAAATTACATTTTGGGCATTAGCCCGGGCCCGTATTTATAAAACATCTTAATTATTTTAATTAATTATTAGAATTCAAAGGTAAATATTGAAATTTGAATATTTGACATGGATAACTGCAGTAGAATCAGTCCAAACAAGTTTGATTCTGCCAAACATTGATGTTGAATTAGAAATAGAAGGACTTATCAGTAAAGAGCAATATAGAAACTAGTTACGTCGGTAGCTTAAATTCCTAACAGGTGTAGTAACAAATTTTGCCCAGAGTATTGCTGTTTCTGTCGGTGATTAAATCTTACCTTATTACATTCTCTAGAATGTCATTTTTCACAAACCCAAAGCTTATGGTGGAATAAGCCATACGATATATATACGGAAATATTCATCGATTATCTGTCAGCCCGAAAAAGATTTAATTATTTGCTGAAACCCAACTGATTGTTTACAGTACAACCTCTCTGTAAAGCAACAACCTCTCTATAACAACACCTTCAAAATTTCCCTAAGCTGATATTTACTATACATTTAACCTCTGCAGAGCAACAACCCCTAAACAATGGCCAATATTTGTAGCTACCACAGGATGTTGCTCTACATAGGTTGTACTATATTCCCACAATTTCAATCTATATATTGATATGGTATAATTAAAATAAAAATGATTGAGTCTGTTACCGGGAATTTCATTTCGACTTGGATGAAAAAGGGCCTATGATACTTAACTTGTCCGCTACACCAGCACTATTAATGTTGGCTTGTTTAAAATGTTCATAGTTTATAAGAAAACAAATTATAACATTAATGACCAAAGATACACGATTTCTATACAGAAAAAGTTCAGTTTGTCAAACAGGGGCCAGAGTTTTTGACATCAAATTAACAAAACACATGACTCAGCATTTATATAGTTCCCCTGTCAGAGACGATAACCAATCTAACACAGAGATGAGGGGCTAGTCTCCCCAGTCAGAGACAATAACCACTCTATCACAGAGGTGAGTGGCTAATTTCCCCTGTCAGAGACGATAACCACTCTATCATTGAGGTGAGGGGCTAGTTTCCCCTGTCAGAGACGATAACCAATCTATCATTGAGGTGAGGGGCTAGTTTCCCCTGTCAGAGACAATAACCATTCTATCATTGAGGTGAGGGGCTAATTTCCCCTGTCAGAGACAATAACCACTCTATCACTGAGGCGTGGGGCTAGTTTCACTGTCAGAGACAATAACCACTCTATCATTAAAGTGAGGGGCTAGTTTCCCCTGTCAGAGACAATAACCACTCTATCATTGAGGTGATGGCTAATTTCCCCTGTCAGAGACAATAACCACTCTATCATTGAGGTGAGGGGCTAGTTTCCCCTATCAGAGACGATAACCAATCTATCATTGAGGTGAGGGGCTAGTTTCCCCTGTCAGAGACGATAACCACTCTATCATTGAGGTGAGGGGCTAGTTTCCACTGTCAGAGACGATAACCACTCTATCATTGAGGTGAGGGGCTAGTTTCCCCTGTCAGAGACGATAACCACTCTATCATTGAGGTGAGGGGCTAGTTTCCCCTGTCAGAGACGATAACCAATCTATCATTGAGGTGAGGGGCTAGTTTCCCCTGTCAGAGACGATAACCAATCTATCATTGAGGTGAGGGGTTAGTTTCCCCTGTCAGAGACGATAACCAATCTATCATTGAGGTGAGGGGCTAGTTTCCACTGTCAGAGACGATAACCACTCTATCATTGAGGTGAGGGGCTAGTTTCCCCTGTCAGAGACGATAACCACTCTATCATTGAGGTGAGGGGTTAGTTTCCCCTGTCAGAGACGATAACCACTCTATCATTGAGGTGAGGGGCTAGTTTCCCTGTCAGAGACGATAACCAATCTATCATTGAGGTGAGGGGTTAGTTTCCCCTGTCAGAGACGATAACCACTCTATCATTGAGGTGAGGGGCTAGTTTCCCCTGTCAGAGACGATAACCACTCTATCATTGAGGTGAGGGGCTAGTTTCCCCTGTCAGAGACGATAACCAATCTATCATTGAGGCGAGGGGCTAGTTTCCCCTGTCAGAGACGATAACCAATCTATCATTGAGGTGAGGGGCTAGTTTCCCCTGTCAGAGACAATAACCATTCTATCATTGAGGTGAGGGGCTAGTTTCCCCTGTCAGAGACAATAACCATTCTATCATTGAGGTGAGGGGCTAGTTTCCCCTGTCAGAGACAATAACCACTCAATCACAGAGGTGAGGGCTAATTTTCCCTGTCAGAGACGATAACCAATCTAACACAGAGGTGAGGGGCTAGTTTCACTGTCAGAGACAATAACCACTCTATCATTGAGGTGAGGGGCTAGTTTCCCCTGTCAGAGACAATAACCACTCTATCATTGAGGTGAGGGGCTAGTTTCCCCTGTCAGAGACAATAACCAATCTATCATTGAGGTGAGGGGCTAGTTTCCCCTGTCAGAGACAATAACCACTCTATCATTGAGGTGAGGGGCTAGTTTCCACTGTCAGAGACGATAACCACTCTATCATTGAGGTGAGGGGCTAGTTTCCCCTGTCAGAGACGATAACCAATCTATCATTGAGGTGAGGGGTTAGTTTCCCCTTTCAGAGACGATAACCAATCTATCATTGAGCTGAGGGGCTAGTTTCCCCTGTCAGAGACGATAACCAATCTATCATTGAGCTGAGGGGCTAGTTTCCACTGTCAGAGTCGATAACCACTCTATCATTGAGTTGAGGGGCTAGTTTCCCCTGTCAGAGACGATAACCACTCTATCATTGAGGTGAGGGGTTAGTTTCCCCTGTCAGAGACGATAACCACTCTATCATTGAGGTGAGGGGCTAGTTTCCCCTGTTAGAGACGATAACCACTCTATCATTGAGGTGAGGGGCTAGTTTCCCCTGTCAGAGACGATAACCAATCTATCATTGAGGTGAGGGGTTAGTTTCCCCTGTCAGAGACGATAACCAATCTATCATTGAGGTGAGGGGCTAGTTTCCACTGTCAGAGACGATAACCACTCTATCATTGAGGTGAGGGGCTAGTTTCCCCTGTCAGAGACGATAACCACTCTATCATTGAGGTGAGGGGTTAGTTTCCCCTGTCAGAGACGATAACCACTCTATCATTGAGGTGAGGGGCTAGTTTCCCTGTCAGAGACGATAACCAATCTATCATTGAGGTGAGGGGTTAGTTTCCCCTGTCAGAGACGATAACCACTCTATCATTGAGGTGAGGGGCTAGTTTCCCCTGTCAGAGACGATAACCACTCTATCATTGAGGTGAGGGGCTAGTTTCCCCTGTCAGAGACGATAACCAATCTATCATTGAGGTGAGGGGCTAGTTTCCCCTGTCAGAGACGATAACCAATCTATCATTGAGGTGAGGGGCTAGTTTCCCCTGTCAGAGACAATAACCATTCTATCATTGAGGTGAGGGGCTAGTTTCCCCTGTCAGAGACAATAACCATTCTATCATTGAGGTGAGGGGCTAGTTTCCCCTGTCAGAGACAATAACCACTCAATCACAGAGGTGAGGGCTAATTTTCCCTGTCAGAGACGATAACCAATCTAACACAGAGGTGAGGGGCTAGTTTCACTGTCAGAGACAATAACCACTCTATCATTGAGGTGAGGGGCTAGTTTCCCCTGTCAGAGACAATAACCACTCTATCATTGAGGTGAGGGGCTAGTTTCCCCTGTCAGAGACAATAACCACTCTATCATTGAGGTGAGGGGCTAGTTTCCCCTGTCAGAGACAATAACCAATCTATCATTGAGGTGAGGGGCTAGTTTCCCCTGTCAGAGACGATAACCACTCTATCATTGAGGTGAGGGGCTAGTTTCCACTGTCAGAGACGATAACCACTCTATCATTGAGGTGAGGGGCTAGTTTCCCCTGTCAGAGACGATAACCAATCTATCATTGAGGTGAGGGGTTAGTTTCCCCTTTCAGAGACGATAACCAATCTATCATTGAGCTGAGGGGCTAGTTTCCCCTGTCAGAGACGATAACCAATCTATCATTGAGCTGAGGGGCTAGTTTCCACTGTCAGAGACGATAACCACTCTATCATTGAGTTGAGGGGCTAGTTTCCCCTGTCAGAGACGATAACCACTCTATCATTGAGGTGAGGGGTTAGTTTCCCCTGTCAGAGACGATAACCACTCTATCATTGAGGTGAGGGGCTAGTTTCCCCTGTCAGAGACGATAACCACTCTATCATTGAGGTGAGGGGCTAGTTTCCCCTGTTAGAGACGATAACCACTCTATCATTGAGGTGAGGGGCTAGTTTCCCCTGTCAGAGACGATAACCAATCTATCATTGAGGTGAGGGGCTAGTTTCCCCTGTCAGAGACGATAACCAATCTATCATTGAGGTGAGGGGCTAGTTTCCCCTGTCAGAGACGATAACCACTCTATCATTGAGGTGAGGGGCTAGTTTCCCCTGTCAGAGACGATAACCACTCGATCATTGAGGTGAGGGGCTAGTTTCCCCTGTCAGAGAAAATAACCATTCTATCATTGAGGTGAGGGGCTAGTTTCCCCTGTCAGAGACGATAACCACTCTATCATTGAGGTGAGGGGCTAGTTTCCCCTGTCAGAGACAATAACCACTCTATCACAGAGGTGAGGGGCTAATTTCCCCTGTCATAGACGATAACCACTCTATCATTGAGGTGAGGGGCTAGTTTCCCCTGTCAGAAACAATAACCACTCTATCACAGAGGTGAGGGTTAATATCATCTGCCAGAGACAATAACCACTCTATTACAGAGATGAGGGGCTAGAGTTTCACTGTCAGAGACAATAACCACTCTATGACAGAGGTGAGGGGCTAGAGTTTCACTGTCAGAGACAATAACCACTCTATTACAGAGATGAGGGGCTAAAGTTTCACTGTCAGAGACAATAACCACCCTATGACAGAGGTGAGGGGCTAGAGTTTCACTGTCAGAGACAATAACCACTCTATTACAGAGATGAGGGTTAATATTACCAGTCAGAGACAATATCCACCCTATGACAGAGGTGAGGGGCTAGAGTTTCACTGTCAGAGACAATAACCACTCTATCATTGAGGTGAGGGGCTAGTTTCACTGTCAGAGACGATAACCAATCTAACACAGAGGTGAGGGGCTAGTTTCACTGTCAGAGACAATAACCACTCTATCATTGAGTTGAGGGGCTAGTTTCCCCTGTCAGAGACAATAACCACTCTATCATTGAGGTGAGGGGCTAGTTTCCCCTGTCAGAGACAATAACCAATCTATCATTGAGGTGAGGGGCTAGTTTCCCCTGTCAGAGACAATAACCACTCTATCATTGAGGTGAGGGGCTAGTTTCCACTGTCAGAGACGATAACCACTCTATCATTGAGGTGAGGGGCTAGTTTCCCCTGTCAGAGACGATAACCACTCTATCATTGAGGTGAGGGGCTAGTTTCCCCTGTCAGAGACGATAACCACTCTATCATTGAGGTGAGGGGCTAGTTTCCCCTGTCAGAGACGATAACCAATCTATCATTGAGGTGAGGGGCTAGTTTCCCCTGTCAGAGACGATAACCACTCTATCATTGAGGTGAGGGGCTAGTTTCCCCTGTCAGAGACGATAACCACTCGATCATTGAGGTGAGGGGCTAGTTTCCCCTGTCAGAGAAAATAACCATTCTATCATTGAGGTGAGGGGCTAGTTTCCCCTGTCAGAGACGATAACCAATCTATCATTGAGGTGAGGGGCTAGTTTCCCCTGTCAGAGACGATAACCACTCTATCATTGAGGTGAGGGGCTAGTTTCCCCTGTCAGAGAAAATAACCATTCTATCATTGAGGTGAGGGGCTAGTTTCCCCTGTCAGAGACGATAACCACTCTATCATTGAGGTGAGGGGCTAGTTTCCCCTGTCAGAGACAATAACCACTCTATCACAGAGGTGAGGGGCTAATTTCCCCTGTCAGAGACGATAACCACTCTATCATTGAGGTGAGGGGCTAGTTTCCCCTGTCAGAAACAATAACCACTCTATCACAGAGGTGAGGGTTAATATCATCTGCCAGAGACAATAACCACTCTATTACAGAGATGAGGGGCTAGAGTTTCACTGTCAGAGACAATAACCACTCTATGACAGAGGTGAGGGGCTAGAGTTTCACTGTCAGAGACAATAACCACTCTATTACAGAGATGAGGGGCTAAAGTTTCACTGTCAGAGACAATAACCACCCTATGACAGAGGTGAGGGGCTAGAGTTTCACTGTCAGAGACAATAACCACTCTATTACAGAGATGAGGGTTAATATTACCAGTCAGAGACAATAACCACCCTATGACAGAGGTGAGGGGCTAGAGTTTCACTGTCAGAGACAATAACCACTCTATCATTGAGGTGAGGGGCTAGTTTCACTGTCAGAGACAATAACCACTCTATTACAGAGATGAGGGTTAATATTACCAGTCAGAGACAATAACCACCCTATGACAGAGGTGAGGGGGCTAGAGTTTCACTGTCAGAGACAATAAGCAATCTATCATTGAGGTGTGGTGCTAGTTTCACTGTCAGAGACAATAACGACTGTATCATTGTGGTGAGGGGCTAGTTTCACTATCAGAGACACTAATCACTGGACCATTGAGGTCCCTTTACTCATGACAACAACTACATTGTGTATAATATGGACTAAAGGATATATTATATTGACATACATGTATTACATCCAATAATTAGTATTATTTATTCTTATTTTTCCATAATAATCAAAGTAAGAAAGTAATTGTTCAAAACGTCAGCATTATTACAACACATATCATTCACTTTGAATTTTATTACCATCATTAGCGTGAAGAAGACAAGGTTCATTCATTTGTTTGGTCGATTTGTAAAACATCATCAAATACACTAATATGAAGAGCAGAGATTGAAATTCTCATTCTTCTCATTCAGCTAGTATTGATATCATACAGATTGTTGAACTGAACTATATGATACCTAAATGCACATGACCCACACTGTTGTCTATATGTTTTGGAAATGCTAAATACATTGACATGTATAATCTGTAATGAGGTCCTCAATATGTATAAAGGAATTAAGTTCATAATGACGATTTTTACAAACAACCGGACTCATAGATCTGTGAAAGTCATAACGTCTTGTACGTTCTGCATTTTTCTTGGACACCGTGTGATCCTCATTAGAACGCGGCCGTAGTCACTTATCATGTTTACGAAGAACATACAACATCTACTATGAATATTTTGACCTTGTGTATATTTCTATCACATATTTATTTGATTCTTAAATGGTAGAACATGATTGTTAGTGTTTCCACTGTATTATATCTTTCAGTAAGTAGAATGCTTTTTCAGAGCTCACGTATTAAGCTAATTGATGAATAAATTTCTCATTCTCTTATATTACATATCATTTATTTTGTGTCTTAGAATTCGAGCTGAAACTCACAGATTTGAAATCAAATTTGTATATTGAAATTGTGGAGGGACATGAATCGCTCGTTTTCAAACTTAGGCCTAAGACGTTTGTTTCTGGTTTCATGCTCATTAAGAATAAGGTAGGTATGTTGGAGCTCTGTTGACTAGCGTGAAATGAGAAATTGGATATACCGTTCCTTAGGCCTTATACATTTAAACAATCTAGGATTGAGGGAAACATTAGGATATGTCAGGTAACCAGAAACAATCACTTTTATATGCCTTACAGCATTTTGAAGAGGTCTCGTATTCAACACGTACATGTACAATACAGAACTTGATGTTTTGTGGGGATTTTGCACGGGTTTCTCATGAAGTTTAAACTGTATTCGTACACGAAGTTCTGTGTATTGGCCAAGCAAAATGTATACACTTCATAATACTCTTGACGATGTGTTGTGCGTTTTCAATGATTCTATTTCCTTTATAGTTTGTCCTGTTATCAGTCAGCGCTCAACACAAATATATAACAGAATGATTTCCAAAAATCCACCAAAATACGTAAAAAACAATACCGAATCTACATTCCTAATTACAACATCATGTCACAGCACAAGACACCTTATCTTAACGAAGTAAAAACTACTTTGTGACAAGCCTCGAACTCGTCATAATATGATATAAAACAATGTAATATTAATCATAACTATTAATACAGTGAGGAGTTCAAGTGTTAAATATCACTATACTGTTAAAGCCTGGAACCCTTACCTCCATATTTACCTCGTGGTCAGGTAGCCACTGTTGTTTGTATATGAGTACTCAATATGTTGATAGTTGATGTTAGAACCAAATTACCATCAATTTGTGCGATATTTCTCCTTGAATGATTAATCAGGCATATGAGAACTATGGTAAGTACAAGGTGAACGTTGTTGTGTCCAAATAGCAATATACATTTTCTATTTAGCAACTTTGTCAATATATTAAGTCGATGTATCACTATATGATGTGCATTTATCAATATACTCGTATTATGTCAAACCATCCTTACATGGAGTCAGCAAGATATTATATCATGCTGCAGATGTGACCTTATATTAAGTCAATGTGTCATTACATGATGTGTTATGTCAAACCATCTTATTCTCTGGACAAGGTTTTACAACGTCCGACTTTCTACGGCTTTACCCTATGATTATGTAATAGGATACTAGTAGTTAAGACTAATAGATTGTATAGCATATAGCTAGGTTGTTTTCTGCGATTTTTATAAACCTGTACTTGGCTCAATAGTGGGGATGGCTACCCTGACATATGTCCCCGAACTGTTGAAAATGGTGCCGAGGTTCGAACCCACGACCTTTCCTTTAGTAGTCCATCGTGTTGTCACTAGAACAACGATCACCCTGATTTCTAAGCATGTGTGACTCAAACCTCGATGTGGTTGGTAATAGAGCATATGCATATTTAGACTAGAAGAAGATTCTGTAGTTTTCGCTTTCGTGAATTATTTTCCTTTTTTTATTTTCATTTTCTATTTTGGGAATATGATACGGACTAAGCTGTGTACTTGTGTATGGCGGACATCTTGACGTTGTCGAAAAGCAATGGCACAATCACTAAGTATCACTCTTATTTTAACAAGCTGGACCACTTCATTTCATCGAAGTGCGGATTAGGCTATTCCATCATCGCCGATTCATATTGTGTTGTACATAACCAAACAGGCTGTTTGTCATAAGTCTCATGTAGTGAATTCATATACAGTATATACAGTACAACCTCTCCAGAGCGGCCCTCTCGTGAGCAGCAACCTCCCTTTCTGCTGATGATAGACACATTAACTGTAATTATGATCCGTACTCAAATATTCCTAAATGAACAAAGAACAACCGATTACCCTCATTTACTTACAGTTCTAAGAGACTATGCATACCATAGGCCATACCATAACGTACCTAACTACGACGTTAGTACATTTCCATTAGTGTCTGAGAGTTAAACCAGCATAGTTATCAGAGGCAGAATAATTATAATTCAAACATAAACGGTTTGACGGTACTTCCATTGATTGGAATGATTCTATCATACATTTTGAGCAGGTAGCTACTTGGAATCTTAGAGCTAGGATGAAGCAAAGATTAGGTTAGTCAAAAGAGTCTGTATTAAACTTACTTTAAAAAAAGGTAGGAATGTAGCAGTATTGTACATTGTATTTGTGTTTATAATTTGGTTGTTTGATTAGCTCAGTTGCTACAACAATTGACTTGCAAGCAGGAGGTTGAGGGTTCGAGTCCCGCTTCGGGTACACTATTTTCCTTCTCCTATTTCATCTGGTGCCGTGAGTGGGTGAAGCAAAGGCAGTGCTAGTCTAAAGAGCCTGTGGTTGTCGCAATTAATTACTTTGAATAAAGGGAAGTAGGAATGTAGCAGTATGGTATATAGTATACCCGCATCGGGTACACTATTTTCCCTCTCTTTTTACAATAGCTTTACAGTTTCAAAATAAATAGCTATGTAATCAGATGTTTCCACACTTTCAAGTTCGCTCATTCCGTATTTTCTAAACCGCATGTCGAATGAATTGTGATTTGGTGTTTATTAATTGTGTAAGTGAACAAATTATTAATTATTTCATGCGTTTCGATGGTATAGCGTAAAATATTTGTCTTTCGCGTAACATAAACAATACTGTGATAAAGATTTTGGTTGGTTTTGTGCACGTTTTTCTCGTACAGGAAAAAATGTTTGTAAGCAGTAAGGGTAAAGTCGACTAGACGCTTTCGAACAGGTAACATTTTTCTCACAATGTAACTCATTTGAAATGACATACATGTAAACCATATATGCATGCAAGTTTTCTAACATCGACAGGCTGCACTCCATGAATTAAACTCGCATTTTGATATTTGCTGTTATACATGTTAGTGTAGAAAAGATTTGCTTGGGCACCTGCGGACGTCCTTGTCGATTGAAGGTTAAACGCACCACGAATCGTTTATCCTAGACACCGGTGAAATGGACAACTTCCGTTATGCTCAGAGACAAAGACAGCCCCACGTTAAATATATGGAATTAAGTTACGTATGATATATCTTATAATTTAAAATGATTTGTTTGATAAATTGTCGAGTTTTTTTCGATACTGTAATCGTTTTCAAATGATACTTGAAGTTAAAAAGTAAAGGGTTGTTCTGTCATGAATACCACTCATCCTTTCAAGCATGTAGAAAGTCTGTGTGTCATTTACTTGATACAAATAATAAATCTGAGAAATTTTGTTGTTCATGGAAGCTAACTTTGGGATATTTTCAGTTTTATCCAAAAAAAAAGCAAGAGATGGATCTAGTTGGCGAGGGGAGGTGGTGGTGGTAACAGTGTGCTGATTAAGAATTTTCGTTATAGAAGCGGACCCGTGGTGCAATCTGTGTCAACCTTATTAATAATAAAGGTACATGTGATTGATATCTGTATTATTAGCTCAAGTATGTTTTTTGTTTATCCAAAATGCTTAGAAGATTAATTTTCTGTAATTGGCCTATAATTATGTATGTATGTTAATGACAAATAATCACAAATGTATATAGTACATGTACATGTTTTTGGTTTAAATTTATATATTAGCTATCATTTTGCCTGAAATAGCAAGGTAATGGCAAACAAAAGCTACTGTGGAGAATGTTTTTCATGTGTATGCATGAGGTTGAAATGTGATGCGACAGGTAAGTTACTATAGCCGATGTATAACTGCACTAAGGAGACAGTATGTCATGCTGCACCAAATTGTATAAATATTGGTTAACTCAGAGACATAGGCATGTTATCTACTGGGTTAAATTTCAGATTTACTTGAATATTTAACCAGAGACCAGATGGCTGCCTTGTTGTATCAAATGCTAGATGACCTCAACAATTAAGACAAGTCAATATTTACCAAACCTCAAATTTAACACAAATATTAGAATTAACCAATATTTATACAATTGGGTGCTGCTGTTTCTCTGTACCAGAGAATGCATCGATATTTAACAAGATAGTCTGTAACAATTAGTACTTTTTTACGTCTTTTGTATTGCAGGAAGTTCTGTGAGACTAGTTGTCTGCAGTATTGTTTATGGATTATGATAAACTCTATAAAGGTATTTGTTTAATTTAAGGGATGATATTGATATAAATATATGTATGTAATATACATGATCATACTGGTAGAAGCAATTATATGATTACTAGGTAAATTTGTTAGGTTATAAAGTAAATAGTGAATGTTATATGAAACGTTGTTTTAGGTTTGTTAAGCTTCAAATATTGTCATGTATTTCAACATGTTAATATCTGTTTTTAACACTGTACTGTACAATATAGACACCTGATTCCAATGAATTATTTGCATTATATAATATGGGGGAATTTTGCTTACCACTGTATTTCAGGGCACATCTATGGATGGTGTTAAGGTTGGTGGTCTTGAAGTATGGAAATGCACATAAAATGGCTAATCCATGCATAGCTATATGCTTATATAATGTACACGTGTACATATTTTCATACGGAATAAAGCTACAGAAATATCTACAGAAAGGAGCAACACATGTTGCAGGACATACCTGTCGCTTGTGCAGGTATGAACGTATAGAGTGTTCAGTGTGTTGTGTTAGTGTTCAGTGTGTAGTGTTTAGTGTTTGTGTTTAGTGTTTGAAAAGTGCTTTAGTATTAAGATAAACGGAATATAGGATTATATATACAGGATTATATATCAGAAGTAAGTGGATTTTCTTGGACACTTGCACTTAACTGGCACTATAGAAGGGTCCCCTCACATAATATAACTTCACATTTTTCAATGTTTAGGAAGAAAATATTTTAAATTTGTTTTTTTTAATTTTTGAAACTTATTTCACGATTCTTAAGTTACTTAAACTATTTTGTAAGTACATGGGGATTAGGTTTTTATTTATTTCCAATTATTTTGAAAAACAATTATAATACTTAAGAAAATATCTAAGAATAAAGAAGTAAAAATATCACTAAACAACCTTAACTAATAGCTTTAACAAATACTTTATAAACAAACAAATGTATAACAATTGCCTTAACTCTTAAAAAATATCCGTAACTGAATTTTAAACAAAACTTCGGATGTTTGAAAAGTTACTAAGAATGTAATATCTATAATTCAATTTAATGAAAATATTAATATCAATATGGTATAACATACATCTTAATTAATGCAAAGTATGTATACAATTAATGCACATCATATAAGGTCATTAATTAGACCATTTAATCAAGATTCCGCCGTGAAAAATGTAAATAAACCCCGCAAGAATAAATTCCGTATATTCAGACCTTAAAAACTAGGGCTCTTAATCAAATACTGTATGTGAAGTAATCAAACGGGATGGCAACATAAATATCAGTCATTTCAGTCTGATATATTCATAATGATGTGTTTTTCAACAAAACGATATGCGGTAAAGTTTCAAAACAATAGATATTTCATTCTAATATATTCATAATAATGTGATTTTCAAGAAAACTATATCACATAAAAGTTTAAATCAAATAATTCAATAACTAGGTCATGTCCTAATAATTTTAGGTTAAAAGGTAATGCACATCATATAAGGTCATTAATTAGGGTATTTAATCAAAATATGAAAGTGAAGTATGTAAATAAATAATGTAGAAATAATGCTGTTAAAAGTATATTTACAATTAATGCACAGTGCATGATATCATTAATTATGTCATTAAATGAAGATTCCTCAATGAAAAATGTTTATAAAGCCCGCAATATTAAATTCAGGATATTTTAATCTAAATAATTAGTTTAATTAATCAAATATTGTATGTGTAGTAATCAAATTGGATTTGCAACATGTATCTTAGTCATTTCTTAGTAATATATTCATAATAATGAGTTTTTCAACAAAACAATCTGCCTTAAAGTTTGAAACCAAATATCCTGGCAATAATTCAATACAAAGTATATATACAATTATTGCTCATTGTAGAAACTCATTAATTAGGTCATTTCATTAAAGTTTGAAGTAAACAGTTAATTGCTGCACATCATATTAGGTCATTAATTAGGATATTTAATCAAAATATGGCTGTGAAATATGTAAATAAATATTGCAGTAACAATGCCGTTAAAAGTATGTTTGCAGTTCATGCACATTGCATAAATCCATTTAAATAAATACCGCAAGAATAAATTAGTATATTTTGGCCTTAATAACTAGGGTAATTAATCAAATATTGTGTGTGAAGTAATCAAACGGGATTTGCAACATGTATATTAGTCATTTCCGTCTTACATATTCATAATAATGTGTTTTTCGAAAAGAAAAACATGGTGTATAGTTTGAAAACAAATATACCGGAAATAATTCAATACAACGTATATCAACAATTCATGTACATTGTCTGAATGCTGTTATTAGGTCATTTAATCAATATTCTGCATTGAAACATTTGAATAAATACCGCAAGACTAAATTCAGCATATTTTGACCTAATAATTAGGGTAATTCATCAAATACTGTATGTGTAATAATCAAATAGAATTGGAACATATATATTTGTCATTTCCTTCTAATATATTCGTAATAATGTGTTTTTCAACAAAACTTCATGCTGTATAGTTTGAAACAAATATACCGGAAATAATCCAAAACAAAGTATATCAACAATTCATGCACATTGCATGAATTCCGTAAATAGGTAATTTAATCAAGATGCTGAAATGAAACATTTAAATAAATAACGCAAGAATAAATTCAGTATATTTTAACCTTAATAACTAGGGTAATTAATCAAATACTGTATGAAAAGTAATCAAACGGGATTTGCAACATGTATTAGTCATTCCCTTTTGACAAATTCGTAATAATGTGTTTTTCAACAAAACTACATGCTGTATAGTTTGAGAACATATATACCGGAAATAATTCAATACAAAGTATATCAACAATACATGGACATTGTATAAACTCATTACTTAGGTCATGTCATGATTTTAAGGAAAAAAGTTAATGCACATCATATTATGTCAATAATTAGGGTATTTAATCAACATATGACTGTGAAATTTGTAAATAAATATTGCTGTAACAATGCCGTTAAAAGTATGTTTACAATTTATGCACATTGCATCAAGCCATAGATTAGGGCATTTAATCGGGATGCTGCAATGAAACATTTATATAAATACCGCAAGAATTAATTCAGCATATTTAACCTTAATAACTAGGGTAATTAATCAAATACTGTATGTGAAGTAATCGAACGGGATATGCAACAAGTATTAGTCATTTCATTTTGACATATTCATAAAATTGTGTTTTTCAACAAAACTAAATGCTGTATGGTTTGAAAACAAATATACCGGAAATAATTCAATACAAAGTATATCAACAATTCTTGTACATTGTATAAACTCATTAACTAGGTCATGTCCTAATAATTTGAAGTTAAGAGGTAATGCACATCATATACTGTCATTAATTAGGATATTTAATTAAAATGAGACAGTGAAGTATGTAAATAAATATTGCAGAAACAATGCCGTTAAAAGTATGTTTACAATTCATGCACATTGCATAAATCCATTAATTAGGTCATTTAATCAAGACTCTTCAATGAAACATTTAAATAAATACCGCAATACAATGTACTATATTCAGCATATTTTGACCTAATAATTAGGGTAATTCATCAAATACTGTATGTGAAGTAATCAAACGGGATTGCAACATGTATATTAGTCATTTCCATCTGACATATTCATTATAATGTGTTTTTCAAGAAATGTACATGCTGTATAGTCTGAAAACAAATATACCGGAAATAATTCAATACAAAGTATATCAACAATACATGCACATTGCATGAATTCAGTAATTATGTTATTTACACAAGATTCAGAAATGAAACATTTAAATAAATACCTCAAGACTAAATTCAACATATTTTGACCTTAATAATTAGGGTAATTCATCAAATACTACATGTAGTAATCAAATGGGACATGCAACGTGTATATTATTCAAGACCTTCTGATATATTCATAATAATGTGTTTTTCAACAAAAAAACTACATGCATGCTGTATAGTTTGAAAACAAATATACCGGAAATAATCCAATACAAAGTATATCAACAATACATGCACATTGCATGAATTCAGTAATTAGGTCATTTAATCAAGATTCTGCAATGAAACATTTAAATAGATACCGCAAGAATACATTCTGTATATATTGACCTTCATAACTAGGGTAATTCATCAAATGCTGTTTATGTAGTAATCAAATGGGATTGGAACATGTATATTGTCATTTCCTTCTGATATGTTCATAATAATGTGTTTTTCAAAAAAACTTCATGTTGTATAGTCTGAAAACAAATATATCGGAAATAATTCAATACAAGGATATAAACAATTCATGTACATTGCACGAATTCAGTAATTAAGTCATTTACTCAAGATTCAGCAATGAAACATTTAAATAAATACCGCAATACTATATTCAGCATATTTTGACCTAATAATTAGGGTAATTCATCAAATACTGTATGTGAAGTAATCAAACGGGATTGCAACATGTATATTAGACATTTCCTTCTGACATGTTCATTATAATGTGTTTTTCAACAAATGTACATGCTGTATAGTTTGAAAACAAATATACAGGAAAAAATTCAATACAAGGATATAAACAATTCATGTACATTGCATGTATTCGGTAATTAGGTAATTTACTCAAGATTCAGCAATGAAACATTTAAATAAATACCTCAATACTATGCTCAGCATATTTTGACATAATAATTAGGGTAATTCATCAAATACTGTATGTGTAATAATCAAATTGAATTGGAACATGTATATTTGTCATTTCCTTCTGATAAATTCGTAATAATGTGTTTTTCAACAAAACTTCATGCTGTATAGTTTGAAACAAATATACCGGAAATAATCCAATACAAAGTATATCAACAATACATGCACATTGCATAAATTCAGTAATTAGGTAATTTAATCAAGATTCTGAAATGAAACATTTATATAAATACCGCAACATTAAATTTAGTATATTTTAACCTTAATAACTAGGGTAATTAATCAAATACTGTATGAAAAGTAATCAAACGGGATTTGCAACAACATGTAGTCATTTCATTTTGACAAATTCATAATGATGTGTTTCTCAACAAAACTACATGCTGTATATTTTGAGAACATATATACCGGAAATAATTCAATACAAAGTATATCAACAATACATGGACATTGTATAAACTCATTAATTAGGTCATGTCATGAAAATTTAAGGAAAAAAGTTAATGCACATCATATTATGTCATTTATAAGGGTATTTAATCAAATACGACTGTGAAATTTGTAAATAAATATTGCTGTAACAATGCCGTTAAAAGTATGTTTATACAATTCATGCACATTGCATCAAGCCATAGATTAGGGCATTTAATCGGGATGCTGCAATGAAACATTTATATAATTACCGCAAGAATAAATTCATCATATTTTAACCTTAATAACTAGGGTAATTAATCAAATACGGTATGTGAAGTAATCGAACGGGATATGCAACAAGTATTAGTCATTTCATTTTGACATATTCAAAAAAATGTGTTTTTCAACAAAACTACATGCTGTATGGTTTGAAAAAAAATATAATGGAAATAATTCAATACAAAGTATATCAACAATTCTTGTACATTGTATAAACTCATTAACTAGGTCATGTCCTAATAATTTGAAGTTGAGAGGTAATGCACATCATGTACTGTCATTAATTAGGATATTTAATCAAAATTTGACAGTGAAGTATGTAAATAAATATTGCAGAAACAATGCCGTTAAAAGTATGTTTACAATTCATGCACATTGCATAAATCCATTAATTATGTCATTTAATCAAGACTCTTCAATGAAACATTTAAATAAATACCGAAATACAATGTACTATATTCAGCATATTTTGACCTAATAATTAGGGTAATTCATCAAATACTGTATGTGAAGTAATCAAACGGGATTGCAACATGTATATTAGTCATTTCCATCTGACCTATTCATTATAATGTGTTTTTTCAACAAATGTACATGCTGTATAGTCTGAAAACAAATATACCGGAAATAATTCAATACAAAGTATATCAACAATACATGCACATTGCATGAATTCAGTAATTAGGTCATTTTGTCAAGATTCTGCAATGAAACATTTAAATAAATACCGCAATACTAAATTCAGCATATTTTGACCTAATAATTTTGGTAATTCATCAAATACTGTATGTGTAGTAATCAAACGGGATTGCAACATGTATATTAGTCATTTCCATCTGACATATTTATTATAATGTGTTTTTCAACAAATGAACATGCTGTATAGTCTGAAAACAAATATACCAGAAATAATTCAATACAAAGTATATCAACAATACATGAACATTGCATGAATTCAGTAACTAGGTCATTTAATCAAGACTCTGCAATGAAACATTTAAATAAATACCGCAATACAATGTACTATATTCAGCATATTTTGACCTAATAATTTTGGTAATTCATCAAATACTGTATGTGAAGTAATCAAACGGGATTACAACATGTATATTAGTCATTTCCATCTGACATATCCATTATAATGTGTTTTTCAACAAATGTACACGCTGTATAGTCTGAAAACAAATATACCGGAAATAATTCAATACAATGTATATCAACAATACATGCACATTGCATGAATTCAGTAGTAAGGTCATTTAATCAAGATTCTGCAATGAAACATTTAAATAAATACCGCAATACTATGTTCAGCATATTTTGACCTAATAATTAGGGTAATTCATCAAATAATGTATGTGAAGTAATCAAACGGGATTTCCAACATGTATTAGACATATCCTTTTTAAATAATCATAATAATGTGTTTTTCAACAAAACTACATGCTGTATAGTTTGAAAACAAATATACCGGAAATAATTCAATACAAAGTATATTAACAATTCATGCACATTGCATGAATTCAGTAATTAGGTAATTTAATCAAGATTCTGAAATGAAACATTTATATAAATACCGCAACATTAAATTCAGTATATTTCAACAATAATAACTAGGATAATTAATCAAATACTGTATGAAAAGTAATCAAACGGGATTTGCAACATGTATTAGTCATTTCCTTTTGACAAATTCATAATAATGTGTTTTTCAACAAAACTACATGCTGTATAGTTTGAGAACATATATACCGGAAATAATTCAATACAAAGTATATCAACAATACATGCACATTGCATAAACTCATTAATTAGGTCATGCCATGAAAATTTAAGGAAAAAAGTTAATGCACATCATATTATGTCATTAATAAGGGTATTTAATCAAAATACGACTGTGAAATTTGTAAATAAATATTGCTGTAACAATGCCGTTAAAAGTATGTTTATACAATTCATGCACATTGCATCAAGCCATAGATTAGGGCATTTAATCGGGATGCTGCAATGAAACATTTATACAAATACCACAAGAATAAATTCAGTATATTTTAACCTTAATAACTAGGGTAATTAATCAAATACTGTATGTGAAGTAATCGAACGGGATATGCAACAAGTATTAGTCATTTCATTTTGACATATTCATAAAATTGTGTTTTTCAACAAAACTAAATGCTGTATGGTTTGAAAAAAAGTATAATGGAAATAATTCAATACAAAGTATATCAACAATTCTTGTACATTGTATAAACTCATTAACTAGGTCATGTCCTAATAATTTGAAGTTAAGAGGTAATGCACATCATATACTGTCATTAATTAGGATATTTAATTAAAATGAGACAGTGAAGTATGTAAATAAATATTGCAGAAACAATGCCGTTAAAAGTATGTTTACAATTCATGCACATTGCATAAATCCATTAATTAGGTCATTTAATCAAGACTCTTCAATGAAACATTTAAATAAATACCGCAATACAATGTACTATATTCAGCATATTTTGACCTAATAATTAGGGTAATTCATCAAATACTGTATGTGAAGTAATCAAACGGGATTGCAACATGTATATTAGTCATTTCCATCTGACATATTCATTATAATGTGTTTTTCAACAAATGTACATGCTTTATAGTCTGAAAACAAATATACCGGAAATAATTCAATACAAAGTATATCAACAATACATGCACATTGCATGAATTCAGTAATTAGGTTATTTACTCAAGATTCAGAAATGAAACATTTAAATAAATACCTCAAGACTAAATTCAACATATTTTGACCTTAATAATTAAGGTAATTCATCAAATACTACATGTAGTAATCAAATGGGACATGCAACGTGTATATTATTCAAGACCTTCTGATATATTCATAATAATGTGTTTTTCAACAAAAAAACTACATGCATGCTGTATAGTTTGAAAACAAATATACCGGAAATAATCCAATACAAAGTATATCAACAATACATGCACATTGCATGAATTCAGTAATTAGGTCATTTAATCAAGATTCTGCAATGAAACATTTAAATAGATACCGCAAGAATACATTCTGTATATATTGACCTTCATAACTAGGGTAATTCATCAAATGCTGTTTATGTAGTAATCAAATGGGATTGGAACATGTATATTGTCATTTCCTTCTGATATGTTCATAATAATGTGTTTTTCAAAAAAACTTCATGTTGTATAGTCTGAAAACAAATATATCGGAAATAATTCAATACAAGGATATAAACAATTCATGTACATTGCACGAATTCAGTAATTAAGTCATTTACTCAAGATTCAGCAATGAAACATTTAAATAAATACCGCAATACTATATTCAGCATATTTTGACCTAATAATTAGGGTAATTCATCAAATACTGTATGTGAAGTAATCAAACGGGATTGCAACATGTATATTAGACATTTCCTTCTGACATGTTCATTATAATGTGTTTTTCAACAAATGTACATGCTGTATAGTTTGAAAACAAATATACAGGAAAAAATTCAATACAAGGATATAAACAATTCATGTACATTGCATGTATTCGGTAATTAGGTAATTTACTCAAGATTCAGCAATGAAACATTTAAATAAATACCTCAATACTATGCTCAGCATATTTTGACATAATAATTAGGGTAATTCATCAAATACTGTATGTGTAATAATCAAATTGAATTGGAACATGTATATTTGTCATTTCCTTCTGATAAATTCGTAATAATGTGTTTTTCAACAAAACTTCATGCTGTATAGTTTGAAACAAATATACCGGAAATAATCCAATACAAAGTATATCAACAATACATGCACATTGCATAAATTCAGTAATTAGGTAATTTAATCAAGATTCTGAAATGAAACATTTATATAAATACCGCAACATTAAATTTAGTATATTTTAACCTTAATAACTAGGGTAATTAATCAAATACTGTATGAAAAGTAATCAAACGGGATTTGCAACAACATGTAGTCATTTCATTTTGACAAATTCATAATGATGTGTTTCTCAACAAAACTACATGCTGTATATTTTGAGAACATATATACCGGAAATAATTCAATACAAAGTATATCAACAATACATGGACATTGTATAAACTCATTAATTAGGTCATGTCATGAAAATTTAAGGAAAAAAGTTAATGCACATCATATTATGTCATTTATAAGGGTATTTAATCAAATACGACTGTGAAATTTGTAAATAAATATTGCTGTAACAATGCCGTTAAAAGTATGTTTATACAATTCATGCACATTGCATCAAGCCATAGATTAGGGCATTTAATCGGGATGCTGCAATGAAACATTTATATAATTACCGCAAGAATAAATTCATCATATTTTAACCTTAATAACTAGGGTAATTAATCAAATACGGTATGTGAAGTAATCGAACGGGATATGCAACAAGTATTAGTCATTTCATTTTGACATATTCAAAAAAATGTGTTTTTCAACAAAACTACATGCTGTATGGTTTGAAAAAAAATATAATGGAAATAATTCAATACAAAGTATATCAACAATTCTTGTACATTGTATAAACTCATTAACTAGGTCATGTCCTAATAATTTGAAGTTGAGAGGTAATGCACATCATGTACTGTCATTAATTAGGATATTTAATCAAAATTTGACAGTGAAGTATGTAAATAAATATTGCAGAAACAATGCCGTTAAAAGTATGTTTACAATTCATGCACATTGCATAAATCCATTAATTATGTCATTTAATCAAGACTCTTCAATGAAACATTTAAATAAATACCGAAATACAATGTACTATATTCAGCATATTTTGACCTAATAATTAGGGTAATTCATCAAATACTGTATGTGAAGTAATCAAACGGGATTGCAACATGTATATTAGTCATTTCCATCTGACCTATTCATTATAATGTGTTTTTTCAACAAATGTACATGCTGTATAGTCTGAAAACAAATATACCGGAAATAATTCAATACAAAGTATATCAACAATACATGCACATTGCATGAATTCAGTAATTAGGTCATTTTGTCAAGATTCTGCAATGAAACATTTAAATAAATACCGCAATACTAAATTCAGCATATTTTGACCTAATAATTTTGGTAATTCATCAAATACTGTATGTGTAGTAATCAAACGGGATTGCAACATGTATATTAGTCATTTCCATCTGACATATTTATTATAATGTGTTTTTCAACAAATGAACATGCTGTATAGTCTGAAAACAAATATACCAGAAATAATTCAATACAAAGTATATCAACAATACATGAACATTGCATGAATTCAGTAACTAGGTCATTTAATCAAGACTCTGCAATGAAACATTTAAATAAATACCGCAATACAATGTACTATATTCAGCATATTTTGACCTAATAATTTTGGTAATTCATCAAATACTGTATGTGAAGTAATCAAACGGGATTACAACATGTATATTAGTCATTTCCATCTGACATATCCATTATAATGTGTTTTTCAACAAATGTACACGCTGTATAGTCTGAAAACAAATATACCGGAAATAATTCAATACAATGTATATCAACAATACATGCACATTGCATGAATTCAGTAGTAAGGTCATTTAATCAAGATTCTGCAATGAAACATTTAAATAAATACCGCAATACTATGTTCAGCATATTTTGACCTAATAATTAGGGTAATTCATCAAATAATGTATGTGAAGTAATCAAACGGGATTTCCAACATGTATTAGACATATCCTTTTTAAATAATCATAATAATGTGTTTTTCAACAAAACTACATGCTGTATAGTTTGAAAACAAATATACCGGAAATAATTCAATACAAAGTATATTAACAATTCATGCACATTGCATGAATTCAGTAATTAGGTAATTTAATCAAGATTCTGAAATGAAACATTTATATAAATACCGCAACATTAAATTCAGTATATTTCAACAATAATAACTAGGATAATTAATCAAATACTGTATGAAAAGTAATCAAACGGGATTTGCAACATGTATTAGTCATTTCCTTTTGACAAATTCATAATAATGTGTTTTTCAACAAAACTACATGCTGTATAGTTTGAGAACATATATACCGGAAATAATTCAATACAAAGTATATCAACAATACATGCACATTGCATAAACTCATTAATTAGGTCATGCCATGAAAATTTAAGGAAAAAAGTTAATGCACATCATATTATGTCATTAATAAGGGTATTTAATCAAAATACGACTGTGAAATTTGTAAATAAATATTGCTGTAACAATGCCGTTAAAAGTATGTTTATACAATTCATGCACATTGCATCAAGCCATAGATTAGGGCATTTAATCGGGATGCTGCAATGAAACATTTATACAAATACCACAAGAATAAATTCAGTATATTTTAACCTTAATAACTAGGGTAATTAATCAAATACTGTATGTGAAGTAATCGAACGGGATATGCAACAAGTATTAGTCATTTCATTTTGACATATTCATAAAATTGTGTTTTTCAACAAAACTAAATGCTGTATGGTTTGAAAAAAAGTATAATGGAAATAATTCAATACAAAGTATATCAACAATTCTTGTACATTGTATAAACTCATTAACTAGGTCATGTCCTAATAATTTGAAGTTAAGAGGTAATGCACATCATATACTGTCATTAATTAGGATATTTAATTAAAATGAGACAGTGAAGTATGTAAATAAATATTGCAGAAACAATGCCGTTAAAAGTATGTTTACAATTCATGCACATTGCATAAATCCATTAATTAGGTCATTTAATCAAGACTCTTCAATGAAACATTTAAATAAATACCGCAATACAATGTACTATATTCAGCATATTTTGACCTAATAATTAGGGTAATTCATCAAATACTGTATGTGAAGTAATCAAACGGGATTGCAACATGTATATTAGTCATTTCCATCTGACATATTCATTATAATGTGTTTTTCAACAAATGTACATGCTTTATAGTCTGAAAACAAATATACCGGAAATAATTCAATACAAAGTATATCAACAATACATGCACATTGCATGAATTCAGTAATTAGGTTATTTACTCAAGATTCAGAAATGAAACATTTAAATAAATACCTCAAGACTAAATTCAACATATTTTGACCTTAATAATTAAGGTAATTCATCAAATACTACATGTAGTAATCAAATGGGACATGCAACGTGTATATTATTCAAGACCTTCTGATATATTCATAATAATGTGTTTTTCAACAAAAAAACTACATGCATGCTGTATAGTTTGAAAACAAATATACCGGAAATAATCCAATACAAAGTATATCAACAATACATGCACATTGCATGAATTCAGTAATTAGGTCATTTAATCAAGATTCTGCAATGAAACATTTAAATAGATACCGCAAGAATACATTCTGTATATATTGACCTTCATAACTAGGGTAATTCATCAAATACTGTATGTGAAGTAATCAAACGGGATTGCAACATGTATTTTAGTCATTTCCTTCTGACATGTTCATTATAATGTGTTTTTCAACAAATGTACATGCTGTATAGTTTGAAAACAAATATACCGGAAAAAATTCAATACTTACAGTTCTAAGAGACTATACATACCATACGCATGTCGAATAAATTGATATTTGGTGTTTATTAATTGTGTAAGTGAATAAGTTATTAAATTATTTCATGCGTTTCGATGGTATAGCGTAAAATATTTGTCTTTCGCGTAACATAAACAATACTGTGATAAAGATTTTGGTTGGTTTTGTGCACGTTCTTCTCGTACAGGAAAAAAATGTTTGTAAGCAGTAAGGGTAAAGTCGACTAGACGCTTTCGAACAGGTAACATTTTTCTCACAATGTAACTCATTTGAAATGACATACATGTAAAACATATATGCATGCAAGTTTTCTAACATCGACAGGCTGCACTCCATAAATTAAACTCGCATTTTGATATTTGCTGTTATATGTTAGTGTAGAAAAGATTTGCTCGGGCACCTCAGCGGACGTCCTTGTCGATTGAAGGTTAAACGCACCACGAATCGTTTATCCCGGACACCGGTGAAATGGACAACTTCCGTTATGCTCAGACACAAAGACAGTCCCACGTTGAATATATGGAATAAGTTACGTATGATATAATTTAAAATGATTTGTTCGATAAATTGTCGAGTTTTTTTCGATACTGTAATCGTTTTCAGATGATACTTGAAGTTAAAAATTAAGCGGTTGTTCTGCCATGAATACCACTCATCCTTTCAAGCATGTAGAAAGCCTGTGTGTCTTTTACTTGATGCAAATAATAAATCTAAGAACTTGTGTTGCTCATGGAAGCTAACTTTGGGATATTTTCAGTTTTATCCAAAAAAAACAACAAGAGATGGATCGAGGTGGTGGTGGTTACAGTGTGCTGATTAAGAATTTTCGTTATGGAAGCGGACCTGTGGTGCAATCTGTGCCAACCTTATTACTGATAAAGGTACATGTGATTGATATCTGTATTATTAGCTCAAGTATGTTTTTTGTTTATCAAATCATCATCTATATGCTTAGAAGATTAATTTTTCTGTAATTGGCATGTAATTATGTATGTATGTTATTGACAAATAATTACAAATGTATATAGTACATGTAAATGTTTTTGGTTTAAATTTATATATTAGCTATCATTTTGCCTGAAATAGGAAGGTAATGGCAAACAAAGCTACTGAATTGTGGAGAATGTTTTTCATGTGTATGCATGAGGTTGAAATGTAATGTGACAGGTATTAAGTTACTATAGCCGATGTATAACTGCACTGAGGAAGGACAGTATGTCATGCTGCACCAAATTGTATAAATATTAGTTAACTCAGAGACATAGGTATGTTATCTACTGGGTTAAATTTCAGATTTACTTGAATATTTAACCAGAGACCAGATGGCTGCCTTGTATCAAATGCTAGATGACCTCAACAATTAAGACAAGTCAATATTTACCAAACCTCAAATTTAACACAAATATTAGAATTAACCAATATTTATACAATTGGGTGCTGCTGTTTATCTGTGCCAGAGAATGCATTGATATTTAACAAGATAGTCTGTAACAATTAGTACTTTTTTACGTCTTTTGTATTTCAGGAAGTTCTGTGAGACTAGTTGTCTGCAGTATTGTTTATGGATTATGATAAACTCTATAAAGGTATTTGTTTAATTTAAGGGATGATATTGATATAAGTATATGTATGTAATATATACATGATCATACTGGTAGAAACAATTATATGATTACTAGGTAAATTTGTTAGGTTATAAAGTAAATAGTGAATGTTATATGAAACGTTGTTTTAGGTTTGTTAAGCTTCAAATATTGTCATGTATTTCAATATGTTAATAGCTGTTTTTAACAATGTACTGTACAATAGACACCTGATTCCAATGAATTATTTGCATTATATAATATGGGGGAATTTTGCTTACCACTGTATTTCAGGGCACATCTATGGATGGTGTTAAGGTTGATGGTCTTGAAGTATGGAAATGCACATAAATTGGCTGATCCAGACATAGCTAATGGCATATATGATGTACACTTGTACATACTTTCATGTGGAATAAACCTGTAGAAATATTTACAGAAAGGAGCAACCACATGTTGCAGGACATACCTGTCGCTTTTGCAGGTATGAACGTATAAAGTGTTCAGTGTGTTGTGTTAGTGTTCAGTGTGTTGTGTTAGTGTTCAGTGTGTTGTGTTCAGTGTGTTGTGTTTAGTGTTTGTGTTTAGTGTTGGAAAAGTGTTTTAGTATTTAGATAAACGGAATATAGGATTATATATACAGGATTATATATCAGAAGTAAGTGGATTTTCTTGGACACTTGCACTTAACTGGCACTATAGAAGGGTCCCTCACATAATCTAACTTCACATCTTTCAATGGTTAGGAAGAAAATATTTTTGTTTTTTAAATTTTTGAAACTTATTTCACGATTCTTAAGTTACTTAAACTATTTTGTAAGTACATGGGGATTAGGTTTTTATTTATTTCCAATTATTTTGAAAAACAATTATAATACTTAAGAAAATATCTAAGAATAAAGCAGTAAAAATATCACTATCTATCTATCTGTTCATACTGCATCACACCCTTTGGAGTATTTTAAACAACCTTAACTAATAGCTTTAAAAAAATACTTTATAAACAAACAAATGTATAACAATTGCCTTAACTCTTAAAAAATATCCGTAACTGAATTTTAAACAAAACTTCGGATGTTTGAAAAGTTACTAAGAATGTAATATCTATAATTCAATTTAATGAACATATTAATATCAATATGGTATAACATACATCTTAATTAATGCAAAGTATGTATACAATTAATGCACATCATATAAGGTCATTAATTAGACCATTTAATCAAGATTCCGCCGTGAAAAATGTAAATAAACCCCGCAAGAATAAATTCCGTATATTCAGACCTTAAAAACTAGGGCTCTTAATCAAATACTGTATGAGAAGTAATCAAACGGGATGGCAACATAAATATTAGTCATTTCAGTCTGATATATTCATAATGATGTGTTTTTCAACAAAACGATATGCGGTAAAGTTTCAAAACAATAGATATTTCATTCTAATATATTCATAATAATGTGATTTTCAAGAAAACTATATCACATAAAAGTTGAAATCAAATAATTCAATAACTAGGTCATGTCCTAATAATTTTAGGTTAAAAGGTAATGCACATCATATAAGGTCATTAATTAGGGTATTTAATCAAAATATGAAAGTGAAATATGTAAATAAATATTGTAGAAATAATGCTGTTAAAGGTATGTTTACAATTAATGCACATTGCATGAAATCATTAATTAGGTCATTAAATGAAGATTCCTCAATGAAAAATGTTAATAAAGACCGCAATATTAAATTCAGGATATTTTAATCTAAATAATTAGTTTAATTAATCAAATACTGTATGTGTAGTAATCAAATTGGATTTGCAACATGTATCTTAGTCAACTTTTAGTAATATATTCATAATAATGAGTTTTTCAACAAAACAATCTGCCTTAAAGTTTGAAACCAAATATCCTGGCAATAATTCAATACAAAGTATGTATACAATTATTGCTCATTGTATAAACTCATTAATTAGGTCATTTCATTAAAGTCTGAAGTAAACAGTTAATTACTGCACATCATATTAGGTCATTAATTAGGATATTTAATCAAAATATGGCTGTGAAATATGCAAATAAATATTGCAGTAACAATGCCGTTAAAAGTATGTTTACAATTCATGCACATTGCATGAATCCATTAATTTGGTCATTTAATCAAGACTCTTCAATGAAACATTTAAATAAATACCGCAAGAATAAATTAGTATATTTTGACCTTAATAACTAGGGTAATTAATCAAATATTGTGTGTGAAGTAATCAAACGGGATTTGCAATATGTATATTAGTGATGTCCGTCTAACATATTCATAATAATGTGTTTTTCGAAAAAAAAACACGGTGTATAGTTTGAAAACAAATATACCGGAAATAATTCAATACAACGTATATCAACAATTCATGTACATTGTCTGAATTCAGTTATTAGGTCATTTAATCAATATTCTGCATTGAAGCATTTAAATAAATACATCAAGACTTAATTCAGCATATTTTGATCTAATATTAAGGGTAATTCATCAAATACTGTATGTGTAGTAATCAAATTGTATTGGAACATGTATATTTGTCATTTCCTTCTGATATATTCGTAATAATGTGTTTTTTGTTCAACAAAACTACATGCTGTATAGTCTGAAAACAAATATATCGGACATAATTCAATACAAGGATATAAACAATTCATGTACATTGCATGAATTCAGTAATTAGGTCATTTACTCAGGTACCGCAATACTATATTCAGCATATTTTGACCTAATAATTAGGGTAATTCATCAAATACTGTATGTGAAGTAATCAAATGGGATATGCAAATGTATTAGTCATTTCCTTTTGACAAATTCATAATAATGTGTTTTTCAACAAAACTTCATGCTGTATAGTTTGAAAACAAATATACCAGAAATAATTCAATACAAAGTATATCAACAATACATGCACATTGCATGAATTCAGTAATTAGGTCATTTAATCAAGATTCTGCAATGAAACATTTAAATAAATACCGCAAGAATACATTCAGTATATATTGACCTTCATAATTAGGGTAATTCATCAAATACTGTATATGTAGTAATCAAATGGGATTGGAACATGTATATTGTCATTTCCTTCTGATATATTCATAATAATGTGTTTTTCAACAAAAATTCATGCTGTATAGTCTGAAAACAAATATACCGGAAATAATTCAATACAAGGGTATAAACAATTCATGTACATTGCATGAATTCAGTAATTAGGTCATTTACGGGCAGGTATAAAACATGGCGCCTCTCTAGATTTTAGTGTAAAATTAAAGGAAAACATGGCCCCCCCTATCAACTTTTTTGTTTCTTAATGGATATTAATAATTTTGGTATCATATTAAAGCTAACGTTCTGTAGTTTTAGAATATGCAATTAAATATAGAAATCCGTATTGTTTTTATGCATTTATTCTTGGTTAAAGATAGGTAAAAAATCTAATTTTTTATCACAAAATTTGGTGTTCGGAAAACATGGCCCCCCATCTTAACTTTTTTATTCCGTAATATATTTTTTTAAGATTAATACTGTTGGAAACCTTAAGCTCTCTAGTTTTCATAACTGTAAACAAACTTAAATTTGAATTAGTAAAACGTTTTTTATCGCGAGTTGAATTCGACTCATATATTTATTTTATTTTGTTTTTCAACAAATGTACATGCTGTATAGTTTGAAAACAAATATACCAGAAATAATTCAATATAGTATATCAACAATACATGCACACTGCATGAATTCAGTAATTAGGTCATTTAATCAAGATTCTGCAATGAAACATTTAAATAAATACCGCAAGAATACATTCAGTATATATTGACCTTCATAACTAGTTGTATTTACTACCTGCTACTATTCATCAATGTATCTCTGTAATATCAAATAGCTGGGGCGGATTAATTTAATGTTACCTTTCCCTGGTCCTAAAACAACATCACTGATCAGGGACAAGAGGATTGCTATATAATATGTATTTTAAATTAAATCATCCCTCTGTGTAGAATAAATTTTTACCTGTACAAAGTGTAATATACTACTATACACATATCTTTATTTAATACAATATCCTTTCTTTTAAAAATAATTATTTTTTATGGCCCTTAACTGAGTAAGCCGTCTATTGTTATTCACCTTAAGGTACCAGTATAATTCTCATCTTTTAATGATTTATTATTTTTAACATTGTTTTAAATACTACACAGAGGGTGATTATGTCATTTTATGACTACCAGTCCTGTATATCTCATATCTTATAATTAACATGAAAATAAATAATAATAAACATTTTAGGTCCTGGGGGTTATTTTTCAATATCAAACAATCATACTCTCCAGTATGTTCCTATAAGTCTTCATCAAATACAAACAAATGCGGCTGGCGGCAAAAAAGCGAGTCTGATCTAATGATGAAGCACATACGCTATATCAGACTCGCTCAAGAGTTTGCATCCTCTTATATAAATAAAAAAATTATGTTGTAAAAGAGAAGCAAACCACATATCGGAGAGTACTAAATTTACTATGGTATCCAAGTGGGTAAAAAATCTTCAATTCTTTAATATCCAACCAAATAAAATGAATATCAGGCTGGTAGTTAATGTCTTCCCATTCCAAATTATTCCTTATCTCAAATATCTAGAATTCAAATCACTACAAGAAAGGAATAATGATATATCCAATACTATAAGTTAACTATAAAGTCTAAAATAGCTATTACATTTAATTATTTATATCTAAAGTAGCTATATGTCATAAATAGCTACATAATACATCATTTCTAGTAAAAATTGAAAATAGAAGAAGTATTCTTAAATAAAGTAAACAAACAGTTATTAAAAAAGTAAAATTTGTATACAATATAGTACCCCTTTTAGATAAAATAGTTCTTCATAATATAGTTGTAAATTAAGACACACACACAAACTTTCACTTAAAATAGCCTAAATATGTATAGCAGTAAATTTTTAATAATAGTTTTTATATAATAGGCTATATCAAAGATAGTATAATTGTTAAAATAGTCAAAGCTCGCACATATGGGATTATCCCGGCTGCGAGGATAAACAAACTCAATAATCATTTGATCAAAGTTGAGAGGTTTAAAGTTAATGCACATTATATTAGGTCATTATAGGGTATGCATGTATGTACACTTAATCAAAATTGTTGCAGTTGATAATTAATGCACAACTTATAAACTCATTATTTGTGTATTCAATCAAAATTTGGGTTTGAAACATGTAAGAAAAATATTGAAGTAATAATTCTGATAAATATATGTTTACAATTCATGCACATTCTAAAGGGTCATTTATTAGATTATTTAGTCAATGATTTGCAGTTGACAAATAATAATAATCTTATATATCTTTGGATTTGAAATATGTAAATAAATATTGCAGTAATAATTCCCTTAAATATCTGTGTACAATTCATGTACATTATTTAACTTCATCAGATAGGATATTTAATCAACGATTTCCCTTCATTAACCAATCAGGTAATTTAATTATTATGATATTCAATCAAAATTTGGCTTTGAAACAATTTGTACATAAATATTGCAGTAATAATTCCGCTTGATATCTGTTTACAATTCATGCTTATTGCATAACCTCAAAAATTAGCCTATTTAATCAACGTTTAGCCCTTGAAAATTAATGCACACCAAATGAGGTCATTAATTAAGGTGTTTGATATAAAATTGCCTTTGAAATATGTAAATAAATATAATGGTTTAATTTAGCTCTATACTGCAAAATTGCAACTAATATTTGTACAAATGCAATAAACAACCAGAGATAATATAAAATATGTAAAATGATATTGTATTCAAATTTTGTTTGTCAAGTATATGATTGGTTTATATATCGGATTGTATTATATGAATTTCTTACTATTTCATTCTCATGTATGTAAAATACTTATAGATTTATTATTCTAATTACTACTGACCTTGATGTTTATAATGTATTATATATATATATTGTATGACTATGTATTATGTACTAGTCTTGAATAAAGTTCTGTTCTGTTCTGGTAATAATTCCGTTTAATCCATGCTAACAATTCATGCACAATGTATAAACTCATAATTAGACCACTTAGTCAAAACTCCCCCATTAAAAAAGTAAAAAATAAACGCTGCAAGAATAAATTCCATATATATTGAACTTAATAATTAGGGCAAGGACTTATATACATAAATATGTATGTATTAAGTCCTTGATTAGGGTAATTAATCAAATAGTGTATATGAAGTAATCAAATGGGATTTGCAAAATGTATATTACTCACTTCATTATGATATACACCACATGTATAAATGTATTTTTCAACAAAATTATTTGCCATTAAATTTAGTATATTTTCAATTGATGCACATTGTATAATCTCATCAAATTAGGCCATTTAATGAGAGTTGAGATGTTTACAATTAATGTACATCATATAGGATCATTAAGTAGGGTATTTACCGTAATCTAAATATGACTGTGAAATTAACACAGCTTATCCAGAGGGATTCTGTAATAATCATAAGTTCATTTCAAAACATATGTTTTATATAATTTGTTAATTTCCTCACTTCTGAATAAATCTAAATAATTTACAGAATTGCAGTTTACCTATAATTTTAAGGTCAGATAGCTTAATTGGATAGAGCAACCCAGGCCAGTAATTGGCTATGGGGAGATTTGGGTTCAAATCCCAATCTGACTATCATGGATAACTGTAAACATTTTAAAAATTGGGAATTTAGTTTGTACAGTTTGTTTTTTACTTACAGTGTGGGCAGTGTAATTACTTCAAATTTGAGCAGTACATGCTAATTAATTAAAAATTCCAACTACATCACACATGTAATATCACGTCTAGTAAAGCAAATAAGATTCCTAACCTCCTTAGACGTCAACTACATGACTGCAACCAAGAAGTGAAAAAGAAGGCAATTACATCTCTCGTCCGCCACATCTTGAGTGAGTACTCTTCTTAAGTATGGGACCCTTATTTATCACAAGAGTGGAGAAAGTTCAACGTAAGGGAGGCAGATTTGTTACCAGAAACCATTCATATAGACACAGCGTAACATCAATGCTGAATTATCTCACCTGGCCGCCAGTACAATATTGTCAACAGAACAAAAGACTAATATCCTTTTACAAAGCAGTCAGTGAATCAAGATTGAGTCAACATTCCTGATTATGTTGCCCGCCCATTGCGACGTAGCACGAGAACACACAACCAAGCTCTTGTTGAACTCCCTGTCAACTATGAACACTACAAGAACAGTTTCTTCCCCTAGACTATCTATGAGTGGAATGTTTTGCCACCTGACCTAGTGTCGTAGTGATAGACACTTCTGTAGACAACTTAATTCAGTCAACAGAAATACACAGTCCATGCAATACATGGGTTTTTATTATTTTAACTATAGCCTTTGTGATGTTGTCACTTGCCAGTGATGCATTAGCCCTTGGCAGCATTGACATCAGTCTATATAGAACTTTCTTACTTCTTTTAGCTAAGATATGATTCATATAGAAATATAGAAGGCGTCAATGCCTTTAATTGAATATTTCATATCATACTAACATTGATCAATACTGTATTTTATACGATAAACTTTTTCATTGTACAGTAGATTCATTTTGTTGGTTTCTTTTTTACTTTTTGGCCCTTTTGGCTAAGATAACCGGTGTTCTAGACCGACAGTGAGTTGTGAATGATTCATGTTTTTTGGTGCTTTCAGTGCTTTGATTTTAGTAGTCCCCAGTAATGATCATTGTCAGCAAGCGCAGCTGATTAATTGATGCACTGCAACTTGGAACGGGAACCAGTTAACAAGCGTCCAGATTTACGGAAGTTTTTCGCATATTGATGTGCATGCACAGTTTACTCCTGTTTATGAACATATACCTCGTAAGTGTTGATTCTTGTTGATAAAATTTGATGTATTTAACGATGAAATGTAATTGATGACTGTTTTTATTTGTGCTGTAACTGCTAGTTATGTGAATGTCATATGTTTTCGCGAATTTACGATATTTCGTTACAGGTAATAATGACTAAAGGCAGACAAGACGCTGATACGTTAGACCGTATAGGTTGTAATGGGGTAAGGGTTAGAACCTCTTCTGCCTTTAGCCGACTTTGTATCATTCCTTCTGCATACAGCGCAAATTCGGAAGAGCAAGCCTCTCAGTAGTGATGCCAAGTAAATTGGAGTTACTTCCCTTGGCGAATTTCCTGAATATTTATTTTTCGTATCACCTAACCCAAGAATGGTACCTTTTTATTACGGTGATTTAAAGCTATAAAAACAATCGAAACACGGGTCCAAAATGCAATTAATAGTTTGATAGATGATGAAACATGTGGGAAACATGCTAAATACTGAGAAATACGCTTTCTATCGGCCGGAAAAATATATATGAAAATTTGAGAAGTCAAGCTTTTGGATATTACGGGCGATTACGCTCGATTATTTGGTGTGTTCTTTAGCAGCAAAGTGTCCTTTGAAGTATTAAATGCAATTTTTGAAAGAAAACATCCGGAATATACTGTAATTTCAACATATTCCAACCCCAGTCCTAAAATCCAAAATGGCAGCAAAGTGTAAGTAGCGAACAACTATGTACAAGCAACGTCGTAACTATTCCGTTTAAAAGTGGATGACAGCTTCAGATTCTGATAGCACATGATGAGAACATATTTCAATGTGTTTATTACATTTAAAATATATCCAAGCATTTAGTATTTGTGCTGAAATTCACTGTAAATGTTAAGAATATTTGTCGCAAATATTTTCGTACCATTCATATTTTGAGAGTTTTACTGATTTCTTGAACGTAAAAAAGTTTTTTAATTTGACATTAAGCACAAAACTATTTTGCCATTGAAATGTATCCATGTTAACAAATGGCTTTTAAAAGAATATTGGTAATGCAAATGTATATGAAAATTTTGATTATGCAGTTTATCATGATTTTCTTGGAAGTTGGAATAATTAATGTTCTTTCACTGTTTCACTTTCAGTTGAACTTGAATATTAAGTTATGAATCAGCCAGTTGATAATGATAGTGACAGAAAATACATTTGAAAGCTTGTCTGAATATATTACAAAAAAAGTATTAAGTTGGGTCCGGATTTTGTGATTTTTTAAATGAAGTGAATTTTGATGTCGAATATTGGACTTAGGAAAACCATCATAACTTAAGTTTGAACAAAGATTTTTCAATAATTCTTTCACTTTTGTTATCATAAATGATAGCTCTGTCTAAGAATATATAGTTTTACATATTTGATGTTAAGAAAAAAATCATGTTGCCATGCTACTCTCAGCCTTACAAAGATCTGCATGTAGTCAGTACCCTGTTTACCGGTGTTATACAAATAACGGTGCATCTTATAATATCCGTAATATACACTTCTCATGCATTTTAACTTACCATTGTCAACAGAGTTAAAATGTCATTTTGAGGATAAGTAGATGCATTAGAATTAGTTTAGTATTGAAAAATACATATGAAATATTAATGATTCAATAAAAATACGAAGCTTTTCTCTGAAAAAAATAGCCCTAGGGTTCCAATTATCGACAAAAATATATATTGGTATGAATTTGGCATTGCATTTCGGTACTATATGAGTTATGGTCTATGCTTGCTGATTGTTAAGAAAGTAAGCTTTCAAAATGACCCAATGCCAAAACTTGAGCCCAGGTCACTTTCAAGCACAGCAAAGCGGACTATCTTTTGGAAAAAACACATCGATACATTCAAAGTGGGTAAAAAATGTAAAATTTGCTCAGTATTTGATGATGTATGCAAAATAAAATGCCACACATTTGCATGAATACATTATAATGTGATTTTCAGCACTTTTTTTATAGTATATATGCATAATTAATTATGACAGGAACTGTCATTGATGTAACCATACTGGTTCCCAGGGAATTAGTTGAGCTTGACTTTAAACCTGATTAAATAACATTGTCCTGAAATTATTGAGTTAGATTTGTCAATAAGTATGTAAAATATGTCTCGTTGTTTAGTTATGTTATTTAGAACATCAAAACGCTAGAAAACCAGACTATGGTAGACAATATTCTTATGGCAACTAAATATTGGTAATGTCACATGTAGCTTCTACGAAGAAGAGTGATTTGGTTTTCCACAGTCCAATTTTGTTATATACAACTGCTAAATATGTGTTCCTGATTAATTTGACACAGTCATTCACAACAATATGTACATTGTCAGTTTCACATTGGCAAACAGTATTATTGTCAATAATTGGTCCCGAAAATTGTTCCGACTCATGATAATTAGTATGTATACAATCCAATGACATCACAAGTTAACAAGTGTTGAGTTAAATATATTGCATTGAGTTGAAAGGTCAAAAGTTAGTCTGTATTTATGTTGAGACGGTTCATTTCAATGTGCCTTTTGGAAATCGTGTGGCACTAAAATGTTGCAAAAATTGTGGATAATTGGTACCCTGAGAGATGTACTAGATTTGTTTCACTGCCGTCTGCATTTTTGAATGCAGGTGCTCGTTTTTATGCCACTTACGTTATAAAATAATTCTGTATTGTAATTATACCCCCAGATATGAAATATATGGGGGCTATATTGGATTCACGCTTGACGGTCGGTCGGTCGGTCGGCCGGTCGGTCGGTCGGTCGGTCGGTCCGTGCGTCTGTAGACACAATTTGTCCGGAGATTTTCTCAGCAACTACTTACAGGATTTCAATGAAACTTCACAGAAGTGATCAGTAGTAAGCCTAGTTGTGCATGCTTAAAGCAATTTTCGTTCGGATTAATTTTCACTGAGTTATACCCCTTTGTTGTTTTATTCAGTATATACAATAGGCAAATTTTGTCCGGACAATTTCTCAGCAATTACTCACAGGATCTCAATGAAACTTCACAGAAGTGATCAGTAGGAAGCCTAGTTGTGCATGCTTAAAGCAATTTTCGTTCGGATTAATTATCACTGAGTTATACCCCTTTGTTGTTTTTATACAGTATATGCAATAGGCAAATTTTGTCCGGACAATTTCTCAACAACTACTCACAGGATCTCAATGAAACTTCACAGAAGTGATCAGTAGTAAGCCTAGTTGTGCATGCATAAAGCATTTTTCGTTCGGATTAATTTTCACTGAGTTATAGCCCTTAGTTGTTTTTATACAGTATATACAATAGGCAAATTTTGTCCGGACAATTTCTCAGCAACTACTCACAGGATTTCAACGAAACTTCACAGAAATAATAAGTTGTTAGCCTTGTTGTGCATGCTTAAATAATTTTTCATTTGGATTGATTTTCACTGAGTTATAGCCCTTTGTTTTTTTCTACAGTATATACAATAGGCAAATTTTGTCCTATTTGTCATTGATTACTGCAAGGAATTCAATAAAACTTCTCAGAAGTGATAAGTAGTTAGCCTAGTTGTGCATGCATTAAGCTTGTCTTGGTTGGTTAAATTTTCACTGAGTTATGGCCCTTTGTTGTTTTTTATACAGTGTATATACAATATCTCAGTAACTACTCATAGGAATTCAATGAAACTTCACAGAAGTTATAAAAAGTAAGCCAAGTTGTGCATGCAATAACCAGGTTTTGTTTGGATTAATTTTCACTGAGTTATGGCCCTTTGTTTTATACAATTAGGTAAATTTTGCCCGTACCATTTCTCAGCAACTACATGCAGGAATTCAGTGAAACTTCTTAGAAGTGATAAGTAGTTTGCCAAGTTGTGCATGTCCACAATAGGTTTTGTCCAAGTAAATTTTAATGAGTTATGGCCCTTTGTTATTTTTTATATAATGTATATTTAAAAACTGGTCAGGATATATCTAAGCAACAATTTGCAGGTATTAAAAAAATGAAAATGCATTATATTTCCCTCTGTAAAATGTAACAATTACTGTGTCAAGGCCGCATCTGGGGGTATTCATCACCTTTAGTGATAGTTCTAGTTATTGTTTGGAGTTTAACCAAACATGATAATATCACTGCTACATTATGACGCCATGTGACCTTTGAACAGAGGTTTCTACTTTTATATTATTATTTAGATCATTTGAGGAAAGAAAGATGGCGACCGACTGCATTGTATTTGTTGATTGTGGGCACTAAATTAGTACAGTTTTTGAACATTTGACTATTGGCATTCGTAAAGAAGTTGTATACCTATAATTTTCAATGGTTCATGGCAGTGATTTTTTCTCTTTGTTCAATTTCCAGGGTTCTCATTAAGTTTGTGGCCAATAGGCCCAAAAGCTAGACTAACAGGCCTGCTAGGGGGGTTCCAGGCATTTTCTAGCAATATTTTATCAACTTTTGAGATTCCTAACAGGACAAACACATTTCTAGGCAGCTAAATTGGCCTGCAGCCTGCTGTTTTTGAGAACCCTGAATTTCCATTCTAAATTTCGCTACACCATTATCCAGTGCCACCTGTATATTTATGTGTGGAAATTAAGATTGCGTAAAAATTCTTAAATAACTTGTATAATTTACTTCATTCGATAGAAATAACAATAATCTGCATGAATGCGCTTTAAAAAATCTGTTAAAATGTCAAATTTGAAATAATAAACTTAATATTTTATGTTGCGTGTAATAAACAATATCGACATGTGCAGACTTAAGCCTGTCATCCAAATCCAAACCGTATACATTTACCATCAGACAGTTCAATTCTAAATTTAGATCTTTAATGCATACCTAGGAATAACAAAAGTTGATTATAAGTTTAACTTGCCAACGTTTCGTTGACATGCCAGCTTATTTAAACTTAGACTTAAATTATTTGCTTTTAGCGAAATTTCAAGAATAGGCGATTTTAACCATGACACCGGCATTTAACCGCCATTACACCGATTTTATTTTCAGTTGGAAAATAGTTGGAAGAAACAAAACATTAATGCACCTTTCCGAATAGGTACATGTATGTTGGAATAATTTTATATTCTAATGAGTATAGAGACGTGTTTTCTACCTATGGAATGGATCACTTTGGTCACAGATGTTGTAGTTGTCGAGCCCAACAGGTTTTAATTGGGGATTTTCCGCACACAAATATGCAGATCTTTGTTTAAGACTGTGTGGGACGGGGCCAAGTAAAAAAAGTACTTCATCACCACAAACAGTCTAATTTGTTGTACAAATGATAATTATAACTCATACAATATTTGTGACTGAAGTGAACCGTTTAGTTGGTAGAATTCATGCGAACATAAATTACTTTAACATAATATCTGAAATGTGCATTTGTTGCTTCGTTTCTCCATTCTTTTTCTAAAGATCTGGGGCATATTGTTTTTGGTCACTCTGTTTGTCTGTTTGTACCAAACTTTAACCTTGCCTATAAAATCAAAACGCTTGCACCTACATTCATCAAACTTCATATGTAGGTTCCTCATGACAACCTCTACAGGACCTGGGCAGTGTTTAAAAAAAATGTATATTTCTTTTAGGATACTACTCCTACATTTTTCATGGGATTTTGACCAAACTTTCACAGACTTGTTGTTACCAAGAACCTCCACACATATATTACGGGTTTCGTGATTCGAAAGTAATGTGTAATTGGATGTATTTTTAATTACATGTAATTAAAATAATTAATTACATCATGAAAAAGTGTGTAATTACAATTACCAATTACATTTTAATTACTTTATACATGACTGTATATTCACTATCAATCTTTACATTTCTGAAAATTAATGGTCTCCCGCTTAAATTAGTGGCATGATACATATACATACAAAAGTCTTGCTCCTCCCAATTCATGTTAAACTTTTCAACAGCGTGCTGGAAACAGGGTTTCTACCAGCCTCTTGGTTGAATGGAATCATTATGCCCATATATAGTAATAAAGGCGACCCCAAACTAGCATCAAATTATAGTCCGATCACTATTTTGTCATGATTAGGAAAACTTTTGACTTCAGTTCTGAATTTTAGGCTCACAAATTTCCTAAATGCATACAATGTTTTAGATGCAAATCAGGCAGCTAGGATTTAGAAAAGTTTTTTTTGAGCCAGGACCATATATTTTTACGCTTCATTCAATTATTAGTATACTGAGGCAAAAAAAACGTAAATTGTACTGTGCATTTGTTGATTTTTCTGCAGCCTTTGATAAGGTGGATAGAGTAAGTCTGTGGCAAAAATTATTGTCTACAAACATTAATGGAAAAGTTTTCAAAGTTATTTTCAATATGTATAATAACATTAAATCATGTGTATCATTTAATGGCTCTAAGACTACCTTCTTTACCTATGAAACTGGTGTTAGGCGAGGGGAAAACTTGACGCCACTATTGTTCGCCGTTTTTTTTACTGATTTCCAAACTCATATTGAGGTCAGCGGAGGTAGGGGTAATACCGTATAGAACTCAAGGACACATTTGATGAATGTTTATGGCTTAAACTATTACTGTTACTTTACTCTGATGATACGGTAATTCTGTCAAGCTGCCCTATTGACTTCAAACGCTGTCTTAACGCGTTTAATGAGTATTGTGACAAGTGGCATCTAACAGTCAATTTAAGTAAAACTAAAGTAATTGTCTTCGGTGCTCGGAATACCCAAAATATCGTTTTTACACTTGGTGAAAATCCTGTAGAGCTAACAGCCACTTATCACTATCTCGGGGCAACTTTTGCCAATTCAGGCTCCTCCTTACATGCACGCAAGCATATAGCGAAACAAGCCAAAAAAGCTGTATATTAATTGTTCATGAAGGCAATTATAATGCTGATTTACCAGTCGTCCTTTCCCTGAAATTATTTGACCAATACTCACATATGGGTCTGAGGTTTTCAGTTTTGAAAACTTGTTAGAATCTGTTCATAATTACTTCTTAAAAAAACTACTTAAGGCGCGTAAAAGCACACTGACTTATATCCTTCACTGGGAACTTAACCGTTACCCCATTTCTGTTGTTATACAAAGTCGCTTAGTAGCTTTCTGGTCTCGCATGATTAATGGTGACAGAAACAAACTGTCATACCAGATATATAATTATATGTTGCACCAAACAAATACAAACTATGAATGGATAAACAAAATCAAATCTATCCTTGATTCGGTAGGTCTATCAGACATATGGTTAACATTCATAAAATGGCAAAACAAACTTTAGTAGATTAGTATATTCAGGAATGGTCAGGCCTTAAAGAATCCTCAAATAAAGCGAAGATCTACATGTGGTTTAAACGAAAGTTCTGTCTTGAGGAATACTTTTATGTTCTGCCTCAATTTGATGCATTAACTATGTTCAAATTCCATAGTTGTAATCATAAGTTCCCCATTGAGAGAGGACGCTGGGATCATACTGCACTTGAAAATAGGAAATGTCGCTTGTGTGATACTAATGAAATTGGCTCTGAACAGCACTACATTCCGCTGTGAAAGAGAGACATATCTAACTAATATTGGCATTAATTCAATGTGTACACTACGGTAGTGCTATGCACTGACCTGTGTTATTCTGCTCGGGGCATTATGGGTATTTGCAGGAACTACTTACAAAATGGAAATTATAAACAATAACATAACGTCACCGTATGGTACACATTGGAGCCAAGCGTACTTCAACATTGCGTTTCAAACAAATATAGTAAATGTTAATTCATGATTCATCTATATGTAAGATACTACCCCAGTCTAATCTAAAAAGACATGTGTTTTACATTTATTTTTTTCTTCTTCTCTATTCATTGCTGGATTATACCTGTTTATACAAAAACCTATCTTTTGTTAATTTAGTTACCCATGCAATTTGTATGGAAACTATTATCACTGATTCTCACCTATAACTGATTGTATAATGTATACTGCCAGAGGGGTTTAAGTGTCTACTCTTGAAAAAGGATTATCTCAATTATCAACTTGACACCATGATGTTTTGTGAAATAACTAATTGATTGAATATTTATAACAACAATTTAAAAGATAAACCAAAGACCCACATCATTTTTCATATTTTTCACATATTTTCATCTATTTTTTTTTCATATCCCAGGGCTCACACTGGCCAGCGCCAAATGCGCAAAAAAAAAAAATTTGCACATTTTTTTCCCATTTGGCACATAAGTTTGGGGCATACATTTTCTCAATATTTACTTTATGTTGTAAGGAGCAACGTGACCTCAGACATTTTGCCGATGGCGTAATTTATTCATTAATCAGTTGTAGAAGTACAAATTTACTTTCGCTTTACTTATCAATGTATAGCGATAAAGTCAAAACATCACCGAATGAAATTATTATCTTAATCATGAATAAACGCCCGCTGTACGGTCCGATTCTGGTATTTGAAAAACGTAAAAACGTAGAAATAAAACAAACATATTATTTTTATGCTGTTGTGAGTCTAGTTTTTGGACTTGATTTTTATCAAAATCAAGTCCTTTGTAATCGGTGAGCAAACTTTTGTCGCTGGACTCCATAACAGCTTGGATAAAAGAATGCCGCATAAAGGAAATAGCTATGCAACCAAATGATGTGATTATATAGAAGTATCTGGAATCTTTCCCCAATTAAGTATGTCAGATCTAAATATATTTTAAATCATTTTTATTGTAACTACATGGAAAGAGTCATGTATCTAAATATGTGCTTGTCAGTAGATACGTGAGATATTCAAATGTGTAGAATTAAAACCGCATATCCACTGTCCAATGAAATATCTTGCCGTAAAAGTAGTTCTACTTTCGGCTTTCGTTCGATAGTTCAGAAACATCTCTACGGACGTATTCATGCATTTGCAACAATCTACCATCGATGTATGTGTTTTGTGCCTTTTTAACATTTCTTAATATTACAGGGCGAATTCTCATATAATTGTATTTCCGTGATGTTCACACCAACTAGTGTTAGCTTGATGAAGCAATCGGTATTTATAGACTCACTCCCCACAGCAGTTACTTTCCTTGATAAGTACAAAAGTTACAGTAGCAAAGCGTAACCGGTGTGAGGAGTTACTTTGGAGGTTGAAAGACAAGCTAAGTATATAGTATGAGATTTGATGAACAATTTTAAAACCATGGAACCTGGTACTACCACAGAACAATGGTAAGATGAACTGTCTGCTTGTATATGACTATATGAAATACTGTTGTATAATGGGCGTCAAACCAAACAAAAATAACAAAAGGATGGGAAATTTGTATGCTATACAACATATGGCTCAGTATGATGCAATATCTTATAAAGTCTATGATGGGTTTAAACTCTGTCTATTTTATTGAGCACTGTGCAATTGCATTAAATGATGACGTATTTAGGGCCGCCCTAACAAATGTTTGGTCACGTAGCGCACAAACTTGACTTACTTTCTCCGTACCAGGTTCTCGGCACATTTTATGCAATATATTTTTCAAATTTCAAACGGAATGTGGACATTTCATTGGACAAGAAATTTGGACAAATGTAACACTGTCTTAGTTTGTTTTGTTATGATCCTTTCCTCAAGTTCAACATGTATTGATATATTAATGTACCTGAACACAGATCAAGGTTTGAAGACTTGTGTTCAATTTCATAGTTTGCCAAAAAACCAAGGTTCTACTGTTTATAATTGAATGTAACAAACAACTTATTACACCAAAGTTTCTGGGTTTACTGATACTTTTACTTTCAATTTATAAGTATATATGCTACATGTATAATATAAAGAACTCAAACAAGTTGTATGGATAATAATAATCAAAGTGGACAATAAATAAAATGTCTAATTAACAATTCTAACCTTACCTAAAAGTTTACTTTTACATGAAGACCATGAATTTAGAAGAAAAGAAATATAATCATTCAGTCTATGAATTTAGAATTTTGGCCAAAATAAAACTAGAGCTGTCACAGACGTTACTAATACCCCCACCACTGCTTTGACACTAAGAATGTGAAAGTCAACTATACGGCTAAGTTCAAGGGGACATAACTCTGCAATGAGTGAATCATTTGGCATGAAAATTGTGTCTTGCACATCTACATTTAATATAGATAATATATTTCAAGTTTCAATTCAATCCCTTGAAAAATGTGGAAGTAGTTCACTCCACAAACTAAGACTGCCATAGAACATTATATGGCAAAGTTCAAGGGAACATAACTCTGGAATGAGTGAATCGCTGGGAATGAAAATTGTGTCTTGCACATAAACACTTCATGGTGATTACATATTTCAAGTTTCATTGCAATTGCTTGTAGTATTTCACTCCACAAACTTTTGATACTTTATGCGGACGTACGCACCAACCAACCGACCGACAAAGTGATTCCAATAAACCCCTCTCAAACTTCGTTTGCAGGGGTATAATCAAAGCATCCCTTAAATTCAACGATCGCTCTTACCACTATCAATGCATATAGACTATATTTACTCTTCTATATGTAAATGATACAGTACAAGTTTATTTTCTGAAAAACTTGTCTTCTTACAGAGGTAAATTGCTACAGAAAAAATGGTTGTTTGTCTAAGCAAACAGTCTTCTGAACGTCTGTAAGATGACACCTTTGAAGAAAATACAAGTAAGTGTATATGACTTACACAGCGATAATGGATTATGTGTAAAATATATGCATGGGTGATTATAGATCTATATGTACATGTATACAAGAGGGCCATGATGGCCCTTTACTTGCTATTTGAGTGAAGACAGCAACTTTTATTTATATTATATCTCAGGTGCAAGATTGAAAACTACTGGATTTATCAATTACACTCACTCCATCAAGTCTGAATCAATGTCTCCAGTTAGTATAGAATTATATAGCTAATTCATACAGGTTTATTTCATATCAATGTTTAACTATTAGTGTCTAACACTGACCTACAAATCATCATGAAGGACATTCTGAGCAACTTTCATCAAGACTTGATCAATTAAAGAACAAGATTTTTACTTAATAAGGATGTATTTACTTAAGTATTATTATTAAAGGAACATCCATGGCCCCTCCAGCTCGGACAAGGAAAATCCAGACAGACTAACTAACAGACTTGGGGTCAATTACTTTGAAATGTAATTAATCAAATTACAATTACATGTGGGTTCTTCAATTACCATAACAATTACAATTACACCCTTTTCCCCAAAGGTAATTAATTAAATTACAATTACTTTAGAAAAGTAATTAATTACATTACAATTACTTTAGAAAAGTAATTAATTACATTACAATTTCATTCAAGTACATTTAACTCAAGAACTACTGTAAAGATACTGAACAATTTATAAAGCTCCATTAGTTTTTTGGATGTTAAAATTAAAGTAGGTCTTATTTTACCTAGAAAGATGTCTTATCAGTGAAACCAGAAACTGACTTTTATTTGCAATAAAAACATTCCAAAATTTCATTTTCTAATAAAGATGTACAATAGTACATACAGAATAATAGCACAGTATTTTTTCAATGATATTGCAAAAAATAAGAAAAAGCATGTGCCAACATTTTTAAGAGACATGGCTAAAGAGAGGCATTATGTAAATATTGCTTTAGAGCAAATATTATATATTTCTTATAGTTTACTATGATTTTACATAACACATAAAATGATGTTGTTCATGACACTTTAGTGTCTTCCTATTTCACTGTTGCATTTTGAAAGCATCAAAGTCAGTATTTTTTCGGTATTTTTTCCATGTTTACAACAAGTAGACATACACAGAAATGAATTTGTCCACTATTCATATCATTATTTAATGAACAGAACATAGCTGTAATCATTCAGGTATGTACATGTATGAGGATAATTCAGGGCTCACACCAGCTAAGTTTTTGCTTGCACTAAGGTATGAGCCAAATGAAAAAAGTTTGGGCCAAATTCTTGAAACTGTTGTGATATGGACAAGTACCAAACTGACAGATATAACATTACAAAAAAAATAAAATCAATGCCTGCCTTTTAATGTTACATATATATGTATAGTGATACCAAAGACCTATACTAAAGTATAAATCTTTAATTTGTGATACATACTATAGATGCTATATTTTACATGTGTATAATTATGGTATTCACATAATAAATAAACATTTATAATCTCTTATAACATATTAATTACTAAAAATATTTTTTGGCCACCTGATACTTTGAAAAATGTTTGCACAGTTGGGAAAGGTTGAATTTCTTTTATTCTATCATCTTTGAAGTCACAATTTTAAGTGTGCCTGTATTATGATCATTTATGTATTATACTTATTATTTTCTTATCTTTTAACTATTTTGATTACCGTTTATACCGTAACAATGGTCAAACAGTAAGAAACATTGAAATCATGACTGATGGGTATTGATTGTTAATCAAATAACTTAGACAATACCATGCAGTTCCTTAAGAATAAACTATCATAGATCTAGAATTTGTTGTTAGCTAAGTGAAAATCCATTGTTACAATTAAATGTTGGGTATTATTATTTTAGTAACGAAAACACACTGAATGCCCCCGTTTTCTTTTTAATGTCCCTCACAATAATATATGACTGAGGTATTTTGAGGGCGGTGTCAAATTACATCTATATAGTGATGATTGACAGTTTTTGTCGAGACAATTTAAAACATGCATACGTGACAGAAATTAGGACAAACTGTAAATCACTTGTCGTTCTCATTTTGAATTATATGCTACATATTACTGCGCATCACTTGTGATGTATCGCTTAAAATTCAAAATATGAATGATATCTAATACATAAAGTACATTGAAACCAGTTTTTAGTAATCAACACGCAAGTTGAAATTAAGTTTTATATCTAAAATTTGACATTGATACAGAATTTTTATGGCACATTCAAATATTGTTATTTCTATCGATTCAAGTAAGTTACACCAGTTGCTGAAGAATTTTGATGTATTTAGCATCTCCGTATATATGTATGTATGTATGTATGTAAATAGGCAGCTTTTTGTAAGGCTGAGAGGATGGGCCTTCTGAATTTGTTAATAAAATCAGCCAACCTAAAGATGAATAAGTAAGGCTAGTGTGTACCCAGAAATTCTGAATGCTTGTGGAGCAGGATTTTTATGTACTTGTGCTCAACATACTTAAATGACTTTTAAGCATCTTTTTAAGTTTTAGCCAATATCATTTCTGAAAAAACTTTTCAAACATTCTCTGGGGTTATCTTTCACTCCAGTGACAATACAAAGCCCTACTAAAGTTGACTGTAAGGAGTCTCTTAATTAGTTTCAGTATCTGGTATATCATGCTATTCATGCTATATTTCATCTTACAGGCAAGAAGAAGTACTCATTCATTAGAAGATTGTCTAACTTGCAGCAGAAAACTTATAGTTTCAGATGAGCTGATCAATCTGTCTTTCAACAACAGATATCAATCTTATTTGATAAAGAAAAATGTAAGTCACCATACTACTGGTATATTCAGAAATATAAGTATCCAGGGTAACTATTAAACAAATAATGATAATTGGGCAATCCTGTTTTTAAATATTATTATTTTTAGTTTCCGTGAGCTAGTATGTTAAAAAATGTCTTATTGGTATTAATTATATTATAATACTTTGAATTCATTTTTTTCCAGATAAAAACTATGCTGTGAAGACATTAAAGTTCTCTTTTCTGGATGTATTGTGGAGAGAATATTGTTCTGACAATATTCGAAGGATTGCCAGTGATCTGAAAAATTCAGGAAAAACTTTCATTTCAAGGTCAATGAATTGTCAGATAATTTTTTTAATTGGTCTGTAAAAAAGATTCCTGAAAAGTCAGGGTAAACTCATTTCGAAGCTTGGAAGTAATCAATATAAATGGTGGTTTTGGTCAGTGAAAAATCAGGGATTGTTTTTATATTCATAGTTGCTTGATAACCAAGTTCAAAATCACTGATTATTATACCCCCAGATATGAAATATATGGGGGCTATATTGGATTCACGCGGTCGGTCGGTCGGCCGGTCGGTCGGTCGGTCGGTCTGTGGGTCTGTAGACACAATTTGTCCGGAGATTTTCTCAGCAACTACTTACAGGATTTCAATGAAACTTCACAGAAGTGATCAGTAGTAAGTCTAGTTGTGCATGCTTAAAGCATTTTTCGTTCGAATTAATTTTCGCTGAGTTATACCCCTTTGTTGTTTTTATACAGTATATACAAAGGCAAATTTTGTCCGGACAATTTCTCAGCAACTACTCACAGGATCTCAATGAAACTTCACAGAAGTGATCAGTAGTAAGCCTAGTTGTGCATGCTTAAAGCATTTTTTGTTCGGATCAATTTTCACTGAGTTATAGCCCTTTGTTGTTTTTATACAGTATATACAATAGGCAAATTTTGTCCGGAGAATTTCTCAGCAATTACTGACAGGATCTCAATGAAACTTCACAGAAGTGATCAGTAATAAGCCTAGTTGTGCATGCTTAAAGCATTTTTTGTTCGGATTAATTTTCACTGAGTTATAGCCCTTTGTTGTTTTTATACAGTATATACAATAGGCATATTTTGTCCGGACGATTTCTCAGCAACTACTCGCAGGATTTCAACGAAACTGCACAGAAGTAATAAGTAGTTAGCCTAGTTGTGCATGCTTAAATCATTTTTCATTTGGATTGATTTTCACTGAGTTATAGCCCTTTGTTATTTTCTACAGTATATACAATAGGCAAATTTTGTCCTGACTATTTCTCATTGACTACTGCCAGGAATTCAGCAAAACTTCTCATAAGTGGTAAGTAGTTAGCCTAGTTGTGCATCCATTAAGCTTGTCTTGGTTGGTTAATTTTTCACTGAGTTATGGCCCTTTGTTGTTTTTTATACAGTGTATATACAATATCTCAGTAACTACTCATAGGAATTCAATGAAACTTCACAGAAGTTATAAAAAATAAGCCAAGTTGTGCATGCAATAACCAGGTTTTGTTTGGATTAATTTTCACTGAGTTATGGCCCTTTGTTTTATACAATTAGGCAAATTTTGCCCGTACCATTTCTCAGCAACTACATGCAGGAATTCAGTGAAACTTCTTAGAAGTGATAAGTAGTTTGCATGTTGTTGTGCATGTCCACAATAGGTTTTGTCCAAGTAAATTTTAATGAGTTATGGCCCTTTGTTATTTTTTATATAATGTATATTTAGAAACTGGTCAGGATATATCTAAGCAACAATTTGCAGGTATTAAAAAAATGAAAATGCATTATATTTCCCTCTGTAAAATGTAACAATAACTGTGTCAAGGCCGCAGCTGGGGGTATTCATCACCTTTAGTGATAGTTCTAGTTTACCATAGAATTTGTATGAATCTTGAGAGCTATTTATGGATGTTTGTTTGTTTGTTTCATCATGTTTAATGCCCCTTGTCATAGGAGGCGGACTGTTTACCTAAACCAAAGAGCCAGTACTAGACTCCCATCCTCTGTAAGTAATGGCCTACTTTCTCACATAAGGAGACTTGGTCGGTAGATGGGCTCGAACCCACAACCCTCTATCAGTGAGAGGTTACAGTACGTGATTTGAAGTCAGCGAACTTAACCACTCAACCACTGAGGCGGGTCTATTTATGGAAGGAGAAGTTATTTTTAAATGCCTGTTGAACAATCATTTGACTTTATGTCACTTATAATGTTGTTACTACCTTTTTCCCTCATTTAATTAATATATACATTTTGTAAGCATTAAAACTTTAAACTTTATATACATGTACTTATGTAATCACATATAAAATATTGGAAAAGAACTATTGTAAGACTTTAAAATTAACTGAACTTATGTCTTTTTGTTTAAAAATGATACAACTATACACATGTACATGTAGTTAGTAAAGAACTTTTATATTTTATGTAACTATATCACTGGAAATGAAAATTTGTGTTTCTGTAATGTGTGAAATGTAGGACATGTTGTCTTTTTTTCAAATAAGATCTGTCTATCTATATGATTATGTATTATCTATTTTATTTTTCAGTACTTGGGAGTTCATTGTTGATACAGCCAATGCTAAGTTAAATGAAAGAGAATTTGGACAGGAACAACAGGTTTTTGTTTCACCATATTTCCTATTATAGCTGTCCCTAGAATAATTTGTTGCTTAAGTAATGCTTATCTTGGTCTGATTTTCTTGAACAATTAATGTATGAATGTTAGTTATACTTGTTATTTAACATATTATTTTGGTTGCATTTCTTTCAATTTTGTCATTATAATTGTACAGATACATTTGTAATTTGAAATACAATCTGCCTCATTAAACAAGTTATTTGTACTTTGTAAATTATACAGTGTACATTGTATGTTTTTTTTCTGTTACTTGGATATAACCATCTACATCATTAAAGTTTATAAAAGCGTGACAGTCCTATTATTTGCAGATTAATTGTTTGTATGTAATAGCAGTCATACCCACAAGTACATAAATTTTAAAAAATGAATGTTTGAATTCACCTTTACATTTTCATAAGCTACTATAGAAAGGGAGATAACTCAAAAATAAAAAATCAACCAAATAAAAAGTAATTTATTACATTGATGTATGAGTATAGCTAGACCATGGTTTTTGAGCCGTGACAAAATTATTAAAATAATCCACTAGCTAAGTCAAATAAGGGAAATTGATATTTGGAAAAATCTGACTGAAACATATATTGATAAGATAAGGTATGTATTTATACCCTGAGTTAATTTAGTGTAGTCTTCTAAAAATATGTGGTCAAGCTATATCAGAATTATTACTTACTGATGTAGATATTGTTATAAATAGATGGAGAAATCAGCTGCTGAATTTGGAATACAGGAATGATAATTTATTGATATTGTCATTTAGGAATGAATGATGCAGGAATGAAAATTAATAAGTCTGAGCCCACAGGCACGAAGCTACTTGCATTAACGTTTTTCATCAATGACTCAGATTTGATATTTCATTATCCATTTCAGTCAACAGTCTGATTATCTTTAGATATGAGACAACAAAAACAACATTATAATTTTCTTCCTTTAGGTTCCAATCATCACTGATAAAAAGTGTGTGTAGTCTAGCAGTGAGAATGGAAACATCCTCCTAACAAAACAGCCATTGATGTACCAGAAAAGCAACTAACTGCAAGGCATTGTGCTGCAACTTCGTTTTGGTAATTTCTTTCTCACATTTAAGTTCAACAATGATAATAATTAAAGTTTATAAAACGGTCAAATTGTTGACATAAAATAATCTACATTACCAGCTGTCTAGCTAGTATAATGATTTATAATTTTAGACAGTCCTGCATTCTCATGAGTCATGAGGTAAGGAGCATGGTTAATCAAACATTAGAAAATATTCATTTTGAATCATAGCCATGCAAATATTAAATTTCAATTTATATTTTAGGAGGGTAAATGATTTAGGGCCTTTTGAAAGTAAAATATCAAAAAGTGAATTGTCCAGCCTCGAAACATCATGCAGTCAATATACAGTAACTCGTAATCTGATATTTCTACACTTCTATTATAATTTGTGAATCTATTTCCCTTCCTGAAACATAAACATTTAATTAAAACTTATTGAACATATTTTTCTCACCATGTACCCGTATATTTATTTGTATACCATTGTATCATTTTTATATTATTATGGTTTAATAAAGTTGAGTTAAGTATGGACAAGTTTTATGTATAAATCTTGAAATGTGAATTGATGTTCTCATTGTTGATCAAGTCACACAGTAAACATGCTACAATAATATTACAAAGTATACAATATGATAAATCAAATCTTGCAAGTCAGTGTGTCTGTAACTTTGTAACTTAATTATTACAAGTCACTCACAGTTTTCAGTTAACTTCTAAACCTCTGTAATATTTACGTTCATTACATATCAATTTACAAACAGCTATTGTTGTCTTTGGCTGATGATATTTTAAGAACTATTTTATCAATAAGTAGTTGCCATTTAATTCCTTTTGAAAGTATGTTTATGTTTTTGGATCTATGTGCAATCCTTAATTGATTTCACTTTATTGTAAATTGAAAGAATTTACCAATAATTTTGTACTTCAGTTTCATATTTAAATCATCAAAGTAACATGTTAATGTGTTCATCAATAAAATTAATTTCATGCTAGTACAGACCTCTTCAAACTTTAAAAAAAAAACATGCATATAATATCTAGGATTTTGGTATATAACTATAACCCCTATACAAATTATTGTTCAGGCATTCAACATCTACTTAAACAAAAAGTTGGCCTAAAATTGCTATCCCATAGACTGAAATATCCTAAATGAAATGGTAAATTTGCAACTTTAAAGATCTAATTTACCACCTGTATGTTAGAAGGGAGGCTAATCCCACACAAAAAATGAACATGAATTAATTGTCTCCCTTGTGTGTTTTAATTTTTTACATCAACTTTGCATGTAGATGAACTGATGCAATAGAGTTCTCTATCAACCATTTGTCTGATTCCATTTAAGTTAAGTTACCCATGAATAATGGATAAGTTTACAGTATAGATAAAAAAGATATTCTATTGAAATATGCAAATTCCTAATGGTTCTGCTGGAATTGTTGACTAGTTTTGCCTCATTGTATCATATTAAATTCATTTTAATACAAGTTGTACTGTTTTAACTGCATGTATATTATTAAGAAATGATTAACATGCAACATGGTTACCCATACCGAAAAAAGTTACAAAAAAGTTATGCCTTTTGAGGCAAAAAAAGTTACAAAAAAAGCATAACTAAGTTATACAAGTTTGGAACCATTTATTTCAACATAGTTACAGAAAAGTTATGCCTATTAAAAGTTACTAACTAATATGTAACTTTTTTGTGCCTATTTACAGAGAAAAGTTACATATTAGTTACAAAAAAGTTACACTATAGTTACAAAAAAGTTACACACTAATTTCTATGCATCATTAAGACACAGAAAAGTTACACAAAAATTATAAGTGTATAAAAGTTACAAAAAAGTTACATTTCAGGCATACTTTAGTTACATTCAAAGTTACAAAAAAGTTACATTGTAGGCATTCTATAGTTACATTTAAAGTTACATAAAAGTTACAAAAAAGTTACAGAAAAGTTATATTCTAGGCATACTTAAGTTACATTCAAAGTTACATAAAAGTTACAAAAAAGTTATATTCTAGGCATACTTTAGTAACATTCAAAGTTACATAAAAGTTACAAAAAAGTTACAGAAAAGTTATATTCTAGGCATACTTTAGTTACATTCAAAGTTACATAAAAGTTACAAAAAAGTTACAGAAAAGTTGTATTCTAGGCATACTTTAGTTACATTCAAAGTTACATAAAAGTTACAAAAAAGTTATATTAAAGTTACAGAAAAGTTACACTAAAATAACCGAATTTTCACTTTAATCAGACAAGAAAGATTTTAAATATTAATATCATAGCATTTAATTATTTCTTAAATAATACAAAAAGGATGTGAAAACAAAATCAGTTTACAGTGACTTTTTAAGCACATAGATATTTCTTGAATAAAACACTATACAGTCTATATTCCAGCATTTTAGATGTATTTATACTTAATTCACAAGACAATGGTGATTAGAGTTCTCTTCCTCAAGTTTGTTTTAATTTTTCTTTGTTCAAAACTGACCAATAGTGCATTATTCTAGGTTCATCTACAAAACTTAATAATGCAGCTTTCACATCTTTGCCTTTAATAACAGCAGTCTGGAAAAAAAGAAGACAATATACAATAAAATATGATTTAATAATTTCAATTGATTATCCAACAGATAATGTGCATTAGTTATTGTAGTCAACTTAGAAAGAACATTTGCAAGTGTTTGAATTTCATATGCAGACAACCTTTAAAAGACAGAGAGTAATCTTTACAGAAGCTCTTTATAATATTTTTCAGTCAATACTATATAGTACTAGTAGAAAAACAGCCCAGATCTCTAGCTTGAGGAAATAGGATTCAGATTAATCCAGATCATTAATAAGTTACTATTTCTGTTTGAAAGTTTTATTAAGATGTTTGTGTTCAACTTAGCAATATTAGTTGATGTTAAGATTAAGAAATTGAAAAAGTTTGTGTTTTCTATACATGCATATTGATTATGTTCCAATCATAAATATGACTTCAGTTATCAAACAAGAGTGCCAGGTCTCAAATACCCTAAACCCTATGTCAAGGGCCATAACTCATAAGTGCCTGTGCCAATTGGGCTGGTTATCAAACTTGACGGTTGTGACCTGCTGGACAAGTATCCTGAAAAAAGTGTCGAAGTCCTGGCTAGCCCTTATTAATAAATGTTCTTACCAATGGATGCTGCTTCATTGATCACATCTGGAACTGTTTGTTCATCTTGCTCTAAAGAAATAAAATGCAGATATAAGGAAAATAAATTTTACATAATGTTTCCTTTCCTACCAGAGAAGGAGAAAAAACTCAGATAAAGGCTCATTAAAATCCCAACTGTTATGTCATTAAAATATGGACATAAAGGGGTTCCATTTAAAATGCAGTTAATCCAAATGTCATTTTAATAAATGCTTTATCTCAAATAAATAATATAAGTACCATTTTCTGACTACTATAATTAAAGTCTTGTGTCATTTTTTCCAATTGCTTTTTCACTTCTGATGTGGAACCTGCAGAATAATATAAAAAAATAAGCATAAGTGCAATTTAACCTGTCATTGACTATAAAAAAGCAGGACTAGATATAAAATAACTATGAAGTTTATAATTCATAGCTCTTACAGTTCAAGTGTCATGCTCCTATTCCTAATAAGAATCAAGTATAAACAAATGTAACAAAGGGCAATAACTCCAAAATTAAGAAATACAGAGTAACGGTTCTTGTGCACTGCAGTAATCCTCAATGAGATCTATCATACTATGAACTTTCAAATTCATAGCTCTTATAGTCTAAGAGTTATGCTCCAGACAATAATTATGTATGAACAAATTAACAAAGGGCAATAACTCCAAAATTAATTAATATATATTGTATTGCAGATGTTTTCTTCTGTAAAGGTTGATTATGATTTGTAATGGACGTATATATCTCCCATAAATGTACATGTGTACACAGAAATTATTTAGTTGTTTTATGTTTTATATTATAGACATCACAACGACTAGTGAAATATTGGTCATACCAAATATGTTGATGTACTGTGATGGGTTTTATGAATACATTACTTAAACAACAAATAGAATGCTTACAAGTTGGAAGGACATCATATACATGTAATATCATAAACATGACCCGGGATGATCATGTAAACTTGTAATGTGACATTGTATATTTGTTTTACTCAGATCTTCATGTGAAGTTACTATGACTGTTCTGATATTTCTGTGGAGATGTTGTATTCTCATATTGACGTTGAGATGTTATGTAATGTTGTGTGTTTGTCAACTTTGGATCTACCTGTGAAGTAATAATGCAATATTGAAAGATGGCTGATGTGGCTGGTCGTTGGCTTATTTCTACAAGCCAGTATGTCATTTTTCCCATTTTATGAAAATTATATTTGAAGTTTGGCATATAAATAAGCAAGTTACAAGTTTGTGGACTTCTGATTAACCATATTTAGGTAAGATCTTGAAGCATGTACTTCATTGTAAAGAGCTCATAGAGATGTAAAAGATAATTGTTGTATGGAATAGTTGACATTCACAAATTACTGAAGATGAGAGATGTTTGTTGTTGGTTGTATTTGAGGTTTACAAGTTACTGTACATAGATGAGAGATAGTTGGTGGTGGTGATATGTTTACAAGTTTATTTCCAATGTCCCAGTTCATAAACATGTGTATTTACATAATATACAAATACAAGTGTAAAACGTTAGTAACATAATAGATTTTGTTGTTGAGTGGTATTTGATGTAAACAAGTTACTGTAATCGAGATGTGGATGTAGTTGGGAGGTACTTGTGGTTTACAAGTTACTGTGTACGAGAGGTGACTGTATATGAGAGGTGACAGTAGTTGGGAGGTATTTTAGGTTTACAAGTTACTGTATATGAGAGGTGACCGTATATGAGAGGTGACAGTAGTTGGGAAGTATTTTAGGTTTACAAGTTACTGTATATGAGAAGTGACCGTATATAAGAGGTGACTGTAGTTGGGAGGTATTTTAGGTCTACAAGTTACCATATACGAGAAGTGACCGTATATGAGAGGTGACTGTAGTTGGGAAGTATTTTAGGTTTTCAAGTTACTGTATACGAGAGGTACCTGTATATGAGAGGTGACTAGTTGGGAAGTATTTTAGGTTTTCAAGTTACTGTATATGAGAGGTACCTGTATATGAGAGGTGACTGTTGTTGGAAATTAGATGAGATTTACAAGTTACTAGGGTTGAATGGTGTTTGTTATTGGGAATTAGCTGACATATGCTGAGGAATGCAGGTTGCTGATTTGAAGAGATAATTGATATTGGCTGGTTGTTGTCATGATTTAGCTGAAGTAAGCAGGGTACCCGTCTGTAAATCCTCCCTCATTCTCCACTGTTTTCCCTGTTTTTACAGGGAAATCCGTGTAAAAGACAAGGGAAAAGTATGTAAATATCTGGAAAAAATTATTTTCCACACTTTTCCCTATTTTGCCATCATTGAATAACATGATCAGACAGGGAAAAGTAGGGAAATCTCTGGAAATTTGTACTTAGACAATTTTTAGGTAGGGAAAACTCTGTAAAACACTTAGAATTATTTTGATGCTTGTATATTGTGGAACATAGAAAATTTTGCAAAGGGAAAACAAGGGAAAACCATGTAAAAGACTTAGAAAAATTTGTCTTTGCATCAGAAATTGACCTAAGTTCAAGAATGCAGAAACAGGAAAAAAATCTTTATCAAAAATTAAAATTAATAATACAAGTTTGATAAGTTTATTTATATACAATCCTGTAAGCCACATGGCCCATAAGGATAAATGGTATATAATACAGTGGTATAGCAGAATAAATGAAACATATATACATATACACAAATCAAAACGAGAAGGATTTACATTGAAGCGGATCAGGTACATAAAATCAGTATAAGTAATAATGCAATATCAAATGCAGGGATAAGCAACTTCAGTGATATTACCTATGTAATAGCTCGTATGACTATTACTTTTTCGATTTTGTAACAAGTAAAACTTCTTATCTACTAATAGCACATGCATCACGTTTACATTTTCTGAAAGTTTATTATTTAAACTACAGCTGCCGAGTTTTTAAAGTATCAATTTTGACTGATTGTTTTATTACACCCACATGTTTATACTACCTACTAATGCCATATTTCTAAAAAATAAATATTGTACCATTTTTTTTCAGGCCAACTACATTCTAGTGAATATAGCTAAAAATTAACTTAGGAATATAACAAAATATTATTTCCATCCGAAGGCAAATGTTTTAACCTTTCAGAAAATGTATAATTTATATTATGTATTTTATTTGGTTTTCAAGTTTTACTTGCTACAGAATTTACTAAATGAAGTTTAGAGTTTAAAAGTTGCCAATCCCTGTTATCTATGTCTCTGTAACATCTGATAATTGTTTACAATGAAATCCGTATGTACATGAAAAATCACGGGTGAATTTGAATGCCGCAAACATTTGTTCATGTAGGTAAAATGTGGATGCAATTAGTGGCTACGATTGTGCTTAGTTGGCCAGTATTGTTTATTGATTTGTATTGGTTTCATAGAGGGAAACGAGTTAACTCTTCTTAGATAAAAAGGCAATAAGCCATGCCTGTATCCCCTACTGGACCCAATGCATGAGTGACCATCTGATAACAGATGGCGCCATCAGCTGATAAGCCCCACATCCTGACCATTTCAAATTACTAACATATTAAGGACGCCATTTTGTGAGTTATTTCGTGTTGATTACAGTGAATTTAGAGTGATTTTACATGTCGGATTGTTTTGGATAAACGATTGTCCTATACAGGGCAATATCTTACATTTATCAAACATTGTAAAGCCAAGGTTGAGCTTTGATGAATATTCTGTTGGTCAGAAAGTTGTTGTGAAATGTCCAGGGATGGAAAACATGAAGCTCTCATCAGCCAGATATGTGGTAAGACTTATTTTGTTACTGTAACATTTAGTAAAAAAGCTTTGGATTGACATATTGTTTTGTTAACATTGATTCTGTTGGCTTGTCTGATTATCTGGTTTCCTGAGCAATTTAGCACAATAGAAAGTATTGTATATATGGTAAAATTACACTTAAAATTAATGTCATTGACCCCACATTAAAACATATATGAGTCATCATGATGACTTACAAGCATGGTGGAGCAAAGTTGATGTATCTGTATCAATAACACTCAAGTCTTATTCCAGCTGATTGACAGAAAATGAAAAAAATAATACTTTATTTTGTATAAATTTTTAAAAGGCATGAACAATTTTCAACTTGTTTAATTGACTATGTAAAGCATTGTCGCGTTATTTTAACACTGTTCTACAGCTTGTGCCACTGCTTTGTTTTATGCAGCATTTTATTTTTAAGATTTTCGCATAATACTATTGTCATTTAAGATTGTGGATTTGGTACAATGTGAGTTATTTTAATTTTACAGAATGTGTTCAAGATGCATTTCCTGGGACAGAGAGGTGTCAGATTAATGAGGTGATAAGACATCCCATTAAGCCATCAGCAAACGAAAGATAGATTTTTTGTGTGTGTTTTACTTGTGTTATGTTACTGAAATATTTACTTTTAATAAAATCTCTAACGTTCAAAACTTGCTTAGATTCTTTTTCTTTCATTGTTGATGTTTTTTTTAAAGAAGCATTGTTGAAGGATCTACATACAAATACTGGAATATTTTTATTTTAGTGCTTACAGTACAATATCAATACTATGTGTAATATATTATTAGCTACAAATTCCTCAATTTCAGGTCAGTGTGAAAAGAGGGAAAACCATGGATTTTTTCCACAGTTTTACAGCAATTTTCCAAAAATACCACAGTAGCGTAAAACAAGGGAAATCAAGGTAGAATTGAAACAGTTTTCCATACTTTTCCACACTTTTTATCAACCCTGGATAAGTAGGGAAAAGTAGGGAAAAGCATGGAAAACTTGTTTCAATACTCCCTTGTTTTACATGAACTGTGGTATTTGAGGGAGAATGAGGGCAAACTATGGAAAAAAAATCTTTTCCACTGTCTCCCTGCTTTTCCCTGTTTTTTCAAAGTTTTACATTATTTAACATAAAATTCCCTTGTTTCAATACTCCCTAGTCTTTTACAGGGTTTTCCCTGTAAAGAGTAGGGAGAATTCACAGACGGGTACTGTCCATAATTGATAGGTGTCTGAGGTACACAGGTTAGGGTAAGTAGGACAGAGTCGAGATTTGCAGGTTGCTGTACAGTAGGCAAGAGGTCATTGTTGTCGGGAGGTAGCTGAAGATTGCAGATTTATAACATGAAAATATGCTAGAAAGAGTTAATTTGAATATGTTAGTGTAAGATTTTTGATAGACATTATTTAATGTATCTAATATCAATAATTGTATTTTAGTTCAATTTAACCAGCCACTGATTGTTGATATGTACATGTATCAATATTTGGCACTCTGGGGAGTGATATAGGGATATCATTGTCATCTAGTGTTCTCTTCTGATCTTAATTTCAACAAATTTCATAAATATAGTCCTCCATGTAAACTTTGAGATGGCTTATTTACCTTAATCCATGGAACATAGAGTCATAACTGGTTGACTGAACAGTAGAAATAATGTAAAGTTGTCCTGTTTGACCACAGTGAGTGCTAGTACATGTATATGCAATCGTATCTATATAATGAACATAATTCTGCTTTAATCTTTATATCTATCAATATAATGTATTACATTCACTTGGGTACTACATGTGTAACAGCAAAGACCTATATATAGTATAGGTCTTTGATAACAGGTTTCCCTTCTCTGACTTTACAGTTTTATATTATAAATAAGAAAGTCTGTTTTCTCCAAGTTCTCTTTATTCCGCTACTAGTATTGTATTTCATTAAATTAATTGTTGGTAAGATATTGTCATAGTTTATAGATCTTGTACAGAAAGCAAGAGCAGTAGGTATGTATGTACCTTTGCTGAGTGTATAATTGGACACAGAACCCTAATTGTATGGTGCCTTTATATATCTATGACATGTGTAAGACATGTGATTTTGCAATAAAATCAAAATATTTATTTTCTACACTTTGCAATAATGTACATTATTTTATATATCTACCCACAATTTGTTCATTCAATATACAAGGTTAGGTTGAAAATTGGTAATGTTGTTGAGGGCATCGTGCTTGGACTTTTGAAGACGTAAGAAGTGGTGAAAGACCTTGAATATAAGTGAGGGTGCTATTGGTAATATTTGCCATAAAAGGGGAGTTCAGCTTTTTGCTGTCAATGCTGGTGAAAAAGTAACAACATTTAAAATACGACCAACAGTGCCCACAAGAGCAGTTATCAAGTGAATCGCTTTTTAGCTCACATGAGCACTTGTGCTCAGGGTGAGCTTTTGTGAGTGCTCTTTACTAGGGGCCACTTTTTTGTCAAATTTCCATAAAACTGGGTCAGAATGTTAATATTGACGAAATCTTGGATGAGTTCCATAATGGGGTCATTTGGGGGTCAAAAACTAGGTCACCAGGGCAAAAAAAATGTGAACGATCTAGAAGACACTATTTTGATTGGATGTTCATGAAACTTTGTCGGAATGTTTATTTAATGATATCTTGGACAAGATCGATAAAGGGTCATCTGGGGTCAATAACTAGGTCACCAGGTCAAATCTTAGGAAAACATTGTTAACACTGTAGCTGTCACAGTTTTTATTGGATCTTCACCTAACATTGTAAGAATGTTTGTCTTAAGAATGTGTTGGACAAGTTTGAACATGGGTCAACTGGAGTCAAAAACTAGGTCACCTAGTCAAATCATAGGAAAAAACCTTGTTTATGCTCTTGATGCCACAGTTTTGATTGGATCTTCAGCAAACCTTGTCAGAATGTTTATCTTAGTGATATGTAGGACAAGTCTGAATATGGGTCATCTGGGCTAAAAAACTAGGTCACTAGGTCAAATATAAGAAAACTTAACACTGTAGGTGTCACAGTTTTAATTGGATCTTCACCAGACCTTATCAGAATGTTGGTCTTAATGATTAATGAGATATGTTCGAACATGCATCATCTGTGGTCAAAAACTAGATCACCGGGTCAGACCTTAGATATAAACCTTGTTAACCCTCTAGATGTCAGGGTTTTGATTGGATGTTTACCAAACCTTGTCAAAATGTTTGTCTTTAAGATATGTTGGATGGGTTTGAACATCTGGGGTCAGACGCTAGGGCACCAAGCTAGTAAAATCACAGGAAAACCTTGACATCAACAGACGTCATAGCATAGGTTCAAAACAATGTTTTCATCAGTAAACAATGAGTGTCATGTGAGCGATATATGTCCATCTTGGCCCTCTTGTTTATTATTTTTTTAATTTAAACTTATTTTTTTACATCGATTGTAGAGTAAGTTCTTACAACTTATATTAACTACTCTCGATGACTGCTTCCTGGGTTCTGACCAATACTCGAGCCGAAAGAAGGGATTGTGAAGGTTTTGGTCAAATTCCGCTACTGACGAGATTCTAACCCGCAACCTCTGAGTTAGGAGTCCGATGCTCTACCCCTATACCACTGCTCCTCCCTTTTTTTGAATACTAAGTCTAATCCACCCACCAAACAACTTGGAATATCGCACGTCGATACCAAAAAAACAGTATCATGTTTTTAAGGCAGCTGTTTGTGTTTTCAAATCAATTAAAACGGGATATACAAAAAAAACAGTACTGTAAGAACCAAAATTCGAAATGTGATTGATGATACTTGCTAGATGTGCATTAGATAATACCACAAATCTCAAACAACTCCAGGCCAAAAATGTTGCAAACTAAAATGTAAATTATATTGTTTGGACTAATAGTTTCCTAAAAAGGAAGAGTCAGTTTTGGCCTAAGGTAATGAAGACATTGTTTATTATTCAATCCTGTCCAACTGGGAAATGTGCCCTTCTCTATAATGCTGACAACAAACACATATTCAAGTTCACTTTTGTACAGTTCTTCAACAATGTTGATAATGTTTATTATAATGAATAAATCATGTGAGGATCGCTCCAGTCAGTAATGTTATTTCCTCCCAAGTTAATGAATATATATCTGAAATGAGAAAATCAAGGAAACTTTTTTAAAGTGCTACTTACAATATGACACATTTTGTGCATTATTAATATTTTGTATAAATACTTATCTCTGATTATTGAACTATAGAGTAATTTGGCTGTTTGATTTTCTCAGTCTATTCCATTAAGCTTTATATTATAATAGTTCTCTCAAAGTAAATCCATATGCTTATTTGAAACTAAATATACAGTCTAACCTCATATACAAGGGTCACCATCGGAAAAGACATCAAATGTGGCCTTTATTGACATGTGGACTTTATTTGGAGGTATCTATGTTGTACATGATCAATGACGTTTTAATTAAGCCATAAACATGGTTTCCATGACATACCTAGGTCTATAATGTAGTAATCGTTCAAACATACTGTTGAACTCAAGTTCTAGTTGTTGACATTCCTGGTACACCAAAGAACCTGTGATGCTGAAGGAATGAATTTAATTTTTCATGTGTAAAATAGTTAGGTCTGGAAATATAACTGTCACTGAAGAGTGCATAATGATTCATATTGAATTATGTTTTAAATCAGTGGATGTTCATGTTCTCTCATTTATACTGTATATCATCATATTCTAAAACAACAATGTTTACACCAAAGTGTCAGCTTGGACCAATTGATATCACATACATGTAGTTAGATTGCCACGGTGTTGGATAATTGCAGTGTCACAAGACTTGATTAAATTACTAGCTCGAAAAGTTAAGGTAAAACAGACAGACAGAAAAACAGATCACTTTACAAGTACACTATGAGGATTTTCTAGTCCAGTAGTTTATAGTTTTCCAGTAGTAAACATACAAATAAATGTACAATTCCATACAATACCAAATTTCTATATATTAATATGAAGCAATAAACACAATACATGTATATGTGACACTGCAATTATCCAAAACTACATGTTCAGATTAATTATGTTGACAGACTATTTGTTTCAATACTAGTAGTACATGTATCATCATTGTCTGAGTATAATTATACTGACACTATTGAAAAATAATCTTTTCAACCATTTATATAACTTTGGGTTCTGAATATATAAATCATAGCTGCTAGAAGTAGTCACAGGGATCAAATAATATGAAATTGGTGTCTTTAAAAGTAGTTAATTGTGAAAAAGAATTACATGTATTTCATTGTAATGATAGTAATTTAAAAATTGTTAGCTAATTGAAAATAATTCAAGTGTACATAATTATAACGTATAGGCATCAAATGTTTACAACTAAATCGATCAATTCTTGTAGTTCATGTTGAAATGGGTGTTGTACATAGCTGTCATATTAATCTGTGATATCAAGATTTCTACATACATCTGAAAAATGCTAACATGAAACAAGAAATATCTTTTAAAAAAGATAATCAGTGCAGATACAGTACGAAATTAATGCCTGCATATACATTTTAGCTGTATAGTTTTCAGACATTGTCAAAGTCAAGCATGACGACATTTTGTTACTGGAAATGATTAATTGTATTAATTTTGCCATGGCTGAAATGTACTCAATGGTCAAGGTTACATTTTCTTATTTTTTCTCCCCAGTTATGTCAGGAAATCTTCAAGTTGTGAAAATAATTGCAAAAAATGCTCAATTTAAGCAGAATAATGACTAATAATATGATTCTAATTAATATTAATGAAATTAGGAATTTATCCATATCATTGTAGCTGATATCTGTCATGTTTGTTTTTGTTTACCAATGTTCTTTAAGCTTTGTGTGTTTGTTTGTTTAAATTGGGTTAAGGGCCAGCTAGAGCTTGTTTAACATTTAAATATTTTAAACCATGTGAACTATTGTCATAACAGTTAAAGTCCCATTAGCTGTTTGCTTTAAAAATATATGCAAAAAACAAACAATTGCTGATACATATTACCCCAAGATAATAATTACAAATGAAACAAGTTATTTTTCTTCTAAAAACACTCACTTGGCTGTGAATTTTTCTTTTGTAAACTTGATTTATATAAGTGTGTGACGTCACTTATTGCCGTATGCATAATATGACTGCGGGGGGAAAACACAGCTTTTAGTGGTTTTGGAAACATTTTTTTCTTGCTATAAAGCATCAAGGAAGGAAAACACACCGGATTCCTCAGTTATAAAACAAACAGAACTTATTAGGACCAACAAATTTATATGCTTATGGGACTTTAAGGCTATATACAAAACTCTTGAGTTTATTTTGCATGGTTAAAACATTTCAATATTTAATTTTTTACTGTTGTAAATTTTGATATTGCATTATTTTCAGACTATTACGAACATGGCTAACAATTATGAATTCTGCCCAAAAATGTCCTATTATCAACACTTTTAACCAATGACAAACTTTCTTCTTCAGCTAAAAAGTTGTATCTATCAATTTCATTGGTAACAAATGTAGGTCAAAATCAGTTTTAATACAGCTGCACCGAAAAAGTAAATTGAACGTTGTGACAAAGTACCCAAAGATGGGTGGGAGTGTGGAATATGGAATTACTAGATAGTTGCTCTCCAAATACGTAAACACAATTTTGCACACTGGATAAACAAATTGTGATCTGAATTAAATTTGAATTGAAACGCACTATTCAGTAACCTAGATGTAGCCATGAACATATGCATGGACAGGTTCGTCCTGGGTCTTGTGCAATTCAGGCAACTTTTTCAAGCGGCAGTGATAGAACTGAGAGTACTGTGAAGGTAACATCAATTTGGATTTGTTCAACACCATTTCTATGTAGCAATGGTGTCTCAGTTCTGTGCAGCACGACTCATTACCAACCATGTATTTTCTAAATAAAGACCAACGTCAACAAAGACTACATAATGTTTTTTCCCAATGGTGGCCTTTGTTCTCATGTTTGACTTGTATATTGATTAAGCAGTGGTAAAACAATCTTTAGGTATATTTTATCAATTCTATTTATTGTTATGTGTTTATATGATAACACTTTTAACAGTACTGTATGTTTAATATTATATTGTAACGTACATAATTTTCATTATGTATATTATTTATTTCATGTGTTCGTTGTATTAGTAATATGATAATTTTGGTATATTAGATCGAATCTAATTATCAATTCAGTGGAGAGCAAATGTGCTTTTTATTTGTCATTGTTTATTTGTTGATATGCTTCAGTATGCCTATGATCTATTATTGTTTTTGTATGTCGCTATTGTTTTATATTATTAATACATTATTGATATCAAACTTATTTGTTTCGTGTCCCTATCTCTCTCCCTTCATCCCCACTCTCCATCACCCAGTATGAAATTAGTGTTTTAGCAGAAGTGCATTCATATTCCTAAATATGAATCCCATAATGCGCAGTTATGATATATTTGAGAGATATTTGAAGTTAACAAGTTACTGTATACGAGAGGTGACTACATGTAGTTGTGAGGTATTTGAGGTTTATAGGTTACTGTACAGGAGAGTAGTCTGTAGTTGGGAGATTCTTTAGGTTTATAGGTTACTGTATAGGAGAGAAGGCTGTAGTTGGGAGATTTTTTAGGTTTATAGGTTACTGTATAGGAGAGAAGGATGTAGTTGGGAGGTATTTGAGGCTTATAGGTTACTGTATAGGAGAGAAGGCTGTAGTTGTGAGGTATTTGAGGTTTATAAGTTACTGTATAGGAGAGAAGTCTGTAGTTGGGAGATTTTTTAGGTTACTGTATAGGAGAGAAGGCTGTAGTTGGGAGATTTTTTAGGTTTATAGGTTACTGTATAGGAGAGAAGGCTGTTACAAGTTGGGAGGTATTTGAGGTTTATAGGTTACTGTATAGGAGAGAAGGATGTAGTTGGGAGGTATTTGAGGCTTATAGGTTACTGTATAGGAGAGAAGGCTGTAGTTCAATGAGGTATTTGAGGTTTATAGGTTACTGTATAGTGTAAAGGCTGTAGTTGGGAGGTTTTCGAGGCTTATAGGTTACTGTAAACGAGAGAAGGCTGAAGTTGGGAGGTATTTGAGACTTATATATTACTGTATACGAGAGGTGGTTATAGTTGGGAGGTATTTGAGGTATGAAAAAATATGGTCACGCCCAACTCGGAACTTTTAGGTCCGACTTCAGTAAACACGCAATTGAGTTTCATACTTGACAATTTCAGCTACGCTTTCCTAGCTCTCTGTCTGGTTAGCTCAATGATTGGAGCGTTCGTCAAGAGATTGTGAGTTTGAATCACAGACGAGGCTCACACCATCCGTGCCAAATTTGGCTGAATATATTACATCCTATGTTGAATGGTATAATTGTCTGCCACGATAAAACTGAATAATGTTGAAAATGGAGGTAAATCCGACGCAATAGATAAATACTGTAGGCACTTGATACTAGAAATGATAAAATATGCGTAAAACGCAATAAAAATGAATGGTTAGAGGCCGGAATAATGGACCATCAGATTACTCGAAGCTTAAACAACTATACATGCAGTTCTTACCAAACATTTGCCACTTCTATTGAATTAATTGATCCATATTTGATGAAATAAGGTAATGGTTTATCCAGAACACGCATGCTCCATTAGAAAAAAATACATTTGTAATTCTGGCTTATTCCTAGAATGATGAAAATGCTGTCCTAATGCTTTAATGTATCTGGTGTAATATACTGAACAAAACACCACCGTATATAAGTTAGATATGCACTCGGTATTTCGAGCCAGTTTTCAAAAGCAAAATGGTTTTCCAGTACAAACTACAAGTTCTGAAATTCCGAAATCTTGTGGGTAAATTGATCGATGGCCTTTGAATAAATGCCGATCAGTCGAATTTCTTATAGTAGTGGTTATACATTGTTAATCTTCTTCCGTGTAGAAAGATTTATAATTTCAATGACAATGCAAAACGTATAGATTATTCTTCTATATAAATAAGAATAAGTTATACTAAAAAGTATTAAATATTACAATAATCCTTCCGTTTACAAATACAATGTATACTCAATTGTTACATTCTTGCAATAGACATGAAAATATTAACTTGTCCAAATTTGTTGAAGAAGCCGTGTGTATTAGAAATGCGTTTATATTACAGACAAGACAATACGTTCATCCTTTAATTGATATATATGTATTTGCATATGTAATCTGTTGTTCGTATATATAACTGTATGTGTATTTGTCGATTTACTATGTGTAAATTTAGTATTTGCCGGCTGTATATATATTTGACAGTCGGTTGAATTTAGATATTTTGAGTCCATATGATCAAATTTTGAAGATGTTCATGATCTCAGACCTAGCATTTCAGAATTAAGAACAGGGATATACCAATCGTTACATAAAAATCAGCAATAATACGTTTAGATTCTAACTCTAATTTTTAGTATGATAATATTGACTGAGGAATGAAGATCGCGTTAGCTGTACTTTATTGAGGTGACTTTGAACAGTGAGTATACAATTTAGTACGTAGCAGACGAAATGCAATTGAAATTTAAGGATGTTCTCATAGAAATACATATCTTGCGTACGCTGATACATTTTGTTTATCACGCTTCTAAATGTCTTTCAAAGATCTGTATGCAATGTACATAAGTAATGAGTATTTAATGTGAACTAACGTAATCAGTCGAGAATACTTCCTGTTCGGCAAACATGGTGATTCCCCTTCATATTCATTCTACGTTGATTGTATTATTTATGTACGACATTCGAGAGGTGATCGAGAGTTAATGAGACTTTTTTCGCAAAATTGTTTCTTTGAATTTAGCACTCTGGTAGACTATAATAATTATAAAACATTTTCTACGATATACTAAAAAAATTTTGACATGTATAAATGCACCCGACACGTTGCTATGTAATAAACCATGAGTGGATGTATGTCTTTTGGCCATTTCATAGTTAACATCCACTTATAGATATACCTAGTTAACTTCACCTTTACCTCCAATCATATATCTAACTAAGTCAATTAACATTAGATGATTAGACTGATACATCAACTTTCAGCATTTACCGAAACAATAAATATTTAAAGAAATAAGTGGGTCGGCTCAACATGTTATATGTTGTTTACACTAATTGTGACGTACATATAATATTTTAATGCAATGTTTTCGCTTTTTGAAATCAGGCTTTGGCAGTGAATGAGTTAAAATTTATCATCAATTTAACATTAGCAAAAAGTACATTTATATTTTTTTCGGCGGGTCTATCAAGAACTTAATATATAAGTCCTTGGGTCTTTTAAGCGTGTCGGCGTTTCTGAAATCGGATGTTATTTATTCGTGATAAACTATAGATTTAAGTCGCCAATTTACTGTCCTGGTCTTCGAAATAACTTCAACAAAACGAAAAACGAACTTCATCTGTTCAGAAAAGCAGGAAAAAACGATTATGTATTTTTGTTAAACTTTTGGAATTCGCCATATCGGACGTCGTCTGTAAATGTTCAAAGGGCGACAACCCAGTCGTATACTTTACAATAAATGTTCCAGTTACTTCCTCTCAATCGGTAAATGTTATATGAAATCAACGTCTATTATGTATTTGTTACGTATTGTTATTTTAACATGGCTTTTACAAGGTATTAAGTATCGAACAAAAGGAAGAATGTATGACGTTGGCTTTAATAAACAATGATGTGTTCGTGAAGCACGTTTTTATCATGAGTTCACAAAATGTGTTGACAGAAAATGGTTCGTATTGATATAAAACAATGGCTCATGCAAACGTAATATGAAGTCTTTTATGTTCTTTATGTTACTCAAATCTATTTCTATGATGTCAAACATATACCTTGTTACAAATTCGTGTAACTCAAAAAGTGGAGAAAGTGAACACGCTAGGTATGTGCGATATTTTATTAATCCATGTACACAAAGTAATTGGTTAGAAGTGATGTTTGTTTGATATTCAAATTTGTGTTAATAGGATTCGTATTTCACTGAAAATTACAATATGAATATTTGGATTGACGCGTCTTTTTATCATTCTAAAGACCATAAAACAGATAATACATTAGTGTATCTTGTACTAAGTTGTACATTGTCATTCAGTCATACTGAAGTAATTTAGCACCTTTTTTTAAAAACAATATGCAAATATAATAATATAAACATTAAAGTCCGTGCATCTTTGATTTACGTAAAACAGATCCACATTGACAATAAACCCCGTATAAAGACTGCCAATATGTTGTCATTGGTATATTCGCCATTGTAGAAGTACGGCCTATTATTTGTTTCTCCGTACATAAAGACAATAAATATCAATTTGTTATTTTATCTACACAAAAATCGCTTCTATAATTATATAGTACATGTACATTATGTAGCGTTCTATTATTGTGATCATGACATGAATATTAGGAAGTATACACCACATTCTTCATAGTCATGTTCTTTTCAATGTTTACTATCCCGTACAAAGGCCAAGACACGATGCAAACAGAGTTTATCTCATGCACTTGGCAAGGAGTCCGATTTATTTGTTTATATCGAGTTTTACGCCCCCTTTCAACAGTCAGAGTCATGTGAGACGGACAGTTCACCTAAACATCATCCCTGGAAAGAACCAGTAGTAGACTTCCATCCTCCGTAAGCAACAGCCTACTTTCTCACATAAAGAGACATGCTCGAACCCACGACCCTCTATCAGTGAGAGATTGCAGGGATTTGATGCGAGCGACCTTAACCACTCGCCCGCGGAGGCGGGTCGAAGGACTCCGAACAAGTAGAAAATATTCGTATACGATAAAATATATCTCTTTCCGACATGTCTCACACATCTACACATCTACTAGGATAATGATGAACATGAAGATGGTATCAAACCACTGGTTGTTGTGACTGCTATGTTGAGTTTTTCATACGCCCCTTTTTAGCGGTCAGAGTCTTATGAGGTGGATATTTCACCTAACGAAGAACCAGCACTTGACTCCAATCCTTCGTCTTTTTTCACATGAAGAGCCATGGTCGGTAGCCGGGCTCGACCCCACGACCATCTTTCAGTGAAAGGTTACATGACTTAAAGTCAACGATCTTGAACGCTCCACTATGGAAGCGGGTGTGATCTGGGAGAGGAAACGTTTAGAATTTCGGATAAGTATATAATAAATGGTAAAACAGTTTGACTGAAATCGCTCCAAACATAATGCATTTCCACAAAATTATTGTCAACTTGAATGCAAGATTTGAATTAGTTTCAACTTGAAGATAGTGAAGCTATGAAGTCGAAAGTAGGAATTCTTTGAAGTCATATTTGAATAGAACGTAAACTTCAGTCGAATTTTGGAAATAAAAATACACCAAATTGTGCAACAATGGTCTCTTGATGACAATATGTGTGAATAATATAATGATATAGATAACTTGATTATATAAATACATTTGGCCAATTATCCCATGAGGATAACATATTTACAACATTATTTCAACATATGTACAACAAATAAACATACTCCTATACATGGACATACACAAAGCAAAACATTTCATACAATACTAAGAGTGATGATTTGTTTTTGAGAAGCTATAAGAATGATCCAAGTACACTTATAAATGAGTAATTATCATAGATAGTAACAATCCTACGTTGTTTAACAATAACATCACACGCAAACGTTATATACTACAGTTCATGAAGTTGTGATTAAATAAATAATTAAGGTTAATACTTTCAATGTCATTTTATGCAACATGAAACATCAAAACAATATACAAACAAAAACAAAACATATAAGCTTTTGTCTAACCAAGATACATATGCCCTTGCCGACACAAAATACATGGACACTGTATTATATGCATTGCAAAACAATTTTTGAAAGGAGTTATTCATTTCTAAAGATGTATTTTAGAATATTTATTTAAGCAAACTTCATAAAACTGAGTGTCCCAGGAAAAGGTATTATCAATCCAAATACTTAGTGCAGGTACTCTTTATACATTGACGACTTGTAAATTCGTATTATTAAAAATAAATTTGATATATGAATTATTTTGTTGCTTACGTTTTAAATATAGAAAGCATAATACCATAAATTTAAAAGTACTGAAATACTAGTAAATTAATTACAATTTGTAGTTTGTACAAACTTGATCGGTCTCAGTATTATTTGTTTAGCATGTACCTTGATGTATGTGCTACTAAGGTTTTTCAACATTTCGATGTTGTAGATATTATGCAATTGTTTTCGAAATGAAACTGAAGATGTTTCGGATCTAGCTTTGAAGCTGTTCTCATAGAGGAGTACAGAACTTTATTTTATGGTCGCGACTGGTCATACACTAATAGATTTGTAAATTGAAAAAAAAGGTTTTCTTCTGTACATGTGGAGAAGTAGTGGGCTCCACGTGGAAGGGTAAGTATGTACTGGTTAGAATACAGTCCTAGAAACTGGTTACGTATATAATTAAAATATTATTGAAAATCGGCGTTAAACTCAATGAGACGAAACAATACCGACATCAGCTTGGTTCTTACAGGACTCCGTATAAGTTCTATCTATGGCATGTGTAAAAATACTTCAGTACAGTTTTTCATGCATGTCATTTATTTTGTGCAGCATACTTTTAAGTTCTAAATATTCAAGTAATATGGTTTCTTATAGACGGTTTTGTCCGAGGCAAAGAAGACATCTTTTGAAGAAAATACGAGTGCGTGTATCTGACTTATACTTACACGTGGAAGTTAAGTTATTGAAAAGTGTCTTCTTGCAAACTTTAAATAGCTCGGCCGGGGTATAGTCGTATTTATAAATGAGTAGACTCCAGACCTGAACGCTTGGTCCGTATACATACTGACTGTTTTAATTGCCATTCGTAAAATGGACAAAAACGTAATAGAACTTCAAGGATTATACTGTTTCCAAATGTACTGAAGCGCAAATCGGCTTGGCCAAGATAAATGGACCCTTTTAATTTTGCCAATGTTATAACAAAATATTTAGCAAACTACACTTTAAATTGAATGATAAGTAGTTTTTTCAAACAGGTCAGTTCGAGACCTTTCTAATGATGTATACTTTTATACATGTTCGATAAGCATTTACCAAATTATTTGGGAAAATATAACTAAAAAATGCTGTTTTTACACTGTTTTGGAGTCTCACGGAGTTTTTGTTGTTTTTTCACCAGTTGGTTTGAAAACATTTTGTTAGTTACATTTATTTTGGTGTGTTTTCCAAGTTTGAATGGGGTTCAGGTAAAGACTACTTTTTACAGTACTTACATTAAGGGGACACAATTTCTGACAATTATCTAAAGCGGGTGGGGTATGGTAAGAATTAAAAATTAAGAATAGGCTTGTATTTAAGTAAAAGAAATCAATGTAATTTCAAGTCATATTTGCACTGAAAGGAATGTTGACAAGAATGGAGAAAAAAAGGATAAAATGGCAAAGCTAATGTGGATATAAGAACAAATTCTCGCGTACATTCAAACACAAATATTAATTCATATTTCAAAAAAGTATTATGCACTACATAATGTTAAAACATTTATCAATGTTGTACGAGTGAAATTTATTTGAAATAATGAGAATTATCACTGCTAACTTCATTTTATTACACACACTACCAGGTAAAAACACGATCTGTTTTGCTCATAAAGTAGTACAGATAAAAAGGTATGGTGTCAAAAGTGCCATGGAACAAAACAGTAAATAGTTAGAATTTCCCCTTGCCATTTAAAGTGTATCATATTTTCTGATAATTTTCATGTTAAGCTTATTGAGCCAGTTCTGTGACTTATCAAAATACATGTCAGTTACAATAATCACAAATTCAATATTCGTTCATAGTATTTATTAATCAATTTATATATTAAGGATCAATGAAATAACAATAGACAAGATCTTCGATTGATCGAGGGGCAAAATGGCCATGTAATCGTTTACTGGAAAAAAGAAGTTTAAAAACGATTTGATACTTGATCATAGTAGTTCTGTGAAAATTTGGTCAAAGTCCCTTCAGAATGGAAGGAGTTGAGTCCAGTAAAGTATTTCCCCATACTGTATATATCACATAGGTTATGCACACAATAAAACACGAGATCATAGATCGGCCAAAAGGGATGATATCACAAATCCATAAAATGCATAGGGGGTACTACAAAATAGTTATGTGTAAAAGTTTGGTTGAAATCCATTCAGAATTGTAGGAGAAGTTGCGTCCAGAAGAAATTGTGGAAGTTCGCCCTGCAACCCGCCCGCCTGTCCGTGCGCCGACATTCGCCAATAAAATAGCCTTTGTCTTGGAAAACCTGGTGAAACATATAAAAGATTAAAAAGGTTACCAGAGATAACAAGACACTTTATACATTATGATAGCAATTAATACTGAACTTGACACATATTATTATTTTCTACAGTATCCCTTCACAGCCACCATACTATTTATTGATATCTCAAGGACGCTTTGCACGGGATTTCGATAAATTGGGTCAGTGCGATAGTAAAACCACATATTTCGTGCACTTACCTTTATAAAGTTGAAGACATGGCATGTGCCTACGACAAAAAGTAAATAAATGAAAGCATAATGTTTTGGCATTAATACGTACTTTGATCTGCGTACTGATTACTCATTATCGCAATTTTGGTCTCCTTATTTGTTTTGTTTACTTTTCGAAATTTATAGCGGAATTGCTTCACAACTGAAAACGGAAATGTCTTCGATCGGAAACATAGTCCATTATTTAATTATTTTTTCCCCTAAGCGAATAAAACTTCTAATCTTTACACGGATATAAGTATATTTTCTAATGTTGGTAATTAAACGATATTCTTTCAAAAATCCATGTCATTTAATAAAAAAAAATGCACGTGGCACCACCTGTTTGGTATAATTCGAGTAACCGTTCTTTTCGCGGACGAATTGTTTTCAGTGAATTGGTCAGAAGCCGTGGGAGAATGAAAGTGATCGTAAACATTTTACAATTAACCATAATTCAAATAGAAAGAACCAGAAATCAAAGAAGTGTTTTAGACTTACCGTCTTAATGGAGAATCCCATATGTCTTAGCTACGTTATGCATTACTTACCATGTGTTGCCATAACTTTAAATGTCTAATCGCACAGATATTTGTTTTGTTTACATTTTAACGAATGGAAAAATGGCGTCCTGTCGAAATTTATGTCACATGTCGAATGTTTGTTTGGTCGTTTCAGTAAACGTGATTATTTCAACCAAAAAATGGATTCGTACAACGTTCAGTGTTACTTCGTATTGTTTAAAAACTTATTTGGTTCACGAACTGTTCGTTACATTTTGAGTTTGAATGTACTTTCATAAACCGTTTTTGACGGTGTTGTTTTCTTGATTAATCAGTGGTAGCTGGTCTATATTCTTCAAATAGTGAATATAACATGTCTACACTAATGTTTTAACAACTTACCAATACTTTTGTAAGTAATTATTTCAATTGGCTATGTGACTATTTTCTCTGTATTATTTTGAAAGTTGAGAATTGTGTCCCCTTAAAGCTTTTTTAAAGAAAATAATTATAAATGAGTAAACATGTACCTTCGTTATGCGAGTAAGATTATTACCTTGCCAAATTTGACAGATTCTAAAACAATGTTAATGTTTTATTTCACATGTATAACTATTTGAACATTAAGAGATACTAATAAATTTTCAAATGCACAGGAAGTTTTTCAGAGGATAATTTTTTCTATTTGATAAAACAACAACTGAATATTGTCATTCTTATGTAGAGTCCGTAGCCCACTTTTGAAATGTATACTGGCCGAATATAAAAATCCTTATCACAGTTTTGTTACCGTTTCTGTTTTTAGTTTGTTCCATATACTTAATGCAGAAAAAGAATTGAGACAGGAAAAGAACTAAAAAAAAAATATTAACAGATCATTGTTGTCCGTAGCCCTGTAGAGTCCGTAGCCCCCAAAATATTTTATTAGAAATCCTACTTTTTCATACAGTTTCAGTGCAAAACTTCACAGTTTCATATTGGTTCTAAGACATATATTCATCTGAATACTTTATATCAATAAGTATTTTCATTCATTGGAAAAAATGTTAAATTGTAAGTAAATTACGAAATTTTCAAAAATAAAATGTAGTTCTGTTCCATATTCTATCAGATACATTAGAAGTTTCCACATTCAAAATGCTTTTGATGCTGCCCTGTATCCACTGAATAGAACAAATAGTGCATAGTATGCATTATAAGATATATTATTTAATGCACTCACATAGTTTTAGTTACTTGCATTGGGCCTACGGACTCTACACTTACAAAAGATGTAATGTTTATCATTGGGCAAATGCCATTCATTTTCAAATTATGTGAAAAATCAAAACAAATTGTCAGTATTAAGTATGAGAGTTAAAACAAGAAATGCACTAGCCCAAGCAGAGGCTGTAAATATTAACAGGAACAATACAGAAATAAAAGCATTGAATAGAAAATGCTTGAAAAATAGGCAATATTGGAACAAGAGGACCATTATTACTCACATGACAATCATAGGTTACTGATTTTAACATCATGTTGAGCCTGTGTCATGAAGTGTTGTTATAAAGGTTTTTCTGTGATTTGACCTAGTGACATAGTGTTTGACCCCAGATTACCCATGTTCGAACTTGTTCTACATTATATATTAGTACATATTATTAAAACTATCATTCTCATCTGACAAAGTTTAGTGAAGATCAAATCAGAACTGTGACATTTAGAGCGCCAAAATTATAGGTTCTTACGTCAGATTTGACCTGGTGACCTAGTTTTTGACTCTAGAAAACCAAAGTTCTAACTTGTCTTATGTATCATTAAGACAAACATCTTGATAATGTTTGATGAAGATCCAGTTGAAACTGTGAAATTTACAGTGTTAACAAGGTTCTCCTAATGTTTGCCCGGTCACCTATTTATTGACCATAGATTACCCATTATTAAACTTGTCCAAAATAATATTAATAAGACAAACATTCAGATAAGTTTCATGAAAATCCGATCAAAACAGTGACCTAAAGATAAAGTGTTCACAAGGTTTTCATGAAATTTGACCTTTTGACCCCTAATGACCCATTATTGAACTTGTCCAAGATTTTGTCAATACAAACATTCGGACAATATAGTTTTGTGAAAATCTAACTAAAATGTGACCTCTAGTATCTTCACAAGGCAAAAGTTGATGCTGCTCGAAGTACATTTGTAATAGCAGTAATAGATGACAGTGAAGACAAAAGTGAAACAGTTTTCAATGGCAAAAATGAATAAACAACTGTCTGTCTAGTTACATTTGTTCTGTTAATACTCAACTGAAGTAAGCTGTTTTATTAAATGAAAAGACTACTTAGAACCAAACAATTGGCTTTTGTCACCTGATGGGAAAAGATGTTTGTTTGGTGTAGAGTCCGTAGCCCCTAAATAACAGTGCCCAAAACAAGACAAACATGACATGTTGACCAAAGACCTGTATATATATAGACAACACTTATTTGTGAAATGTTCATTGTTTTTATATAAACTTAGAAAAAGCAAAAATAATCATAACATACCTTGGTTTTACATTTTATACTATTAATGAACTGGTACATTTTTCATGTTTCCTCAAATAAAATAAAGAAAATCATTTCCTACTATAATTAATCTATGTAAACAAGTTAGAAATGGAATAAAATGTTTTAAACATAATTAGCTGACATGTCAATTTCAGTGAATTACATTTTTGAATCAATTAAATACCACCTATCCAGTATGTAGAGTCCGTAGCCCTGTTCCAAAAATTGCTTTTCATTTTTCTCCAGAGGCAAAATACCTCTAAATAATACATTTTAAACTTATAAGACCTGTGTCGCATGTATTCAAGAATAAAATCAAGTGACCAATTGAGATTTTTTTCTTCTTTTCTCTTCGGAATGTAAATTGAAACATTACATCCCCCGAGTATTTTTAGGGTACTTGTACAATTGACCTCGGTAAATGTTGTCAACAATGAAAACAAGAGTGAATTCTCTTTGTATCTTATTAATACATGTATATTTAACATTAGAATCTAATATTTATAAGTAAAACACTTCTTTCTAGATTTTCTTGTGGTGTTATGCATTACCATGTAGAGTCTGTAGGCCCCAATGGGTACACCTATATAACCATACATAACTTTTTTATTTTACCTGACATATCGAAATATCTTTTGGATTTTTGTGCCCAATGAATGTATCTTTATAATACAATAAAAAATACTGCAATCTGATGGGGTCTGAAAATTACCATATGTGAGACTGAGGAGTTACCCTTTATCTTGGCTTAGCCGAAATAAAAAGAAAACCCTTACGTCTTTAATCTAATATCTATATACATCATGTACAGACATCTGCAATTTTAAGGGACATTAAACACAAAGAAAGTGTATAGAGTCTTTCTTTCCGGACACCCTGTAGATGTATACATTAATGACGCTTTATTGTGGAATGAAATTCACTGAAATTAACTTTCGATTTTAAAAGTCGTGATGTGATAAAATTTATAAGATAATATCGGTCTTAGGACTGACAATCCTGGATTAATCTATTTTAACATGTATGCGTACACGACGTGAAACACGGTTTGCACGCGCATGCAGGTTGAACATGACTGTGTTGTCGTTTGAAATAAAACGCTTTGAAGTTTGTAAAATGAATTCCCTTTAGAAGTTTTTGCATTTTTAATATGACAAGAGCTTCAAGAAATCTGGTATGCTTGATATCGGTATGTCTAAAGAAAAAGTTACAAGTGTTGTTTGGAAGTCGATCTTTGATCACGATTTCGAGCTACAGGACATACTGATGACTTACCACGTCGCGGATGTCCATGCGCCCGACCCTTGTTCAAGACTGAGAGTATTGATTGTTTGTAGGTGACCAGCTGCAGCAGTGCGGTATGTATATTATTGGTGCTAATAAATTGGCTACGATATGATATACCAGATAGATTGGCTCAGTTGGTAGAGTATCTGCCTTGCAAACAGGAGGTCATGTGTTCGAGTACCGCATCGGGTACATTATTTTCCTCATGCTATTACAGCACCAACATTGCACGAATCCTCTTTTAATGCATGTCTGCATGTAACCAACTTTATGCTCTTGTTTGTTTACACCAATCTGTATTCAATCAAAGTTATCGGTGTATTCTATGCATATGTGTGTAATAGGACTTTGGTGTTCGCGCGGTTTACTATGGAACTTTATAACTGTATGAACATAAGCAGAACATGAGTGTGCTTATATATAATAAATGAGTGTACAAATCTTCATATGGCATGCTCATTTATCATTACATGATGACCCTTTGCGTATTTAGTGTGGTAATTCAGACCGATATTGTGTTGCTGGGTTATAGCGTTGGACTACTAGTAAACAAAATTCACGATTTTTCGATGGGAAAAGATTGAATATCTGCTTCGATGTATTGAATTCGATAAATAATATAAAAATAATAATAGTAATATTTTAGCTACTATAAGTATCTGTAGACATCAATCATTAAACATTTGAATGATGATGCTTGTTTGTTATGATATACTGTTCATATTTAATTATATGTTGTCAATTTGCCATTGCACCAGACTGCAGCTTAGGTTGATAATGTCTTCGTGTTATTTCTGAATTCTATGATGGTCTATTATTGTTATGTATACTCTTTTTTATTCTTCATTATATTTCAAACATAAAATAAATATTACATTTGTGATAGGTTGACAGTAAAATTATTGTCAACTAGAGGAAATACTTTCAACAGAGGCGAAGCCGAGGTTGACACTCAAGGGAAACAGTCTCAGGCAGAATTGAACCATTGTATATTATAATTTGCACATCATAAAACAATGATTGGAGGGCTTACTGTCTTAAATGAGCATCGTATAACTACCAATCATACAATGTCAAGTGAACCGCTTATAAAGACAAACGCATATCAAATAAGATGAACTGACGCAACAATTCGATGTAATCAACATGTACATTAAAAACATAATTGATACAGATCTTTTCTATTCTTTTTTATATACATTTGTATAATATATACTGATTACATATGAGGGATGTTCGATATGTAATGTGTATTGTACTATAGAACGAAAACAGTATGCACGATTTCACTAATATTGATACGTCTGAATAGCTTTATTCAATACCTTTACAATGGTATATAATTAAATATTAAATTCAACACATAATTGTCAAAAATCCTTATTTGAAGAGAGACACTCGTTGACCATTGTTGAAAAACTGATTGGAAAGCGTGTTGAGAATTTTTAAGAAATTTGACCTTAAATACAACTTCGTAGAAAACTCCGTCATTCATTGGAGCTAATTTTTAACTAATTACTGTAATTAGGGTGAGTTTATGGGTACCTTAAGGTATCTTATGTGAATGGTGGTAGTTGGAAAATATACTTTTTAACTTGCACGGATACTGTTAAAGATTCTGCAAAATCAGGACGACCGGTGACTGCCACAGGATTAAATAATGTCTCCAAAGTCAGGGAAATGATTGAAAGGGATGGCAGATATACGATTCTCGATGTTGCCAAGGCTATTGGCATTTCACTACCGACAGTTAATTTCATCCTGATCAAAAAGGGTTCGCATGCAAACGGCAAACATGAATACTGGTAATAAGGCTTATCAATGCAGTAAACGACCTGTAATTGTCAAAAGGGCAATGAGCAAAGAAGGCAATTTATGCCATATTCTTCTCATGCAACGGAATAGCCAAATAGATTTTTATGCCTGAAGGCAAACGTGACACAGGTCGGTATTATCGTGATGTTGTGATTGTACTTAAAAAGCTCAAGATATATTAACAAAAACGACGTGCAGTTGATGGCTTTCAACATGTTTGCCTATTCCGTGATAATGCTCCAGCATATTCATCTGGCATTGTAAACCAGTTTCTGAAGTCGGAGAAGGTAACCGTCTTGTCGCACACACCGTACTCACCAGATCTTGCTCCCTGTGACTTTTTCCGTTTTCCAAAACTGAAGAAGTTCCTATCTGGTCGTCAAAATCATCCCAGACAAGCCCTTGGCTCATCTGTTTGTCGGTGTATTTGAGGTATATCCTAATCAACCATCCGTTACGCATTTCAGAAATGTATACACATACTAAAGTTTTGTATTTCTAACCACAGGCTACCGGCATGTGACAATAGCAAAATAATTTTTTTTTTCACCATATATCTACATTATCTATTATAGAGTAAAGGTATAGAACTCCTGGGCCCAGAAATCACACCGGTTATGTTTATCAAGGTCCTGTTGTAACAATTCTGAACCGATTCTTAAAAGCCTGGTCTTATTCGATGCGGAAATAATTTCTCTTTAACCACCATCCACTCTTATATCCATATATTGCTCTGAACTGGAGCAATAAGCCCTTCAACTTACAAAAAGTACCACTAGGCATCGATGTGATCTAAGTTTCTTTTCATTAGATACAGAGTAAATTTCTTTATTCCTTGTGTCTTGTGTTTTGTATGTTTGGTTTATCTTCGTGACATTTTGGTTCAAACTCCAAGAATTTATAATGTGAAAACTTTTAAAGTTGATTGCATATAAAAGTCAAATCATTATATCATTAATGCAATTATTGATCAAGCCAGAATTAAAGAGAACAATCATACAAAGTTGGCATCATAATATGACAATTTTGTTACCGTTATTTAATGCAAGTAAACGATAGATTGTTATGTGTGGCCTCATTATTTGTGGTTCGCACCTCTTGACACAAAGATCCCCTTTTACACAGGTTGATTTAAGTCTTCGATTAAATTGTTGATTTCGGATTATAGGTGTGTAATTACGAGTTTGTGTGATTTTAGGGACTTGTTTGTAACTTCGGATACACGATTCGGATAATGGATGATAATTTGAATAAAAATATACATGTACATGTGCAAGGACATCATCGGGATTGAAAGTACATTATATGTATTTGTTTCATGTTCACTATATGTATGCCCTCCAACATTGGAGGAAAAAAAGATAATCTTGCTCACATTGGTTACCGTTCATTAATCTCAATGAATGCATTAAATTAGAATTTTTGGGAGAACAGCATATCACTTAAAATGATACGTTTACTGCTTTTTTCTACAATTTTCAACGAGTATTTATACCTGTCAATTGTAATTTATTTATTGATTGATTTGATACTATCTTTCAGGTTTAAATAAATGAATTGTAGTGATAGCAGACATTAAACAGCCTTGCAGTACGTACAACACATTTTGTCGTTAAGTATACGTGTACTTATATTTCCTATACATCATATGTATCCTATATACAATATGTACATACATGGGTACATTTACTATATGATATAAATAACTGATTGAAACTTTCCTGCATATACATGATTACCAAAACACATGTATATACCAATTGCTCTATTAATAACTTGTGCATAATGTTGATAATTAATTGATATGGCTTGTCATTTATTACGGAAAGATACTTATTTTTCGTACTTGCAATTGCACAAAAACTACTCATAACGTTCACATATCATTGATTATAAGTTAATACGACTTGCTATTAATTTCTCAAATATACTCATTCGTCTTAATTACAAGTGAGTAAATACAATTCCTGGAAACTTTTACTTGACTGTCGGTGCTTAATTACTCATATTGGTTACTTAATTAATTTATGTTACTTGATTACATGTGATTTGTACATTAATTATTCCATTGTTAACTGATTTACCATTGCATTTCAGGGCAAAGCAGCATAGCATAAGATCTAAGATGAAATTATGTTTTGTGGTCTAATGAGCTTCCGTACATTTTCTAGAGAAACTCCCTTTTTAGAAAAAGTGCTTATCATTGTGAATAGTGTAAAATATTTGTGCTAAGTGAAAAGTGTATTGTGTTTGTGCTTGGTGAAATTTGCACAGTGTTTGTGCTAAGTGTGTTCTATATTTGTGGATAAGGAATATGGAATATATATATTGGAATACTTAGGATTTTAAGAAGTAAGTGAACTTTCTTGAAAATTGCACGTAACTTTCACAAAGATAGGTCCCCTCACATAATCTAACTTTCACATTTACTATTTTCTTAGGATTAGGAAGAATTTTTATATTTAAAACAAATTATATATTTTTCAAATACTTAAGTCAGGGCGTCTTCTAATAAAATCATGTTTACGAGGCAAACATGCGCGATAGGGTGTTTCAGTCAATTGTCTTAGTATTAACTAATATATCAGGACGATTATAAACGAAATCATTTCCGGAAAAAGAAAAATGCGCGTCGTGTTGTTTTCAAGACAGTACAATGGCATATAGACAATTTTGATAATTTCTTCAAGCAAACAATGCACATAAACAAACATACACATATTCCGTAATAATCAATATTGTTGTAGTGTGTTAATTCCTTCATACATATATATGAAGTTTGATCGTGTATTAGAAGATGAATATAATATGTAATATACATGTATTCTCATTCTGTATGGAAAGTAAAAACTCAACCGAAAACATGAATGATTTGGCCGTATGATCAGTCATTTTATTATTCGCAACATGCATAATAATCATTCGAATTTATGGATTGATATTTTGCGTTAAACACAAGATGCATAACAGGATTATACTCATTTAATAAGTTCTGCGTGTACGTTACACATTATTATTTTAGTCGCATGCAAGGGCAATAATTATTATTCGCTGAAGTCATGATCCTAATTTGAATCTATAGATTGAATTTTTTTAGAAAATGTAAAGATAGATATTTTATTTAATTCCACAAGGCTTTAAAGCCCACAAGGATATACACAGCACAATACAAACAGTGTGATACAATGAATTATACAAATATATTATTACATTTAACAATATTATGGAGAAGATCAGAATATAAAGTAGACTTATAATAATTATTCTTCTTTAAGTATAGAAAGTATTAAAAAGTGAGATTTACAAATATCTATTATGAGATAGCAGTTGAAAATTAATACATATTACATATATATATTCGCATAAATATTGAAAATGTGAACAATTTTATACGATATCAGTTATTGTACAGGATATTATTTCTAATTTCAAACGCATTATAAATGTAAGAGGCTAGATTTTTAATTAATTTTTTATCTTCAGTATTGATCAATTCTATGAATTTTAACATGTTAGGTCTAACCCAGTACTTCATTGGAATGAACTTTTTACGCTGATCTTTATATATATTACACTCGATGCATGATATGCTTTTTCTTAGACTAATTAGGGCGTTTTGTCGAAACACCGTCTATGGAAAAGATAATAAGCAAATTAATTCCAAACATTTTAATCACAGGTTTGTGTAATTTCCAAGCAACCAATGCACATGCTATTAAATGAATACACACATATTCTGTGTTATAAACTTCATTTCAAAATGGAAAACTGATTTGAATGCTATTTAATTTGCATAAAGAATGTATAGCACTCTTGTTGTGTACAAAAATCTCTTCATATAAGCTCATTTTTTGTTCATATTCATGTTTCCAACACAGTAATAGACATTTATGCCACTGAATCAGTTCAAATTAGTCATTGCGTACCATAGATATATATCATCATGTTTACATGACTAGATAATGTGTAAGCGAGACCCGCGACTTGAACATTATGTATTTGCAAGTCCACGCTCTTTTATTATATATTAACTTCTCTATAATCAAATAGACAAATATGCACATTTTTCTACTTGAAATCGTTTTGAAAAATATTAAATGAGATACATGTAGATTACAAACCTACAATTCTTATTCAAACCAATACACAGTGTGTGATATAAATATGTTGTGTAAGACGTTTATTTCTTCTATTCGATCAGTTTGAAATCAAATTTGTATTTAAACGAGATAATAGTTTGCCGGTATAGTATGTCAATAATTCCTTGACATAGATTCATTTTGTTCTTGGATGTTTGAGTCTATAGATTGATATTTTGCGTAGAATATGCATGACGCGCTTTTTATAGACAATACGCATGTTCGTAAGTTCATTAGTTAGGGCGTTACAAATGAATTCCATCCGGTTAAATAATAGATATTGTCCGTTTTGATTTTTTCAAGCAACCAATAACCATAAATGAATATACGCATATTCCGTTATATAGACGTATTATACATGATGCTAATTTCTTCATTTCAATATATAATATATATGAATTTTAACATCGGACACAAACATGATGACAAAAATCAAAATATTGTCTGTATAAGCACGACAACAAACACGCGGTAAAAATGCACTTCTTTTTTATCTTAAGATATTAACAATTGTGCGTGTTAATTTTTACCAAAGCATGTAAAACAATCTAATGTACATGCCGTTCAATAAATTGACTATTGGGAAGATTAAGAATGAATTTAAATGGAATCGTGTATGTACAATAAATACACTAGACGCACGGCTTGAGTTTGCTATTCGCTACATGTACATAGTACATATAACATCTAACGGATTCATATTTTGCGTAAAATTAACGTAGCGCGCATATTCACTACATATTATTCTCATATCGTTTGAAAAGTAAATACTCGAAAACCAATATTATATATATTAATAATTCGGCAGTATGATAGGTCAGTTTTATTATTCGCTACATGCATAATACTCAATTTAATCTATAGATATTTATAATTGTGCAGAATTTCAACTGTTTAAGTTTATTCAGTGTATCAATATCGGCATATAAGGCATCTGACCATTTGCAATTTATTTACATGCCAAGATGGTCAAGACAACAGTTTTTAACAGAAAGTATACATAGAAAAAACAATGTATATACATATTTCCCAATACATACAATTAACATACATTTGCAGTTTCGAAAATTTAAACAAACTAAAAATCAACACAAGCACACATATTTAAAAAAATATAATACCCCCCCCCCCAAATTAATTTAAGTAACATTTAATTAATAAACATTTAACACGCAATTGATAATTAAGAAGCTGTGCAAAAATATCCATGTTAACTAAGCAGCATTAAGTAATTCTAATTTCTCTAACCTTAATTTCGTTGCAAGAAAAATTAATTTTTGCAATATCGTTACATATTGTGTTTGATTGTTTAGATATTAACGTAATCAATTTGTTAATGGAAGGCCAAGGTGTATTTTTGTTATATTTTGTTCATAAGTTGTTAAAAGCATAACAATACATGAAGAAGTGATATTCAGATTCAACTTGGTTCATTGAACACAATTTACAGATGCGATTTTCTCTTAGACAAAAACAAAAGCATGTAAACCAACAAATACACATGTCGTTCGATACGTAGATTATTGGGGAAGAAAGTTTATTAAGAAGAATGCATTTCAATGATCTCTTGTATGAATTAATATTTAACTTAAGTATACACGAGACGCGCGACTTGCATTTTTTAATATCCTAAGTATGCATTTGAATCCAATAAATTCAGAAATTGTGTGAAATAAACATGGCGCACATTTTCATTACACATTATTCTCATTTATTATGAAAAATAAATCCACGGACCCAAAATTTAGAATGAATTTCAATTATATGTGGTATGTACAATACACAGACGAGACGCGCGACTTGCATTTATTATTTCATACCTGTAGGTATCATATTACATATATCATTTGAATCTAGTAAAGTCACAATTTGCGTGAAAGAAACGTTGCTCACGTGTTCATTGCGCATAATTCTCATTTCGTTTGAAAAATTAATACACGAAACCCAACACATTAATACTTTGGCCGTATACATGATCAATTATATTATTCATTACATGCATGATACTGATTTGAATATATGAACTGATAGTTTTCTTTAGATAAGCAAGTCACGCTTTCATTAACACTTTTAACAACATTATAAACTCAGTTATTAGCGCATTTGGTCAATATGCTGTCTATGGAAAAGGTACATAAGAATCACAAAATAAATACCACATATTTTCATGATATATATTGTTCATTATGATTTTGATATTTTGTTCATGCAACCAACGCACATGATGGAATACACACAGTGTCACGGTGATATTCACTTAGTTAACATAGTATTGCGTGAATTTCTCCATTCCGACATATTTATGATTTTTTCAACCAAATCAGGTAAACAAAGAGATACACATATCGTTCGACACATAGACTATTGATGAACAACGTTTACTTCAAAACTTAGAATAATTTTAAAGGCTATTTACTTTGCATAAAGTATGGGTAGCGCTCTAGTTTTTTACAAGATATTCTCATCATATCAGCTCATAATATAGTTTACATTCATGTTTTCAACACAGTTACAAACATTTTTGCGGCAAAATCTTTTCAGATGAATTATTGTGCACGGTATAAATCAATTAAAAATTCTAAAATACGAGTAACGGCTAGTTGTTTACATATTTATTTCATCATTTAGTCAAGATCTTTTAGTACGAAAAACTGACATAATATCTGCGAAGTATATCCCAAGCGTGTTCGTCATTTTGATATTTTTTCAAGAAAACAAATACAACATGTACACACTATTCAATATACAGTGTCCGCTATATTAACTTGCTGTGTCAGACGTTAATTTCTTTATTTTAGATCTATTGGAATCAAATTTTGCATTTAAAAAGAGTTTGTTATTTATCCGTGAAATACGCCAACAATCCCGCGACATAAATTCATTTTACCTACCTATCTAAGTCTACATTTAAGTTGATTCCAAACGCAGGAACGCGAATGTTCCTCGATATTTGATTATGGGTTACACTTGGTTCTTCTTCGATATTTTTTTAGAATTGATGCAACCAACGGTAATTGAAATAAATCATTGCGATCGGTATATGACATACATAGGTTAATTTCATCAATTAAGATATTTAGATATTGAGTAAAAGAGACTCGCGACCTAAACGCATGCATTTTACATATTTCTATTGAAAGTTTTATTGCATTAAATTCTCTATAGTCCAATGATTAATATTGTAATTTGTTCTTGAAATGATTTTGAAAATATTAAATGGAATAAATGCGAGTGTTGACATTCTATTCGTATTCAAACCAATACACAATATTATAAACAAGCATTTATTCATGTCAGTACGTAGCCAATACAAAAAGATTCCGCGATATTAACATTTTGCGTAAGGCCTTAATATCTTCATTCCGAGCAGTTTATAAGATCAAATTTTGTATTTAAAAAGAAATACAGTGAAATCTCCCCAATACAACACCATTTGGGAGTAGTAAAATTATGTTGAATTAATAATTAAATCATGCAGTTGTTGAGGGGAGGTTGTTCCTTAAGAGATGGCCGCTCTGGAGAGGTTGTACTGCAATTAATTACCCGTGAAATGCGCCGACAAACCTGCGACTATCTTATATATTTTTAAATTTCGTGCAACCGAATAAATTCAAATAAATCATTGCGCACGATATATATAAATATAGGTTAATTTCATCATTTAATATGACTAGATAATGAGTAAAAGAGAGGAAAAGTATGCAAAGCGCGCTTCTTGTTTACAAATTATTATCCGCACTTTATAGACCACGCATTTTCGTCATAGATATTGACCATTTTGATGGTTTTTAGAGAAAACAAATGCACACTGTTCAATTCAAAACATCAGCTAAATAAAATTGTTGTGTAAGTCTTCATTTTAGATCTGTTAGAGATCAAATTTTGCATTTAAGTAGATATTGTAATTTCTCCGTGACATAAATTCATTTTGTTCTTCGATATTTACAATTTGGCGTGTTATTTTCGAACAAAGCATGAAAATAAGCAGCTACACATGTCGTTAATTACATACTTTGGCCGTATGATTGGTCAATTTTATTATTCGCTACTTGCATAACAATCACATGAATCTCGTAAATTAAATTGACGTTAGTGCGGGTGTTGTTTTAACATTATTCTCATTTCCTATGAACAATTAATACTCGAAAATCATCGCATTAAAACTTTGGCCGTGTGCAAGGTCATTTCAATATATATGAATATCAATTTTTGAATCACGCAATTGTCCGTGAAATACGTCAACAAACGCACAATATAAATACTATTCATTTTAATCTTAGATATTTACAATTGTGCAGATTCACATGTCGTTCGATATATAGACAATTGGGGAAGATAGTTTATTCCAAAATTTAGAATGCATTTCAATGATGCACTGTATGTACAATAAATTCACGAGACGCGCGACTTGCATTTATTATTTTTTACATGTATCATATCACTTGAATCTAAGAAGTTCATATTTTGTCAAACAAACGTAGCGCATACGTTGTTTGCACTCTATTCTCATTTCGTAAGAAAATGAACACACGAATTCCCAACACATTTTAATTTAATACTTTGGCCATGTGTTATGTCAATTTCATTATTCGCTACATGCAAAATACTCTTTGAATCTATAGATTGATATTTTGCGTCAAAACAATTATACGTATCACACTTTGATTACTCATCAACTCATTAATTAGCGCATTTTGGTCAATATACTGTCTATGGAACACGTATATAAGAACAGAAAGTAAATACCACACATTTTCATCATATATATATTAATCATTTTCAAATTGTGTTCATGCAACCAATACACATAATGGAATACGCGAAATCACGGTAATATTCACAAAAATAGCCTGTACGTTAATTTCGCCATTCCGACATATATCTGAATGTTTCATTCAAATCATTAAAAAAATAGAGATACTCATATCGTTCGATAGATAGTTTATTGATGAATAACGTTTACTTCAAAACTTAGAATAATTGTAAATGCTAAATACTTTGCATAAACTGTGCGTACAGCGTGTAAGTTGTTTAGAAGATATTCCCATCATATCAGCTCATAGTATTGTTCACGTTTTTAAGAATAAAAATGCACACTATTCAATACACATTGTCGGCTATATTTACTTCTTGTGTAAGACGTTAATTTCTTTATTTTAGATCTGTTGGAATAAAATGTTGCATTAAAAAGAAAATTTATCCGTTAATTACGCCAACAAATCCGAGACATCAATTCAGTTTGTTCATAGATAGTTTTTATATTGATGCAACCGAGTCAATTGAAATAAAATATTGCGCACGATATATATCAAATATATATCAATTTCATCATTTAAGATGTCTACATAATGAGTGAAGGAGACTCGCGACTTAAACACACGTATTTTACATAATGATATTGTAAGTCCATCCTCTTTTATAGCATTACATTCTCCATAGTCAAATGATTGATATAACATTTTTTACTTGAAATCATTTTTAAAAAAACACCAATGGAATAAATGCGGTTTGTTAACGTTCAATTCTTATCGAAACCAATACACAACATTGTAAACAAACATATTGACATGTCTTCGATACATAGTCAATACACATAGATTCAGCGATATTAACATGTTGCATGAGGCATTAATGTCTTCATACCGAGCTGTTAAAATCAAATTTTGTATTTAAAATGAATAACATATGTATCCGTAAAATACACCAAAAATCACGCGACATGAATTCATTTTGTTCTTAGATACTTTATCACACATGCAACCTGGAAGTCAATTCAAATAAATTATTGCACACTATATGCAACAATTATACGCTAACATGACCATTAAGATGTTTAGATAATGAGCAAAGGCACCAAAAAGTACCACACATTTTCGTCATTTGATATTTCTTCAAGTAACCAATACACACAAATGAATACACACGGATAGCTTGACATTCATTACTTTAGTAGGTCGTTATCTTCATCATTGCAATATTATATGAATATTGTTTTTTTATATGAAGATAAAAATGAAATAATTGTGAATTAGGTCAATTTATAACCCACAATATAAATACTATTTAGTTTGATCGTATGTATTTGAATTGTGCAGATTTTCAACCAAAGCATGTAAACAAACCAGTACACATGTCCTTCGATACATAGACTATTGGGAAAGATAGTTTATTCCGAAATGTAGAATGAATTTCAATGATTTCTTGTATGTGTAATACATACAGAGATGCACGACTTGCATTTATTATTTCGTATATACATTGTATCATTTGAATCAAATAAATTCATAATACGCGTGAAATAAAGGTATCGCGCATGTTCATTATACATATTTTATTATTCGCTACATGCGTATTGCTCATTTGTATCTATAAATTGACATTTTGCGTTAAGTATACATTACACACTTTGATTACTTATAAACTTATTTATATATAATTAGCGCATTTGGTCAATATACTCTCGACGGGACAGGTACATTGTTTCATCATATATATTGACCATTATTATATTCGTTCATGCAACCAATATACATAATGAAATACATTCATATTACGCAATATTCAATAACAAAGTGTTACGCTAATTTATCCATTCCGGCATGTACGTATATGAATTTTTTTATGTACATGCATTATATTATATGCTCTCCGTGTTATATATATGCGCTGTCCTTCGATACATAAACATTTGAGGAAATAGTTGATTCAAAGATTTAGGATGAATGAAAACAGTATCTTGTATATATATTTCTTTATTTAAGTCTCATTTACATATTATTACAAATACAATCACATTATATTATATCACAGAGTCATTATTATGTGACCATTCTAACAGAAAATTATAAGAGACTGGTAAAATTATTCACAACAAAAATACAAACTAAAAATACATATATTTATATATATACTATTATTGTTAATATACATGTATTCATATTATATTATAATAAAATAAAAATCTAGTTTTAAACCGACAAAAGAGTTAAAATATATGTACAATAAATACACCAGTCGCACGGCTTGAATTTAATATTCGCTACAAGCATAAGACTCATTTGAATAAATAGACTAATAATTTGCGGTGAATATGCATACCACGCTATGACAGATTATATATCATATTCATTTATTATGCTCGTTAAGTAAGTCTTTTAACCAATGTTCTGTCTATGGAATAAGTACATAATAATCTTATAATAGTCCCAAAATAGTTTCGTCTTAGATATTGACCATTTTGATATTTTCTTCAAGCAATCATTACACATATATGAACTCACTCGTCTTCAGTGATATTCAATAATTTTATATGCCATGAATTCTGATATTGTATATGAAGATAAATATAATACATTGTCGTGAAATACGTCAACGAAGCCACTGTATGAATACACCTCGTTTTGATCTTGGATATTTATAATTGTGCAGGTTATTTTCATGCAACAAAAGTATGTAAATATACCAATACACATGTCGATCGATAAAAATACCGTTGGGGAAGAAAGTTTGTTTCATAATTTAGAATTCATTTCAAAGATATCTTGTATGTACAATAAATGCACGAGACACACGAATTGAATTTATTTTTACCAACATGTATAAATTATTATCATTTGAATGTAATAAATTCATAATTTGCGAAAAACAAACGTAGCGCACATGTCCATTACACATTATTATCGTATCGTCTATCATTCGCTATCTATCATGCACAGTATCATTTGAATCTATAGATTGATAGTTTTCGTTTAATATACATAATTTGCTTTGTTTACAAACTGTACTCATTTCATTAAAGCATTAGTTAGGGCGTGTCGTCAATATAGTGACTATAGAAAATGTATCTTAGAAATGTAAAATAATACCATATACATACGTATACATATTCATCATAAATATAGACCTTTTTGTATTCAGTTCTCATAACATACATTAATGAATATCATCATGTTCGTCTAAGGCCAGGTATATGAAACACAATCATTGAGATTTATTGTCATTCTATTCCCATTATTTTTATTAATAAATATTATTGTTGTGACATATTAAGTCAATTTTCATCATACCGAAGAAAATATGCACACAGGTATGTTTGAAGTCTGTTCTTAATAAATGACTTAAATATGATTTTTTTACCGTAAATAATATATGATATAACAATTACAAAATGTATAATATGCACAAGGGTTTGTTCACATTCAGTTGCCAATTTGTATGTGCATTGTTTACATTAATTTTAGTTCTGGAAAAGAAATTGATACATGTGTTCGGGTTTTATCAAATAATGTTCATCAAACAAAAATAATTTCATTCGTATCGCACCAGTTCCAATGTTTATATACAAAGTCTAAAATACACAATATATTTAATAGAAATGAATAATGTACATGTTCCAGGTCATGTTTGGATATTTTGTGTACATGTATTGCTTTGTATTTGAATGAATAAAAAATGCATTCCACTCGCATTGTTTACATATCATTCTGACAACATAGACATATTGATCAGTTTGGACATTTTTTCAAGTATATAAGTAAATTAGATTAGACGAATGTATACACACAGAGTCCGTGATAGTTAATGGCTATGTAAATGTTGTTTCACCATTTTTGGTGGTGAGATGCCTTCAGGTCTGGTCAACTAATCGACTCATGTGTTCATCAATAGTGGTGACTGCGAAAGCACCCACAGTTTTCGCTTTTGTTAATGTCAGGCTGGCGAAGGAAGGGCTATATACTCATCTTCTGTAGGCTTCTGGAAGTCATGTTGGGCTTAATGCTTGCCTGAGAACATTTAGGTAGCAATTAATGAAAATAATTCTTAAAATAAATCAAGTAAAGTTATGTATGTAACCGTTGGTTTATTATTATGTAGAGACAACATGACAACAAACTGGTATACATGTGTATAGGTTCATTCGTTGTTCTATATTGTTTGTACTATAAGGATTATATTTAATGTCTCCATCCAAGTCCTAGTACTTAAGTCATACCTCTTAAATCTCAGTGCTCATCTTCGCACTCAAGTCTTAGTTCTCAAAATCAGAACTGAAATCTATCTCTTAATGGTCAGTGCTCACACAGCAGTACTCTAATATCAATACTTAAATGCTATAAATGCTATCTGAGCTCTCAAATGTCGTCTTATAAATATCATCTATCAGGTCTCAGCATGACTATCCTAGCTCTTAAATATCATTACTCAATGTACATCCAGCCCTATAAACTAAACTTACAATAATTATTCTTTAATGTTCAGAACTTTTTATGCTACATATATTCGTAATAATATATAAATGTACTGCATAAAAAAGAAACTTTCGATTTGTCACCATATGTTTTGATGTTACAATAAGATGTCCCTTGTCCTAAACAATTTGGACAAACGATAACGTGTAAAATAAATTTAAAACCGACTTTTATTCATGCATGCACAACAATATTATACCATCACATGGACAAATAGCAGCGTCATGTCTACAGAAAATGCAATACACATTTATCTTTTCTGTTTGTAATCGTACATGAATAAACATTGCACCATAGGAAAGAAGACGCTACGAATCATTCATAGGTATATTTCTATTGACTGTAAGACAATATAAGAAGCGTGTAGGTTAAATTACAGAGAAATCCAAACTGGACATGAATTTTGTCGACAAGTGTGCATGTAAATCAGATATTTTCAAACCTGTTATATCATTTAAAATACCTAGTACTCTTGATCATTAGTGTATACAATGTACATCAAAATCTGGCTACAATGAGTTGGATGGCATCCAATGACACCCCTGTCTTAGGCAGATAATACTTAATTCTTTGTATACATTGTTTAGATATTATATACACTGAACTAAGGGGGACCAGAAACCATGAATTCATACACCAGTCCGCTATATTTTTCTCATACATTGAATGTTTTTTTTATTTGTTAAGATCGAATTTAAAAGGCTTTCAGTTGTCTAGTGGACTAAATATCAAACATCCAACTACCCAGAAATATATCAGAATCGCATTCAAGCAAACGAAACCATTTTGGAATGAAATAAATCATCGCGTCATGGGTAGGCTGCTGTACCTAAAATACTATATACACTCATAGAAAATAGTCCACAATCAAACTCTAAAAGCAGGATATTCTGTTTTTGAAATGACACAAATGCAACACAATCACTCCGCTAGCCCGCTCTATTTACAATGTGTATGTGTATGGAAAATATTATGATTGTATTTAAAACAAGACTTAATTATAATGTAGCCTTGTTGTCGGTCTTATCAGACGAGATGTACTTTTGTAGCCTTGTTGTTTGCTTTTTAAGAGGTAGATTTTAATACTTAAGTGTACCTTTCATGCATTTTTGTCGGTCCATATAAAAGGAATGTGTAATTTAGTAGCCGTTCTCCCTGCCTTTAATATTACTCAAGGCATTTGAACTCAAAGGCACTCTTGATCAATTTAACGATTTTCTCACTTCATATATGCCAATGCTAAACCAAACCGATAGCACTGTACCTTTATCTTTTAGTAACAAACCCTCACCTGGTAATACGGTCAAATTCTTCCGATTAAATACACCTTATACAATATACAATAGACAGCAAAATCCGGACAAATCTGGGCGTGAACGAAGATATAAGATTTATTTATACAGAAATCGTCTCTTGCTCGAGAGATGAGCGACGATTCAGTTTCCCGAATATGCATTTTTAAGTTTATTTTGTTCACTGATAAATAAACTTATTTCACGCAGCATCTTTCAATGTTCTTAGCCGTTAAGTACATGTAGTTGTATTTCATGTGCAATTTTAAGTACGACAGGGCCGAGTACGAATGCGATTAAATCCAACCTTGACAGCTCGAAAACAGCGAAGAAGCGTGCACAAATTTTCGTTTTTAGGAGCTCGTATGCAGTATTCGGTCCACCAATATTGTTTGACAGGCACATGACCCCTCATAGGGGTAGAATTATGTTCGATACAAGAATTCGGGATGTCCCTAGCTTTTTCTGCAGACAGACATCCATGTTCGTTAAGATGTCCGGTGTAAAACTCAATACACAATTTGATATATCATTTTCAAGAATGAATAAAATAGTATAAAACATAGTATAAACAATAAAATGACATTGCTATAATTACTATTCTATGAATATAATTATATATAAATATAATGTATATCATAAAGACTTATCTCTTGTCATAGAGATATTAAGAGAATTATTTCAAAGCAAATTGTGAAAAAGGTCGTTTTATAATTATAGTACAAATTATCTTCATTACTAATACTGCATGATAGCATAAACTGGGAAACAAAATGTAGGTGATCTACAGTAGCATTTGATGTTATAGAAATTGTTCAAACGATGTTAAAAACAAAATAATAATGTTGATCTGAATTAATTTAATAATTTACACATATATAACGATATGACAAACTATGTAAACTGATTGTTCTGTGTAATCAAGTTCAGAAAATGACATTGTTGACCTCCAGGTGTCATGTCAATGAATGCATTGTCAGTTTTGTCATGAAAATATGTATTATGACTATTAAACACACGCACGATTGGTAAAAAATAAACGTTAAAAGGGTTTCTTTTGAAGAGAGAACTTTGTTCACGGTTTACGTATACGTCTTAAAATATCAGATTGCCAGCAAGTTATAACATCAGCGATACGCACACTAAAGTACGTTAATTTGAAAAGAGAAAAATATAAATACGGCCAAAAATGTCGTCTAGGTTGAAAGTTGATGTTATGTCTGATAATCGTTGATTACGGTGCTTTGAAATAAAATGCATAATTCAAAATAATAGTTCGTATTTGACAGTGGCCCAAAATCCATTGTGTGCAAAGCATTTGTTCAAAGCTGGCTACGTCCCAGAACCTTTGAACTACTTTTTATTATTTACGAATATCTAGCTCATCGCTCTAAACACAGGCTGTCTCTTAATGATACCAAATAAATAACAGTCTATGTTTGGTTACTAGTCTTAAAAGTACCCGCAATACTTTTATTGTTATCTCCCTTATCTAAGTCTTTCTGCATGTAAGAACTATGCGTATTTTACGACGATAATGAAAGATTAGTATCCATGATTTTTTTAACAAGTCGGACATAATTGTGTTATCATTATTCATACAGCTCAAATCTTACTTCCATCCTCAAAGTATTTCGGTTTAAGAATAGGGCAGATTAATGTTTAAATACATGTTCCGAACAGTAAATGTTCTATAATGCTATTGTCTGATCATAATTAACAAATTAACATACCAAAGACAAATATGAATTTTGAGTTCAGATATTGATATCAATTTTTATAACCTCGGGCCTTTCAACATATCTCAATTCCATTACCTATGTATAATGGTTGGGGAGTTAGAGCTGGTTAATGTTAAAACAATATCCAATGAATTATGCTGACATAATAACGATTTAAAGATTCGTTATCATCTGATCATTTTTGAAATGCAAGATCTGATATTTAAGCTCACAGAGTGATCTCAAGTTTTGTAACCATAGGACAAGGTCTCCGCAAACTAGGGGTACTCTCTTCCTTTGACCCTAGACAATATTTCAGAGTCGGTCGCTATTTTTTCTTGCTGGTATTTTATTTGCATTATTATGAAATAATATATCAATGGAATTTCATGTATAAGTCGTTGCAAGTTCTAAAACGTATGAACCAATGTTATCACCTTCAGGTTGCGTGAGTATTTTGTAATATAAAAGCTGTGGATATTAAGGATGCTAGATCACGTCCTCCTTCACAGCTAAAACAGGTCACGTGCTCATCAACAGCAAAACAGGTCATGTGCTCCTCCAACACTTAACTTCTTACAGAATTCCAATATGATAATAATGGTTCCGTGTACTAAGAACGCTAAGATTAACATATGCTTCTATTCAAAATGTTGTCAGCGTTTGAAAATAAATACCATGATAAGACAAAAAGGGAGATTTGAACCTATACAGAGTACATTGGTGAAACTATTTAAATATGTCCCGCATACAATATACTCTGTATGCATTTTCCACCCATAATTCGTGTAATGAAACCTTTTACTGTTATTGGTAGTTGCAATTCTGAAAATTTCACAGCATTTTTCATCACAATTATGTTTAATTAAAGAAATAAACCAGACGTATCCCATGGTCTGTGGTAAACTATCCCACAGTTTCACTATGTTGATTTAGTTTATCACAGAAAACAAACTGCAATTCTTTGGACAGTTATGTAGATTACCAGCTCATTATCAAGCCAAGGAAATATTTGTTTATAGAATCATACACTTTACCAATAGCAATAATCAATTGAGAGGATTTATCCCAGAAATATTTTAGATTATGTCTCAAGCATCTTTTATCCTACTTTTATAACTTTTTAAACAATAGTTGGTTCTCATATTTAGTAACGTCTTGAAACGAGAGAGGTCAATTCAGTATGGTCGTGTTTCTTCATATCTAAAAGATACATTGTCATCGAATTTATTATGTGACGGATATTGTAGTCCACTGTGGTCGTGATTCTGACATATTTATATTGAAATTTGCGTAAATTAATCATACAATCGATAGCAACGTTCTTCTCTAGACAATATATACGTAAATGTGAAAAATGTCTTCGTCTAACAGACAATATCGTTAGGCTAAATCTATCAATCATAACTTCTATTGGTACACAGTTCAGTAAAGTTAAAGTAAAGAGATTTTTCCAATTTATCTACATTTGTATTTCATACGTAGGATAAAACTTCCACATTTCACATCCGTATAACGCCTTGGGGATCACGATACGTTCATACATGGATTTTAAAGTAATTGGTGTAGTCGAACTAGGATGTATGCAGTGTCGATAATGTTTAAAAACGTTCCTCTAAGTTTGATGCTTGCATCTTTCATTGAATTTAGGGTAGACATATTTTGATCAATATTCACTCAAAGATGGATATGTTCATTACCAAGAGTGAAATTCATTTTACAGTAGAGTAAAACACTCGATCAATAAGTGTGACAAGAGAACATCTATCAACATTATGATTATACATATATCTCCATTTACAAGAATAGTTGTAACATATATTCAACCTGTAACTGTTGTTGATACTAGTTTGCGACTATTGACTATCTTCCAAAAACCAACCTTATCAGTTCTTGCTTTCTGTTCCAGTTTCCTATCTTGTTCAGATAAATAAGTGCCAACTATTCTACGATGCTCCGGTCTGAATATCCTTTTTGAACATTTGTACTGTTTGAAGATGGATGAGTTCGAATCTCTATGTCTCCCCGATTTCCGCCATTGTTTACAATCGTACCACATATTAACATGTAATTCAATGAGCGTATTATTCCAATAAGATTTCTTGGGAAATACGTCATTAGCACAGTGTAAAAGAGAGCTACACAATTTCTTATAATTGCCGGTCACATTACTACGATCATCGTTGATAAGTAAGCCATATCACTAACCTTCAACAGTTAATCTTGATACAGTTTCATATGATCATTTGTAATTTTGTTCCAATTTATTATACAAGAAGTACCAGACCCCTCTTCGGGGTTACCTGGTGTATTGCTCATACATAAACACATAAAAATGGGTCTATGTCTAGAGTAGTCTAAGCATATATCTAAGCCTACCTCACAATAAGACAATAAGACCTAAATAATCACTAGTCATACAAACATAGTCTAACAATGAAAAACATGACTCATCATATGGAACAAAAGTATGCCTTGGTCCTCCACAAATTGGAAATGTATTAACAGCAGATAATTGACAATTAAATAAAAAGTCCATGATGCACTGATCACGTTTACATAAGTAACCTCTGTCAATATTGATATTAAAGTCACCCATAATAACAACATGATACCTTTATCACAATATGAATAGTAGAAATCATAAAAACAAACAAAATCAGTCAGATTGGCCCCAAAATCGGTCAAATTGGCCCCGCGCTGTACTTTTTTTCCGTCAGATTAGCCCCAACTAAGTTAAATTGGCCCCCAAACATTAATCTTTAGGAATGTCATAGTCAATTGTAAATATGATAAACTGATATAAAAATAAATTATAATAAAAAAACAAACAATATATATGATTGCTGTATGAAGTATTTTATGTGATATTTAAAGGCAATGTGTATATATTGCGATAAAGTAGAAAATATAGGCGTCCAGGGGTGAATTCGTGTTAATTATAGATATTTTGTGTTTATTTTATGTATTTAAATTGCTAAAACAGTTGAAATCCGGTCGCAACTCGGAACAAAGATATTCAAAGAATGAAAATACTGGATCAATCCAAAAATAAGCGGTAATTTTTATCGAAAAATATGTGAAGTTCCCCTAGATCATAAACCAGATATTAGAAATATAATTAAATTTTCTGAAAGTTGAGAGCTTTATCTTTAATTTGATATATACAGATAAAAGATCGGTTAAGAAAGAAAAACTTAATCCCTAGGGCCGTAGAATCGTTTCTTTTTTTCTTTATCATATTGGACTAGGGCTTTGCCTTTGTTAGTGCACTGGAACATGAAACGGGAACCACTGAATGAACGGGGAAATTGGAGGCCCATTACCTACTAAAATATTATTTTGTTGCATATTTCAGTATTTTTATGTTGTTAAGAGTTTAATACTAGAAAATGTAAAATGGATCCATGCATTTATTGTTTTATGCCACTTTACGCCGTTTTTTGCGGTATGACTTAATACCGAATATGAGTCATATTCGCGAATATGAACGAAAGTTCACGAATATGAATGATATATTCATTATTTATGAGAATTTCGAAAGTATTTTATTTCTAAATCAAAAAGAACATAAAAATAATTGGATATACCAAAAATCGTTGATTTTGGATCTAATTTATAGAAGTTATGAGCTATTATATGAATACTCGCTTAGAAATTCATATTCGTGAAGGCGTCTGCGCTGCGAATATGAACGAAAGTACACGAATATGAACGATATATTCACGATTTGTGAGAATTTCGGAAGTATTTTATTTCTAAATCAAAAAGAACAAAAAAATAATAGGATATACCAAATATCGTTGATTTTGGATCTAATATATAGAAGTTATGAGCTATTATATGAATACTCGCTTAGAAATTCATATTCGTGAAGACGTCTGCGCTGCGAATATGAACGAAAGTACACGAATATGAACGATATATTCACGATTTGTGAGAATTTCGGAAGTATTTTATTTCTAATTCAAAAAGAACATAAAAATCATATGATATACCAAAAATCGTTGATTTTGGATCTAATATATAGAAGTTATGAGCTGTTATATGAATACACGCTTAGAAATTCATATTCGTGAAGGCGTCTGTGCTGCGAATATGAACGATATTTTTATAAATTTTATTTTATTTTTTCTTTAAAGAAATATGTTACATAATTGTACATACCAAAATACTTGATAAAAAGTACATAAAAGATACTTTAATAAAAGTTATGAGATGTTTATGAATGTTCTAACTTATATTCAATTTTGTGATGCGCGTATAGAAATTCATATTCGTGTTCGGTGTATAGAAATTCATATTCGTGTACAGTAGAGTATGGCAATTCATATTCGTGTTGAGAGTAGAGAATGCGCATCTTTATTATTCTTGAGTCAATGTAAGCTATGAATATGAACAATTTTGGTCATGTATGTAAAATGTATACATTTATTTAATAACATAACGATACATTACTAATATATCATTGATTATGTTTTTTCTTTTTTCTTCTTCATGTGTTCATCTTTAATATTTCATGTTTGTAACAAGATACTTTTATTTAAATTTAGTCTTAATAAATTCTGTTTTATTCTGTTCTGTTTTGTATTGTATATCATAACAATAATGATCCAATTATCTGCTTGCTATTTTAGCGCTAATTGGATTATCACACCTATCTTAATCACACACATGCCTTGCAGCATGGGGTCTTTAAAGTATACCGATCATCCTATCACCTTTGGATTTGAGAAACAAATGTCATAACGGTACAACTTTGATATTATAAAACTGCAAGACGGTGCGTTTGAAGCGACTTCTGCAAGAATTTTATAATATTTCAATTAAAGAATAAATTGTATTTACTCAATTGTATGGTAAGTATATATATTTATGAATAAAATAGAATCTTCATATCTTCCATTTATGGAAAAACCTTTCAAAACTGTAAAAATGCCTAAATATCCATGTTATGTGTGCTCGGATAATTGTGATGATTTCTGCATTTACTGTGAGGTAAGTTGGCTAATGTTTTAATTTTAGAATTTTAGAATATTATTGATGATCGTATTAGCTATTCAGATTTACGTAAAAAATATATCAATGATCATATTCATCATTTTACCCGACCGTCTGTACAGAAATTATATATCTTTTTTTTGCTGTGTTATGCAAATAATCGTAGAAAATAACTTGATGTACTTTATTTATGTTTGTCAGTCTATCTAATGTCATTTTCATATATTTATGATGTTTGAATGAAATTTCATATTCTGATGGTACTTTTCCACCAATACATTTAGTATGTTTCATATAAGTACAACTTGATAAAAGAAACAACGCATCCTTATTTTACTCATTTTTTATTCGACCATAAAAGAACGAAAATTAAAGATCATATACATCTTCAGTTGGTAAAAATTTAAAACTTTTTTAAACATTACTACATTTATAACGTTTTCTTGAACACTTTCTGCACCTCATGCATAAAGATTTTCATTCCTCCTTCCCTGTTTCCTGGATGCACTAGATCCTTGTCATAATGCCTATGATACATAAGTCTTCTACCTATCTGTACAAAATCACATCCTAAATATTGTTTCAATTTATTGTTTACATATCTTCTACATTTATTGAATTGCTTATTGTTCAGTCCTGTCCAACTGGGAAATTTCCCCCTCTCTATGATGCTTGCAACAAACACACGTTCAACACCACTTTTATACAGTTCTTCCACAATGTTGATAATGTTCAAATAAATCACGTGAGGATCGCACGAGTCAGTGATGTCATTTCCTCCCAAGTTCATGAATACGTATCTGAAATGAGAAAATCAATAAAACATTTTTAAAACGCTACTTAAAATGACGCATATATTTCATATGAATAAATACTATGATTAAACCAGTATAATTATAAATTAAGAATGCATTTGTGTTATTATAATAGCTATTTCAATGTGGTTATTCGAAAATACCGTCAAACCCGTTTTTGACCCTTTGTTCTAAATTTTCATTTTTTTTATATAAGTATTTTTACAGTCAATCATGCTTTTAATAACATACCTGGGTCTATAACGTAGTAATTGTTCAAACATACTGTCGAACTTTCTTGTTGTTGACATTCCTGGTACACCGAAGAACCTGTGATGCTGAAGTAATGAATTTAATTTGCCATGCGTAAAATAATTCAATCTGGAAATATAACTGTCACCAAAGAGTGCGTAACGATTCATATTGAAATATGTTTTAAATCTAAGTCTGTTCGTGTTCTCTTATATAATACTGTATATCAACGACAATGTTTACTCCAAAATGTCAGCTTGGATCAATTAACAAATCAAAACATAGCTTGTTTGTTGGATAATTGCAGTGTCACGAATCTTGATTAAATACCCATGTACTTGTAAGAATTGTCTTATTTGTATAAATCATACAACCATGATTATAACAATACATTAAGATATTAATACAAATACTACTCGGAATCTTGTTAGCGCAGCTCTGTATTTGAATTCTTTAATTACATCCAAATATTCCTCGATAATAAATTCATTTTTGAAGATACCGTAGGTTGTTAATCTTTTAGAGTTATTTACGTATGAGTACCAGCTTTTATAGAACATGTCAAAAATTATTCGTTTAATTATGGAAAAGGGAAAATCGATATCAAATTGTCTAACCCAAATTTCTGTTAATCCATGTTGATTAAATATTTGTTTAATTTGAGATGCCCAATTTTTGCCTCTGTAGTTATTATTATTATCAGTTTCTTGTTTTAGCATAAGCTACGTATTTTCACGAGTGAATTGTCGTTAGACTTAACAATCTTCATCCAATATTTGATGCGTACTTTCCTTATGATTTTTAATGGAAATCTACCAGTTAGGAATTAATTATATTTACTGTACATTAATGGTGTAAAAAGTATGACAAGCACGTGTCAATAAAATATTCTTTAATTGGGGAAGAATAAATATATAATTGATGTATATTAAGCCGTCATTTAAATTATAATTTGTCTAGCGCTCATGTTTCGGAACTCTAAAGATTACAAAAAGTATAGAACATAACATAATATAAAAGTGATAGCCTATGTTAGCTACAGGTAAATATATAATTATAAAATCACATGTGAACAGAGGGCAGACTCTGACGGGAGCTTACATTACATGTAATACGTATGTGACGTTTTAAAGCTGTGGTATATACGACCTTTGTTTGATGTTTGGATTTGGTTTATTATGTAATTTGGACTGGATGTCTTTACCCTATGCACTCACTTTTAATAAACTAAACTAAATACAATGCGATAATCTATTTAAGTCCGTGAGTAAATCAAATTTTCAATAATAACGACGGTCACAAATCAAATTAAATCTATCAGTTCTTGAAGTTGTCTCTTCTTATTAGTCTGTGATATCAAGTTTTCTGTACATCTGAAAAATACTAATATGAAAAAGTTAATTGAACAGTGTGACAAATATACTGTTGTATATTCAATATATTCATTTCTGTTAATTGGATTGTCTCCCTTCATTCTTAATAAAAGAAGAGTTTCGTAGCTTAATCATTTTTGTACGTAGTTAAAACAGTCTCTTAAAGAGTTATTAGATTTTGATTACGACATAACAAAAATGTATGACTGCCATTTTTATGACATTTCTCGTATATTTCTTCATGAGTTGTCATTAAGTATCGTAGTTTTGTAATTTAATCCTTCTATTGCATAAGTATTTAGCATTCTCAGTTTATAAAGCGTAATCACAAAATAACTGCTTTACAGACATGCAAGACATGGAGTCATTACCGTTGTCAGGACATAGATCGCAGCGATAGAGATCAATGGCGACACAACATCAAACTACCATATATATGTATCAGGTGTCGTTCAAATGATGATAACAGCTATGACTACTTGATGGCCATGGAACGCATTCGCAACGCAGCAGACGGTGGTCTACATAAACTCCAAAAAGCAGCTGAACGTGAAAAAATGTTTCTGAAACGAGTGCCATGTGAAACAAACCTACATTCAGACTTCAGTCGTCATGAGCAAGATGAAGTTGCCAACACATTAATGGCAAATTTTCATGCTACTTACAAAACCGCTCTTCATAGCACTCCCGACGGAGATTGCTTTTTCAATTCAGTGTCTACGTTGTTGGTTGGTGATGAGTCGCGCTGCACAGAACTGAGATACCGTTGCTGCATAGAAATGGTGTTGAACAAATCCAAACTGATGTTACATCCCCAGTACAAGAGACTCACAATTCTATCACCGCCGCTTGAAAAAGACTGTCTAAACTGCGCACGGCCCGGGACCAATTCGTCCATGCATATGTTCATGGCTACATCTAGATTATTGAATGTGCCAATTAAGGTTTTCTATCCTGCGGTGAATAGTACTAAGACGTACAACTTCAGAGTGATGAATACGCTACTCAAACCACCGTTCTCAGATCCAGAGAAAGGTACAATTAACATGATGTGGACAAGCTTAGTTCTGCCGACAAAACCCTCAACATCATGTGATCCATGGAATCCGAATCATATAGTGCCCTTGGTAGACAACGTTACACGAGGACCTGTATACAATATGGCTGCTTTTCGCGCAAGCAGAGAAGAGAGCCTCATATCACATCCTCGTGCAACTTTAACAACACAGAACAGGTACGAACACCTCATCGACGAAAGCGTTGAACAAAATCACATGGAAAGTGATTTATTGGTAAATGTAGAAAAACATGAAAAAAAAACAAAATTACGTACCAGGATCAGACAAGGAACGCGTAATTCAAAATCTAAAACAAAAGTGAAAAATGTCGGTATTCACCCTATACGGGATGAGGCGCTTGGCGCACCGACACGTGAAAATGAAAGTGAAAACCGTGATAACGGTATAAATGTCGGTATTCACCCTATACGGGATGAGGCGCTTGGCGCACCGACACGTGAAAATGAAAGTGAAAACCGTGATAACGGTATAAATGTCGGTATTCACCCTATACGGGATGAGGCGCTTGGCGCACCGACACGTGAAAATGAAAGTGAAAACCGTGATAACGGTATAAATGTCGGTATTCACCCTATACGGGATGAGGCGCTTGGCGCACCGACACGTGAAAATGAAAGTGAAAACCGTGATAACGGTATAAATGTCGGTATTCACCCTATACGGGATGAGGCGCTTGGCGCACCGACACGTGAAAATGAAAGTGAAAACCGTGATAACGGTATAAATGTCGGTATTCACCCTATACGGGATGAGGCGCTTGGCGCACCGACACGTGAAAATGAAAGTGAAAACCGTGATAACGGTATAAATGTCGGTATTCACCCTATACGGGATGAGGCGCTTGGCGCACCGACACGTGAAAATGAAAGTGAAAACCGTGATAACGGTATAAATGTCGGTATTCACCCTATACGGGATGAGGCGCTTGGCGCACCGACCATAACACCAGAAAAGTCGGAGATCATTGAATTTCCTTTATCAAATTTATCAACAGTGTTTGAAGAAAGTGAGAGTTTCTATTCAGTTACTGAAAAGACTGACGATGAAACAAGTGTAAATGTTGAGTGTGAGCCAGAATTTACACCTGGTCCCCTAGGTAACAAATTTATGGACATTGGCGACACAATAAAACAACTGACTGGACCGATTGCTGCAATTAATGAAATTCCCTTGGGTAGGAAAGACGGTCAATATTTCGTACTTAACAACCAGAACAACAATGAACGAAGATCACAAGGAAAAAAATCAGAATTCTGGGATGATTGTGGGTCGTGGTCCAACGGTGCATCTCCAACATTTTCCTTCATTAGTCGTGAAAACAAATTAATTACAATACAAAACAGATCAGGGGTATACTGTATAGAAAAAATGAAAGATAAGAAGAAAATCTATGAACCAATTCAACCACAACCATCTTCAGACGAATTGTTAATCATCAAACGCCTATACAACACATTGAGTGCTAGTGAAAAGGGAAGTAATCAATTTAAGCGGCGTATCACGTGGATATTAAACACTCCTTCTACAATGCCAAACTTGTCATTGGACTTAGCCCTAGTAGAGTACATCGGTCAATTCCCTGATAGAAAACCTCATGGGAAATCTATCAATAACGACAACCCTTATATTAGAACAAAACCTATGATTGCCCGACAACTAAAGGAAAAATTAGCAACACAAACAGTGAGGAGAGTAAGAACAAATATGAGCAAGCAAACAAATGATGACCATGCTAAACACCGCGATGAAAAACAGCTTAGAAATATGAAGTATCAACAAAATAAAAAAACAGACAACGTACCAACCAACCCTGCGGATCAGATTATTTATGTAGAAGAAATGGTAAAAACACATGATTTTGTTTATAGTGTTAAACACATAAAGGGCCTTCATCATCCAGTTATAACTTTATGTACTGAGCAACAAATTACCGACTTGAAGAGATTTTGTGGTACAGGCAACACAGTTCTAGGCATTGACAAAACTTATAATTTAGGAGATTTTCATGTGACACCAACTATATTTAAAGATCTTTCAGTTATTCGACAAAGCACCAGACACAATCCAATTACATTCGGACCCACATTTATTCACACAAATTCGTCTGCAAAAACTTATTCATCTTTCTTTCATGATATCGCGGACAATTTATCAACAGATGAAATTAAAAATCTTGTAGTCGGGTCTGATGAAGAGAAATCTTTTCAAGTAGCAATTCAGCGATGTCTACCTGGTGCTACACATACGCTGTGTACAAGACATTTGAGACAAAATACCGACCATTATCTACAAGATCAAGTCGGGTACCCCAAAAATGTACGATCTCAAATAACAGAGGCAATCTATGGTGAAGACGGACTTTCCTTTGCATGTGATATTGATTCTTTCAATTATAAACTGAACCGGTTAAAAGAAAAAATTGACATCATTGACAAAAGTGTAGGTGACAAAAAATTCAGACCATATTTTGACGACAAACTGTTGCCCGTGCTTACCAAATATGTGATAGACCCTTCAAATGCAGGGAAAATATCTCGCGGCTGGACAAATAACAATTGCGAGTCCGCCAACCATATATTAAAATCTATGACACAGTGGAAACAAACAGATATTCCTAAATTCATTGAATTATTATTTGAAGTCATCACTGTTGAAAACATTGAACGTTGTCGAGCAATTCGTGGTACGGGGGATTTCAAACTTGACAATAGATTCACACATCACAGGATAGATATTGACAAGTGGTCTAATATGACGGAAGAAAACAGGAAATGTAGAACTAGTAAATTCCTAAGCGATAAAGGAAAATCCAACCAAAACACTATCATTTCATCGAGTGGACATAGAACTGTCCAAAAAACACCTAACGCCGGAAAAAAACCTCAACAAATGAAGAGAAAACGTGCAGAGAGATCGCGCACACCATCTGCAAAACGTGTGTTATTAGCGTAGACTTGTTACTTTTAAACCCTGACAATTTGTGCATTAATACCGCAGTTCTATATTAAAATATTATGCAAATCAAATGATTAAATATTTAACATGTGAACTATTTCTAAACTGTTACTATGTCAATCTATTGTGCAATTATCATTCATATCATATTTCTTATATACGCTGTCGCGAATATTAATTTCTATACTCTGATGAATATGAATTTCTATACGCTCAGGACGGATATGCCGAATTTGTATACGCTCTCACGAATATGAATCTCTATACGCTCATGAGCTTTCATTTTTATGCCTATTGCAAGTTTTTACTGTTTTTATTGACTGTGTAAAAATAAAATGGATAGGTTACTGAAAGAAACCTATTGAATGCACAGATAACTTCGAGTTAGTCTTCTTTTTTCCTCATTATACGCTCATGATTCACGAATATGAATTTCTATACACTCAACACGAATATGAATTTCTATACTCGAGATCTCTACTGTACACGAATATGAATTTCTATACTCGAGATCTCTACTGTACACGAATATGAATTTCTATACTCGAGATCTCTACTGTACACGAATATGAATTTCTATACTATCAACACGAATATGAATTTCTATACCCGAGATCTCTACTGTACACGAATATGAATTTCTATACTATCAACACGAATATGAATTTCTATACCCGAGATCTCTACTGTACACGAATATGAATTTCTATACCTCAACAAGAGTATATATACGCTCATGATTCACGAATATGAATTTCTATACACTCAACACGAATATGAATTTCTATACTCGAGATCTCTACTGTACACGAATATGAATTTCTATACTCGAGATCTCTACTGTACACGAATATGAATTTCTATACTCGAGATCTCTACTGTACACGAATATGAATTTCTATACTATCAACACGAATATGAATTTCTATACCCGAGATCTCTACTGTACACGAATATGAATTTCTATACTATCAACACGAATATGAATTTCTATACCCGAGATCTCTACTGTACACGAATATGAATTTCTATATATACTCTCTACTGCACACACGAATATGAATTTCTATATTCAATGTTTTTCGTTATGCATAATTTATATTCCGTTTTAATTTTAAAGATTGTTTTCAATAAAAAACTTTGACAAAAATATAGTTCATATTCGCAGCGCAGACGCCTTCACGAATATGAATTTCTAAGCGAGTATTCATATAATAGCTCATAACTTCTATAAATTAGATCCAAAATCAACGATTTTTGGTATATCCAATTATTTTTATGTTCTTTTTGATTTAGAAATAAAATACTTTCTAAATTCTCATAAATAATGAAAATATCGTTCATATTCGTGTACTTTCGTTCATATTCGCGAATATGACTCATATTCGGTATTAAGACAGACCCCGTTTTTTGCCTCCACTTTACATATGTACTCATACAGGATATGGATAAAATTACATTATTTGTTGCATATTACACTAATTGTATGTTCTAAAGCGTTTAGAACTAGAACATATAAAATACATCCATGTATTTGTTGTTTTACGCCACTTTACTCCACTTTACGCCGTTTTCGCCACGTACTTTAGGCATACCGACTAAAACACGTCCCGTTCCGTCTTTTAGTAGCGACCAAATTGAGGGAGTACTTATTATATTTACTTACGTTATATTATTTTGTTTTAATACCCTCATACAAATATGAGCAAAATTTTGCCACATAATTCGCAAATAACTTTCGTTCGAGCCATGTTATTGTAAATTATATTTAATCAGTGGAAAGGAAGGTTCTCCACAATAAACCAGTTTATAACTATAACGCTTACTCCCTTACCGGAAGTGAAGTTTTTGATGGATGATAACACCGCAAGGTCCACTACGAACAAACGACTATTCAATCGATATTCTGCCGTAAATAAGGTGAGTTAAGTTTGTTTATCGGTGTTATTCAATTAAGAACGTTGCATTTTACTACAACATTAAGTTATTGTTTTCTAATTTAGAGGACAAGGTACGAATTTTCATGTTAATTTGATTGCGGATTTTTGTCCATCATGTATATACGGTCGAGTAACTCAAAATCGTGACAGACACCTTCATTTTCTATGAAAGGCCGGTGCGCCATGCTTATTGCCAGTTGCTGGACCCCCATTGTGAAATGCCATTGTGAAATACTTGTAGGAGTTGCACAGTAAAGTATATTCTCTCATCACTGGCAAGGGAAATCTTTGACAAGAGGTATATAGGTAAAGTAATTGTCAATATTTCAGTCAGGCTTACTATGGGCCTATGGGTGGGTATAATTACCTAAGTCTTTAGTGATGGTATTCGTTAATTCTACAAGTATAAGTTACTATACAATTGACACGTCCGGTCTCTCATTTGCCAGGCTTCCGAATGCCTCTTTGCGCCACACCAGATCTCGTAAAGCGTCTCTAGTTACGAGATTGACCCAGATCACACACCCACTTCTGGAAGAGCAAATCGGCCGCTTATGCCAAATCACTACATAGGGTTACCTTAATTGAAGCTAGAACTTTTTTTTGTAATTGATTTTAAAGTAATATTTGAACTATTGCATACTAATGCTCCTGACCTCTACAACAATTTGCATTTAGCAATTAACAATTGTCATTTAGCATGTACATATATGCAGCATGGTGCACAGGCCTTCCATAATCTTATTGTTATACCGGAAATAATATGAAAATAGGCTAAGCCTATGGAACGGGGAAGTCGAGTATATTGGAAAGGAACGACAACTCTAGGTAGAGATTGGTCGAGCACCTTGCGTAAACAAAAAGTGACGTCATTCTACTTCCTGTCAAGCGTTTATGCGCACACTTTATGCAGACGCTTTTCACAAAGTTAACCAAAGCGTTCGTATTTTTTAACTAAAGCTTCTTTTTTAAAAACTTTGAATATTTTGCTTTCTTTTTCTTGTAAACAGATAGGAATACATTTATATAAGTGATTAATTTTATTACGATGTAAAAAATATGCCAACACGAGAACGAGAGCTTAGTTGTTACAAACAAAATGGCGGCCAAAATGGCGGCCTCCATGATTTGGAAATGAGAATTTTGGCGATAGGTAATCACATTTGAAATTGTTTTAATTCACATTGATTGATTGAACCTTTTCTAACGTACGCATTGTCTATAGCCGGGCAAGGCCAAAGCCCGGACCCGCTTCGCGGGCCCCGGTCTTTGACTTCCCCGTATTAATATAAAGCTTGCGCTACTTTGTTGAATGACCTCATGCTCAGAAAGCAAACTTCAGAGATGACAATTAAACTGCTGTTGCAATATAATTCATAAAATCTTTCAAATAGCTCTGCACTGGGAAGCATTAGAAACAGATATATCACTTAGTAAACTTACATTCATTTTTTTAATATTTCGATCTTTCTCCTAGAAGCTGTTTAGCAGACAATTGTCTACATCTGACAGTCAGGTCATATGACCTAGCTCTACTTATTCTGCTTTTTGGTTGGCTGATTTTTGTGAACGAATTTGAAAGGGCCAATGTAACAGGTTCTGTTTTGTGGTATATTGTTGTTCTTGTAAAGTTCAGTAGTTCCCAATGAAGTTCCTTTGTATCATAGATTGTGTAGTTTTCGTAACCATCTGCTCACTAAATACATGTACCATCTAACAACTAAATAGACCACAACATTTACGTCAGTTGTATATTAGTTATTTCAGAGCAATCAGATATTTAGTGCAATTTATAGAATGTGCCCAACCAGTCAATAATTATGATAAGTCTAGATTACTAAATGAATAAAGTAGTAATTATAGTATTAGGTGTATTACTGGATGAGTGCAAACACTTATGTTCCAACAAGGTTTTTAAACCTAAATCTAAGCAGAGATGTTTACCTTGAGAGGCGAGATTTCAACGGTTTGCATGAGTTTTATACCCTATGTTTATGATGACATATATACTGAAAGTAACAACAATTCTAATTGGTTTAAATAACCATTGGTTATACAGTTTACAAACTGGTAAAAAGACATAATATAAGAATTAAGATAATAACCAATTATATTTTTAAAAGAGTAAACAATTAAAACACCATGGTTGACCGCATTAATGTATAAGCAGGAAAAATGATAATGAATGAAAAGCTTGAATAATGTATCTATATTACACAAAGATCTGTATATTAACATGCGGAAATCCAAATTACGTCAAAATTTTTCAATAACTTGTATAGCATACTTAAATCGTTAGATGTAGCAATGCAGCAAAACCTCTCCAGAGCAGCCCTCTGTAGAGCAACAACCTCTCTGTAACAACACATTCAAAATTTTCCTAAGTTGATATTTACTGTATATTTAACTCGGTAGAGCAACAACCTCTAAACAACGGCCATTATTTGCTGCTTCCACAGGGTGTTGCTCTACAGAGGTTGTACTGTATTTAATAATATCTGCATGAATGTGCTTTAAAGATTCTGTGTAAAACGTCAAATTTCAATTAAACTTAAAATTTTACATTTAGTGAAATTAATTACAAGTATCAACATACTTAGGCCACATCAAATTCCATGGCGTATATGGTAAAACCTGTCCTTCCGCCCACCTTTTACGAGCGACCTTGTGTGACCGCTCTAAATTCCTCCCAAGAGCTTTTAAACGTTAATTTAACTTAGTTAGGCGACCACCTGTCTTACGCTGTTAGCAACCTTTAATATTTAGTAATAACGTAGTTGCTAAGCGACCACTGTGTGTATCGATAAACAATCAGTCAGCCAGAACATTCTCACTTTACCTGTGGTGTTTAGTTGTCCGTAGTGTATGATTGTTTGTGTCACACAAACAAAGAAAATGTCGACAATACTGAAAACTTTAGCTTTAGAAGAACGGACGGATGTGATAAACAAATTAGGTAAAGGAGTTTCATGTCTAAAATTAGCTGATGAACTGGGCGTAGGAAAGACGCAAATTCAGTCAATTCGCAAAAGAAAGTTAGATTATATTGAGGATTTTGTGTGGACATCCAGTTGTAACTTGTGCTGATGCTAATGACTGCTTGAACAAACTCAGATATTTGGCAATAATATCAAAAGGAAACTCTATTATAATTCAACATCTAGCTGACATTGAAGAAAAGTTAATTTCAATTGATCAAATACAGACCAAAATCTCAGATTTTAAAAAAGTAGTTTAATTAGCCATCTGTTCTTCTAAACAGTGATTGTTTTACCTGAACTATATCTTAACATTTTAAAAATCATGTTTTATGAATCATTTTTATGTTTTATAAATATTTAATACTTTAATTTATGCACAAAGTGCAGCTTTTAAAATGCTAATTTTGTCACTGTTACATTTGTCATTTTATGAATCTTTTAACTTCATAATTAAATGTTCAAAATTCTGCAATATTTTTTATATCCCAGTATGTAACTCAGGGTTTTCCCTAGGATTTTTCATACTTGGGTCCCAGGACCCTCAGGAGTTGTATTTTGGGGGTCCCTGAGAAATTTTGGGGGTCCCATATTCTGATATGCATTTTATTGCTGAAGTTTAGAAAACCTAGTAATATACACTATAGATCTTGAAGTGCTAATAGTAATATACACTATAGATCTTGAAGTGCTTGCGTCACTGTCAAGTTCACTGGATCAAACTTATGAATAAAATAGCAAATTCACATGATTTATGTTTTTATTTCTCTCCTGATGTCAAATCAGGGTAGCTTTTTGAAAGTTATTACAACCAGTCTTGAATCACAAAACATCTGATTTTTACTACCAACGTATCGCAACCAGAAGAACTTATCTTCCCAATCTGACAAAAAATTTCTTTTTTTGCCTTTTGACGATGTTTCAACAGTTTGTGTTGTTTCATTTGTGTTTTCTTCCCTAACCCATTACTTTGGCCAAATAAACTCAATATCTTTCACTGTCCTTCTGCCATGATCATAACTGTTAATAGACGCTCGATATCAAAGCGCGTAGATGATATTGATCGCTCAATGAACCGCAAGTTCGATAAATAGAGGAATGAAATAATTTAGCGAAAAGGAAAATGTCTATTCGTCGGATCAAATTGCGGGTCCCGAGGACGCAACGTACCGTGGAAATGCGGGTCCCGGGTCACGAAATTGCGTCAGGGACGCAGAAAAACTGAGTCAGGGAAATCCCTGTAACTCCAATCCTTAGTTAAACGACCACCTGTCTTCAGAGACCACATTTTCATTCTCCCTTGAGTGGTCGCTTAAGACAGGTTTTACTGTATACAACTACCTTCAGAAAGTTCAATTCTAAATCTATATCCTTATAATTTGTACCTAGGGTGAATCAAAGTTGTTTCAAGTTTAATTTGCCAGAGTTTCGTGTACATAATTATTTAACTTAATTTATACTTAAATTATTTACAAAACAATTTTTGAGAATAGGCGATTATTTTACCATGACACCAGCTTTTAACTGCCATTACGATGGTTATGTTTTCAGTTGGGAAATAATTGGGAGAAACAACACTGATTAATGCATTTCTCTGAAAAGGTATGTTGGAATAATTATACTATAGAAATGTGGGATTTACCGCACGCAAATATGTATTGTGCTATTTTATCAAACTGTCAAAGCTGAATAGTTACACTGTTGATGAATGCGTTTATGTTTAGCTTCGTACTGTAGTCGATAGTTCGTTTAATTTACGAAAAGGGTATGTTTAGTTTCGCTCGTTTATATATTATGTAGGGCATTGCGAATAGCATGGGAAACAAAAGCCGTGAGGTTAAGGGATGAGTACTGTAGGATTAGAATGGGTAGTTTGAAACCATGATATTTTTCATATTTTTTTCTTGCTCTTCATTGATTAAAGGAATGTGAATATCCAATTTTCTTGTGCTTTTGCAGAGAAAATAAACTTGAACTAGTCATTACACATCCACTGTGTAGCTCTTCTTGACATATTTGCAGTATGTCGAGACAAGAAGTCGATGAAAACAAAAATATACCCCCTCCCCCCCAAAAAGAACATCGTTATAAATCATAGCAGAAATGAAAAAGTCAACTCCCATCAAGAGGGATAAGTAGATAAAGTATCTCCTCATTACAAACAGTCTAATTAGTTGGACTAGTGATGACCTTGAGTGCTAAGGGTCCTGGGTTCAATCCCCGGTGATGGCCATAAATTTTTCTTGCTCCTAATTATGCCCCCTTTCGAAGAAAAGGGGGTATATATTGCTTTGCCCATGTCGGTCAGTCAGAAGGTCTGTACGTAACAAACCTTGTCCGACCAAAAATCTAGAATGATTTGGCCTAGGCTCTTCAGATTTAATTGGGACGTAATCATCACATGTAGACGACCCCTATTGATTTTTAAGTTATTACCTCAAAGGTCAAGGTCACAGTGACATTCGGCACAAATACTTTGACCAATTACTAGTGTATGATTTCACATAGGCTCTTCAAATTTGGAGGGGGAAGGTTGGTCATCATATGTAGTTGACCCCTTTTGATTTTGAGGTCAGTATGTCAAAGGTCATGAACGCAGTGAGTTGAAGTGTTACTATCCAGTTAGGGGGCAATCGTGTTTCACAAACACTTCTTGTTTAAATTATTGGTGGCAGCGATCTTTAATGAAGTTCATGAATTCATGCTGAGGCATGGAGTATCAATCTGAAGAGTTGGTGATCTCTTAAAAGTATGGAAAGAAATTATTAACTATGCAAGCACATATCTTCATCTTAATTTCGTACATATATTGCGTACACCTATATATGTTGTTATAATTTATTGATGAGATGACAACAATTATTTCTATTTTTGTTCCATTAGACATACCTCACATTATCCAATCAAAGACATTGATAATCATTGGCCAATCAAATTGATTTCACATGTTGTGCAGGGTATAAAAGAGTGTTTAGCTTTGTATTTTGGTCATTCTGTTTGAGGCGACCGTAGTAGTAATAAGTAAAATATTTAAGTAGCTACCTGACCAACTGTTATAGAGTTTATATGACAATAAGGACATTATCCTAAGTTGCAGAGTAGCTCAGAATTGGTTATTGTTCGAGTTGTCTTTTAGTTTGGATGGTTGAGCACTTTCTAAGTTGCAGGGTATACTCAGAGCTGAAAGTGTTTCGACCATTCCAAGTTCGGAACCTTTTTGGTCGTTGTTGTTCCGGGACTGACTAAGTTGCAGTGTATACTCAGAGCTGAGAGTGTTTCGACCATTCCAAGTTTGAAACCTTTTCAACAGTTATTGTTCCGGGACTGACTAAGTTGCTGTGTATTAACATTAACATGCATTTTTATATACAAGGTTTATATAAGGCTGATGAAGTTAGTCAGCCTCAAGCATTAATGTGCATTTTGATACATATTAGGTCGGGCCATTGCGTAAATTATTAAATTAGTTAGCTGACAAACTCGCATAGCCTTGTATGACAATAAAGACATTATCCTAAGTTGCAGTGTAGCTCAGAATTGGATATTATTTGAGTCGTCATTTTTAGGTGGTGTATACTCTGACCTGAGAATGTTTCGGCCGTTCCAAGTTTGGAACCCTTTCAAAGTTAATATAAGGCTGAAGAAGTTAGTTTATGTATTGTATGGAATGCTAGTATTTTAATTCAGTATCAATCCTTTATACCTGTGGTTTTGGTGTCAGACTGTATTATTGTATTTTCTAGTTCAGTCATTTACTAATCAAGATATAATTTAGGGTTTGTTTCATTGTTGTTTTTGTATAAGTATATCAATCAGTTATTTCAATCAGAAGCAAGGAAGCTGGAGGAAAATTATGTTATATGTACAGTTTATCACTTTTTTATGCATTATTACTTGTTGTAAGTTTGAAACCAGTTTATACCTTCATATACCGCTCAGACAGGAAGTATGTTACAAGTAAAAGGGGGAGGAGTTTAGTGGTGGTAGGACCATGGCCATTTTCAACAGTTGTGTTGATGAGTTAGTGATGTGGTTGAGTTTCTGCCTACAGTGCTAAGGGTCCTGGGTTCAATCCCCGGTGATGACCATGGATTTTTCTCGCTCCTAATTTACTTTACTTAAAGATATACATGTACTCACATTGATACACAATCATCTTTGCCTTAAAAAAGATGAAATAAAATAAAACTTGCTATGTGACTGTTGATTTTTTCTTGCAAAAAATAATGTATCTGTTATTCACTTGCTATGTTTATTATTGTCTGTGATAAGATTGAATAATTATTATTATTTTTTTATACTTTCCAGATCCCCTGATATGGTTGTCAACGATGATGAATGATTCACAGTCTAGTGAAAAGCGTGGTTTTACAACTTCTAAAGCAGTCTCGTCACAATGTACATATAAAAATGTAAGTTGAAATAAAATAAATTGTCAAATTGCTAATGATTCAATGAACTGGATGAACAGGATCTGAAATATTTTCAAGAAGTATTCACTTGTACATTGACAAGTATTATCAAATGTATTTGAGTCCATATTACATTGTTTTGCCATAAAAGAACATTTAACAGCCAATCACTTTCCCACTGACCAGTCAAGTTTGATAAATCTAAGTAGTTAATGTAGTCAGACACATAAGTGTACCTCTTTTCTTTTAGACAAGTTCTAACCCCTTGTAACTGTTATAAATTTTCTTTTTACCTTGCTGCTATCTTACTTTGGAATTCCATCCTTGCCAGCTGACATTGCACCTGTAGGTGCCTACCCAGGACCTGTTTTGAGACAGGGGTAACTAGACTGTGCCATCATTTTTGAGTGGTTAGGCTGTTTTTAATCTTTTTAACTGTACATTTCTATTTTCATCTTTTATTAACACTATCAGCTTTGTTTCCACTCTAACACATACAAGATTGTAAATGTATAAACTTAATTATCTGTATTTTTCTTCTTTTTTATGTAAGCTGGGTATGATTAAATATCGCGCATATCGTGAAGTTCCGGTAATTTCGGAAGACTTCGGCATTTAGTCTCGATGAAATCTAAGAGTCGATAAAATAAATATTATCATATAAAATCATAAATAGATATTCGTCTTAGGAGAATAAAATTAAATGATCAGATCAGTCACATAGCCATTAGTAATGTAACAATTCATGTCGTAACTTTGTCTTGGATGTTATTTTGGCAGATCGTAAAAAAGGTCATAAACACAGACATTTGGGTGCTTTATTGTCAAACTGGCAGTCATGCTAATTCTGTGGGTTTGGATCGGTGCCCCAGACATTCGACGATGTTTAATTATGTAGCTAGGCACTTCTATGAGGATTTGGAGGGTATCTAATGAGAAATGTTTGAACATTGATCATGTATGACATCAACACAAACCATGGAAGATGAGTTGTGTACCTGTACAAACTGCCCTATTTTGACCTGAATATAAAGCTTGGCACAGGTATGCTAACCATTAAAATGAATAAAAGTTTGATGTTATTGTTGAAATACATTCGTCTAATCATATGTAGTAATTTAATATGAAGTGCTATCATGTTTTGCTGTAAACAACTAGTCAACCTGTACCCAAATCAACTCGTCCCAGAATTAATTTAGTCAATTGTTCCTCGTCCACTTGTCTATGCATGTTGAAATGCATGTTGAAAAAGTGCACTGATTGTCATCAGAAAAAATACAAGTTGAATATAAATGTATGACTATACACTACTACAGGGATGCTTTACATATAGCATCCCTGACTACTAGTACAAGTATGAGTCAAAGTATGCAGTTATAATGTATATTTTGTCTGTCATTTTGGTATAAACATCATAGTAAATGGTACCTTATTACTACCTACAGATTACTATATCCAGTGATAGAGTGTCAGATCCAGAGAAAGAAGTGGTACCACTGTCTGCCTGTACTCCACATACACCTATCCACCAGATAGTTGAATCACATAGGTAACATATTGTTTGTGCCATTTATGTATAACAGCTGAATACTTGAACATTCATACACAAATATATGAGCTCGGTTAGCTCAGTGGTATTAGCGTTCGTCTACTGATCAAGAAGTTGTGAGTTCAAACCCCGGTTGAGGCTCACACTGTCCATGACAAATTTGACTGAAGATATTAATCCTATGTTAAATTGTCCTCCACCTCTGAATTATGTGGGGTAGCTGGGCAGTAGGTTGCAGATAGAATGCGCTGGAACTGAAGCGTCTCGAATATAAATCAAATTGGTATCATTTGAATGCCTAAATCAATTAATGTCAGAAAGTCCTGTAAAATATTCACGAAATATCCCGCTAGTTGACTAGAAATACACATTTCAAGGTTTACCAAACCTGCCGATTACGGCTTAGAAAATATTCGTCATTTTCATAACTCGACCCTTTTGGGATCTGTCAAAATCGGAAAAAATGTCAACAAACTGTGAAATGGTAAGTTTTGCTCATGTCATGTTCATTGTTTGCAACATAAAGCTTATCTATCGATCAATTATAGGTAAATATCATTGTTTTGCTGGCGCACGCTAAGTTAAATTCTCAGACGAATCGGAAATATCATTGTTGTCAATAAAAGGCTTACAGTCTTTTATTTAAACCGGCATATAAATAACCCACGCGCGCGTTATAGGGCCATTTTTGAAGGCACATTCTTCTTTGACTTTTCGGTAATAATTGTTTTTACAAGTGATAAATGCATTTTTAGTGTATAAAACCCAAGACACAGCAGTTCCAGGGCATGCCCCTTTAACTCTGATGAAATAAATAAATGTAACTGTATGCACACTTCAGTTCCACCATTAGTTATAGATATCTTTGTCTGAGCATTTTTAATAAACATTTAATTTTTTACTGTGGATTTACGCCATTTTCAGTATTTCAGTTATATAGGTGCAATTCACCTAACCTGGACTGTTATTCTAACCAGTATTCACATACCCTAACACAAGGAGCCGGCAACTACTCCACATATAGAGAGAAATCAATAATTTTGTCAAAATTTTTCAAGCTCAATCTTTTTAGTTATAATATTCATTAATAGACAAATTATTTATTTGATTTGTGTGTTTCAGTCTGAAGACTCCCACTTATAAGCCTGAGCTTGTTTCATTTGTCAACAAGACCCCTGGTGCAACATGCAGTGTAATTATAAGTCAACACAGCATCCATTAAAACTAGTAAAACTTTCTGAATTTCCTTCTAAGACCAGAACACGGATGACATGTGCTGTAGATACTGCATGGTACAAACATGGATTAAACAGTATGACATCATCAACATGAATTTGAGTCTATTTGTCAAATTATGTAAATTGAGACCATTTTACACATTGTTAACTTTGTTTGCATTGTATATCTGCAAGATGATCTACATAAGTGACTATGAAAATCTTCAGATGAAAAAGATATGGACAAGTAGAAAAATTTCTACATGCATTGAAAAATACACTCATCTGATTGCCTTGTGAAATGCGAAAAGCTCTCAAAAGATTATGACATAGCAAATGCTGGACAGCCTGAGAGGTGTGCACAAAATCATTGTTCTCAATTGTATACATTTTCTGTATTGTGCTCGTTCAAATGTAAAGATAAACTTAATTGCAATGATTAATGAACATATGTAAAGGCAAGTTGTTTGAATGATTTACTGATGATATTGCATATTTGAAATTTTGATTATTTCTGTATTTTTTCAGCACACATTCCTTATGACCATTAAAAATATGGGAAGAAAATTGTTAAAACTCTTGTGTCCCATCACACATGTGGAAGTGTGAGATCAATGGAAGTGAAGGTGTGAGTGGAGTGAAGGGTGTAAATGAAATGAAAGAGGATGGCTTCACTATCGAGTTCCTAGATGTTGACTATACCCTCAAAGCTCATAAGACCTAAATTTAATGTGAAAAAATTCTTTGACAAAAAACATGTTATTTTAAAACATGTCATTGACAAAAAATGGTATACTAAAGCAATCAAAGAACATGAAATTGAGTAAAAGTGTCATAAATCATTTAAATCATAAATTTATAGGTCTCTGTGAACATCTTGTATTGCTAATATGTTCATTTTCAATGTAACATTTATAAAATATACATTAGAAAAAAGATTCTACCAACCTACTGACCCTAATTATTTTTTGATATATTAGTGGAAACATAGTATTAAATTTGTTTGGCCTAATCGGTATTTAAAGGCAATAGCAAGGTATTATGAATTGCCAAGTTGTCATCTGTGTACCTTGACTATCAATTGAACAGTGTTTGAAGAAGAAAAAAATGTATACATTGATATTTCTAACATACATCTACAGGTGCCGATATTTGATCATTTAAAGGTCCTTGTGTGCAGCTTATATTTCTATTTTGTTTATCATTTGTAGCATATATATTCATAAACGTGAGAATATTATTCAATAATATTGTTAATGGAGGCTTGTATAGAAATAATATGAGATTTTAATCAATCAAGTGGTGACTAAGGTCTTTATGTGTACATAAACAGATTCTTATTATTGTAAATAAATGTATTGTGATTAGGGGGTATACATGTAAATATCTCAATTTTGAAGAAAATACATGGTAAAAGATATTTATTTTGGTTTTTATTTTTCCTACATACATCAGTGGAAAAAGTAAAGTTCATTTCAGTTAATGCAGGATGTTAGTAAATGTGTCAGTTCATCATTATTGAGAGACAATAGATTTAATGCAAGCTGAAATCCAGTAACAAATTGTGAAGAGACAATGTTTAAAGTCAGGGTGACACTTTTTGCTTGGCTTATATGAATTAATATAGTATTTATCTTAAAACTAACACACTCATGCAGCTATAGAAATCAAATATTTTAATATTTTGTCCATTTTTATTTAAAAAATAAAGCAAAAAACAGCTTAAGGGTCTTTTCGGGAGACACTATATTTCGATGTTGGGGGATGGACCAATGAAAATTAAATTTCTCAAAATTCCAATGGTGATTTTTTTCTATTTTTTGGAAATAGATGTATTACATAATACCTTTCATGAAAACAAAATTGTTTTGTAATTCTCAATTATGCCAATGATGGATGGCTTACTGTAAAAAAATTCTAGCACTGATGCCCACCTGCACAAAAATGAAAGGGTGTGATGCAATATAGGCAGACAGACAGACAGACAGGCAATCTATGAAATTTATTAACATATTACTTCATATAAGTATGTCTTATATTCCTTCGTTTAATGTCTGTAAGTTCAATAACACTTATTCAGAAGTTATGTTATTACAAACTTTAACCTTTTGCCAAGGTAATTGGATAAATAACATTATGTAATTCTATTTAATTAAAAAAAATCTTTGTGTATTTTCAGTATAAGCCACAGATATACCTGGAACTTTGCTGCCAAGAAGTCCTTAGAAATACAATGTCAATGAACTGTGGTTAATAATTATAGTTGAGAAGCAAATATCAAAGTAAACCAAGTCAGAGTTGGTTATAAGGTAATATGAATTAAAAGAAATACATGTAATTATTTTATCATAAGTAATTTCAAATGCAAAAAACTATTGAAGCACTATGGACTGCCTTTGAGATTATCCACAGGTCGGAAGACCGAGTCCGCCAAAATCGCTATTGTTCAGGTAAAACAGATGATGGTCCTGTGAAATTTTGAGCTGATATATAGTTCAGAATGTATAATTGAGTCCCAAAAGGAAAATAATGTACCCGATGCAGGACTAAAAACTGCAACCCTCTGCTTGCAAGTCAGATGCTCTACCAATTGAGCTAATCGGACTGTTGATATTACTATATTACAGTCAATTTATTAACAAATACTCATAATATACCATACTGCTACATTCCTCTTGACTTTTTCTCAAGGCATTTAATTGCGACAAATCTAGGCTTTTTATACTCTTGTTATTGCTTCACCCTAGCTGTAGGATTCCATACAAGTCAAACACTCATGGCACCAAAAGTAATTAGAAAGAAAATAATGTAACTGATGCAGGGCTCAAACATTCCACCTCCTGCTTGCAAGACAGATGCTCTATCAACTGTCTAATAGAGCAGTTAATATTACAGCTATTTTATGAACACAAGTACTATATATACAGTACTGATACACACTAGTATATAATATTGAATAAAAAGTTTCTGTTTTATTATAATAATACCATCATAGGAAACAAATATGCTTTCATTAACAAAATTTAATCATACAAAAGAAAGTTATTATTTGGTACAGTAAAAAATTGTTGGTCTGGCAAAATTTGTGCCTTCACTATGTCGGGTCGTTGAAAAAATTATTTGTGAAGATTGTAAGGATAACGTTTTGATTGATCCATGATATGGAATACCAGTACATTTCTTTTATTTAGTGCAAGAAATGCCCATGCTATTGATTGGTAAAGTAACTATGATTGGAAAACTCTTCCAATATTGGCAAAGGGTCATAAGAATCATTAAAAGACTAGAATTTAATTCAATTTGTACAATATATTTGGTAGGTGCCTAGAGAAGTGTCTAGTTTGTAGAGCTTTTCTCTTATTTCTTATTCTTATCTTGTTTTAGGGTCAAGAAAGGCATTGAGCAGGTGGAGAACCTGCCTGTAGTAAGTCCTCATCCTGATCAACCATACCTGAAAAAGATAGAAGCATACTTCAGTTGTACTTGCCAGAGGATTGTACAACAAAAGAGCAACCAGACCAGCCTGACCATACAGCGACATCGACACAGAAAACAATTGATCTGCCATGCAATTATTCATATCTTGATATTCTGAATTATTCAAAAAACGTCCGGAAAAATACACAAACTATTTAGAAAAATGAATTGACAAAGGATATGCATTTGAATTTAATGGATATGTTTTTAATCATGAAGTTAAAAAGTTGGGAATAGAACCTTAATGACTATTTATGGTATAAAAAATTATTAGAATTTAGAATGTTACTATAATTTTATGACTCAATGCATGGTTTTTGTTCAGTTCAAGATGTTTTATCTTATTATAGATATTTTTTTAATGTCTTGATTTAAGTGGCAGTCAAAACTGTGTTAGTTGTCACCTCCAAATAAAGACCAGCCTGTGATTAAAGGCCATTTTTTCTAAAACAGTACCTGATTAATCAGAACAAAATTACCTTTGAATAAAGACCACTGGTCAATAAAGGCTGCAATTTGTATTTCCCAGAATGGCCTTTGTTCACAGGTATTTAATGAAATATTTTATTTGATTCTGCAACATTCTAGTTTCTAAACTCTGGACCGTTTGACATAACAGTTATGCTGAATTATTGTATGCATAATAGTAACATAAAATGTAAGTCATGTTGCTATATTAAGCAATCTTGTAAGAGCAGTACTAATATCATCAACTAGGTCAGATTTTAATCTAGATAATTTTATATCTCTTGTGTTAGATTTAATTTAATTACCCTAAATAAATCTTTGTTTAATTTTGACTTTGACAAGTTTTAATGTAATTATTAAGTGTTAGACATGCAATACCCATAGTAGCATCAGAGAAAATTATATCAATGAAAAATTATGTATTATTGAATATTTATTTCAATAGTTATTATAATGATGTGTTAGACATGCAATACCCATAGTAGCATCAGAGAAAATTATATCAATGAAAAATTATGTATTATTGAATATTTATTTCAATAGTTATTATAATGATGTGTTAGACATGCAATACCCATAGTAGCATCAGAGAAAATTATATCAATGAAAAATTATGTATTATTGAATATTTATTTCAATAGTTATTATAATGATGTGTTAGACATGCAATACCCATAGTAGCATCAGAGAAAATTATATCAATGAAAAATTATGTATTATTGAATATTTATTTCAATAGTTATTATAATGATGTGTTAGACATGCAATACCCATAGTAGCATCAGAGAAAATTATATCAATGAAAAATTATGTATTATTGAATATTTATTTCAATAGTTATTATAATGATGTGTTAGACATGCAATACCCATAGTAGCATCAGAGAAAATTATATCAATGAAAAATTATGTATTATTGAATATTTATTTCAATAGTTATTATAATGATGTGTTAGACATGCAATACCCATAGTAGCATCAGAGAAAATTATATCAATGAAAAATTATGTATTATTGAATATTTATTTCAATAGTTATTATAATGATGTGTTAGACATGCAATACCCATAGTAGCATCAGAGAAAATTATATCAATGAAAAATTATGTATTATTGAATATTTATTTCAATAGTTATTATAATGATGTGTTAGACATGCAATACCCATAGTAGCATCAGAGAAAATTATATCAATGAAAAATTATGTATTATTGAATATTTATTTCAATAGTTATTATAATGATGTGTTAGACATGCAATACCCATAGTAGCATCAGAGAAAATTATATCAATGAAAAATTATGTATTATTGAATATTTATTTCAATAGTTATTATAATGATGTGTTAGACATGCAATACCCATAGTAGCAGCAGAGAAAATTATATCAATGAAAAATTATGTATTATTGAATATTTATTTCAATAGTTATTATAATGATGTGTTAGACATGCAATACCCATAGTAGCATCAGAGAAAATTATATCAATGAAAAATTATGTATTATTGAATATTTATTTCAATAGTTATTATAATGATGTGTTAGACATGCAATACCCATAGTAGCAGCAGAGAAAATTATATCAATGAAAAATTATGTATTATTGAATATTTATTTCAATAGTTATTATAATGATGTGTTAGACATGCAATACCCATAGTAACAGCAGAGAAAATTATATCAATGAAAAATTATGTAATGTATTATTGAATATTTATTTCAATACTTAATATGATGGAAGTTGTCTAAAAACATGGAATTTGAAAAGCAGGAATGGACATTTTTCATATAATGTAGTGTTGTATTTGAGATTGTATGACTATACCCCAGCAGAGCTATTCTTATATTTATTTTGTTAGAAGACACTTTTCAATACTTAACTTTCAGGTTAACAAACATTTATGAGATTACTATTTGTCGATACTTTCACTGCATTGAGGCCAAAGAATTTTTTTAGTGTTCACTTCTCAACAAAAACCTTCATACATTTATTTGATTTATTCAAAATTTATAGTATTTATTTATTAGCTCACCAGAGCAGAAAGTGCTAATGCTGAGCTATTGCACTGCATCGTATGTCATGCATTGTGCATCATCAGCAATTTGCTTGACATGACATCTCCTCCCAAACCGCTGGGCCAATTTTGCTATTATTTGTCAGGAAAGTTCCTGGCATGAAGCTATTAAAAAGCCGGTCAAAAAATCAATTCCCTGCTGAAATTTGGTTGTCATGGCAATGGAAAAAAACTTTGAAAATCTGTTTTGTCTAAAACTGCTAAGGCTAAGATATTTGGCATGAAATCGTGTTTAGTGGACCTCCACCAAGATAGTTCAAAGTATGGCCATGGGGTCAAAATTGGCCCCACCCCGAGGGTCATGGGTTTTCCTTATATGTATATGATAAAAAAATAAAAAATCTTATCTGAAACCATAAAGGCTAAAGTTAATCTATTTGGCATGAAACATTGTGTAGTACACCTCTACCAAGATTGTTCAAATTATGGCCCTGGGGTCAAAGAAAGCCTCGCCCCTGGGGTTATGGGTTTAAAGTAAAAACTTCAAAAATCATCCTCTTTAAAACCGCAAAGGGTAGAGGTCAGGGATTTGGAGCGAAATATTGTGTAGTAGACTTCTGCCACGATTGTTCGAATTATGGCCCTTAGGTCAAATTTAGCCCCGCTTGGGGGGGGGGAGTATGAGTTTTCCTTATATGCATACAATGTATGCTATTCTTTAAAGTCTTCCTCTCTGAAACTGCAAAGGCCAGAGCTTAGATAATTGGTATGAAACCATATCAAGTAGATCTCTACCAATATTGCTCGAATTAAGGCCCATGGGTCAAAATTGGCCCTCAGCCGAGTTTTGGGGTTTTCCTTTATGCATGTTGTAAAAACTTCAAAAATCTCTTCTGAAACCACAAAGGCTAGAGCTTAGATATTTGACATGAAACATTGTGTATAGGATCTTCACCAAGATTATTCAAATTAAGACCCTAGGGTCAAAGTAGGTCCCACACCGGGGGGTTATGGGTTTTCCCTGTAAGTAAAATCTTCTTGATCCTGAAAAAAATTTAAAAATCTTCTTTAATTCATCCAGTCTTGATGATTAGGCTCTCCTAGTTAAATATTGATTTGAAAGAAGTTGCAATAACTGAAAGAAGTAGCAGTCTTCACTCAGATAACGAGCAAAGGGCCATCATGGCCCTCTTGTATTAATATAGATCTATAATTTTACACATAATCCATTATCTCCGTATAAGTCAGATACATGTACTCGTATTTTCTTCAAAATATTAAGATGATGGTTTGCTAAGACTAACAACCATTTTAACTTGGCGTTGACTTGGACAAAGTGAACTGTCCTGTTATGGTTGTAAGAAGATACTTGAAGAAAAACTTGTATTGTATCTATTACATACCATTTCAGTTGCAACAGATGTATGATTGCATATTTCTAATGACCATTGAATATTTGATCAATTACACAGTTGCTCATTCACTGCAAATTCATTCATGACCTACACATTGCATTTCTTTTTATTGTTCGCAGTTCATTATCAATTTAGTTAGTATTATTATAACACTGATTGAATAGTGATTTTACAGCCATTTCATGCAATTGTATGTATGTATATATATATAGTAACTACGTAAATTTTTATGCCATTTTATTATAAATGCCCTGATGAGTTAGTGACGAAACCAGTCGGCAATTGAATTATATAATAATACCTATAATAATGGAATGTTAGTTATTTTTCATTATTACAGTAGTTTATATAGATAATGTGCTTATGTCTTACACTGAAGATATGATGAGTTTATTTCTGAACTTTCAATAACAAATACTTTATCCCCAGCACACCAATCACTACCTCAGTAATGAGATAATACTTGTGTTGCTTGCTTAGCTGTATTAAAAGGAATAGTAATTAAATAAGAAAGATTTAAAATTTGTAAAGTTTATTATTTTGCCATTGTTACCGAGTGAGGTACAAGAAATAGTGAAAATAATATGTATAGTCAAAATGCCAACAGTGTCCACCCTTTGGAAAGGCAAAGTGTGACCTTTATTGAAAGGTTTGTCTGTATTCATATGCTCATCAGAGATAAATTAGATATACCTGGCTCATTTCATGGACTTTACTTCTAGACCAGGCTGACAGCAATGATCAAATTTCAAAGTTAAGAGCTACATGTCTGTCAGACTAATATGTATGGCAATAATTTTTAAAAAAGCCAGTTTTTTTTCAAATAGCCTTTCAGTGTTGTTACTGCCTTTTAATATATATTTTATTAGATATGTGTTTTATAATTATTACACTCTAAAAGTTGCAATAAATTCATAACAGTTCTAATATATTATTTGTACCTTCTTTATTTGCAAATTCTATGAATAACCACTTTAGTTTTTTTCAGCTGATGCCATTATCTAGGGTATTTGGGAAAACTGAAATCTTGATTTACCAAAATCTAACTGTGATAGACAGAGATGCTTATGTAGTGTGTGTGTGATTTGTTTTCTTTGTCAAATACGATAATCAATCATACTGCAAAATTTCAGAGGATAGTTTTGTCTTAAAATCATTAAGACTAGATTTCGGTTTTCCCAAATACAGTAAAACCTGTCTTAAGCAACCACTCAAGGGAGAAATAAAGTATGGTCTCTGAAGACAGGTGGTCTCTTAACTAAGGATTGGAGTTACAAACTATGAAATAGTACAAAACCATGTACATTTAATTTGGCAGTTAAACATATTATACAGAGACAAATGTAACTTTGGCTTTGCATTTTAAAAACAGTATTTTGTACATAATATCTTAACAAAATATTAAACATTTAATTTATTGATTTAAAAATGATTATTTTATAAAACATAAAAAATGTCTTTGAAGAGTTAACATGCTGTTCAGATAAAAGAAATAACAGTTTAGAAGAACGGAAGGCAAATTTCTGAGCTTGCTCCTGAATTAAAGGTTGATTTATCACAGCTATCCATTCCTCTGAACTTAAAATTTTCCGGTTTGCAGTCAATCTTTTTGTTTAGGTGATACAAACAATCACACAATTAGGAAAACACAGCACACAGCGGTCGCCTAGCAGCTACGATATGGACCGAAAGTACTGGTCGTTAGACAGGTGGTCGCATAACTAAGTTAAATTAACGTTTAAAAACTCTCGGGAGGAATTGAGAGCGGTCGTACAAGAAGGGAGGTCGCTTGTAAAAGGTGGTGGGAAGGACAAGTTTTACTGTACCGATTAATATCCTTAAATCAATGCTTGTAATTTTCCATGATGTATACCTGCCTGTTGATTATTCTACTGACAGCATTACGTACCATAATGGTCGAAAGATCAGGACCTACCAACATTACTCAGACATGTTTACTGTCTATTTATACATGATTTGTAACTTGAGCTCTGGTTATACTTATACATGAACCGGAGGAATATTCTCAGCTAAAAACTCAGGTACAAATGCTAATGGCTGGCATGTCTGCTAGAGACGTCGCTCGGCATTTCGATGTTCATGAGTCGACCATCAGTCGCCTGTAGATCAAATTACAGCAAGCAAGTGAGGACCGTTACTTAGTGACGTAATCACGACGTAACCGCTTCATGTCGAGCCGGCGGTTAGTTATCCATTTAAGGAACACTACCGGGACTAGAATTTCTGATACGACTGTCAGAAACAGGCTGCTAGCAGCTGGATTAAGAAGACGTCGCCCTTAAGTCGGTATCCCTCTGACACATATAGACATCGTCAGGCACGTGTTCAGTGGGCTGTCAGATTCGTCGCAGGTGGTCACACAGACAATGGAATGACGTTCTATTTAGTGATGAGTGTTTGGAGGAGAAGGGGTGAGGTTCGATCCTGAAAACGTCATAAATCATGATCGTTACGGTGGTGGTAGCGTAATGGTAGGGGTGGGCATTTACCATGATGGTAAGACAGAGCTTGTGACGGTTTTCGGGAATCTGACAGCAAAGCGATATTGTGACGAGATTATCATACCAGTAGTTGTGCCGTTTCTGCAACTACGTAACGTCACTACTTTTCAACAGGTTAACACCCGTCCACACTTTGCTAGGCATACACAGGATGTATTACGCCAAAATAATGTTAATGTGCTTCAGTGGCCCGCCAAATTCCCAAAAAATACAATGCAATTCTAACTCAGTTGTCTAACCTTCACCAGATTTGGTGAGAAATTGCGCTTGAATTTCCCAAAATGAAAGGCTAAGGCCTTTCCCAATTTTTTGAAAAGGCCCTGTGAGATTTGGTAGTATTATCAATATTACATGCATTCAAGTCAAAATCAAATGACTATGCAAAATCGTAATCAAGTAAAACAGTTGTAAAAATTCTTTACTTTGGTCTGCATCAAAATTCATGCTCGCTGAGTGAGTGAAGGCTATGGAAAGCTGCATTATCGTTCAGTTTCCAAAACTCGGCCCAAATTCTCACCCTACAAAGAAATTCAACTTTTGACTGTTGTGTAGTTCTGAACAACATCAGAAACTTCAGAGCTTTGATTTTTCATGTTATGATTATTTAACCCATTTCTTACCATTGAGTCTTTAAAACATAAATGTAGGATTTGTCATCATATGTAGGAAACTAGATCCCCCCTAAAAAAGTAGGGCTGCAGATCATTTTTTTTCAGATCTTTTTGAAGTTCTGAGATATAGTGTACAGTCAAACCTGTGAACAAAGGCCATCTTTGGGAAAGACAAAAAATAATGTAGACAGGAGGTCTTTATTCAGAGGTCATTTTGTTTTAAATAATCAATGATAGGTTTTAAAAGACTGGCTTTATTCATTGGATGGCATTATTGGGAGGTGGCCGTTTACTAGTTTGACTGTACATGTATATGAAAATGTAAATATCAGCTTGAAACAAGATGTGTTCTTAAAACATAATGTCCCCTCAGGATGATCTTTGACCTACTGACCTGAAAATGCACAGGTTCTGTACAGATTATCATGAGGAACCAACATGTGAAGTTTGATGTTTGTAGGTGTATGTGTTTGATTTTATAACACAAGAACGATGGTCCATGGTTGGCTCATACCATATTTGGAGCGAAGTTCCTCTAGCTACGCATTACTTTTCTACTTACAATTATGTGACGCCTCTTACATACGCATTGAAAATTGTACCACTTGTTGTATACAGTATTGCAGTATAAGTATACATTGCAGACTGCAGTTTTGATAAAAGTTGGATATATATTGCAGGATTAAAACCGTAAAACTAACAAGTATAATAATTCAGTATTCATCCGCACAAAAGTTGCATTCATATTTTTTTGAAAATAGCTTCATCCGGTAAAGTAGTTCAGGGGTACTATACTGTCTCTGAGCAGTGACTGGGACAAATATACACAGGGATTGGAAACTGTCGATTTATCCTAGATGTGATGTCTTTGGTTTGGCCGTGCATGCTGACCGACTTCTTATGAAGATGCTTTCAACACATTCATCGTCGTTTTACACGCAATGATAGCCGTATATAAACAATAAATTATCTCAAGAATTCTGGCACAATCGATTTTGGCTTGTATTAACTTCAATATTTTGTTTTAGAACTTACTTTCATTTTTGACATTTGACATTAGGCTTTAAATATTGATGTGTCAGAGGCTATGTAACCAATCATGTACAATACTATACAGACAGGTAACAGATAAGCCAAGAAGCTACAATGTTGTATTAGATTAAACTCAATACACTACAACCACGTTCTCTGGTAAGATCCGTCATTTCGTGTACGAGTTTAATCAAACCAAAGTTCTGAAAGTTGTCGTCAGGGGCGGCTTCGACTTTCACTCCCGTCACATTAACAAAACACTAAAAATCCGCAGGAGGAAACCTTCATGATATCTATACATAAAATGTAGCCGCACACGTAGCAGGACCTTAGTCTACCCGGAGCAGGACCAAATTCTTTCACTTATATGCTTGTTTACAAGTCGATTTCTCTACTATAAAATTAACAATAACAAAATCAGTTTGTCAGAGTATGCAGTAAACATTGTAGTTTATGATTGTATTTTCAAAATACGCTTTGTTATGCTTTGTAGAAAAATATAGTAGTATTTTGGGGGTGTATTGTGGCTTTCCATAGTGAAACAGTTGCTGAATCATCGTCTAGAACGTCTGCTGTTACTTCCTAAAATGAGATGAAAAGCTATTTTGAACCCCAGCAATAATTTACGAGGAGTTTTACGCCTCTTCGAAACACAATTTTGTACCGTCCGTAGCACATTCAATCCATTCGCACGACTTTCTCGTGTGTCCATTTATATCACCTGTAAACATTTGTTGGTTTAGATACACTTGAAGTTACACTTTGTGTAAAACATACCTGTGTAAGATTTGAATAAAAATGTGGCCATGTGACTCATAAAATTTGGTCATTTATACGTTGGCGGGACAAGACAGCTGTCATTGTTTGATTAAACAGAATGTTTCTGATGAGAATTTGTTCCAAGATGTGGACAGTTTTGGAATGTTGCGACAACTGTACGGACAGGTTTGTTATTTTGTAATATACTGTGATAAGCACGTGGTTTTTCTAATGAGTAATAAAATACTGTACAATAAAATGTCTCATGTTGTAAAGCAGTGCTGCTTATTTCGGCCAATAGCTATTCACAGCAAAGGGGTTTGTCACGAAAAAAAAATCCAAAAACATTTTTCCATGTAACCCATATATACATGTATATAAAAGGGAAAGAACTTCGACAATTCGAATTTTCCAACGCGTGTTATAAACTTGCAAGTTATTGCAATGCAGTACAAAATAACTAACTCACATATAGTGCAGCGTGTGCAACGACAGTGTATCTTTTTGTAAAATTTGACCATTTTTCGAGTGAAAAATCTTCAATAGCGAGTTTAAAATACCTTTAAAGGTAGTAAAAGTATACATTTTCTGTTAGCGTGTTGAGTTGACCACACGTTGCACTATATATGAGTTAAATATTTTGTATTGCATTGCAATAACATGGAAGTTTATAACACACGTTGGAAAATTCGAATTGTTGAAGTTCTTTCCCTTCTATATGTATATGGGATACATGGAAAAAAATGATTTTTTTCGTGACAAACCCCTTTGCAGTGAATAGCTAATGTTACATTGTTAATCTGCCAACCGACTATAAATACAATTTTGTATTGCATTTTTGTAACAATGGAACCCATTGGCATTTAACTGAAATGCTGTTGAAAACATCAGGGGTTAGTACGTTGTTGTGGGGTGTATAAACTTTGTTCTTTCTGCTTATATTGACGGTACTGCAAGAATTAATATTTTTGTATATTCATGAATATTTATCATTATCTAAATGAAATAATTCTCTTTAGTTTGGTGGTTAAACGTTCTACATATGTGTGAGCTCAACCCCACCTGATGACCAATGAACGTAAGAATGGAAACAATAAGAATGTTCTATAATAATACAAACACTTACTAGTACCCCTAAGAATTTTGTGTGACAATGATTCACGGTGAATGATAATGGGTGATTTAGTTATTAATTACAACACTGTGTTACAACAAACATGACATACGCATATACAGCGCAACTTGTCCAAGGCAATGCCCTTTTGGAGTAGCAAAATTAGGTTGTTGTTGAGAGGTTGTTGCTCTAGAAATTTTAAATTAATAGTTAAATCGTGCAGTAGGAAAAAAACACACTGTCGTTGAAGAGAGGTTGTTGCCCAAGAAAGGGCCGCTCTGTAGAGGTTTTACTGTGTTCATGTACGGTAAGAAATGTTACTTCTATTTAGTGATTAAATTTATTCACAGATCTGTGTTGTGGTAATAATATTCATGCCCACAAGCTGTTACGCTGCATGGCCTGACTCGTTCACGATGGCAGAATTTTCAGGTCACCATTATGTGAGAGATTTGAGAGAGGTAATTCTTATTTTAATGCTATTAAGTCGGTCAGTGCATACTGCATAATATTATATTTGTGATTTATTTACGAAAATATGTGTAAGTGAATAACAAATATAGCATTATTATCATTATTATACATGTATGTTCTTTACGAATAGAGTTACTTATTATAATTGTACGATTTTCAGGATTAGATTCACCTTGTTGCTATTATATGTGTAAGTTATTTACGAATTTGGTCACTCCAGAGAAATAACCTGTTTGTATGACAGTTTACCTAAATAGGGACTTCTTGTAAATATTCAATATTTTCTTGAATTCAAATTACATCACTCCGCCTTTAGATAAACAAAAGGGCCAAGACGACAATCATTGTTTGTTCATTAAAACATCGTTATAAACCTGTGTCATGAAGTCTGTTGATATCAATGTTTTCCTGTGATTTGACCTGGTGACCTAGTGTCTGACCCATAGATGACGCATGTCCGAACTTGTCCCACATATCATTATTAAGACAAACATCTAACAAGGTTTGGTGAAGATCCAACCAAAAGTTGACATCTGAAGTGTTAATAAGGTTTTCCTAAGATTTGACCTGGTGACCTAGTTTTTGACATCAGATGACCCATATTCGAACTTGTCCTCATTAAGACATACAATCTGACAATGTTTGGGGAAGATCCAATCGAAACAGTGACATCTAGAGTATTGACATATGGTTTTTACCTAAGATATGTGACCTTGTGACCTAGTTTTTGACCCCAGGTGACCCATGTTTGAAATCATCCAACATATCATAATGACAAACTTTCTGACAAAGTTTGGTGAATATCCTCTCAAAACTGTAACACCTACAATGTTAACAAGGTTTTCCTAAGATTTTACCTGGTGGCGTAGTTTTTGACCCCTGGTGATTCATATTCAAGCTTGTTCTACATATTATTAAGACAAATAATTTGACAATAATTGGTGAAGATCCAATTATAACTGAAATCTAGAGTGCTGACAAGGTTAAATTTACCTAAGATTTGACTGGTTTTTTACCCAATATGACTCATGTTCGAAATTGTCCAAGATATTATAAAGACAAGCATTCTGACAAGGTTTTATGAAGATCTGATCAAAACAGTAACTTCTAGAGTGTTCACAAAGTTTTCCAGTAGTTTGCCCTGGTGACCTAGTTTTTTATCCCAGATGACCCATTATCGCACTATCCAATCAGAACAGTGATTTCTAGAGTGTTCAATAGGTTGCCTTCAATATGCCCTGGTGACCTAGTTTGACCCCAAATGACCCATTATCGAAGTCGTCCGAGAATTTATCAATATTAACATTCTGACCCAGTTTTGTGAAAAGTGAACTAAAATGTGGTCCCTGTGTGTTCACAAATTAAAGTTGACGCTGCACAACATCGGACGCCAAACCATGCCTGATCACAAAAGCTCACCCTGGGCCCTTAAAAGTATATGATGTACAGAATCAGAGGCTGAATAAACGCTGAATAAACTTAGATGGACTTTTTTGGTGTAAAGGGAAACAACCTAGAGATAATAGGGGTGGCTTATTCTACACGGAAATTACTTTCATTAGTTATTACATAATGTTGCCAGGCTACTGTGCTCGACTCCGGGCCTATGTCCCTCGGGATCATAGGTTCAAGCCCTAGACCTAATTTTCTATGAATACAAAATGTTTAGGTATGGTAATATTTGAGTTTTCATTCACTTACATAATCAATAACAGTTCATCATTTTGTGGTAACAGGTCACATGGAAATAAGAAACAGTCTTCAACTAAAGTTGTAAGCACAGTACACTTCAAGCAGAAGGCTATGATTGGGAGATTTAGGCGAATCGTTCTTGACAATAACCGACCAACACATGTAGTTTGATGCCAATTAGACCAAGAGCGACAGTCAGCAGTGTAAGACTATTCAAGGCTTCAAGGTAAACTTTTATTTAATGATTGTGTAGTACATGACATTCTTGTTCTTAGTCTTTGGCTGGTAAATTACTTAAATACTTAACCAGGATGTTACATACTTTGTTTGTCCGTTACATACTTAAAGACATTGAACCAGGAATGCGAGGCATGTGACTTATGGACCAGAAAGTCCCCTAATTCCACAGTAGGGGGTAATAAAACAGACATGATCATTGATAGACTAGCACCTGTTTACATAATCTGTTACTCCATGCTTATAAAAACAAAAGCAATTTAGTCATAAACTTATCATCACTGTAAATCAATAAAATTTATTACCCCACTTTTTGACTAGGTGTCAAGTCTACAGACCGTGACCAGACTGGTTTTATCTGATTAGGGGCAATAAAACAATTAAGAGATTAGACCACATGTGGATTTTGGGGGGGGGTCACTTATATAGTAGCTGTTCAATGTCTTTAATGAAGCACTTACATACTTGGAGACTTGCATACCATGTCAGGAACTTACATCCTTAGCCAGGTACTTACATTCTTCTTTAATTCGTTTCAAACTCAGTAAGTCTGTTACATTGTCTGTTAGAAAATAACATACTTAGTACGGCAATTATTGTATACAATGTACTTAGTTACATCATTTCATATTTTTAATATGTTACATAAAAAGTAAGGCACTTAAATAGTTTTAGCTAGGCAATTACGTACATCCCCAGTTAGGCACTTACTTATTTGCTCTGTTACAAATTCAATTCAGCACTTTAATATAATACCAGACGCAATAATACTTGTTTAGTCTGTTACATATTTGGTAATGGGTCTGTCACACTACAGCGTATTAGACCAATGAGTGCGGAACGTATTAGATTTTGTCTAATACGCTGGCGAACTTCCGAAACGTCAAAAAGAAGCTGCTTTTCAGACGCACACATAGCGTTTAACGAATACATACCATTTGAATAACGACCGAGAAATGTTTGCATAACTTACGCCTACCAAATACAGAATTCTAAGTAATTTTGTTCGTGTGTGTTATGCGTGTGCATAACATAAATGACGAGTGAAGAACATGTCTGTAACCTGCTCCAAATGTATTAGAAGCGCGTCAGAGCAGTATTCATATATTATCATATATAACACCCGCCGCCTCCCGATTCAAGGCTTGGCATATCCAGCCTGTTCTCTTCTTCTACACCTAGTTCAGTGTACAACATACTGTGCAAGGTTTGAAAGATTTTGCTGGTGTTGCAAAACAGCAAAGTGTAGGCGCTCGAGATCAGTATCAGCCATGTTTGACAAATGGTCGTGGTAGAAAGATATTAGTCATGTACACAGTCAAGTGAATTAATTTTCTCATACATGAAAATAAAATACAGTTTAATAAGCATCGTCCTTATTTTCGTTCTTTCTGTCTAAGAACGTTTGTCAAACGTTTAAGACCCATTCTTATGAAGAATTGCCAATTAGGATTTAGAAAAGATTTTTCGACTTCATCAGGCAGCATTTTCGTATTCACCATCAACTAATGGTGGGTGTACATGTACCTGATCTTTTTCCAAAGCAGAAAAAATATAACTTCATTTGAAACCTGACATCGACTGTTTGAATATAATTAAGTTGCTACCTGCTAAAAAACGGTATTTTTACAAGTGCAGTACCCTTCCTTCAGACAAACAAAAATGATATTAGTATGAATATAAATTCGATGTTGTTAGTAAGTTGTGATATTAGATTGTATGAATCAATCGAATTTTTAAGTAAACTGGCAATTTTTCTCTTGAAATAGCATAATTAAAGTAAGTCTAACCATGTTTCATGAATTAGTTTATTATGAAGTACCTGCTTTCTAACATTAAGATAATTAGATAAATCTACGAGTAAAATGCACTAATCACGTGTTAAACACATCCGATGTGTCCACACAGTAACCTAACCCAACCTTTTTCTTGTTAAAAGATAAAAGAAATTTTAATGTTGCAAAACAAATTTGTCCCGTAAATTAGAAAAGAATGTCCCGTAGATTACAATGTTACATAAGAAAGTTAAATATTTCACTGTGTATGTTTAAAATGTTTTACCCCAGTAAAATGTTGTCCGTAGGTAAGCAACCATGACTATTGTGTCTTATTAATTAGAAAAAATGCCAATAAAAATATTTTCAGATGACATAATGATAATACATGTATACATACCAGATGACATAATGATAATACATGTATACATACCAGATTTTGCAATTTTGAATTAATAAAATTGTATTTAAGGTCATAGGTTACGCGATTTCTAGTGATTCGTGTACATCTTAATTTGAAAATTGTTCAGGTAATACAATTAGTTAACAAGGTAAAAACTCTCAAATATTAATTCGAAGTATACAGTCATTGAATGATAAGTCCCGTAAATTTTGAAATTATACATGTTTCAACTTCAAAAAAAGAAATTTTTAGTCGTCCATGAAATGCACGGTATTGTCGGACAGAGCAAAGATTGTTCCAGCTTTTCATTCTGCTTTTGGTGCATTTATATTGCGATGAACCTCGTCTTTTTCTACCAAACTTTGATTCGATCCAACAATGAAGGCCAGCTAAATCTTTTTACAGATTTACCACTCTTAGTCTTGAAATTATAATATACAAAGACTAATCATCATCACCAACTTCTTAAACACTTGCAAGAACGAAGTCGGATGTTTGCGGGCTTACTTTATCTTCGCCACTATAGTTATATAATAGTCTCAATATCTACTGGCGTGGATTAGATACATCACCCTTATTTAAGGTTTCCCTATTTATATAGTTACAATTCTCCGTTCACAGTTGCACTTTACAATAAACCACTGTTGTCCAAAACATTTTTGTCAAGCACAAAACTCTTTTGTGTGTTCATATAGGGACTTAAACAAGAGAAGTTTATTGAAATGTCTTTTAAATGCATTTATTCGTTTTTACAAGTGTTTTAAATTCACTTATAACCAGAATATTATTTTGTATAAGCATGTGATTCTAATTTACGGGACTTTTTCTAATCTACGGGACCGTCTCATATTTTTTTCCACTCGCCAACTTATTTTAAAGATATGGCGACGTACACGTGATTTACACCACCGGTTGGTACAAAATAACTATATTGGATGAAATCGACGATGTACCTGTCAAATGGCATGTTAATAATGGGTACAGTATATGATGGGTTTCGTCCCGTAAATTAGGTCTCGTAAATTAGAATTTTTAGGTTTAAATATTATGAGAATCACTGACATGACTATAATTCTGAAATGAATGTAATCAAATTGCATTTGAAAGAAACTTTAATAATATATACTAGCTATAACCTGTGAAGACAAAACTTGCTCTTAGATACTAGTAGTCTATGACAACACCACCAGCTGAATTGTAAATGTCCCGTAAATTATGATGCTGTTTTTCCGTTTCAAAAATCTGAAAATCAACTTCTTTCATATCTCTATGGTAAAGAACATTTTCTAAAACTTGTTTTCCACTTAGTATTACAAATACTGGATCCAGAAAAGGCGAATTGCAGCTGATTTAATCATATTTGCGATTTGGGTATGCGATTTAAGTTTGGACTCGTACATTAGACTGTATTTGGCGACATGACATATGTTTAAGAGAAACCCCAAATAAGCAAGAAAAAACAACATTTTTTCTCGTTTTATTTAAACAAGCCATTAAATACTTTAAGAATGAGGTTTCTTTTCTTTCAAATAACATTAAAATCAACACATAAACAAGCAATACATATTGGAAAATTGACTGGCGACATGCCATATTCAAGTGGTAAAATTTTTCGTCCAAGTATTAGAAATCGTACAGAAAAACATGTTTTCTTATCCAAAAAGACCATTCTTTCTGATAGAAAACATTAGATATACATATATAATTGTTTTATTATTGTGAAATACATTCTTTAACCCTGGCGACACTAATTGGCAATTCTAAATAAGAATGGGTCTTCATGCGTTATTCATGCGTTACTATAGCGTTGGGTATCGTTTAGTCCATCTCATACGCTTCAAGAACGCCCTTCACACGTTATAAGTTGAACAAATGTTACGCATACGTTTAATACATGTAATATGCGAACGCTAGTGAATGTACTGGGCCCCGTTCTATCAACGTACGTACGCTTTAAATAAAGCGTAACTTTGACGTAAGTCGTAAATTACGCGTAAGTGGCGTTCTATCAGTATCGACGTAAATATTTTTGACGTTATTTCGTGCGTAACTTTACACCATCTAGGACTAGGTGTAAAGTTACGCAAGTCGTTACAAGAAGGCGTTATGGATGCTATTTGATGTTGAGGCACGTCAAAACATTAATTTATTTCGCCCATATAAAAGGGTAAACGAGTTGAGGGAATGGGAAGTGGCATCTCGATTGAATATTTGTCTTCATAAAAGTGGAAGAAATATGCTTTTCACTCCGGAGAAAGCGTGCAGGATGGTGCTGGGATGTGCCAAGTTACATAATGTGTGTTTGGACATGAATTTCTTAATACCTGACATTGTAAATGACAAACGTAATGAACCTGAAGATGTATGCAGGCAACCCATTCAACATTGTTAAACATTACGCTACATGCACATAACAAAATGATGAGACTATTTAGTCACACTAACAAGACCGCACCGTATTTGGGGCTGTAAAACCCGCTCCAACCCTCGAGTCCCTTTTATTTTTCCGCCGGGTCCCGCGTCTGTCCATATTTTAAAACGCGAGTCCCGCGTCCAATTTAGGACGTATTACAGCCACAAATATGAAAGACTTTTGAAAGTCATCATTGAAATTACTTTCATTTCTATCAATATATTTAAAGGTCAGCAAGAAATGTAGGATTATCAGGCAAAACTGTGTTTATTAAAAAGACATCTCTTGTCATTCATTTATCAATATTCAACCTTTCTTCAAAATCCACATTTCTGTGAATAACCTACACAACCAAGTCGATTAATATATTAATTTCATTTGTCGCAAATGTGAATTTCACCATTTGAATAGTACATTGAGTAAAGATTGATTAGAGGTCTTCATACATTCTATTAACTTTTATAAGCATATTTGCTTTGAATTTAGTAAGTTAACATCACTGGCGTAGCTTCCTTTAGGCACTGTAGACACATGATGAAAAATAAAATTTAAAAATTACAAAAACGCAATAAGAAATGAAGGGTTGGGGCCCAGGTGAATAGAAATCTGGCGGACTCATAGATGAGTAATTGGGAAGTTCATTTGTGGCCTCTATTAATGTCAACGTACATGTTGTACTAACTGTTCTAAACTTATGCAACTTTCGTGGAAAATCATTTGATACTAGTAATTGAAAACACAAAATAAATAAATCTAGCAAGGAAACAACTGCAATATTTTTACGCTAAAGCATGCCCGGAAAATGCCCCCCTAAGAATCTGTCTCCGGTAAACTACAGTGAAACCCCCAGACCTCCTATAGAAAGGTGCCTACACATTATTTTAGGGCAGGCTACGCCCCTGAACATGTAGATAAACTACATAATTTATATTTATATACAGCACCAGGGTAGTTGAATTAAGTCTGAAAAGTTGTTGTTAAATTTCATATGATAATTAAATATATTGCATGTATGTACTTGATGGTGTCTGTGGTTTTGCACGGTACTGTCTATTATGTTATAGCTGACCTTGTTACAAAATCTGAATGACATCAGGTAGAAAAAGAACTAAGTTATGCACTTTCTCAATCGATGTATCAATGCGATGCAGTGTTGTCTGGTTGAGTAAAAATTGTTAACTTCCATATATTTTAAAGGGTTGAATTGATATTGTCCGGTGTAGCTCTCCCTCTCTAAGAAATTATCAAATTTGTTATTTATTTAATTCTGACATAGATTTCATCCGCTAATACTGATAGAAAGCGGGATTTTGACATCACGGGCCATAGGTCAACAAGTGCTTTTAGACTGCGTCTCGACGTTTCGTCACTTACGCAAATAGTTACGCATTCATTATTTACACGTTTTCAGCGCTCCGTCGTAGAACACTTTACGTAAAGCGTAAATATTGACGTAAACGTAAACTTACGCTTATGTTTTGACATAAGTTACGCTTTGTTGATAGAATGGGGCCCAGGCACTTACATACTTAATATCAAGCCAGGCATTTACATACTTATTCAGATACTTAAATATTAAGCCAGTCACTTACATAATTAATCAGATACTTAGATACTAAGTCAGGCACTTTTATACTAAGTCAGACATACTTATTCAGAATCAGATACTTAGATACTTAATATAATACTTACATATTTTGTCATGATTGAAATCCTTAATCAGGCACTTACATACTTAGTTACATACTTTGTCAGTTTCATACTATGTCAGACACTGCATACTTATTCAGATACTTACATACTTAGTAATAAACTTACATACTCATATTTAGTCAAACTTACATACTTAGTCAATCAATGATAAACTAAGTCTGGAATTTAATACTAAAGCAAATACTTACATATTTAATCAGGCACTTATATACTTTGCCAGTCACTTACATACAAAGTTAGTCAGTTACATACTTAGTCAGGCCCTTACATTCAGCCAAACCAGTGGCCACCCTTAGGAAAGAGAAAATGTGGCCTTTATTGACAGGTGACCTTTATTTGGAGGTCATTTGTTCTAGATATTCAATGGCAGTTATTTAAAGAATAGCCTATATTCAGAGGATAGCCTTTACTCAGGGGTGACCCCTTACACATGTTTGACTATATCTAGTCAGGTCCTTTACTAACATAGTTTGTCTGTTTATACTTCGTTAAGCACATTTGTGAATAGATATTCCAACTTATATATTTTCATATTTTGTCTAGTTAATGATTATTTAATTAACACCGAAATTGTTCTTTTTTATAGCATGGTGAACTAAGAAATCACTCATTAACTGGATGTATGATCTGTAGAAAGGTGTGGTGGTGTTGTTTTCCCATGATGCTCCTGTATTGATCTGATGCCTACCAGAGGGTATGTACACAAGTCTCAAGTATAGTTTCATAGACATGCCTTAGCTTAGATTCTATAATTGTTACTTCGCATATGTTTCAATTATAACTGATAAGGGCTTACTTATTTGTCAAGTACATACACATGTTCTTGAACTAGATTTTGTGTCAGCTAATGGATCCTCATAAAAGCAGGACCATGGTTGCATTTCATCGGAGTGTGGTCAGTTGTTTCCGAATAATATTAGTCAATAGTTAAATGTTGATAATGTGTGATTTTATTAAACTGTCAAAGCTGCATAATTTCACGTTACTGCTTGCATTTATGTTTAATAAATTTAACCATGACTACTGTTATTGAAGCTAAAAATAATCACATTCATCGACTGTGTAATTATTTAGTGTTGACAGTTTAATAAAATTGCACCGCACATTACAAACAATAAGCCAGTCACATACCAAGTTATATACACTATTATAGTAGTAAGTAACATACAACTAGCTAATCACTTACCAAGTTATATTCACTAATTAACATACAATTAATCAGTCACAACACAAGTTATATACACTAATTAACATACAATTTACCAGTCATTTACCAAGTTATATACACTAATTAACATACAATTAATCAGTTACTACACAAGTTATATACACTAATTAACATACACTTAACCAGTCATGTACACTAATTAACATACAATTAGCCTGTCACCAAGTTATATACACTAATTAACATACAATTAGCCAGTCACTACACAAGTTGTATACACTAACATGCAATAAGCCAGTCACTACACAAGGTATATACACTAATTAACATACAATTAGCCGTTCACTTACCAAGTTATGTACACTAATTAACATACAATTAATCAGTTACTACACAAGTTATATACACTAATTAACATACAATTAGCCAGTCACTACACAAGTTGTATACACTAACATGCAATAAGCCAGTCACTAAACAAGTTATATACACTAATTAACATACAATTAATCAGTTACTACACAAGTTATATACACTAATTAACATACAATTAGCCAGTCACTACACAAGTTGTATACACTAACATGCAATAAGCCAGTCACTAAACAAGTTATATACACTAATTAACAAAACAATTAGCCAGTCACTACACAAGGTATATACACTAATTAACATACAATTAGCCATTCACTTATCAAGTTATGTACACTAATTAACATACAATTAGCAGGCCACTTACCTTGTTATAAACAATTAGCCAGTCACTGACATTGTCTTATACATTTGGTCCATCACTTGTCGAATACATACTATGTATATATATAAGTTTTATCATTAGCATTGACACTTACTTGGTCAGATACTTACATAGTTATATACATTTAGCTGGTTACTTAGTTTTTTTACATAACCTATTCAAAAATGCTTGTTAAAAATAGTTAGTCACTTAGCAGGTTATATACACTTGGTCAGAATGTAACTTACTTTAGTTACTTACACTAAGTCAGTTATATACATGGTCAATTACTAAATAGGGTAAATGTCTGGTTAATTGTATATAACCATGTAAGCATCTGACACTTTTAGTCACTTACCAATAGTCTCATAGTCTTGGACATGTCTTGCATAATGTGGCTATTATAATCAAGATATTGCAAGGGTGATAAGGTGACTGGTTAAGATACTGGCTAATGGTGCTAGTAGAATACAACTAAGAAAGTATCTGACATATAGTTACTTACTTCGTCACATTTGATATTTTAACTACATGTATACTACTCAAAATTTGATAAGGGTCACAAGCAATATTGCTCGAAGTAATTGCTTCAAAATTTTAATACTACTGATGATTAGATTTGATTGAAAATTGGTCTTCTAGGCATCATATGCCAGTGAAAAAATGAAACAATATTTGTCCATTGAAGCATATCTGTATATCATATTGTATCATAGTATCTACACTTAAGAAAACTTGTAAGTTATAACATCCCGTTAGTAAAATATGCATATTTCATATATTTTTTTTATATTTTGGAGCTCAAATTTTCAATGCACATCTCTAACAAGTCATGCTACATGACTCTATCAAAAAAATGCATTTTATTAATTTTTACCCTGTAATGTCTCTGCAGTTATAAAACATTAAATTTGCAAGTGCAGCACATGAAAAGTACGGTATGAATCTTTGAAATAATTTTTGAAATCGATAGAATATTAAGCCACATTTCAGAAAAACAAAATGAGATGGATGTCCATTGAGGAAACTAAATATTCATAAATACATTTGACAGCTGTAATGACTTATGTGAAATGATAGCCTAATACCTGATTGAATTTAATGAGTTACTTTAAAACCTAACTTAATTCACTATAAATTTTTACAATGTAATGACATTCAATACTTTTCGGTGACATTGGAGAAAACAATTGGAAGTTCTAAGATAAAAATACTGTGTCGTTTTTTCTTTTATTTAATAAAGGTAGATATATCACTAAATACTGCAGCAATACAGACTGGCACATTATAAAACATATCATAATTATTTTCTAGTAAATAACATTGCAAAATCACGTATAAAACTTAACCACAGCTATTTCGTATGTTAACTTAGGGGTTTGTTTTAATTTGATGTGTTAAGTAAATTAAATATTAATTGAAATCTAAATGTACCTGTAAGTACGGGATCCGTGCTGAATAAGGCGGACAGCTGGCCCTTAAAAAATTTCCTCAATGGACATCCACCCATTTTGTGTTTTTCTGTAACGTGTCTATTGATTTAAAAAATTACTTCGAAGATTCATACTTACCACATGCAAATTAACTGTTTTATAATTATAGAGAAGAAACGGGGTAAAAATCAATAGAACACATTTTTTGTTGATAGTCATGTAGCTTATAATTATGGGAAAATATGCATATTTTACAAAGGGACGTTATAAGTTTTGTTAAGTGATTTTGTCAAGTGTATTTGTAGGTATTATACATGCAATCATTGAGGAAGTGTTCTTTATCAAATTTGGAGTAGTATATTTCTTGATGTATTGTGTATAGTGTATATAAATATATAATTGTTAAATAGAATACTGATGTGATGTGATTATAAATGCAATGATTTAGGGATGTAATATTTGTATGTAATATGTTCAGTAGAATATTTTTAAAATAATGTCATGGTGATAATTTAGGAACAAGATCTTGAAAATGAGATACACAAGGCCGACTCTTACGCATTTGGTGGTCTGTGTAAAGTGTTGGCACTTATGGAATTTTTGCCGTCTTTGTGGGCAAATTTTTTTTCTTTTTTTTTTTAATTCTGCTTCCTTCACTTGTTCTTGACATATTTATTTATACTTCTTATGTAATATTATGTGATGCTTGAAAAAAAATAATTTTTCATGCTCATTTTTTGAAATGTACTTCTCATGAATAAAAAATGCTAACAAAGACCATGTGTAACAGTTTATTTTATATACAATTGTAATAATGTTTTGACAAAAGTAAATCATTAATTTGGGTTGCAAAACAACAAATGGTCTTCAATAATACAATATATGGTCAGAAAAGTCTGTCATTTTTATGACTATATACCTGACTGATTCTAATACAACAGACAAATATATTTCAGAATAAATTGTACCTAGTGTTCTCACAAAAATGTTATTAGATCTCTCGTAATATGTATGCAATTAAACATGACCCTTTTCTAGCCAAAAACAAGTATACATAGTTCCCACATCTACAATATTTACCTCCCATGGCAGCCATCATGAAAGGGTAATTTGACAAGAACTGATATTCATATGTGACAACTACACTTTCTTAAACCTGATATATTTTGTAAATTGAGTTGTTTAATAACTACTTTTTGTTGTTTTTTCTATTAAACACATAAGAAATATGACTTTCAAGATGGCCACCAAATTCAATACAAGGGAGGTAAATATTGTAGATGTGGGAACTATGTATTATGTCGAATGTACAATCATGTATTTAACAATGTGCTATATGAGGAATGGGAATTAAAAACTACCAACTGTGGTATGAAGTTAAAAGAAGTAAATGCATAAATTTAGCAACCGTGTAATTATTAAGTTTTGACAGTGTGATAAAAGTTAAGTATAAAGCAACACCCTTTTGGTGTAGCAAATTATGTTGAGGATGATTGCTCTAGAGAGGTTGAATTAATGGTTGAACAATGCACAGGCAGAAATTAAGAATTTTAATTTTTTTGCAAACTGATTATGCCTATGACAATTTCACATGTTTTTGTGTCAATGTCATTCTTGCATATAATAAAGCTCTCCCTTCCGTTAGGAAAGTAATAATATTTATGTATTAAATTCAATTATGATACCCAGTAGACTTTTAGATCAGCATCAAGAATCAAGTACAATCAAACAGCTAGTATTACAAATGTATACAAAACTATATCCCCCCCCCCCCCCAAAGTGGTGGGGCACAAAAATGTACATTAAATAGTTGATGTTCATGGAACATTTACAATGATGATCCGTTTGTGACTTCATAACAATCAACAAAGATGTAAAAAGTTGTATCTGCCATAAACACATTTTAAAACTGAATCAAACTAAGTTACTTACATGTAAGGGAAATGTTTCACTCAATTATAATACATATATTAATGATACAGAATGAATGAACTGAAAGAAGGCGATTACAAAATTTGTCTTATTGGAGATATTTCTCTAACCAAGTTGTTTGTTTTCCATTGTTGTGTTGAAAGATTTCACAGTAAACCATACCTACATCCAAGATTGTATCCTGTATCACCTACAAAAACATCAGATAAAAAATAAAACAGAAATAACTTCATACAGGTATATACAGTACAATAGACAAAGTTTAAAATATGACCTGAAAAAAAGTTGCACTTATATTTATTTTTTGGTTACAGCTGTCAAGTATCACAATGGATTGTATATCGATATTGTTTTGGCTATTTTTAGCAGTACGTTGCAAATCCATGTATGTACATTGTATACTCAACAAAAAAAGAAACTTTACATATTTTAGGTAAGATTTCCATTGACGCAACTTTAGTTGACTGTGCATTGATAAAATTAGTGGAATGATATGCAGCGGACTACAGCCAACACACTTCATTTAAGAAACAGTTGACCAAAAATGCACTTATTTTAATTCAAAGGGAGGTAACAAAATTCACCTATCAGCTGCACACATCCCAGGGGCTTCAAACATTATTGCAGACAATCTTTCCAGACATTACAGTGATGACCTTGAATGGTCTTTAGATGAAAGCATTTTTCAAAACTTAGAAAATTATTTTGGGATGACTGACATTGATTTGTTTGCCTCAAGGCTGAATGCCAAGAAGGAAAATTATGTCACTCGTTACCCTGAAGGGGATGCGACAGCAGTGGATGCTTTTTCCCTTACTTGGAACAATAAATATTTTTATATATTTCCTCCTTTCAGTTTAATTCCAAGAATATTACAGAAGTTGGTTTGCGATCAAGGGGAAGCTTTAATAATAGCACCTGTGTGGCAGACACAGAACTGGTGGCCACAACTACAAAAAATGCTCTGTCAGGATTGGATAGAACTGCCACCAACAAAGGAAATTCTACGCCTCCAACACAAACCGGAGAAGGAGCACCCACTAAGAAAGTTGAAAATTGGTGCTTTTCGCATATCAGGGAAAAATTACTCAAAAAAGGATTTCAGAATGATTCGGTGGACATCATTATGTCGTCATGGAGAAAATCAACTAAAGTGACATATGCAACATATTTAAATAGATGGTTTAATTTTGCAAAGAAACAAAAATTGGACGTATTTCAACCTACAGAACAAAATTTCATCACATTTCTGACAAGCATATACAAATCAATTCGTCTTACTCCTCAATTGGTACAGCAAGATCTGCAGTAAACCAGTTCCTTCAAGTATGTACAGGCAGAGATTTCAGTGAAGCCAAGATGGTCAATAGGTTCATGAGAGGAGTATATGGTTGTCGCCCTCAACTACCAAAATACAATGATATCTGGGATGTGAACATCATTTTGAATTTTTTAAAACAATTAGAGGGACCATTAACTTTAAACATGCTAACAGGAAAATTTTGTGTATTGTTCTTATTAATAACAGCACAACGATGCCAGACTCTACATCTAATCAAATTATCAGATATAAATATTTTTGAAAATTCTATTACAATTGTAACAAATCATGTACTTAAACAAACCAGACCAGGATATCATCTACCTAATATAGAATTATCAGAATATGTCCCAGATAGGAAGTTGTGCATTGTTCACACATTAAAGCAATATATGAAACGCACAGAAAACCTGAGAGGGGATACTGAAGAACTTTTAATTTCAATACAAAAACCACATAACAGTATATCAAGGGACACTATATCCCGCTGGGTAAAACAGTTCCTAATTAAGGCAGGTATAAACAAAAAATTCAAGGCCCATAGTGTGCGGGCAGCCTCAGTGACATCGGCTAAACTTCATGGGGTATCATTAGAAGCTATAATCAAGGCAGCGGGATGGTCGAACGCCAAAACATTTAAAAGATTTTATGATAAAAATGTTGTACAAATGAAAACAATGCAGGATGCAATTTTACATTAAAATATCAACAATATTTAAAGATATTTAGTTATAATATTATGATAAATACAAATGTATTTTGTTAACATTCATGATGTTCAACTCTAAAATCTCTGTGTGAGGCCCTGCCAGGAGTAATATGGGAGACAAAATTGAAGGATTAAATGAGACTTACCTAAGTTGAAGTTTGATCCAGATTTTGTCGACCATAAACTCCTGGCAGGCTCACACACCCTCCCTCCCAACCCTATTTCATTACAAATGGATACTTTGAACATCATGCATGATTGTGCTACCGCCTCTGAAGTCTGATTTTACTTTACTGATAAGCCACGTCATCTCTGTGTGAGCCTGCCAGGAGTTTATGGTCGACAAAATCTGGATCAAACTTCCAACTTAGGTAAGTCTCGTTTAATCCTTCAATTAATCAGGGTTAGACATTTTCATTATCAAACTTGTTTTTCTTTACAACAACAATAAGTGTATTGATGTTTACAACATTAAATCAGGTCAACAGCCCATGAATGGATAGTTTGAATACCCATAATGCTGTTTTAAAAAAATCAATTATTCCCCTTTCAGTTCAGTAATTCTGAGTTGTTTTCCCTGGAATTCTTCAACAGGATGGACATATAAAATGTCATGATGTGTGTCCTTGGTTATTTCTTTAATGAGCATTGAAATATCAATACATAAATAATGTAAAGTTTCTTTTTTTGCTGAGTATATAATTATATGTCCTTGATAAAGGTAAAACATTTTCTCAGGAAAATTAACTCACTAAGTGTATGCAGAAAAATGTCACCACACAATAGCAATAAGAATTTACAGTGCAACCTCCCTACAACAGCCACCAATGGGAATGACAAGGTTGGCTATTGTAAGGAGGTGGTTGTTGTTGAGAGGAGAGTGAAAATAGAGTAAAACATCAATCTAGGTTGCTAGTATACTAGCTGTAATAAGGAGGGGGCTGTTGTTCGGAGGTGACTACTCATGGAGGTTACACTATTATATACATTAAAGAAAACTACTATGTACAATATAATTACCTCTTGATTTCCTGCCTGTAATATCTGATCTTTAGTACACATTATCTTCTTATTGTTTTATCTTCATTAGAAAGGTAATCTTCTTCAATGAAGAACTGGGTTGTTTTGTTTCCATGGATACTGGTGAAGGTACAGCTGAACATGACCTTCATAGCCATCTTCAGACTTTGTTCCACAATCGTAAAATAAAGCTGCAAATTCAGCAGAAGTCAAATTGTAATCTTTGAGTTACACATTGGCAGAACAGAACAGAACATTCAGATGTGTACAAAGGGAATAATCCATATCAGAAAAAAATACAAGTACAAATGTATAAGTCACATGAATATTTACACAGATAATGGTCAAATTATTCATATATGAGTGAAATACATAAAGTCATGATATAAAAATTATAATTATAATATACAATACAATAAGGATGAACATAACAGAAACTCATTAATCATTATCTATTGATATTCAAAATTGAATTTCTTATAGCGAGAGCTTCATGTACATAGTCAACCAATAGGAATTCAAACATTATAAATAAAAACAACATATGATATTCATTGAAGTCAGTTATTGAAATTTGAATGGTCTATCAAGTTTTGTTATTAAGCTATATCTGACAGAGTATATACTATAACTGGCAAAATACTTGCTTGTATGTGATAAAAATCACACCCAAGAACCTAATTTTTTATTATGAATATTGGAAGCTACCTGTAAATTTCAATAAGTATCTCTACTAAGCCAAACAAGAGGGCCACATTGGCCCTTTATAGCTCACCTGAGAACAAAGGCCAATAATCAATGACCAGGTAATATAGTTTCCATCTCGTAAAACTTATTTTTACGTAGATTTTGAGATCAAAACCAACAATGAAGGTATAATACTGTTAAACAAGCTAAAACGTAGCAAATTTTCTAATCCAAGGGTCCATAACTCTTGAAGTTGTGGTCCGATTCCACCCATAACTTAACTTGTCCAAAACCATAAGGTCATACACATTCATTGTAAATATGATTTGGATTGGTGAATAAATGAAGGCGCTAGAGTGTAAACAAGCTAAAATATAGCAAATTTGCTAAGTCAAGGGCCCATAACTCTTGAAGATGTGGTCCGATTCCGCCCATAATCAAACTTGTCCAAGATCTTTTGGTTATACTCATTTACTGAAAATATTATTAGGATCGGTGTATAAATGAAGGCGCTAGTGTGTAAACAAGCTAAAATATAGCAAATTTTCAAAATCAAGGGCCCATAACTCTTGAAGTTCTGGTCCGATTCCGCCCATAATCGAAATTGTCCAAGATCTCTTGGTTATACACATTCATTGTAAATATGATTAGGATTGGTGAATAAATAAATGCGCTAGAGTGTAAACAAACTCAAATATAGCAAATTTTCTAAGTCAAGGGCCCATAACTCTTGACGTTCTGGTCCGATATTGCCCATAATCGAACTTGTCCAAGATCTTTTGGTTATGCACATTTACTGAAAATATTATTAGGATTGGTGAATAAATGAAGGCGCTAGAGTGTAAACAAGCTAAATATAGCAAATTTTGTAATTCAAGGGCCCATAACTCTAGAAGTTATTATCAGATTTTGCCCATAATCGCTCATAACCGAGACATTGTAGCCATATACATTGTGAGCAAGTTTAATCAAGATTCGTAAAGAGCTGCAGTTGCTAGAGTGTAAACGAACTAATTGTGGCCGGACGCCGGACGCTGGACATTCACCGATCCTAAAAGCTCACCTGATGAATCAGGTGAGCTAAAAATGATTGTCGTTATTTCAATGAAAAGAAGAAATTCGAATGTATACTTCTTTTCTAAATATTGATAGATACCTAAGAGTGGATACTTTCTATATAAAGAGAATTACAAGGGAGATAACTCGAAAATTAAAAATCAACAAAATTGAACATTTTCAATGTTTAATCAAAAGTTTTCCTCTTTTCCAAGGTAAAATGCATTTATGTAGTCAAGTAGGGCATGTTTGAATTCAGCAAATGCTGCTTGAATTGTTAAACAGTGCAGGAATAAAATGTTCTGAAACACTTTGTTTTGATGACTTGTAACAATCATGTTTGTTAATTAAATTACACAGGCAGTTTTTGGTAAAACTCTTCAAAAAACACTTTAAGGTTATGAAAAACAATGTAATTATATACTTATTGAAATTTATGCAGCATTTCGTGTCAGACATAGCTTTATACACTTAGACATGTTATTATACTGTAGACAAAATGAGGAAAATTTCAATCAGATTTCAAGACTTTTTCATAATCAAGCAAAATCATTTTTCAGGGTAAATTTCATTAAACAGAATCTAAAGACTACAGCCTATGATATGGCAATAGAGTTTGGACCTGTCACAATGATTCATGGGAACATGCAGGCTGTAATTCTAGCTATAAACAGAAAGCCCCATATAAGATTTTAAATCTTAGTTGAGACGGCTTTATACCCTCTTAAAACCTAAGAAAGTTCCAATGGTCATTTAATTATATTTCAGTACTTTATCTTTTAACTTGGTGCCTATACCATGTGACTTTCCAAAGAAAGCGTTTGTTGTTGAGCGTTTGTCTACTAATTTTGTCCCACACATATCATTGAGAAGAACATGGTATGGGCCCCATGTTTAACTGACAGCTCAATAGAAAAAAACTTGAAAAGAATAAAACATTGTTCATTGCTAATAAGGAGAGACAATATTTGTGTTATATCTATGCAACTCTACCAGGCTCTACATACCTGAAGTGGATATATACACAGTATAGAAGTATCATGGGAAGGCTCTTCCATTGCAGTATCACAAAGACGAGAAGTAGATGATTTCATACTCATTTTTCTCTCAAGTTCTGACAACCTATCTACAAAAAAACAGCAACATAATTTCAATCTTATTTTCATATTTTCTATGAAATTGAACACTTACTACATGTAGAGAAGTAGACTGCTGCATGCGGAGAGCAAGGTAAGTATTGGTACAGAATGCTGCCCGCTGCAGGTTACCGTGAGTGTGAAGTGGGATGGCAAAAATGAGAAATATAAAATTCATTAAGCTGGGAGCTTAGTGCTGCTAAGGCCCCAGTTGGTATCATGGATTATCAAAACTACAAAATTCTGCAGATGAAAAATAACATCCCTGCCACTGGTATATTACATGTACTGAACTATTGTGGACAACTGGAGTACAACCAAAAAATAAATTTATGATAAAGTCATCGACACGCTGAGAGTGATATGCAATTTTTAACACCTACCTTAGACTGATGGCCAAGTCTTCATTGTAGAACACAGGCCTCAAATAATACAAGTCTATTCATTCACATGCACCATACCTAGAATTGTTCACTGTTCTTCTTGTTGCCAACGACTTTAATATAAAATGATAAATTAAAAAATAAACACCGACATCATGGGTCCATTAAAAGCTATTTTAACAAGAGGGCCAAGATTGCCCTATATCGCTCACCTGAGAACAACTACGCTATAATTAATGACCAGGTGATATAGTTTTTCATCTTGTATCTACATAGAGTTTGATCAAACCGAATTTCTTTTTTCATGAATAATGGATGCTGTGTAAATATGATTACGATTAGTGAAGAAATCAAGATGGTATAATGTAATAAAGTTGAAACATAGCAATTTTTCTAAGTCAAGGGCCCATAACTCTGCAAGCACTGGTTCAATTTTGCCCATATCAAACTCTCAGAGACCTTTAGGTCATACACATTCACTGTAAATATGTTTGATATTGGTGAAGAAATGAAGAATGTAAACAAGTTAAAATAGAGCAAATTTTCTATGTCAAGGGCCCATAACTCTGGAAGTACTTGTAACATTTTGCCTAAAATCGAACATAACCGATATATAGCTGCAGATGCTAGAGTGTAAACACCCTAAGTATGGACGGGCATCAGCATTCATCGATCCAAAAACCTCATCCTGAGCCATTGGCTCATGTGAACTAAAAATTCAACCAATTGTTGTCGAGCTTAAGAATGTTAATTTGAAATAAGTCTAGAAAATAGATAGAGAGACATTCAATAAAAAGTGAACAAGCAGAAAATCTTACAAATTGCCAAATAATGAGACATTTATCTCTCATTTGCAACAATACTGAACAAATAGCCTGATGAATCTTTTTAAAATACAGTACAGATTCTAAAAACAATTTGAAAAACTTAAAAAAAAATAAAAACACGGTCACCGACTTTGTTTTCGCACCAATGAAACTTATTTGAACCCATATTGGAAACCTATTATTAATAGTGAACAACACATCAGTAACAGTAAATACCAACACCGATTCTTCTGATTTTAACACAACAGAACATTGTCGCATTGAACACAATCAGGGTCAATAAAATAAAAAGACCCAGTCAAAATAGAGTGGGCCTATAAATTATGGCCTTTAGTTAACCCGATGTTGCATGAGGTTCAGACTTGATGATCTTGCATAATTGTATTTGGCGACTCGATATATTATTCGTAAGCCGCAGTAAAAACATTTGACCTTCGCAGTATACCCAACATGAACTCAGTCTATAAATAGCGATTACATCATCTATCTATATATACTGCAACACTCCACTTTCATGTATTCAAGCTTAAACACTAGTTGATGTGAGTATTACCGAGTTATGATTAGTTGAAAATTCGCCCTGTAGTATTAGAATAATGCTAAAAAGGCACAAAACACACACATCGATGGTAGATTATGGTGCATATATTTAGGTACGTTGCTTTTTTGTTTATTAACAAATTTTGACAATACAGACGTAAGTAGTTTTGTTCATGAATGTGCATTTCAGTTTACAATTACATTCACATAAAATCAGCTTAGAGCTTTTGAGTTATGATGTGCCAATTTAGGAGTCACTTGAAAATGCAAAGTCGCCCGATGCCAGTGACGGGAAAGAACAAAGTAGACACCAGGTACCTGGTAGACGCAGGCGACAGCAGAAACGCCCTCTGGCAGAATTGATTCGCAACAACCAAGAGTCGTATAACAGATTCATTACAAAAAAGTACTGAAATTGATGTGTATGCTTGGTTTAGTTCTAGTTCTTATGAAAATGAATAAAATTGTAAAATAAACATGTTTTTGAGTTGACATACAAACAAAATTATTATTAACACTTGCCTAATACAAGAGTATGTATCATTAATTTTGAGATGACCCCTGAATTTAATCCCAAATCCGATGTCCACCACCGTCACCGTCTTAAATCGCAAATGTCTAATAAAGAGGTGACTGTTGTTCGGAGGTGACCATTCATGGAGGTTGCACTATTATACATTAAAGAAAACTACTATGTACAATAAAACTACCTCTTGATTTCCTGCCTGTAATATCTGATCTTTTGTACACATTATCATCTTATTGTTTTATCTTCATTAGAATGGTACTCTTCTTCAATGAAGAACTGGGTTGTTTTGTTTCCATGGATACTGGTTTTAATTAGTTGCATAGCTCACATACCTGGAGCAGACATATACACAGTATAGAAGTATCATGGGAAGGCTCTTCAATTTCAGCATCACAAAGATGAGAAGTAAATGATTTCATTCTCATTTTTCTCTAAAGCTCTGACACAAACAACAACATAATTTCAATCTTATTTTTATATTTTCTATGAAATTGAACACTTATTACATGAAGTGAAGTAGACTACTGCATGCGGAGAGCAAGGTAAGTATTGGTACAGAATCCAATTGGTTTACTGCTCGCTGCAGGTTACAGCGAGTGTAAAGTGGGATGGTGAAAATGAGAAATATTAAATTCATTATTTATGTTAAAGTCATTGACATGCTGAAAGTCATAATTTTAGAGTATGCAATTTTTAACACCTACCTTACACTGATGGCCAAGTCTTCATTGTAGAACACAGGCCTCAAATAATACAAGTCTATTCATTCACATACACCATACCTAGAATTGTTCACGGTTCTTCTTGTTGCCAACAACTTTAATATAAAATGATAAATTTAAAAAATAAACACTGATATCATGGGTCCGTTAAAAGCTATTTTAACAAGGAGGGCCAAGATTGCCCTATATCGCTCACCTGAGAACAACTATGCTATAATTAATGACCAGGTAATATAGTTTTTCATCTTGTATGCGCAGTTTCTACATAGAGTTTGATCAAACAGAACTTTTTTTTCATGAATAATGGAAGCTGTGCAAATATGATTACGATTAGTGAAGAAATCAAGATGCTATAATGTAATAAAGTTGAAATAAAGCAATTTTTCTAAGTCAAGGGCCCATAACTCTGCAAGCACTGGTTCAATTTTGCCCATATCAAACTCTCAGAGATCTTAGGTCATACACTTTCACTGTAAGTATGTTTAAAGGGGCATGCCCTGGAATATGCCGCTAGTTTACTCAAAATACACATTTCAAGATTTACCAAACCTGCCAATTTCGGCCTCAGAAATTATTTGTCATTTTCACAACTCGACCCTTTCGGTATCTGTCAAAACTGAAAACATCGCGGAAAAAATGTCAACAAACTGAAATGGTAAGTATTGCTCATGTTATGTTCACTTGAAAGGCAGCGCACACGCTCAGTTAAACTCTCAGTCGATCGGAAATATCGTTGTCATCAATAAATACATTTTTGGTGTACGAAAAAAAAGACACAGCAGTTCCTGGGCATGCCCCTTTAATAATGGTGAAGAAATGGAGAATGTAAACAAGTTAAAATAAAGCAAATTTTCCAAGTCAGGGGCCCATAACTTTGGAAATAATTATCACATTTTGCCCATAATCGCTATATAGCTGTGGATGCTAGAGTGTACCGGCATTCATCGATACTAAAAACTCATCCTGAGCCATTGGCTTATGTGAGCTAAAAATTCAACCAATTGTTGTCGAGCTTAAGAATGTTAGATTTGAAATAAGTCATTGAGCACTTATGATGATTTTCGGACTTGATTTTTATCAAAATCAAGTCCTTTGTAATCGTTGACTTATATTTGTCGCTGGACTCCATAACAGCTTGGTTAAAAGAATGCCACATAAATGAAATAGTACGCAACTAAATGGTATGTTTATATAGAAGTATCTGGAATCTTTCCCCAATTAAGTGTGTCAGATCTAAATACATTTCAAATCATTCTATTGTAACTACATGGAAAGAGTCATGTATCTAAATAAGTGCTTGTCGGTAGATACATGAGATTTTCAAATGCGTAGAATTAAAACCGCGTATTCACTGTCCAATAAAATATCTTGCCGTAAAAGTAGTTCTACTTTCGGTTTTCGTTTGATTGTTCAGAAAAGTCTCCACGGACGTATTCATGCATTTGCAACAATCTACCATCGATGTGTGTGTTTTGTGCCTTTCTAACATTTCTTAATATTACAAAGCGAATTCTCATTTAATCGTATTCCGTGATATTCACACCAACTAGTGTTATTTTGATGACGGAATCGCTATTTATAGACTCACTCCCCACAGTGGCTAGTAGCAAAGCGTAACCGATGTGGGGAGTTTGATTTATCGAAGGTTGAATGTTAAAACTGCGGCTTAAGAATAATAATTCGAGTCGCTAAATACGAACGTAAATTACTGGATACGTGCTTTTAAAATTTACTGTTTAAGAGTTCCTTTTACGCCAGATTATTTAGAATTACATAATCACGTCTGAATTTCATGCAACATCGGGTTAACTATAGGTCATATAGGTCTTACTCTACTGTGTCAGGACCTTTTTGATTTGAGTGACCCTGAATGTGTTCAATGCGACGATGTTCTGTTGTGTTAAAACCAGAAGAATCAATGTTTGTATTTACTGTTACTGAAGTGTTGTTTACTAGTTTTGTACAATAAAGAGTTTTTAATGCAATTAAATTGTCCTCAATTAATGTGCTAATCATTAAACTTTCCAATATCAGGCTTTTTTCATTTTAAAAATTTAGCAAAGGGACTATAGTAAAGCCCTAGCTTATGTCATTTACCTATATGCATATGACCTGCATTACAATATGAATGAAAAATCGGTCCGTAATTTTAAATGTTAAAATATTTGTATGGGCTCGAACGATGTGGGTACACATTTCTCTATTTTGTCTCGTATGGTAAAAATCAAGTCTGACAGTACTTTCAGTACTTTGATTTATTGTTATACACAATACTGCCAGTAAAACAGTAAATCTATTTTAAATAACCGAGCTTAAACATCAACTACAAATTATCTATTATAACATTCAAATAACAACCTGATTCTCCTTAGGCATAAAAGAAATATGTATTTTTCTGGTTACTTGTAATTGTTCATTACAATAGGATAGGTAGGTTTGGGCTTTTTTGGTCACTTGAAAGCACATGGAAAAGTTAAAAGCAACTGCCTACTTTCTCACATAAAGATACATGGACAGTAAGTTTTTTTACAACATTCAGCAATAACATTACAATATTCTAACAAAGAAATTGAAGAAAATTAAACAAACTATAAAATAGTAATACAAAATCATTTGAAGAAAGAATTCATAATTTTAATTGTATAAAGCTCATATATCTGTGACCTAAAATTAATTTCATTAGTAAAATATCAACCTACCATGTGCCTGTCCGCTAACAATCTGATCGAAAACTGGTTCTCCTTACAAACGTGTGTACACTTTTTTCAAGAAGCATGAGAATTTTGCATCAAAAACTGGTTGACAAATGGGATGATAGGAAAGCACTGAACCGTTTTATACTGAGACTTAAATTTGCTGTGTAAACAAAATGATTAACAAACAAGAGAGCCAAGTGACCCTACAATGCTCACCTGAGAAATAAGTTGTGGCAATATCACTTATGAATTTGATTTATTATAAATGTGTGCTGCAATAAGTAAAAAGTATTGGAAAATAAGACCTAAGGGATACACTTTTTAGCAATTTTGTAAGACGGCCTCTACATGATAAAATATCAAAGCTCTAAACCTTGTGCATTTAAACAAGAACTTTCTTGTTATATTTTCCACTATATAAATCTATATGAAACAAGTGACCCCTGGGGTGGGTCCAATTTTAATCCCAGGTACATTATTTTAGCAACTTTGTTAGATGGTCTCTGGATGGTGCTCCATGGCTAATATCTAAGCTTAAGACCATGTGGTTCAAGACAAGATTTTTTCTTTTGGTTGCCATGGAAACCAGAGTACAGCATGGAATGACATTCCTTTAGCAACTATTGTAAAGAACCACCTAAAGATTATTCCTGTGGAGGTTCTTCGAATTTGACCAAGCCGTTTCAGAGGAAAGTCGTATGAAGAATTATGGGCAGACAGACGACAGACAAAATACTATACTAATTTAATAGATCACTCTCGGGTGAGCTAAAAAATATTGCTTCAAACCCTTATACAATAAATTGGATGTATAGGGTGATAAGGCCATACCAGTTCAATTATTTGTTAATCAGACTTTTCTCTTGCTTTTTATGAAAATTAGAAAAAATAATATTTTAATTTTGGTTTTGACTACTTGCTGACACGCCAACATCATAAAACAAGAGGGCCAAGATGACCCTACATTGCTCACATGACAATCATTCATTAAGTTTTTCCTTTGACCTGGTGACCTAGTTTTTGACCTAAGTTGACCAATTATCGAGCTTGTCCAAGATATCATTATATAATACAAACATTCAGGCAAGATTTGGTGAAGATCCAATATTTACACACCTACTTCTTTGTTTGCGATCACAGGTGCTTGGCATGTGGCTATGACCCCCATGGCCCCTCTACAACCCCCCCCCCCAAAAAAAAAAATCAAAATCAATTTTTTTTTTTGGGGGGGGGGTTGTAGAGGGGCCATGGGGGTCATAGCCACATGCCAAGCACCTGTGTTTGCGATAGGTCCATATCCTTTAGAAAGACCTGTATTTTCAAAAGAATTTCGTGCGCGGGTCTGTTTTATGCACGTGACCAGGTCTATAATCGAAAGAAGCTAGACCTGCCCATGTGCACACAATTGTTTATGTAAGCGCTTTAAGAATTTATTGTTTGTATAAACAATGTGTATGCTCTATGATTATATAAACATGAGCAATCACAAATTTGCCAGTCCAGTATACTTGAACTAATGATGGACAAAATACCTTAAATGTGCCATATACACATGATATAACAAACCAAACAGTAATTATAATCATACTGCAACAACACATACAAGGCTGACGAAAGCGCAATGCGCATTTCCTTCTTTGTGTGTCGGTTTTAATACAAGAAAATGTTTGAGAACACGTGAAACTTCCGATTCCAGTTGATACAATAGCAATATCAGACTAGAAATGTGACCAGAGGACATGAATACCTCCACTAAGCACTAAGTCAAAGGGGGCCATAACTCCTGTGAAATGTTATTTTTTTTAATGGAAATCGAAGTTGACAATTGTAATTTATTATCACATACCTTGTAGAATATGAAATCATTCTTATTTATTTAGTTATTTCATCGGATTTAATGCTATTTTCAACATAATATCAATTGTATCGTAGTGGGTAGTCATCCTAACCAGCTTCCCTGGATTTATCTAGACTTGATACCATTCTATCCATAAGCTACTACCAAGCTACCCCACATAATTCAGAGGTGGTTGACAATTTAACATGCAGTGTAATTATCATATAATAAGCCGAATTTGTCATGGACAGTGTGAGTCTCACTCAGGGTACGACCTCACAACTTATTGATCAGTTGACCAAGGCTCTAACCACTGAGATGAACGGGCGGACTAATTTGAAACAAATTCATGAAATATTTCTTGAGTTATCGCTTGGATATCAAAATTTGAACGGACTGAAGGACGGACAGGGGTATTACTTTATGTCCTTTAGCCATATCTAATGGCGAGGACATGAAAAGAACTCATGGCAACATATTATTCTTTGCCAATAAATAAGATACTAGAAAATCGACGTTTTACGTATATTATCTAAAAACATATTTGTGTCTGAAAACCTTTTCCTTTTTATTTCAACCCGACAGTAACGTTGCAACAAGTATAAATAGGCAAGCTCTCAACTAACATTCAATGACCACATCGTCATATAGGGGTGGTGTAATTGGTAACCAATTCCACATTTCTAAGGATAAGGTCACAGTCAAATTTAGATTATTTATAAAGTTTTATAATAAACCTGTTCATCGTTTCGGTAATTGCTATGTCAATGTCGCTGCATATGACCAGAGCCAGAGAAAATATATCGTCTGTATTGCTATTGGACATGTCGGTAAATGTAAAGCCATCAACTGTCGAACGTTGTGCAAGTCAGATACCAACCTCGTACATCGGCCTCTTGATGTTCACATGAATCCCGTGACCAGGTCTTTCCTACGCAGATAGACCTCGTACTCGATCGATATCCTATACAAACTGTAACCTTTAGAGGGTTCACAAGTTTTCCTAAGATTTGATCTGATGACCTAATTATTGACCCCAAATGACCCTTTATCGAACTTGTCTTAGACAGCATTAAGACAAACATTCTGACAAAATTTCCTGAAGATCAAATCATAACAATGACCTTTGGTGTGTTCAAAATTTTCATTAAATTTGACATTTTGACCCTATTTTGACCCCTAATGACAAACTCTATCAAGAGTTGTCATTCCTTTCCAATCCTCTGTCAACGTCTAAAAAGTAGTCAGGCTTCACAATGGCAGGCGTGTGATTTCAATATGGTTACAACACCTCGAAAAGAAACTAAAATAGATCGTTTTGTTTTGTTTATCTGAAAAGTGTCGTATACTTAAACTAAATGATAGGAAACTGACATTCGAGTCTGGTATCATCCATGTTTTGAATTTTTTACTTTGCTATTACTCCGCTGAATTAAGTTTAGAGTTACAAGGTTAACTAAACCCTAATGGCACAGCTTATAACAGAGCAACCTGAAGCATTTTGAGTTCCAATAGGTATACACCACATTACGTACATGTAGTTACAAAACAGTGCTGCCTCTCATCCGCGTTGAAAAATAGTACCAGTTGTTGGATAAGTATACACTGCAGACTTTGCAGTTTTGATATAAGTTGGAGATATATTGCAGGATTCTGTCGATCTTGAAAGCATTGGAAATATTTTGGCAATTTAAATGGTAAAACCAACAAGTATAATAATTAAGTATTCATCCGCACAACATTTTCAATCAATACATGTATGAAATTATTTCATTCACAGTAACTGTTGTAGTGCTGGAATATTGTATTGTCTCTCAGTGTAGAAAGATTACATAATGACACATATATTCAGAAGCTGAGTATATAGTACAACAGCACCCAATTATATAAGACTGGTTAACTTTAACCGCTGGGTTAAATCATAGTTTTGGTTAAATTCTCAGTTAAATTATTGGTTAGCGATTGTATAAAGTTTTGGTTAAATTTGACCAAACATAGTTTTGGTTAAATTTACAGTTATTTTAACTAAGGTCTAAGACGTTGGTTGAATCTTAACCAAAACGATTAACCAACTTCGTAATAGCTGCCCTTGTTGTACCTAATGCTCGCAGACCGAGACAGTTTCGACGAGTACACAGACAGATGGACGACCTCGACGATGAAGAATTACTTAGACGCTACAGACTTTGATCACAGAATCTGGACAGACTGGAAGGCCTGATTGGTGACCAACTTCGACATAAGATGAGAAGGAACTGTGCACTGACAGTTCGACAACAGATTCTGATAGCACTCAGATTTTTTGCATCTGGGTGCTTTCTTCAGCTGATCGAGGACACGTTTGGGGTAGATATTGGTAAATAGTTTACTGTATACAGATCAAAGCACTGAAGGCACTGAATTTGTATGGGTTTTCAAAATGTGCAGTAGCTAGTAATTTCTCACTGCATGTCATGACTATAGAGAATTTGTTCATGAATTGATGATGTTAATGAACAGTTCATGAATTGTTCATGAAAGTTCATCAAAATAATTCATCAATATTTCATGAGCCAAGTTTGATGGACGGTTCATCAACAATTTGTGAAGTTGTTTATGAACACCATCGGTTCATTAAGTTTCATGAATTGTTAATAAAAGTTCATCAAAGGTTCATAAATGAACATAATCAGTTCATGAACAATTCATGAATTTTTCATCAAAATAATTAATCATTATTCATGAACCTAATTTTGATGAGCTTCCTTAAATTTGAAAAGTAAAACTGGCCCCTGGCATGCTCACCTGAGAAACGAATTATAGCAATATCACTTACGAATTTGATTCGCACTTGTGCTGCAGTAAGGGAAAAATGTTGGAAAATAAGACAACATGACTGTGACCCCCGGTGTAGCAGTCTATTTTTTCCCCTGTCCAGTTTTTCTCCCTTATATTAACAGTATTGTATTCTGATTCTCAGTTAGTTTTTACCATTTTGGCCACTATTTTCCCTTGTCTTCAGATGTAATTAAAACATACATTCTTGGCCACTTTTTCCTCTTGTCTTCAGATATAATTAATTAAACCATACATTCTTGGCCAATTTTCCCCTTGTCTTCAGAAATATCTAAACTATACATTCTTGGCTAGTTTTTGAACAGGCTTGCTTGCCACCTTGTTCTTGGTTTCTACCAGTTTTTGAAGCTCACTGAATCAAATTCTAAAAAGAGCAACTAATGGCTTCCCCTATCACAACCAAAGAAGAAGTTCTTCACCAAATCACGTTTTGCCATTGGGCTCGGGTCCAGTGCCTGTGACGTCCAGCAGCCTAAGCTAAGCAGGCATAATTCACATAAAGTCACTGTTAACCCTCTAAAACAGGTCATGAAGTATGTAATGTTTCTTTTTTTGTTAAGTATAACTAAATATGGCTGAAAATAGATCGACTTTTAATAGCAAACTAATCTTTATTACCAGAATTCCGATGAAATGTTTAAGACTATTCTTCATCATGTATTACATGTAAAAAGATATTCATAAAAGATATGCCAAATGATAAAAATGATGATAATATAAACACTAGATCTAGTATAAACCCTACAAAAACAAGAGGTCCAAGATGGCCCTATATTGCTCACATGACAATCACTGTTCACTCATTAAAACTTTGTTTTGAACCAGTGACCTAGTTTTTGACCCAAGATGACCCATGTTATAACTTGTCCCACATATAAATAAGACAAACATTCTGACAAAATTTGGTGAATATCCAATCAAAACCATGAAAACTACAGCATAGACAAAGTTTTCCTAATATTTGACCTCGTGACCTAGTTTTTGACCCCAGATGAACTATGTTCGAATTTGTCTTACATATTATTAAGACAAACATTCTGACAAGGTTTGGTGAAGATACAATCAAAATTTGACATTTACAGTATTAGTAAGGTTTTCCTAAGATTTGACCTCGTGACCTAGTTTTTGACCCTAGATGACCCATATTTGCTCTTATCCTTAATATCATTGAGACAAACAATCAGACCAGGTTTGGCCAAGATCCAATTAAAACCAATTTGGAGCTTTTACAGGAATTTTACCTAAAATTTGACCTGGTGACCACGTTTTTGAGGCCAGCTGACCCATATTCAATCTTGACCCACATATCATTGAACCAAACATTCTGACAAGGTTTGGTGAAGATCCAATCAAAACTGTGACATAAACAGTGTTAACAAAGTTTTCCTAAGATCTGACCTAGTCAGAGACCCCAGATGACCCATATTTGTACTTGATGGCTATAACATTGAAACGAACAATTAGACAAAGTTTGGTGAAGATCCAATTATAACTGTGAAATCTACAGTGTTAACAAGGTTTTTCATAAGATTTGACCTAGCAACCTAGTTTTTGACCCAAGATGACTCATGTTCAAACTCGTTCAAGATATTATAAAGACAAACATTCTGACAAGGTTTCATGATCATCCAATCAAAACAGTGACTTCTAGAGTGTTCACAAGGTTTTCCAGCAATTTGCCCTAGTGACCTAGTTTTTGACCGGAAATGACCCATTATCAAGCTTGACCTACATATTATTGAAATAAACATTCTGACAAAGTTTCATGAAGATCCAATCAAAACAGTGATTTCACAAGGTTTTCTCTATTTGGCCCTGGTGACCTAGTTTCGTTCGAAATTTTGTCAATATTAAGATTCTGACCCAGTTTTGCTAAAATTGAGCTAAAAATGTGGCCCCTAGTGTGTTTACAAGGTAAAGTTTGAGGACGCAAGACGCTGGACGGAGACTGATCAGAAAAGCTCACCCTGTCACTTTGTGCTAAAAACCCACAAAAACGAAAAAAAATATATATATGAAATTATATAGAAATAGAAAATAGTTTGCGAAAAAGTACTATCGCAGTCTCAAACTGATATTTTCACAACAAATGTATCAACAACCAACATTGTTACCAGTTGCGCTATGCCGATAGTTGATGTACTTAACAAAAATTTAAATTATATAGTCAGCTTACATGTTTGATTTCGGTTTTCTCAAATACCCTTTCAAATCCTTGAATGCAAACAGAAGGCACAGCCCATACAAGGAAAATATATTTGACCGAGTGTGTAATCGCGACATTTGACCAATGGATCTGGGTGTTGCCCAGGACACATGGTCTCATTGTATTATGCCAAATCATTTTCAAATATGTACAGACGAGGTATATAATACTTTTTTAAGGTTTGACATCTAAGTGTGACCTTGAATTTTAGCCTACAGACCTGGGTCTTGCGCAGGACACGTCATCTCATGATAGTAAATATTTATGCATGTTATGAAACAGACACAAAAAATACCCATCTTTGACATTTGACATAAGTGTGACCATGGTCTTGGAGCTATTAACCTTGGTCTTATGTGTAACACTTATGGTGTTTAATAATAAGTTATATTCAAATATGTCAATGCATGACATTGAATATTCAGGAATATGAATTTCTATATGTGCATTATGAATAATGCATGAGTCTCTAGGCATGCATACACATAAAATCTTATAACTTTTATAATTATGAGAACCCCCAAATCAACGATTTTTGGCATGAACTATCATAATCATGTTATTAAAAATCTAAAAAAAGAATTACATACAATATAAATGATGACTGACATAGTTCATATACCTGTCTTACATGCTGACTCACAAATATGAATTTCTAAGCTAGTATTCATATAACAGCTCATAACTTTAAAAATTGATCTAAATTCAACTATTTTTGGTATATAGTATCAAGGACTTATATACATACATTTATGTATATAAGTGTTTGATAGTATTATTTTTTGTTCTTAATTATTTTGAAATAAAATAATTTCGTCTTCAAAATTAAAATCCAATTTGTACAACCAGGATTCGTTGTACTTGAAATATATATAAACATAATCAGGTTTGGATAATACCGGGTATTCAGAATATCAGTTGTTGAATAATCAAGGTTTTACTGTAATTACTTACCAGTATGAAAAGAATATTTTGGTCCTATTACAAGACGTTGAGGAAATTGGGACAAACTCAGAGAGGGTACAAAATCAAATATTTCATAAAGACCTACTAAATGTTATAAAAGTTAAGAATAGCAAAGATTAACAGGGCTCAACACTAACAATGGTCCGTTAGCCAGAGGTTACCTATTTTCTCCAAGGACTACCTAGGTTTCAAAGCTGGGTATCCCGTCAGTCTACCTGATATTTGGGTGACCTGAATTCTATAACTTCAAGTACAAATTTAATTAAAAAATAAAGATCGGATGTGATGTAACCTGTATAACTTTGTTCAATACATTCGTGAAAATCTGACTTTCATACCTGCCATGTATTCTGATAAAGTACACTTGATAGGCATTGAAATAAAATTACAAACATGTTTCTATATTTATTAGAATGAGGACTAACATTATTTTGCAAGGACTACCTCATTTTCTTTGCTGGTAGTCCTGCTGACTACCTCCTGAAAAAGTTAGTGTCAAGCCCTGATTAAACTATTACAGATACATTCATTCATCTCTGGACATATTTTCACATGTTCCTATAAAACATAATCTCTTTTCTATGTTAAAGATATGTGTTCTTGTAATTTGGCCAAGCATTGATAACATCTATAGCATGATAATAATTGCCTGTTTAAAGCGCCGGTCCCAACCTGCCGTACTTGCAAGTGCATGCTGTCTACTTGCAAAAACGTGGGTAAAACTTGGCGATCTGTACGTGGTGAGTACAGACTCCATACGGATTTGGAAGCACGCAGACACGCCTTAGCACTTTTAGTGCCTTAGGAACTTTCGGTCTGCGGTCGGGCTACAGATTCACCTCAGTACTCACGTTCATCGTACCTGCACACACTTACAACATACGAGTGAGAATGGACACGGTTTGTAAACAGCATGTGCAAGTACGGCCTTCGTACGATAAAGTGGCAATCGCACAACGATAGTATGTTGTAAGCACGTGTTACTCACCTTGTGTGCAACGTACGATCATGGAACCGCTAATGGCCAACTGTGGCGTACGGGTAGCGAACGTACACCTTATGCAACCGTGCGTGTGACGTGTATTTAAGTACTTCTTCCCTGCTATTGCCACTCCCTTCCCACGTGTTCAGAAAAACGTGGTGGCCGTGGCCTCCCCAAAAAACGCACAGACTTAAAACATGCGCGGTGGGTTGTGACCGAGCCTTAAGTTGTGTCAAAAAGACAAAACACTTTCGGACATTATCTAGAGAATGATTGACATAAAAAGATGTACATACTCTGCGTCTACTTCAGTGTCCAGGACATTTGTAACCAGGGGGACATTCCATACAGGTACTCTGGTAACCTGACCGAGTACATACTAGCCACACAATCTATCTCTGTAGTCACATGAGTTGAGTGACATCGTCTGTAATGATAATTAATACCATTATACTAAGGGATAAGCAACTGTAGATTTCACCCAGATATCATGTCTGTTTGGCCGCGCATGCATACTGACTTCTATCGGAAAGCACTTTCAGCAAAAAACAACGTCTTTTGTATATGTTATTAGGTATTGCTTATAAGCAATAAATTTACACTAAAATACTGACATAATCACTTTTAAGCATATATTTACTTTGATTATTCGTTGTAGTTATTTTCGAATTTTGACGTTTGATGTGCAAAAACTGCTACAAAAGAGAACGTGTTGATGCAGACGAATTTCAGAATATGTGTAATTCTCGAGTTTTACCTTACCTTAAAGTTGGCTTATAGAAATGCACTTAAATAAGGTTTTTATGTGTGAACATGGGTTTTGTCATAATTTAAAAAACATAATTTGTAATAAAGGTAACAGTAGTTATATGCACCTTTAAAAGTTGGTGATATTTGGGGAAACTGAGAAATTATTTTACCCAATATCATGTTGATGGCTTGAAAGATCAGTTATTGAAATACTGTTACACTCATATGCGTGTGTCATCAATTGCTTTAAACAACATCTCCTTCTTAACATGTTGGCCAATTTCAACAAAACTTTACAGGGATGTTCCTTTCAAGAAGCTCTACCAAAGTTGTTCAAAGATTTTAATTGCATTAAAAACTCTGGTTGCCATGGCAACCAATAGGAAAAACTTTAAAAATCTTCTTGTCCAAAACTACAGGGCTTAGAGCTTAGATATTTGGTGTGTGGCATTGTCTAACGGACCTCTACCAAGTTCATTCAAATTATAGCCCTAGGATCAAAATTGGCTCCGCTCAAGGGGTAACTTGATATCACATAGACTTAGATAGAGAAATTTAAAAAATCTTCTTGTCAGAAACTGTAATGCCTAGAGCTTAGATATTTGGGGTGTAGCAATGCCCAGTGAACCTCTACCAAGTTTGTTCAAATTATTGCCCTAGGGTCAAAATTGGCCCTGCCCCAGGGGTCACTTGATTTTTATGGGCATATAGACTATTAGGAGAATTTAAAAAATGTTCTTGTCCGAAATCACTAGGCCTAGAGCTTAGATATTTGGTATGTAGCATTGTCTAGAGGACCTTTAATAAAATTATGGCCCTAGGGTTAAAATTGCCAAGAAACATATTATAAGCTAATTAACATATCTGGCTTAGTTAAAATCGCTAAAATAACGTAAAATGATATTTTACTTTATTTACAAAGAATAAATATCATACTTTAATACCAAGCAACAAAAAATTCTTACCGAACGTTCAAAAATGGTGTTTATTAGCGATAGATACTGCACCCCTTTATCGACTTTTCCTCATCAGCGTTAAACATCTCTAACGTAATGTTCATTGTATTGGTACGTTATGATACTATTAATTCATTAATGACAAAAATTTGTTATAAAATATCATACTAGACATCAAATCTGGGCGTGGTTTCAATTATTGAACCGTAAACATAAGCAATTTTGATTGGCTATCACACTTTAATTGTTAATTGCTCAGCTTAAAAAAACACAGTAGCTGTCATTTTGAATTAACATTGCTGTCTTATTTGATGACGGATTTCAAAGCAGTTTTCGATATTTTGTAGCAGAAATGTTAATCTAGGGAACCGTGCCTAAAAATTTTGATACTTGTTTTCATTTTTTATCTATGGAGTATTACGTAATAAACAGCGGGGTTCTGAGTACGGAATTTCTTTAAAGTCAAGTACTGTATAACGCTTTAATTTTGCGAGGTCAAAATTTCGCGTTTTTTGTTAAAAAGCAACTGTTTTCTTTATTCTTGTATTCATGAATTCACAACGTCGTCAGGCAGGATTAAAGTGTGATCAAAGACACGCAGTTGTTGCTTTAGTATTTGTGTGTCACACCTGATCTGTTAGACATTTAAGTTTTAAGTGATTTCTATCTAATAAAGTATAATAACAATAGATTGATAATAGTTTGGGGTTGTTGTGGAAGTGATGTTTTACAAACAGTATGGAAGTGTGAAAAACTGTTACTTGTATGTTCAAACGATGTCAAAAATTGTCCAGCAATTGAAAGTTTAGTAAAAGCAATATTATAAAAAATTGAATGCAAACATTAAAGGTATATGTTTATTGTTAATATATTGCTTTCATCAGATTAACTAAACTGATTATTCTACGATAAAATACTAGTAGTGACTTAAGTTGCATATTTTCGGACATACTCATTTTTGAATAGATAAAACTCAGTATTTATTCGCGATATTTATGAATTCGCTAGGTATTCGATTCGCGAATATTAGCGAAAAATAAAACTAACGCGAATAAAACCAGTTCTACAGTATCTAACGAATGGAGGACTTTAAAAAAAAACTAAGGCAAGGTTGCCTGCTTGATACATTTATAGTCATTTTAAGGCTATTTGTTGTAATATATTCCTATATACAGAGTAGTTATCGTTGTTAAAAAATTTGTAAATTATGTGTGATATTGGTTTATAGAAGACCAATCAAATGTAATATTTGTTTCAAATCACTTGCAATGTACTTTATACAGTGGGTTTATCTTAGTATATAATTATGGTTTAGTTTTTAAATCTATAAATTGGTGAAACTTGATTTGATCTGACATCCAAGCCAGATACCTTAAAGCCCATTAGCATTTTGAATGTTAAAATTTAAGTAGGTCTTATATTACCTAGAAAGGTATCTTATCAGTGAAATTGACTTTTACTTGCAATAAAAACATTCCGAAAAGTTCTTTTTAATCACGAAGTACATATAGAAATATAGCACAGTATTTTTTTCAATGATATTGCAAAAAATAAGAAAAAGCATATGACAACATTTCTACGAGATGTGGACAGAGAAAGGCATTGTGTAAATATGTTATAGAGCAAATAAGATATATATCTTTACTATCATTACATCTACTGTTCTGTATTACTAAATTTAAAGCCCCATTAGCTTTTTGCTGTAGAAAAATATATGCAAAAACATTTAATTGCTGATATCATCCCATGATAATTATTACCAACGAAACAAGCCCCTTTTCTTCTGAAAACACTCATTTCACTGTGATTTTTGCTTTTGTAAACTTGAAATTATGTAGGGCGCGTGACGTCACTTTACTACGTGTGCATAGCATGACTCAGGAAACACAGGTGTTCTATAAATAGTATTTATTTCAATGATATTGAAAAAATACGATAGTGGTTTCGGGAACAGTTTTTCTTGCTATAAAGTATGCACTGGAGGATAACACATCAGATTCCTCTGTTATAGAACAAACAGAAACTATTAGGACCAATACATTTATAAGCTTATGGGACTTTAAGGGGGAGTAACTCCAAGAAACTATAGATCAATCATTTTAATCTACCGATCTGCTAATTCTTCCTCATGCTGACATATGTATATGAAAATTAAAAAAATCTTCTTGTCCAAAACTCAATGATTATGACAGTCATGTTCATTATACAAGCAGGGATAAACAACATTATGTTCATTGTACAAGCAGGGATGAACAACATTATGTTCATTGTACAAGCAGGGATAAACAACATTATGTTCATTATACAAGCAGGGATGAACAACATTATGTTCATTATACAAGCAGGGATAAACAACATTATGTTCATTGTACAAGCAGGGATGAACAACATTATGTTCATTATACAAGCAGGGATAAACAACATTATGTTCATTGTACAAGCAGGGATGAACAACATTATGAATGCCGAAGACTGCAGTGATATCATTTAGGAATTCAGTGAACTAACTACTGCAATAAATGAATACAACAACAAGGCAAAAATAGCCATATCTTCAGTTCTACCAAAACAATTTGACAAGCTCTCAACATCAGTGATCAAAGAACTAAACAAACTTCTATGTAACCTTTGCGATGATAATAATTTTGTATTTATTAACAATGATGACAAATTCTTACCACAAGGAATATTTGATAAATCATTGTTCCGCGACGAAATTCACCTCAACTTGAAAGGAGGAGCGGTCCTAGCTTCAAATCTCAAGTCAAATATCTCAGATCACTTCAGTACTAGCTGCAGGAATCAGGAGAACGGAAATTTTACTATAGGATATTATACCTGAAGTAGCAGCACTTACGAAAATATAGTTCTTTTTTTCAGTTTGACGTTGGTAACCCAGCAACTAAATGACATTAAAATGCCACCTAGCGGCACCAGCTATGTGAACGACTTGTTGTATTTTTCCCTTTATGTCTTTGCTATAAACTGTCACAAATTGTAAATTCTAACTTTGCGCATGAGCGAATGCAGTTGTCTACCAAATGGTATTAATCAATGCTTTGAATATCCATGACCGCCCGGTGTATGGGAAATTCGTGGTAGAAGTTTTTCAAAAATTAACATTATGTAAAACATTCATTTATCTACACATTAAGCGAACAAAATATATACATCTTCAGGTTACTTTTTTTCAGTATTGTAACGTTTTCTTAAGTCATACCATGTCAAAATGACGTCAATCATTCTGCACATAAAGACAATGTTTAATCTAAGGGCTGGTCATCTGATTTATGCTATAACTTGATGATGAAGACATCAATGTACGAAAACTATTATTGTGAAGAGAAAAAATCCGAAACACTGTAGTTCAAAGATGTACATTTTTTTGTTTAAATTTGTACACGCCACAAGGTCATGTTGTTTGTAAATACAAATGTGCAATTTACGAACAGTTACTGTGTTATGACACGAATGTAATGCACATAATGACACAAAAGATGTTACTAACATATTTTTCATTCAAACTGAGTGTATATAGACAAAATGCGGGTGCATGTAAATGGAATCTTACGGTCAGAAAAAATATCTCGTGACTCTCAAACTTGCCTGTAACCCAATGATCGGGGGAGGGGGGAACTTGTGAAAGTCAAATATGTATATCAGACTGTAAACATATACATGTACTGTTACTTCTAACTTTTTAACCTATAATCACAGAAACGACTAGAGCTGGGACGGGTAGAAAATTTGTACCCGGGTACCCGTGACCATATTACCCGCGAGTACCCGAGTACCCCTATTCATCTCAAAAGAGTTATCATTCCTGCATCCTGTCACTATATATTACTAAGATAGATTGGCAAACAACCAAACTGCACAAAAAGCCGGCAAAGTTCGGCAATAACTCGCGCTCCTTATATAGCGATAAACAGATGACAAAATGCAATATCTGCGACCTTGAGTTGAATAAATACATATATAGCAGAAAAAGTTACATGTGTCCGACTCCAAGTCTTCCAATGTACGTGTGCCACCACCTGTGTTCGTAAAGTAAGAGCCTGGCGTTACTGGAAACGTTCAGGATTCTAGTCCCTTACTTTACTAGCCTCCCCATCCCAGGCTCTCAAATTTGCCAACCGTTACTAATGAAAATTGGGGTAAATAACGGTAAATATACATGTACGTGCGAAGATTTTACTTGCGGTAAACTGCTAGTTACATATATAAATACTGATGGAGTTAATTAAAAGTTTAGACTGTATTGCAAACAAATGGATAGAAAAATCTGTGTTAATATTTTGACCATTAGAACAATAATTCATACTTGTCGGAGCAGCACTTAAGCAAAAAAATGAATATGGGATGAGTATTCGTTGGTAAGTTAAATATCATATTGAAATCGGCCACAGATGTCTGAAGTATTGATCGGTAAGGTTGACAAAAACATATAATTAGGTCTAATCAAATAAGTTTTTTTCGCTAAAAAATCAAAACGAGTTTATTATGGAGTGTTCTACTTCAAGGGTACCCAGGTAATAAATATTGTTCTTGGTTACTAGTTTTGAACCTCAAGTAAAAGAGAAACATAGTAACAACTGGTTTCCCCTATCACAACCGATAAGAAGTTCTTCCCCAAACGCCAAATAAATAGTTCCACAGTCCATATAAAAACATTTTTGTGTGGTGTTAAGATACGTAAAACATGTTGCTGAATGAATGGAATGAAATACGTTAAAATAAAAGTTGAACATTGTCAACGTTAGCCTAGGTGTGGTCTAACTAACTTAGGTGCCGACTCAACAATGGAGTAGACCTCAAACCAATTCTATACAATTCGCAGAGTTGTCTGTATCTTATATAAGCAGACCTCAATCCGGAAGCAGACCTCAATCCGAAAGTAGACCTCAATGTGAGAGGTAGACCTCAATGCGAGAAGTAGACCTCAATCTGGAAGCAGACCTCAATCCGGAAGCAGACCTTAATGCGAGAAGCAGACCTAAATGTGAGAAGCAGACCTTAATGCGAGAAGCAGACTTCAATATGTGGAGCGAACCTCAATGTATGAAGCAGACCTTCAAGTCTCTGGTGACGTTGTAAATTAAAGACCACAAGTCCGCCACTCGTCTCGTCTCAATACATCTAGCGGTGTATAAAACAACAAACGACGTCTTATCAATCTCAATACTAACTAACTTTATTTATAAAATACATCGCTTTTTATACCAAAGGCGCGAACCCGTGCGAGAGCATGAAATGTGTCGTCACGCCAAAGTAAACACAATTATATTATTCTTGACAAACATGATGAGATATTGCGCTGCTTAATATCAAATAAAAATACGTAATTTTACCATGTGGTTTAAACCCACATACACTGTAAACAAGGTAATCACTAAACAATCATGTTCCCAGGTATTTCAGCCTTTTCCTGGCAATTGCTGTAATGGCCTGTAGCTAATTGAAGGGTTATAAAATACTGTTAATAAACCAACTTCAGAAGACTTGCTGACCAGAGCTCTGTGATGGGTAACTTATCACCTTATGTCCACTCTCAGATGTGAAATGTTAATAAAGTACAGCTGAGATCATTTTTGAACTGCTGCTTATATGTGTAGCAGGAATATTGATCAATGAAAAAATAAGCAGTTGAATAATTATCTCATATTATTACTCAATACTGTTTAAACAACAACAACACATGTTTAAATTTGTTATGTATTTTTACGTTTTGGCATTGCGCCTTCCTCAGAATAAAACATAATAATAAACAATGGAGGTGACGTTGTGTAATATTTGACATTACGTTAAAAGGCGGAATTATATAAAATAAAACATATATGAATGAACAAATTAATGTGTCATTTGGAATGGAATTACAGTACTATATGATACTATATGATATAAAATACAAATATTTCCTATAGAATTATGATATATAGAAAACCGGTAATAGGAAAAAACGTGAAAGTAGCTAACTAAACATTTCATATAAAAAATGTATTTTATACTGTAAAAAAGGTTTTTGAATGTCCATTACTAGTATATGCACGTTCAATGCTGCAGACCAAATAATAGTAGAGATATTCAAAATCAAAGACTTTCAGCAACTCTCGGAGACTTTTCACGGAAATGGTTATTTCTAGAATTTCAATAAAGTCAAAAGTAAGCAGAGCATAGCAAATTCAATCCTGCCACCAACTTTTGTTTATGCCAACTACTTGTAAGTAAAGTTGCATTCATGTACCAACAACGCTTAAGGAGAAAATAAAAAATTAGATTTGTCAAAAAATCTTGATGCTAGGAAATTTTCTCACAAACTGTCATTTCAAGAAATGTTGATAAAACCAAAAGTAACCAAACCATACCAAATCTGTTCTCCTCACATATTTCCATTGATCCACACTACTTGTATGTAATGGTCCCATGTTTGTACTATCTACAATGAAAGAGTAAATGAAAGATAAAAAATTATCGTAAAGGGTACGCGCAGGAAAATTTTCTCTCCAACTGCCATTTCTAAAATGTTAATAAAATTCAAAGTAAACGTAGCAAGGCCAAGCCTTTTGGGGTAAAGATTTCTATTGATGTCCATAACTAGCATATGCACGTTCAATGCTGCAGACCAAATCATGGTAGAGATATTCAAAATCAAAGACTTTCAGCAACTCTCGGAGACTTTTCACGGAAATGGTTATTTCTAGAATTTCAATAGTCAAAAGTAAGCAGAGCATAGCAAATTCAATCCTGCCACCAACTTTTGGTCAGGCCAACAACTTGTAAGTAAAGTTGCATTCATGTACAAACAACGCTTAAGGAGAAAATAAAAAATTAGATTTGTCAAAAAATCTTGATGCTAGGAAATTTTCTCACAAACTGTCATTTCTAGAAATGTAATAAAACCAAAAGTAACCAAACCATACCAAATCTGTTCTCCTCACATATTTACATTGATCCACACTACTTGTATGTAATGGTCCCATGTTTGTACTATCTACAATGAAAGAGTAAATGAAAGATAAAAAATTATCGTAAAGGGTACGCGCAGGAAAATTTTCTCTCCAACTGCCATTTCTAAAATGTTAATTAAATCCAAAGTAAACGTAGAAAGTCCAAACCTTTTGGGGCACAGATTTCTATTGATGTTCATTACTAGTATATGCATGTTCAATGCTGCAGACCAAATAATGGTAGAGATATTCAAAATCAAAGACTTTCAGCAACTCTCGGAGACTTTTCACGGAAATGGTTATTTCTAGAATTTCAATAAAGTCAAAAGTAAGCAGAGCATAGCAAATTCAACCTTGCCACCAACTTTTGGTCATGCCAACTACTTGTAAGTAAAGTTGCATTCATGTACCAACAACGCTTAAGGAGAAAATAAAAAATTAGATTTGTCAAAAATCTTGATGCTAGGAAATTTTCTCACAAACTGTCATTTCTAGAAATGTAATAAAACCAAAAGTAACCAAACCATACCAAATCTGTTCTCATCACAGATTTCCATTGATCCACACTACTTGTATGTAATGGTCCCATGTTTGTACTACCTACAATTAAAGAGTAAATGAAAGATAAAAATTTATCGTAAAGGGTATGCGCAGGAAAATTTTCTCTCCAACTGCCATTTCTAAAATGTTGATAAAATTCAAAGAAAAGGTAGCAAGGCCAAGCCCTTTAGGGCACAGATTTCTATTGATGTCCATTACTAGCATATTCACTTTCTATGCTGCAGATCAAATAATGGTACAGATATTCAAAATCGAAGACTTTCAGCAACTTCTCGGAGACTTTTCACGGAAATGGTTATTTCTAGAATTTCAATAAAGTCAAAAGTAAGCAGAGCATAGCAAATTAAACCTTGCCACCAACTTTTGGTCATGCCAACTACTTGTAAGTAAAGTTGCATTCATGTACCAACAACGCTTAAGGAGAAAATAAAAAATTAGATTTGTCAAAAAATCTTGATGCTAGGAAATTTTCTCACAAACTGTCATTGCTAGAAATGTATTAAAACCAAAAGTAAACAAACCATACCAAATATGTTCTCATCACAGATTTCCATTGATCCACACTACTTGTATGTAATGGTCCCATGTTTGTACTACCTACAATGAAAGAGTAAATGAAAGATAAAAAATTATCGTAAAGGGTACGCGCAGGAAAATTTTCTCTCCAACTGCCATTTCTAAAATGTTAATAAAATTCAAAGTAAACGTAGCAAGCCCAAGCCTTTTGGGGCACAGATTTCTATTGATGTCCATTAATAGTACGTGCACGTTCAATGCTGCAGACCAAATAATGGTAGAGATATTCAAAATCAAAGACTTTCAGCAACTCTCGGAGACTTTTCACGGAAATGGTTATTTCTAGAATTTCAATAAAGTCAAAAGTAAGCAGAGCATAGCAAATTCAACCTTACCACCAACTTTTGTTTATGCCAACAACTTGTAAGTAAAGTTGCATTCATGTACCAACAACGCTTAAGGAAAAAATAAAAAATTAGATTTGTCAAAAAATCTTGATGCTAGGAAATTTTCTCACAAACTGTCATTTCTAGAAATGTAATAAAACCAAAAGTAACCAAACCATACCAAATCTGTTCTCCTCACAGATTTCCATTCATCCACACTACTTGTATGTAATGGTCCCATGTTTGTACTACCTACAATTAAAGAGTAAATGAAAGATAAAAATTTATCGTAAAGGGTACGCGCAGGAATATTTTCTCTCCAACTGCCATTTCTAAAATGTTGATAAAATTCAAAGTCAAGGTAGCAAGGCCAAGCCCTTTGGAGCACAGATTTCTATTGATGTCCATTACTAGCATATTCACTTTCAATGCTGCAGATCAAATAATGGTAGAGATATTGAAAATCAAAGACTTCAGCAACTCTCGGAGACTTTTCACAGAAATGGTTATTTCTAGAATTTCAATTTTCTCTCCAACTGCCATTTCTAAAATGTTAATTAAATCCAAAGTAAATGTAGAAAGTCCAAACCTTTTGGGGCACAGATTTCTATTGATGTTCATTACTAGTATATGCATGTTCAATGCTGCAGACCAAATAATGGTAGAGATATTCAAAATCAAAGACTTTCAGCAACTCTCGGAGACTTTTCACGGAAATGGTTATTTCTAGAATTTCAATAAAGTCAAAAGTAAGCAGAGCATAGCAAATTCAACCTTGCCACCAACTTTTGGTCATGCCAACTACTTGTAAGTAAAGTTGCATTCATGTACCAACAACGCTTAAGGAGAAAATAAAAAATTAGATTTGTCAAAAAATCTTGATGCTAGGAAATTTTCTCACAAACTGTCATTGCTAGAAATGTATTAAAACCAAAAGTAAACAAACCATACCAAATATGTTCTCATCACAGATTTCCATTGATCCACACTACTTGTATGTAATGGTCCCATGTTTGTACTACCTACAATTAAAGAGTAAATGAAAGATAAAAAATTATCGTAAAGGGTACGCGCAGGAAAATTTTCTCTCCAACTGCCATTTCTAAAATGTTAATAAAATTCAAAGAAAAGGTAGCAAGGCCAAGCCTTTTGGGGCACAGATTTCTATTGATGTCCATTACTAGTATATGCACGTTCAATGCTGCAGACCAAATAATGGTAGAGATATTCAAAATCAAAGACTTTCAGAAACTCTCGGAGACTTTTCACGGAAATGGTTATTTCTAGAATTTCAATAAAGTCAAAAGTAAGCAGAGCATAGCAAATTCAACCTTACCACCAACTTTTGGTCATGCCAACAACTTGTAAGTAAAGTTGCATTCATGTACCAACAACGCTTAAGGAAAAAATAAAAAATTAGATTTGTCAAAAAATCTTGATGCTAGGAAATTTTCTCACAAACTGTCATTTCTAGAAATGTAATAAAACCAAAAGTAACCAAACCATACCAAATCTGTTCTCCTCACAGATTTCCATTGATCCACACTACTTGTATGTAATGGTCCCATGTTTGTACTACCTACAATTAAAGAGTAAATGAAAGATAAAAAATTATCGTAAAGGGTACGCGCAGGAAAATTTTCTCTCCAACTGCCATTTCTAAAATGTTAATAAAATTCAAAGAAAAGGTAGCAAGGCCAAGCCTTTTGGGGCACAGATTTCTATTGATGTCCATTACTAGTATATGCACGTTCAATGCTGCAGACCAAATAATGGTAGAGATATTCAAAATCAAAGACTTTCAGAAACTCTCGGAGACTTTTCACGGAAATGGTTATTTCTAGAATTTCAATAAAGTCAAAAGTAAGCAGAGCATAGCAAATTCAACCTTACCACCAACTTTTGGTCATGCCAACAACTTGTAAGTAAAGTTGCATTCATGTACCAACAACGCTTAAGGAAAAAATAAAAAATTAGATTTGTCAAAAAATCTTGATGCTAGGAAATTTTCTCACAAACTGTCATTTCTAGAAATGTAATAAAACCAAAAGTAACCAAACCATACCAAATCTGTTCTCCTCACAGATTTCCATTGATCCACACTACTTGTATGTAATGGTCCCATGTTTGTACTACCTACAATTAAAGAGTAAATGAAAGATAAAAATTTATCGTAAAGGGTACGCGCAGGAATATTTTCTCTCCAACTGCCATTTCTAAAATGTTGACAAAATTCAAAGTCAGGGTAGCAAGGCCAAGCCCTTTGGGGCACAGATTTCTATTGATATCCATTACTAGCATATTCACTTTCAATGCTGCAGATCAAATAATGGTAGAGATATTCAAAATCAAAGACTTCAGCAACTCTCGGAGACTTTTCACAGAAATGATTATTTCTAGAATTTCAATAAAGTCAAAAGTAAGCAGAGCATAGCAAATTCAACCTTGCCACCAACTTCTGGTCATGCCAACTACTTGTAAGTAAAGTTGCATTCATGTACCAACAACGCTTAAGGAGAAAATAAAAAATTAGATTTGTCAAAAAATCTTGATGCTAGGAAATTTTCTCACAAACTGTCATTTCTAGAAATGTAATAAAACCAAAAGTAACCAAACCATACCAAATCTGTTCTCATCACAGATTTCCATTGATCCACACTACTTGTATGTAATGGTCCCATGTTTGTACTACCTACAATTAAAGAGTAAATGAAAGATAAAAATTTATCGTAAAGGGTATGCGCAGGAAAATTTTCTCTCCAACTGCCATTTCTAAAATGTTGATAAAATTCAAAGTAAAGGAAGCAAGGCCAAGCCCTTTAGGGCACAGATTTCTATTGATATCCATTACTAGCATATTCACTTTCAATGCTGCAGATCAAATAATGGTAGAGATATTGAAAATCAAAGACTTCAGCAACTCTCGGAGACTTTTCACGGAAATGGTTATTTCTAGAATTTCAATAAAGTCAAAAGTAAGCAGAGCATAGCAAATTCAACCTTGCCACCAACTTCTGGTCATGCCAACAACTTGTAAGTAAAGTTGCATTCATGTACCAACAACGCTTAAGGAGAAAATAAAAAATTAGATTTGTCAAAAAATCTTGATGCTAGGAAATTTTCTCACAAACTGTCATTTCTAGAAATGTAATAAAACCAAAAGTAACCAAACCATACCAAATCTGTTCTCATCACAGATTTCCATTGATCCAAACTACTTGTATGTAATAGTCCCATGTTTGTACTACCTACAATTAAAGAGTAAATGAAAGATAAAAATTTATTGTAAAGGGTATGCGCAGGAAAATTTTCTCTCCAACTGCCATTTCTAAAATGTTGATAAAATTCAATGAAAAGGTAGCAAGGCCAAGCCCTTTGGGGCACAGCTTTCTATTGATGTCCATTACTAGCATATTCACTTTCAATGCTGCAGATCAAATAATGGTAGAGATATTCAAAATCAAAGACTTTCAGCAACTCTCGGAGACTTTTCACGGAAATGGTTATTTCTAGAATTTCAATAAAGTCAAAAGTAAGCAGAGCATAGCAAATTCAACCTTGCCACCAACTTTTGGTCATGCCAACTACTTGTAAGTAAAGTTGCATTCATGTACCAACAACATTTAAGGAGAAAATAAAAAATTAGATTTGTCAAAAAATCTTGATGCTAGGAAATTTTCTCACAAACTGTCATTTCTAGAAATGTAATAAAACCAAAAGTAACCAAACCATACCAAATCTGTTCTCCTCACAGATTTCCATTGATCCACACTACTTGTATGTAATGGTCCCATGTTTGTACTACCTACAATTAAAGAGTAAATGAAAGATAAAAATTTATCGTAAAGGGTACGCGCAGGAATATTTTCTCTCCAACTGCCATTTCTAAAATGTTGATAAAATTCAAAGTCAAGGTAGCAAGGCCAAGCCCTTTGGGGCACAGATTTCTATTGATATCCATTACTAGCATATTCACTTTCAATGCTGCAGATCAAATAATGGTAGAGATATTCAAAATCAAAGACTTCAGCAACTCTCAGAGACTTTTCACAGAAATGATTATTTCTAGAATTTCAATAAAGTCAAAAGTAAGCAGAGCATAGCAAATTCAACCTTGCCACCAACTTCTGGTCATGCCAACTACTTGTAAGTAAAGTTGCATTCATGTACCAACAACGCTTAAGGAGAAAATAAAAAATTAGATTTGTCAAAAAATCTTGATGCTAGGAAATTTTCTCACAAACTGTCATTTCTAGAAATGTAATAAAACCAAAAGTAACCAAACCATACCAAATCTGTTCTCATCACAGATTTCCATTGATCCACACTACTTGTATGTAATGGTCCCATGTTTGTACTACCTACAATTAAAGAGTAAATGAAAGATAAAAAATTATCGTTAAAGGGTCCGCACAAGAACATTTTCTCTCCAACTGTCATTTCGAAAATGTTAATAAAATTCAAAGTAAACGTAGCAAGGCCAAGCCTTTTCTGGCACAGATTTCTATTGATGTCCATTACTAGCATATGCACTTTCAATGCTGCAGATCATATAATGGTAGAGATATTCAAAATCAAAGACTTCAGCAACTCTCGGAGACTTTTCACGGAAATGGTTATTTCTAGAATTTCAATAAAGTCAAAAGTAAGCAGAGCATAGCAAATTCAACCTTGCCACCAATTTTTGGTCATGCCAACTACTTGTAAGTAAAGTTGCATTCATGTACCAACAACGCTTAAGGAGAAAATAAAAAATTAGATTTGTCAAAAATCTAGATGCTAGGAAATTTTCTCACAAACTGTCATTTCTAGAAATGTAATAAAACCAAAAGTAACCAAACCATACCAAATCTGTTCTCCTCACAGATTTCCATTGATCCACACTACTTGTATGTAATGGTCCCATGTTTGTACTACCTACAATTAAAGAGTAAATGAAAGATAAAAATTTATCGTAAAGGGTACGTGCAGGAAAATTTTCTCTCCAACTGCCATTTCTAAAATGTTAATAAAATTCAAAGTAAACGTAGCAAGGCCAAGCCCTTTGGGGCACAGATTTCTATTGATGTCCATTACTAGCATATGCACTTTCAATGCTGCAGACCAAATAATGGTAGAGATATTCAAAATCAAAGACTTCAGCAACTCTCGGAGACTTTTCACAGAAATGGTTATTTCTAGAATTTCAATAAAGTCAAAAGTAAGCAAAAGTAGCGGATGGATTTGGGGTACTGGCCAGATCAGTTTCAAATACCTTATACGTCCCTGATATATGACGCTTGTTAAGAAAGAACTCCAGCTCCTCTGCATCAATGTCTCACACATCACCTGTTTGGTCAAAAACCTCAGCCATAAGTAAACTCTGAAAATGGTACAATTGGGATAAGGGATTATCTTGTGTAGTTTATGTTTGGATAAGGGTAAATAATTTAATATTGTTTTCAAATTAATTTATATAAAATAATTATGTATCAATTATGATATTAGTGTATCAAATAATGTCAGCATATATTAAAGTAAAATGAAAACGTGTATAATGTTTTACTTTAATTAAAAAAGTTGGGAGTGTCTAATGTGGAATTATGTGAAATCCACAGAATATCTGAACCACACTAATCAAAAGTTCCACACTACACTACACTACACTACACCATACTATACTACAAAGACACAAGATACTAGGAATGAGAAAAGTGTACCAAAACGTTATGACGTAATATTATGTAAACACAAGTGTAGGAAATCTGACAACACAGCAGAGTGATGCTTCTTTTTTTAACCAAACACAGAACCTGTGACAGACAAACAAACACAACACATACATGTGCTAATACACACACAACAGAAATAATTTCAAGGAATGTAAAATAAATCAAAACATAATCATCATATGATGATGGTTTCTATGATGTTGGTTTTTAATTACAGTAAAACCTGTCTAAAGCGAGCACTCAAGGGAGAATGAAAATATGGTCTCTGAAGACAGGTGGTCATTTAACTAAGGATTGGAGTTACATATTGGGATATAAAAAATATTGCAGAATTTTGAACATTTAATTGTGAAGTTGAAAGATTCATAAAATGACAAATGTAACAGTGACAAAATTAGCATTTTAAAAACAGCACTTTGTGCATAAAAGTATTAAATATTTATAAAACATAAAAATGATTCATAAAACATGAGTTTTAAAATGTTAAGATATAGTTCAGGTAAAACAATCACTGTTTAGAAGAACGGATGGCTATTCAAACTACTTTTTAAAATCTGAGATTTTGGTCTGTTTTTGATCAATAGAAATGGAAATTAACTGTTCTTCAATGTCAGCTAGATGTTGAATTATAATAGAGTTTCCTTTTGATATTAATGCCAAAGATCTGAGTTTGTTCAAGCAGTCATTAGCATCAGCACAAGTTACTACTGGATGTCCACACAAAATCCTCAATATACTCTAACTTTCGTTTGCGAATTGACTCAATTTGAGTCTTTCCTAAACTCAGTTCATCAGCTAATTTTCGACATGAAACTCCTTTATCTAATTTGTTTATCACATCCAGCCGTTCTTCTAAAATTAAAGTTTTCAGTATTGCCAACATTTTCTTTGTTCGTGTGACACAAATAATCATACACTACGGACAACTAAACACGACAGGTAAAGTGAGAATGTTCTGGCTGACTGATTGTTTATCGATATACTACACACAGCGGTCGCTTAGCAACTATGTTATCACTAAATATTAGAGGTCGTTAACCGCGTAAGACAGGTGGTCGCCTAACTAAGTTATTAATTAACGTTTAAAAACTCTCTGGAGGAATTTAGAGCAGTCGCACAAGACAGGAGGTCGCTCGTAAAAGGTGGTCGGAAGGACAGGTTTTCCTGTACTGTGCAATTAAAATAATGCAAAATGTTAGAAGCTTAAAATCACACTTCTGTTAGTCTGTTACTGTTTAGGCTCACACCAATACACGATCACCCAGAATGTTATCACACCTGAAAATATCAAAAATAACAAAAGTATCAAGTCTTCATTATATAAATGATGCGTTAACAAAAATCACACATGGAATGACTGAACACTATCAATGCTAAATAACATTGATGATCAAAATCAAACACTATAAATGTCCTGTACACATAAATTCAAACACACAATTTTCAAATACCAATACCCACTGACTAAATATATACGAGGGGTGATCCAGAAATAACCGGACTACCTCTGTAATTTTTTTATACGTGATAATATTTCCATGAAATTTTGTGTAATTACCCATCCATCGTAACCAAACCTACAACAAAACTGAAATATTTCTTGAAAGAGAAATTATATGTTTAATCATCGCTATAGCAACCTATGTGGTATATTAGCCGAGCAGGTGTCATGTCAAGGATAAATTTGTAAAGTTGACGTAAATAATTTTCATTTCCACTTTAGAAATATCGCAAATAAGCCTGTGCCTAACACAACGGTCTGTGACATAATTTTATGAAATATCGAAGTCATTACTGTTACCGTTAGTAAACAGCAACATTTAATAAGTTACTACCTGTCATCGAGCATGACATCATCAGAGTCACAAGAAATATGCGCTTCAATACAATTTTGTTCTCAGCATGGACATTCACTAACTAAAACGCACAACATGAATCAGAAAACGTAAGTGGGAATACAATGTCACTAACGCATATTTTTTAGTGGCATCAGAGGTTTCGAGACTGTAGAGTTTTGTTAGAAGATGAGGAAGGTGGGGTTGTAAAACTTCCACGGACATGATGCTTGTGAGCGCTGTTTGAGACTTCGTCTATACAGTAACAGACGCGTCAGCCCATGTCTTTCATTTAACAGAACACACTTATGGAACTGTTCAGCGATGTATTACAAAACAGTTATACATGAGAAAAGTCAGTGCTAGACATCAGGCATGCAGGTGTACACTTTTTCCAATTGACAGGGGACGATTCTATAACATGCAGCAATTCTGCGCTTTACGAAATAAGTACCGTATAGAAAATGATATTTTTTTCAGGAAACTTAACTAAATATAATTCTAATTTAAATGATAAATGAAGGTACAATATATATATAATTTCTTATTATCATATTATTGAGTGTTTAGTTTTATGCGTGCAACCATGCATTTTCATGTTTAACTTATTACATTTCAATTGATTTGTCTTCAGGTTCTTTGCAGATACCTGACACGTGCACTCATGATGAAGAAACCTGGCATGACCTTCGAAAATGTAGTACTGCACCAAGACTATGTCCCAGCACACAAAGCACAGACAACAGTGGTGGAAATAGGACTTTTGGGGTTTATTGCGTGATTTTTATTGCAAGCAAAGGTTGATCTATCGACGTCATGTTTAAGTTGACATTGCCCCGCTAGTCCATACCATGGTGTCTGTCAAATAATAGTGTGCAAATGTCACTCGATCAATATTTCTGAAATTTTCAGATATCATGTATTGAAGATTGAAAATCATATGATTTTTGTTAATTTTTCTCATTTTGTTCAAAAGTTATAGACTCAGTCCGGTTATTTCTGGATCACCCCTCGTAAACATAATATAATGCTAACACAAATATATATTCATCAATAAACAAATATGACACTCTAGCATAATAATAAATGAAATCCTCACTGCATGTGTACAAAATACTGAAGCACTAAGTAATAGTCAAATGACTTCTACACAAATTTCAAATCCATACACAAATATTAAAGCACTAGATATATAAGCGTCAATAGATTCCCTTCAAACTCCACGAAATCCTGACTGTAAGTAGAAAACTAGTTCAAATCCATAATTATAGCTCAAATTTTCCACATGAAAAACAATTTGTTATTATAAACAAACTTCACACAAACGTTCAATACTTATTCTAATCCTGATGTTTACAAGTTAAATCTACTTCCCATTGTTACCTGGCATCCACTATCATGCACAAAGTCATTCACGTGCGCCTTGTATTCGGCACAACCATTTGTGTACCCCACTCCTCTATCAGCCTTGTGGTCCAAAAAAAAAGCAACACTGGCCACCAATATTACACTCTTTGGGTTTGATACTACTAATATCCCTTACTTTAATTAACTTTATAAAAAAACAAGACACTATGCTTTACTAGTGAACTAGTGTAAACATCCAAGTGCATGTAACTATTAAAATAATTACAACAATGATGACAGAAATACAAACAAGAGGGCAAAGATTTTGAGATCAAAACCAACGATGAAGGTATAATACTGTTAAACAAGCTTAAACATAGCAAATTTATTTTCTAATCCAAGGGGCCATAACTCTTTAAGTTGAGGTCTGATTTCACCCAAAACTAAACTTATCCAACACCATAAGGTCATACACATTCATTGTAGATATGATTAGGATCAGTGAATAAATGAAGGCGCTGGAGTGTAAACAAGCTAAAATATAGCAAATTTTCTAGACAAAGGGCCCATAACTCTTGAAGTTCTGGTCCGATTCTGCCCATAATCTGTCATGTCCAAGACCTTTCAGTCATAAACATCTACTGACAATATGATTAGGATTTGTGGATAAATGAAGGTGCTAGAGTGTAAACAAGCTAAATATAGCAAATTTTCTAGTCAAGGGCACATAACTCTTGAAATTATTGTCCGATTTTGCCCATAATCAATCTTAGCCGAGACATTGTGACCATACACATTGTGACTTAGTTTGATTAAGATTGGTGGAGAGCTGTGGATGCTAGAGTGTAAACAAACTAATTATGGCCGGACGCCGGACATTCATCGATCCTAAAAAAACCATATATTATGAATATAAAACATTAAAGGATGGATGAATGGTAATAAAAATGAAACACATACCTGCAAAAATGTTCACAGTGTGTTCACAAGGAAAAGTTTGAGGACGCACGACGCCGGACAAAGACTGATCACAAAAGATCACCCTGAGCACAAGTGCTCATTTGAGCTATTAAAAACAAGACAACAGTTTTAATGACTATGCTTTACTAGAGTAAACGTCCAAGTGAGCTAGGCAGGAGGACACGATCAAGTCACCCGTAACGATATTAGTGTGCAGTAGTAATGACGCTAACATGAAACAAAAAATGAGTCCCTGAAATGGTGATAATGAAGGAAATGAGATTTGACGAGAACAACAGTGAAGAAATAACAAACATACAACACAGGACACACAAAACATATACACAAAACACACAACATATATACATAATTAGCAGAGCAGAAAACCCTGCAACATACCGGTATATTAGCCCTGGGTGGGCCAATTTTGTGAGAAGGAGATGTTGTTTAAAGCAATTGTTGATGGACGCAGGTGCGCACAGACTGACACAATCACAATAGCTCACCTTAAGCACTGTGTACGCCAGAGAGCTAAAAATAGCAACAGATTCAAATTCAAGCTTATCATTTACAAATGTCACAGATGTTTAATTTGTGAAAAGCACTGTTAACAGAATTACGAGGGGTGTTTCATAAATTCTTGAAATAGTTTCATAGAGCTCACCTTAGAGTTCAAAAATCTATTTTTTCTCTGTCAGTTTCTCAGAATACTATCCTTGTGTAGTAATAACCCTTTTGTAACGTTCTATCCATTTTCGGAAAGCCTCACGATAGTCCAAAGCTGGTATATGTTCCATACATTGATAGATGCTACAGCCAATACTGGTTCTAGATTCGTAATGGTGACCTGCGAGCATTTCTTTTAACTTTGGAAACAACCAAAAGTCACAAGGGCCAAGATCTGGGCTGTATGGTGGATGTTCAATGGTTTTTAGTTTAATTTCCTGCAAATAATTAGCTACAACAGCTAATTTATGTGCCGGCGCATTGTCATGGAGTAAGCGAAGTCCCCGTGTGCCTGTGCGCGGGTGACGTTCTGTGTATACTTTTAACGACTTTTTCAAGAACCTGTTCCTAATAAAACTTTCCAGTCGCCGACGAACCTTCCGGGACAGGTACTTGAAGCACTGGACCATGACCATCAAAAAAAAATACAGTACATTGTTTTACTTAACGTCTCATTTCTCCGTGCGATAACCGGCCAGTTACCGTCAGAGGCAACCCAAACTTTAAAGTTTAATTTTTTCTTTGTTTTCCGGCTCAAAAAGTCAAAAAAAAATTCATCGATTTTTTAAGCTAATTTTACTCACTTTTCCTTCTGTTCCTGTTAATATATGGGGGACCCATCTTGCACAGACCTTTTTTAATCCTGGTCGATCAGTTAATATACGTTAAACTGATGACAAACTAATGCCCGAAACCTGCGCTAGCTCTTCCACTGTATACCATGCATCAGTATCAATTAGTTCCTTTATTTCAGATGTTTCTTTATCGGCCGTGGCTGCAACAGGGCAACCCGGTCTTTCATCGTCTCCAACAGACTCTCGCCCTTCTTTAAAGCGCCGTACCCATTTTGCGACCGCACCATATTGTAGGGCATTTTCTTCATAAACTCTCTACAAATCTGCATAGATATGGGTTGCAGAATAACCGAGTTCCGAACAAATTTTGCAATATACCCGCTGCTCTAACTTCAAGTCTGCCATGTTTTAGCACGCTAAAGTAGGCAATATAACAACACGTAATCAGTTCAACTGAGGCGTAGCGAGTAAGAGAAAAGCGTGTGTGGCAAGTGATATAATATGCTTGCAGAGTGATAGTGCTTACACATAGCTATATAAAAATATTTGAAAGATTAAGACTGAACATATTATTTTTAAATTTATGAAATGCCCCTTGCAGGTATTGCATCTTTGACACTCATAAGCATCTAACAGCCCAAAATATGTAAAGATTAAATACAGAATTTCTCTGATAATAATGTTGTTTAAATCACTAATTTCTGATAATGGATAAACTGAAAAGGTGTACATGTAACAGTATATGTCCCTCTGAATGTTTTGCACTCTTATGAAAATAGATTTTCTATGATAAATTTTTCTGGTGATGTAGTATTCAAGATAGTCAATCGGGCCACTGACTTGAAATTGGTGACAGCCCTGGGCAATTTTAACATCTTCGGGCTAATTTGGACTATCTTTAATGTCGCTCACTGCTAAACTTGTCTACATGAAAAAAAGTTAACAAATTCCAAAGTGATATTTATATAATTACCCAAAAGAATCAACATTCATCAAAAGTAGCTAATGGCAATAGCTGGAAATTATCTTTATACTCAGAAGAAAATAAATAAAAACAAAAAAGTTGCCAAGTTGTCTTCCTATTAATTTAAACAGAAAAAGTATGAATTCTTAAAAAAGGAAATAAATCACTTAATTAAAAAACCAGGCCCTGAACGTAAACTTTGATACTCTTCTAAAACAACAGAAGGACAACAGCGTAATAAGTACAAACCATTTGGATTTGTAACTCTACTAATAGCAACATAAGCCATGCCTTTCGCAACTAGAGCTGTCACAAAGGTGACTAATACCCCTGTCGCCGCTCTGACACTAAGATTGCAACAGTACTCTAACTCTATGCAGCTAAGTTCAAGAAGACATAACTCTGCAATGAATGAATCGCTGGGCATGGAAATTGTGTCATGCACATCTACACTTGATGGTGATAACATATTTCATGTTTCATTGCAATCGCTTAAAAAATGTGGAAGTAGTTCGCTCCACAAACTTTATGTGCTTGTCATTTCTATTGCCATGAACCAACAATTCTTCACCTGCAGAACTGACTACTGCAAATATAGAGAACGTTGCTGACAGACCAAAATCAGACAGACCTTGAAAAACCACACCACGAGAGGATCATTTTCTTACAATGTCATCTCGATGTAACAGTTTCTTTTCAAGCAGGAATATAGCCTGTCTCATTAGTAATTCTACTGGGACCAGAGTTTGTGACAGAACAGTCGGAAACAGGCTGCGTGACTCTCAATTGAAAGCATGTTGACCAAACGTTGGTATTCCATTGATGTTAACGACACCATCAGACACGGTTCCCCTGAACATGGAACAGACACTGTACGCAGCAGAATTATGGAATGAAATGTAAGCATATCTTCTGCAATTAAAATGATAGATCAGAGTATTTAACTGCTTTTATGGACTAGTTTTAAACCTACACTTACTTCAGGGATCATGCATTTCCAAATATTTTTTCTAGTATACAACTATAACTATTACTATTACTAATGCAGTGAGTCCTAACTTCTGTTTATGTAGGTCACCAGGTCAGGAGGAGGAAAATGCATTCAAAACAAATCATACACACAAAAAAACAGGAATATCAATAACTATGATTCCCAGCAACAGTAAGTATGACCAATAACTGTAAATTATCTAAATAAAGAATCTATGGCCAAATATCTCACAACATAACATTAAAATAAACCAAAACTGGGTAAAATGACAAAAATTGATGCATGAAATTAATGCAGTACTTAAATGGATATTACTATCAACCAATATGCAGAAAGTGACCACGAAATCCTGTACAATTATCAATATAACCAGTCTTAATAGTAAAACTGAAATGTGACAGAAATATGGCTCCAAAGGTATGGACTAGAAATAGGATACTCAAATCAAACATCTGGAAAAAATGGTGACTAAGGAATTACTGGGAAGTTATAGAAAAGTCTCAGACAGACGCAAGAGAAGATATCCTTCACCAACTAATAATCACACTATATGATGTGCAATTGTGACATGACTCTTGCACACCTACAATAAGCTCACAAAGTAAAATAATAGAATTTGCAGTTGCATGGGAATAATTGGGAATATTCACAAATGGAAGAAATATCTCCACACAAGAAAAAAGAAATTAGTCACCATCTGTAAATTTTGTGAAGGAGATATATCTCGATTCCTACCAAACATAATTGAATGTCATATTGATATGCCTTTGGATGTATAGATTTGTTTTAAATCTGAGCAACAAAATGTGATTAAAACTCAAGTCTACACAGGGCTTTTTTTCCTTCTATAACAGAGGCCAAAATTTGGTGAGTTCCCAATTGTAAAAAGGCTGTTTTTTCCCAATTTTAGGCAAGAAACTCTCAAAAATACAATGCTATTCAAACTCAGTAGTCTAACCCTCTCAAAATTTGGCAAAATATTGCGCTTGAATTTCCCAAAATGACAGACTAAGGCCCCTTCCCAATTTTTGGAAAAAAGGCCCTGCTAGATAGACTATACATCTATACAACATTACATAGTACAGTTGTTAATTTGATACTTTAAGTCAAGATTTGGACAAGTTGATTTTTGTTCCGGACAACTTAGATATTCTGGACTTATACTTGTCCAGTGACAAGTAGAAAAATATGATATATCCACACCTCGGTGGCTTTATATTGCAGCTTCCTGCTGGGTAAGAACAGATAGGTTCAATATCTTTATTGCCACAACAGATATATCAAAAGGATTAACACAATTTAACTGAATGATACATTTATATAGCAGCTGCCAATAAAAGTAGTTCTGTATGTTAAAAAAAAGAAAAGAAAAAAAGCCTACCTACCGACACTATTATTTTGGCCATGCCACCAGAAACACCTATTTCTTTTTAGGCCTCAGAACAGTGAGTTTTTCCTTTGTTAAATTTTCGTTCTAAATTTAGCTACATTGTTATCCAGTGCCACCTGTACATGCCCTTGACCCGTATTTTTGGGGTTGTTACGTGTTAATTCAAAGCTAGCACCGTTCAAGTATAGAACTCTTCTGTCAACAAATTGTGCAGCAAAAAGCTACACAAGACCGAACCATAACTAAGTTTTTATCTATGAAAAAGAATGTGTTGGGAATCGTAATGGTGGTGATAACTGGATATTGATTCTTTTGCCCACCAGCGATATTTACAAATAGATAGCAGGTGCAGGTGCGCATGACGTCATGGCGATGTTCCCTATACTGCAGTTAGTTTAGGCAGTTAGTTTTATTTACAACTACCTGGTCCAGGCTGGGTTCTGAATAACTGCAGGCTGCAGGCCAATTTAGCTGCTTAGAAATGTGTTTAGACGATAAGGATTGTCAAAAGTGTATATATTGCTTATAAAATGCCCGAGCCCCTTAGCAGGCCTGTCAGTCTAGCTTTTGGGCCTGTTGGCCACAAATTTATTGAGAACCCTGCCTGGTTTAGAACATTGCATACACCCTTCCACTTAGATGTTATACACAAGATTGCTAGAGAAGATACTACCCTCTGGGTACCGAGGACAAACAGAACTTTATTTGTTTGATCATAAAATATGTGTATATCCCTTTCGTCACTGGTACAAGGACACAAATTTCACGAAATCGCGAAAACACATGACATTCACACAACTAGCACTTACAACCACAAATAAAAACAGTAAACACTTAGGCCTATATTTCATCGTTAAGTGCATCACATTTTGTCAACAAGAATCAACACTTACGAGGTAGTAGTTCATAAACAGGAGAAAACTTGATACTTCAACAGACGAAATACTTTCCGTACGTCTGGACGCTTGTCGACCAAATCTGGTTCCCGTTCCATGCTGCAGTGCACCAAACAGACAGTGAAGTCTACGGGAACCAGTTTATTGTTGACATTTACAAGGGAGATAAATCTGAATGACTAAAATCAAAGCACTGAAAGCTTCCGAACCAGGAATCATGTCTATGCTTAGAACATCAGTGATCCTGGCAAAAAAGCAACAAAAAAAAAAGTTAAAAATACAATGAAAATGTTTAGTTTAATCTAAAATAAGGCACTGTCTGAAATTGTTTGTTTGTTGTTTGAGTTGTATACCTATTTTCATTTGTCAGAGTCAGTTCATCAAGTACCATCGTTCCTATGAGGAATAATCGTTATTAGACTCCCATCCTCCAAAAGCAAGTGCCTTACCTTCTCACACAGAGACATGGTCGGTAGCTGGGATCGAACCCACGACCCTCCATCAGATAGTGGTTACATCGATTTGAAGTCAGCTACCTTGACCACTCGACCAGGGAGGCAGGTCGCATAATGTAGATCAGGGATTTATCCTTTTGTCAAAATAAGAAAATGGGATTTTAGTTAATCTCAAGTAGGTGTACATGTAGTTAGAATTTTTAATTACCGCTGCTCAAATTTGAAGTAATTCCACTGCCAAAACAAACTGTAAAACTAGGTTTCGAATTTTGAAAATGTTAACGGTTACCCATGAAATTCAGATCGGGATTCGAACCCGAATCTTCCCATAGCCAATTACTGGCCTGGGTTGCTCTATCCAATTAAGCTATCTGACATTAAAATCATAGGTAAATTACAATTCTGTTTTGAACAAGTTAGATTTATTCAAAAGAGAGGAAATTAACAAATACTAGTATCAAACATTTATTTTGAAATAGACGACGATTATTGCAGAATCCCTCAACATAAGCTGAGTTAAAAGTATGAATAGTTAAATAAAATATTCTTACCGGTTCCACGTTTTTTTCCAGAATACCCCATTTACCAGAATCAGGGATGCTAAGCGGATTCAGCCCCTCCCCGAAAGAAATGAAAAAACATTCAATGAAATAGCCTACTTTCTTCTTAAGATATGTCGAAAGAAAAATCTTCATTTTTTCCCTTTATTGAGTGTATAAAAACACACTCAATAAGGGGAAAATTGAAGATTTTTCTTTCGACAGATTTACGTTGTTTGATGGGTGAAATTGAAAAATAACGTCTGTAAACGTATAAAAATCACGGAATCGGGTGCCTATGGCCCTATGGTTATAAAACTTGAGATGAGTCTCTGATCTCAAATATCAGATCTTGTATTTCAAAAATGATCAGACGATAACGAATCTTTAAATCATAATTCTGTCTGCACAATTCACTGAATATAGTTGGATATTAACCAGCTCTATCTCCCCAACCATATAATTTTATAATACTTAGTTAATGGTATTAGGATTTGTTTCAAGGTTATAAAAATTGAGATCGATCTCTGAACTCAAAATTCATATTTGTCTTTGGTATGTTAATTTGTTAATTATGACCATAATAGCATAATGGAACATTAACCTGACAGCATAATTGATCGGAACATGCATTTAAACATTAACCTGCCCTATTCTTAAACCGAAATACTTTGAGGATGGAAGTAAGATTTGAGCTGTATGAATAATGATAACATAATTACATTGTATGTCCAATTTGTTAAAAAAAGTAATGGGTACTTATCTTTAATTATCGTCGTGCAATACGCGTAGTTCTTACATGCTGAAAGACTTAGATAAGGGAGATAACAATAAAAGTATTGCGGGTACTTTTAAGACTATACATATACATGTATATCTAAGTTACCAAACATAGACTGTTATTCATTTGGTATCATTAAAAGACAGTCTGTGTTTAGTGCGATGAGCTAGGTATTCGTAAATAATGAAAAGTAATTCAAAGATTCAGGGACGTAGCCAGTTTTGAATGAATGTTTTGCACACAATGGTTTCGGGGCCACTTTCAAATACGAATTATTATTTTGAATTATGCATTTTATTTCCTGAAAGCACCGTAGTCAACGTTTATCAGACATAACATCAACTTTCGACCTAGACGACATTTTTGGCCGTTTTTTTCTCTTTTCAAATCAACGTTTGTGCGTATCACTGATGTTATAACTTGTTGACAATCTGATATTTTAAGACATACGTATACCGTGAATCATTTTTTCTCTTCAAAAGAAACCATTTTAGCGTTTATTGTTTACCAATCGTGCGTGCGTTTAATAGCCATAACACATATTTTCATGATAAAACTGAAAAATAAAGGAAATAGATATCATAATGCATTTAGATTTTTCGTATGTATTAAGTCTCAAACGATTATCATTTGATTTGACCTGCATGCCATAGAATTGTAAAAGGCGAGCTGTCCAACATACGAAAAAGGTAATTCTACTCGTATGTGCAAGTTTGAGCTCTAGGGCTGTACAGGCCAGTTGTGATTTTCTTATATACATGTATAAACATAACTAGGGCCGGGGAATACGACCTTTTCACAATTTGCTTTAAGATAATTCTCTTATCTCTATGACAAGAGATAAGTCTTTATGATATACCTATATAAATACAGTGTATTGATAAATGCTCATTCTCTGATGATAATGTGAATTCGTCTTGTACATGCTCACTTGCGAACTTTGTTTGATTTTGCATTATCATACATGTAAAACTGTATAATAATAATAATATACCCATTACACCACATGTATGTATAATCTATTATATGCTCTCCGTATTTGGAGGAAATAAACGGATATATGTTATAATGAATCTTAATCTACCACTGTTATAAATCCATTTCTTGCTAGACCGACAGTCCGCTTGCCTTTCAGTAGCCCAAGATATTACACACCGAAAATGAATTAGAATCACATTGTACTAGCATTAGAAACATTTTTATAAATAAAATGATCGAAAACCAATCACTTGGTCATGATTAGGTATATGATTATATTTATAAAATAGTAATTATAGCAACGTCATTTTATTGTTTATACTATGCTTTATACTATTGTATTCATTCTTGACTTGAAAATAAAATATATCAAATTGTGTATCAGAGTTTTACACCGGACATATCAACGAACCAGGATGTCTGTCTACAGAAAAACGGGTTACACGGGTAATTTAAAAAATGCAGTATTAAAACTTGAGGAGCAAGCTCTGAAAGCGTATTATAGTCTTCTTTCTGTTTTCAGTAGAATCAATGTTAATATTAAAACTAAATTAGCTTTATTTGATTCTCTAGTACTTCCTATTATATTATACGGTTCTGAAATCTGGGGAATATATGATTTTAAAGAAGTAGATCGTATCTATCTTAAGTACTGTAAATTAATTTTAGGTGTAAAAAAACAAACTTCGAATTTAGCTGAACTCGGAACATTTCCACCATCCGTAATATGCAAAGAACGTGCTCTTGGATTCTGGTGCAAAATTATGAGTAAACCTAATTCACTAATAAACAGTACTTTCATGAATCTAGCAAACTCTAATATTAATAAAAGTTGGTCAAGTAAGCTAAGATCGTATCTAGATGAACTTGGCTATAGTTATATATGGGATAATTTTGATACTGAACACAATTATAAGCGCATTTTTTCTCAACGCATTCGAGATCAATATTTGCAAAATTGGCATGAATCTATACAACTCGCACCTAAACTAGAATACTATCGAAAATTTAAAACAGAATATAAATTTGAAAATTATCTCTGTTATATAAAAATGATTCTATACGTAAATGTCTCACACGATTCCGTCTTAGTTCACATTCTTTAGAAATTGAACGTGGTCGATATATTGGTTTAGAAAGAAATAATCGTATTTGTAAATTGTGTTCTCAGGGTTTTGTGGAATCAGAGTACCATTTTCTTATGTGCTGTTCCAAATATATCCATTTGCGTACTAAATATTTACCTAAACACACAAATTGGTCCAACATACACAAATTTGTAAATCTTATGTCAAGTTTGAATAAACGATTGGTGTATAATACTGCAAAATACCTCTTTGAATCTTTTAAAATACGAGAAACCGCTCTGAACATCATATAGTTGCTTCGTCTATGTCTATGTGTAATAAATATATGAAATTTGTTGTATTTAAATTTACTAGAAATATGTAACTTTGTTGTATGTAACATTTTGTTTATTATTATGTACATGGAAATATTATGTATATAAACGTCTTGGTCATATTCCTTGTAATTATCATGTAAATGGCCAAAGGCAATATTCTTTTGCCGTTTTGCCAATAAATAAACTGTAAACTGTTAAATTTCAAAATAGGCTACACATGTAAAAGTCGTAATATTTTTAACAAAACTTTTAATTTAATATTGTATTTCTATTTCTTTATATATCAAACTGGTTGATGAAGATTCAGGTGAGAAAGGGACACAGCTAGTTTGTATAACTCTTAAAAATATTTAGGAAATGTTGGCAACAATTAATTTCATTTCTCCTCAGTGTGAGTATCTATACTCAGCAAATGTAGAAACTTCCTACTCTTTGAACGGATTATCTTTGGCTTCATTTATGCTACACATCCAATGAATGTACATGTGAGACACTGGTCAATCGTCAATACACCTGTGTGAGGTTGACATCAAGCGGAACCATGATTTTCACTTTTTACACGTGCAAAGTATACATGTTTTCAATAAAGTAATTCAGTCAACGTCGTACTATACATGTACGCGCAACACAGGCTTATTTAAAATTTGAAACAAAAGTTTTTTCAATTCTCCCGTCATGCCACGCTTGTCTTAAGGCCAAGAAATATATAGTTGGTTTCCTCTTACAGCCTCAAAAATAAACTTTATGTAGGTGGATGGGATATGTGATGGGATAACGCTCCTGATTCTTGTATAGCACTATTTCACTTTGTGACGCAGGGGTATTACTATAAAGACATTTCGCAGTATAAGTTTGACATTTATTTATTCAAAATAAACTTACACTTGCTATCAATATCAAATGTTGGTTACAACACAACAAGAATGTCATGTCGTTATTTATATGTCACAAGAATTTATAATTATTAAAACATAAGTAGTTAATAATGAATTGCCAATTGGTATCGACAATTCGGGACTATTGTACGCGGCTGTTTTCTTCTTGTTCCCGGTAACTGCAGGACTCACTCTGGAGCATCGACATAATATGTACATGCCATTGTGAGGCGTGAACGAAAAAGCAGAAAAGATGTGATGCGCCGTTACTACATTTAGCCAAGCACTCCTCGAAGCTGTTAATTGCTGGGTCAATGGTAGTTGGTTCCAGAGGCTGGGAAGAATGAGTTTTATATACATGTAGATCATTAGGGCAGTATTGGCTGAATCAGTGATCAGTTGTCGTAATTAGGTCAGTGGTGCCTGTAAGAGTCATGGCGGAACATTTCAGATGCTTCCCGAGAACAATTTAGACCCTGATTTTGCTGTTTAGGGCCAACATTGGTTGCAGAGCGAACTTTGTTGTTTTGTCGCTGCATACTTTATATTGGGTTTATTTATATCTCTGACTACCAAATTCAATATACAGCCAAACCTGTTAACTAAGGCCACTCTCGGGAAAGACAAGACGTGCCCTTTATTCAAAGGTTTTGTTTTAAATAAACAATGCCGGTATTCAGTAGAATGGCTTTTATTCATAGGGTGGCCTATATTCGGAGGTGGTCGAAAACACAGGTTTGAATATAAATCTTACATAAAATTGGCATAAAGTCATGTGCCTATGCTTACATTAAGTAGGCATTGTAAATGAAATGGTTTTCTGTTATACTGTACAAGAGAACTCCATCATCATCACTCCACTGGATTTATTTATGATCATCACTCAGCTTGTGTTACGATATCTGGCAATCATCAAAACGTTATCTAGGGTTAGCAAAGTCGTAAGTCAAATTTTGAAGCGACGTCACTGTGGTGCTAGATTATTGTGGCCACGACGTCATTTGAATTGGAGGCGGGTTGATTGGAACCGAGATTTCTTTACTGACGAATCTAGGTTCACACTTAGCCATGCAAATGGCAGGCTACGTACCTACAGTCGTAAAACGAGATTTTTGCAGATTGTTGTGTAGTTGAATCGGACAGATACGGGGATGGGAGTGTAATGGTATGGACGGGATCATGGGTAACAGTAAGACTCAGCTGGTAGTGATACAAGACAACCCCAATGCACAGCGGTACGTTACTGATGTTCTAACTCCCAAAGCTATCCCATTCATTCGCGACAATGGCACAGGTGTAATAAGACAATGCTCACACAGCCAGAATCACAACTCAATACCTGGTTCAAACAACGTCGCCGTACTTCCATGGTCTGATTTCCCCTGATCTAAACCAGATAGCGCACATCTGGGATGAGCTGGGTCGTAAGGCGAGGGCCAACCGCCAAATTAACAATATTCAAGATTTGACACAGGCTTTACAGCAGAAGTGGAGGAATCTGCAGCATAGAACGCTCTAATTGAATGTTACGTTACGTAACGTCTAAAAAGCCCCAATTATTCAGATTTCTTTTATTTGACCCCTGCCAACTTCGCCATTACCTCGCTAGAAAAGTATTAATGCCAGCAATAATAGGTCAGCTGATATGTATTAAAAAGTGAATCAACTGCATTTTCTGTATAGGTCTAACTACCGTCAACTTTATATTGTTCTGGCAATATTTTCTGTAATAGGGTCGGACGCATTGCTAAGTACATATGTAACTGAAATATTTGTAGATATAGTTGTTTTAGGACGTTCTTATGGCAACCCGTGTTCTGTTTTTTTTTCATATATATATGTGTAAGATTTTAAATGACACGAATAAAAAAACGAGTCCAAACAACTGACCAAAATGTAATTTTCAGTGTGATATGATTCTTTAACTCTTTTTGTGCATTGACAAAATATCGCACATACCTATACATGTACACGTATATAGCGTGTTCACTTTCGTCCCTTTTTGAGTTACACGATTTATGAAAACATAGTATATTTGACGTCATAGAAATCACAATATAAACCACCAATAATTTTAGCACAGAAGACTTTGTATAAATACAATCTATTTTCTATCAACACATTTCGTGAACTCAGGATAAAAACGTGTTTCACGAATCCTTCTTACACACAAAAGCAAACATCTTTTTACTGTATTTATCGCACATTCTTTCTTTTGTTATGTATTTAATACCTAATCCAATCATCCACACATGCCCACAGGTGGCTGTATCAGTGTTTGGTCCACACAAAAAAAAACGATAATCGGTTATACTCGTGCATTTTCGGGCTACACTTCGTGAACAGTTTTCAGGGGTACATTTGATCTAATCGGCAGAATGGGAAAACTTAACGAATTGTAAACAGTGAAAGTGTGCTTTTGATTTCCTTCTATCTCTCTTCTTATAAAATTCATCTTAATAATACGTTATCGTATTTCTAAAACATCGCACTATTTAACAAACATAACGTGGATACATACTACTATAAATATTTGTGTCGCCAAGTTCAAAATGTCTAGGACTTTTTATGGTAAACAAGGAATAAGTGAATTATGGACCCAGGGCCCGTATTTATAAAGCATCTTAATTATTTTCTTAAACTCGGTCAAAATTAGCTAAGCTATGAAAAAATCTTATCTTAAGATAAGTGATATTTATGAACGCCCTTAAGAAATATTTTAGTAAAGAAAATTCTTAATTTAAAAGATGTCGTTGCTACGGAATTCCGGGGTTTTCCTTTCTAAAAATAGAACCGAAATGATTTCTATCACGCTCGCGCCCGCACATCTGTAAGAATATCAGATAAATATATCAATAATAAATTCAGCACGTTATATTCCCTTTATCATGCAACATATGTGTTAAATTTCACAAATTTCCTACCATATTACTGAGTAATGATGTCGCTGATAATGACAGTGTTATAATTACACCAATGAGTCGTATATACATGTATACACAGTGGCGTAGCCAGAAACAAATTTAAGTCGGGGCACTCTAGGGAGGTCCAGCCCCATGGTCACTCTAGTGAGATCCGGGGGTATGCACCCGGAATTTTTATTTACCTAGAAAATCTCTGGGTTTTTTTTTCTCGTTGGTCAAAATTATGGTTGCTTTCAAGTAACAGAAAAGTCAAAATATGTTGATGAAAATTAGATGGAAATAGTGTATGTTAACATCTAACCATGGATATTCATTGCCTTGAAAGGATCCCTATAGGGTGCGCCAGTTATCCAAGCCCTAATGTAAGTCAAAGTACTTGTTATAAAAGATACGAAAGTAATAAATAAGATGGAATTACTTATGGTATTTATAAATTTAAACGAGAATCATAATTAGAATTCATGAATATTGAAATTTGAAACAGGGATATGAATAACTGCAGTAGAATCAGTCCTAACAAGATTGATTTCTTCGAAACATTGGTGATACATTACAAATATAAGGACTTATCAATAAAGTGCAATATAGAATCTAGTTCCCTCTGTAACTTCAGTTAATAGTATTTGTTTCTGTCCTGTTGGTAATTCGGTAAACAAAATGTGCATGCTTTAAGAAATTTCTTAAAACATTTAAGATACCTTTTTAGCTATCTTAAAATAAGTCGATATTTAAGTTAAAAATAAAGCTAAGATCATTTATAAATAACACTTAAGATATTTCTCAAATTTAAGAGCAAAATGAACAGATTTCAGGTATTTAAGTCAAAATTTAAGAAAATCTTAAGTTAAGAAGCTTTATAAATACGGCCCCTGAACTTAAAGCTTCGAGTAACCAATCGAAATGAGTTTTCCTTGCTTCCTGACACAAACTGATTAGTACAGATTAGTTTTTAAAGAAGTTTATCGTGATATATTTGCGAACTCAATACCCCTTGATGGTACCTGCTATCGCGCTGTAATAAATCGTCGAATACAGAAACAATTTGCATTCGATTAAACAATCGATTATCTCGCATTAAAATGCTTGACCTACTTTCTTACTTACAAGTGCGATTTAAGAATGAGACATCACGTGACCTAGATGTTAGGATGAAAAGTAAGCAAAACAACTGTCAGCGTAAAGAACATCATCGTATATATTGAGTATTCTAAAGTGATTAGTTCTTCTGTTAGGTAAAAAACTACAAAGTAAGTTTTCAAACTTGAATGTCCTCAGGGATTTCAAAAGAAAAAAAGTATAACTAATTGATAATACTTCAATAGTATAAATACACCAAGAATGTATTTAATTCAAGACATTTCTGTTTTGTTGTTGTTTGCATTAACAAGGAAAGCACTGTGTCCCTTCCTCTGGCTCCGACAACTAAACCAATGAACTAAATCACATGAACAAGACTGAGAAATTTAATGTTTTTATATCAGCATATAATGATAAACTTGTTCCCGGTCCGTGCTACAGTGCACAAAAATACAGACAAAGCTAGCTTGTTGACATAGAGTTTGGATTACCTGCCCATAAAACTGATACACAAAATCAGTAATGACTGAACACCGGAAACCAGGCTAATTAACATGTAGTGAGTAATACGTTTTTTTCATGAATTCAGACCTAGCTCAACATGCCACTTTCAAAAGATCAGTCATTTTGATTAGACATATACATATCAACACTTTTAAACGGATATTGAAACGTGGCGGTGCTGCTTTTGACTGTTGGTCTGCCTACTCTTTAAAAATATTTGCAAAAACTAGACTTGTCGAATGTATGCATGGTATACGTATATTTACTCGTGTAGTATAGTTGTGTTGTTTTACTTTTTGCTATGCGACGCGGCATATTCGCTTGACATACATTTACACTAAGCTTTGCCCTTAAGCATTCTGGTATTGTTTTGAAAATTAAACGAACGCATACTTGTCCATCGATGAAACTTTTTTCTGTCGTTTGTTTTACTATTTTATTCAAAAATAAAACGTGCATAAAAAGATAAATCAGCGAAAAAATAATGAGGATGGATATGTATTTAATAAAAGAAGAAGAACGTATTAGTACAACACACAAGGACAGAATACATTAGGATGATAAATCTTGTAATGAAATACATAGATAAATTTAAAAAAAAACATAATCAATAGAAGTAGGGTACACATGTAAAATAATTATCCATAACTAGTCTCAGAATTGATTTATGTCCCTGACACAAATATTATTCAGTTTTTAGCAAGATAGCAATTCTTACTTAAAAGGAGTGTTTCGAATATAATCATATTAAAATGAACTTGTATTTGTTATTAACACGGTTTCTAATGAATCTCTATGAGTGCTATATAAATCAATGATAGAATGTCTCTCTCAGGAAAATTATATAAATTGAAGTAATATCGAGCGTATTTATTTGCAACTAAGTGTCACAAAGCATACGGCGAAATATCTTTTCTGAATAGAAGATGACACCTGGTTCTTTTGAAATAGGATTAACATACAAGAAAATGTTCTAGGTTATGATAAAGTATACTTAAACAAATACAAAATGTACGATTAATACATATGACAAACAAACACGTATATCTAAACTTATTTTGTAGACGGAAACATGGGGGCCTAAAATTTAAAATTTGTCTTGTAGACAGTGTGCAGTCCCGTTGAATATGTGCATGTGACTGAAAGGAACATTTCTGTGATATCCTGTGTAACAATGGTCGAGCGTGGCATATCAAATGCGTATTTGTTGAAATCGACCCTGTTTAGTTCTATGATATCTGTGAACCCAGGACGGGATCCAATGACGACATCGAACGTTACGCCAAGATCGATAGCCAGACTGAAAACGTCGGACCAGTCGAGTTTCATTTGATGTCCTACATTTTCAATAACCACAGGATGACCTGAAATTAACGGAGTAATATATGATATGATAATATAATATACAAACATGAGAAATATGTTTCACACAGGAAAAATACGATGTTATATGAATTTATAAATTAACAATGTGTAACTTTAAAGAAGCATCCCACCAAAAACTGAATGCAATACACAAATATAATGCTAGTATCAACTTAAGTGACTGGAAATAGCACTGAAGTACACAGCTACAATATCTGATAATAGCACGAGTAAAGGATCCAAGAAAAAGGACGGCTTTTACATACTGACTAGTAAATTTACAACCCTACCAGTGCGGCTTACTTATAAACTCTTTTTTTGCAAAACATATTTCAACGAAAGCATAGTGAAAACACACACACACATATATATATATATATATATACATAATCTTTGATTAAACATATTATCAACAAATACTCACCAGTAAGTCCTGGTTCAACGTTATGAAGAACAATATCTGTATATACAGAATCGCTGGTATACAGTCCAACATTGACTGCTCTTACTTCTGCAGTATATTGTCGACCATTAATCATATCAATACCATTTACTTCCGTCGCTGTCTTACTACATTTCTTCCAGTCAGTGATTGATTCATTTTGCCAAGTCAGACGATATTCGTAATGGTCTATATTAGTGCTGTCCGTAAACTCTGACCATTCGAGCTTAATAGAATTTGCGTCTGTTTGCACAAACCAGACTGCAATCTGAGGACCAATGCCTGGGCTAGATGATCCATGCATACTCATTGCACCATTAGATAGGACATTCAACCTAGCATTGATTGTCTGTGGTTTGTCAAGTACGATAGTCAATACTTTTATCATTGGTATGGAGGCCAGTTCAATGTTGTTGATACATTTAATGGACGCATACACTCTGTCACCATGTTGACGTTGCAAATTCATGAAATGGCAAGACGTTACGTTGGATGACATCGTATATTCAATCAGGTCAGCCATATGTTCTGTTGAACCTAATTTAAAGAAAAGTTAAAATTAAACAATGTATATGTAGACCTCATTCAGTAAACTTAACAGATTGTCTGCTTAAAGGATGATTCCATACATATGGAATAACATCAAATACGCAGGGAAAAATCATAAAGGTACAATAAATGTAAAACAGCTATGATTCTATGAATTTGTCTTACCTAATCCACAAAGGCAATACTTGATACCACTTTCAGCGTCGTCAGCATCCCATTTAACATCTATATCTACGACGTTTGTCGAGACATTAACCGGTGTCAAAACCATCTGCACATCTTTCAATACTGGAGGTGTTTTGTCTACTAGCAGATGCGAAGATTTGAAAACGGACTTTAGATTAGCGTGATTGTAGGCGACGACGGTTACATAAATATGTGAACTATGTACAAGATCAGTTTCAATCACCCCACTAGTTGAAAATGAAGACAATGGACGTAACTGGTATCCATTAGGTGTGGTTCCAAATCCGATTTCTACCTATAGAAAGACATGATTACTTATTACAAATTATCAGAAAAAATTAAGACAAAATATTAGTTATTTTAATTAAATAATATCAATATATAATCATACACTTTTTGTACAAATACTAAAACTTCGAATAAATATTATAAGCGATAACATCGTAGTGCTGAAATTGCTATGGTGCTCTGGTTTTACAATTAACATAATTACTATGAGTTAATTCAAGAAATATATCAACAATATCATTTACATCAATTAATATATATCATACCTTAGCAACAGAGCTTTCGATGTCTACAAGAGGGCATCTCACACTTAATTTTGATAAGCCAATTTGTCGTACTTCCACAGCATTGCTTGTATTATCTGATGAACTGGATGGGTTGCATTCAGACACAGACAAATATAATGAGGCATTCAGGGATATTGGTTCGTTATCGGCAAAAGAAACTGATACATTAATTTCATCTGACTTTAACGATAAATAATAATGTTGAAATTCGATAGATGCATTGTCATTCTCAGTGATAGGGGCTATCATTTGGAACTTCCCGATTGACAAGGTAGGTTCGAAGATGCTATGGTTGCCAAAGACGAAGCCTTTTATTACGTAGTATTTATTTTTGGTCATATTAAGAAGTATTGAAATAAAATCATCCAAAGAATACGTATTTGAATATAATTCTGATTGCTCGCTACATGTAGACACATAAGGTGGGGTGACATCAATTGTTTTAGGGTTTGATCTCGCGATGTTACTGACATGTCCTGCTGCATCGATGGATTTGACCAGACCGACATAGGAATTTCCATGTTGTAAGGTAACACCACGGACAATATGACTTGTTTTCAGATTGACATTAACAAAGGAAACGTTAGTGTAGTCATCAATCATATCTTCCACAACGGCAACAAGATATGATTGGATTCCCGAGTGGTGGTCTGTAAAGCCATGCCACGATATAGAGAATGTCGATGTTGATGTTTGAAATGTTGAATCAGTATAACGATCTGTATTGAACACAACACCGCGAATTGGAGTGTCCATGTCAACTACAAATCCATCCGAGCTCAATGTGGTATGGAGTCCAACATTATTGTAAGCTGTTACTGTGAAGTAATATTTAGTGCCATGTGACAGAGAAAGATTTTTAAGAGTATAACTCGTAGCCAACCATATGTCTTTTCTTGGAAATATATCGCTACCTGAAATATTAAAAGACTTCGAACATTTTTTATCTTAATAAATAAATGTTCAGGTACACTAACAGACATAAAACTGATATCATTAAGTGGAATCGAATAAAAATGAACTTTGGTACCTTGATAGGATAGCACATTATTATCCGGATGGTATGTATGTTAACATTTCTTGTGAAAATACAAATATAAACATCCTACCATTTATAGTTGATCCAAGTGAAAGAGAGTAGTGTGTTATCTTTCCCTGTGGTTCCGAAAATACACCGTTCCAACACGCTGTGATTGTATCCATCCAGTCGATCACATAATAGTCTTTACTACATGAGGCATCTGAGTCTTTCACAGTCTTTCCTTTATTAATATGTGGTGGCTTATGGTCGATATGAATTGGTAAGGAATTAAAAACAGTGTACACATCTGCTGCATACCAAGCCTTTACATATACTACGTAATCCTTGTCATTTTCTAGTCCGAAGTTTTTAGGCAAACAATACACAGCTTGATTCAATTTACCCACGTCGTTCCAAGGTATTTCCACTTTTAAATCAAACACACCCTCACCAATGGGTTGATCCTTTAATCCCATGCTCCATTCATATCTGTGAACAAGTTGCTCATTACCGGAAGTATTCCAGTGACCAGAGAGACATGCCGAAGATGCTGATGTTGTCTGATGGTGATCAGACAAACCTGCGAAAACGCGGAATGCGGGAAATGATGAATTCATCAATTCTAAAGTATTCATCGGCTTGCAGTTGGTTTTTATAGACGTTCCTACACATGGTTTTCCTATCACTGCGCATGTGCAGTCACCATTACAGAAATGAACATCGCAAGAATGTTTTTGTATCTCAAGCACTCCGTGCATGTTTGCAAGAGATCCTTTAACTGTTGGTAGTGCATAAACAGTTATTCTTGCCACAGAACTATCCAGACCAGCAGCATTCTGAGCCCATACTGTCAATATAAGTTCATCGTCAGGTTTTAACTGCTGTTCAATAATAATAGTTGCCTTTTGTTCTGTTTCAACTGGTACAGCCTTTGTTATGAATATTCCATTTGAAAGCTCCTGGCCACTGTAGTTTCGGCTCACAGTTAGATAATAATTGTTAATAGAAGACTCAGCATCAAGGAATCCATACCAAGTAAGTGTGATGTTGCATTTGCCCTGACCGTGTGTATCAATATAGTTCTTCCAATGCATCGGAGGTTTAAATCCGCCTTGATGAGGCGGCGTCGAGTCAATTAGAAGATTTTCTGATCTTGCCGAAGTACATAGTCCTGCTACATTGCAACTGCTCACGGTAGCAAAATATGTGTCACCATTGTTGAGCCAGTTGTTCGTGTCAAGGTTAATTGTTAACTCTCGTACATCACCGACATGAATATCTTCGACAGGAGTATGACCTTCATGATGTGTTTTCAAAGAAACAATATGACTAGCAACATGACTCTCATAGTCTTCAAATTGCCAGCTTACACGTAGGATAGACTTCTCATGTTGATATTTGTCTTTTTTAAGTGAATAGCCGTCCAAGATAAAAGAAGGTTTCCTAACAATAATTGGAGGTGTGTCGTCGATTTTGAACTCATCAGATGTTGAGGTAACTTCAAACCCGGCCTTGTTTAATGTTTTTACTGAAGCAAAGTAACTTATCCCTGGTTTCAGATTGAGATTAGTTCTAATGATATGTGACTGAAGCAAGCATGTTGTGAAAGGTTGTATGTCGCATTGGTAAGGGGACGTACCAACACATATCTCATAATGATCTATGCCTGACTGTGGATCATCAAATCCCATCCATTGAATGTGCACAGAACCTCTGAAACAACAAAATATATGTTCATCTGTATCATGTTGTCATTGCTTTTCGTCATGACTTTGTTAATGAATGATCAAGAGCTACGAGATGATTCAAACGTTATAGATAGATAACCATACCTACACATATAACGATGAATAAGTTCATAAAGTATAAAAATGTGAAAGTCATTTGGATATGAATGCTATACTATTTACCCATTTGGGAGATATTTCACGTGATTGCTACCCGTTCCTACTTTAACGATACCAGCCACCGGAGGAGAATTATCTAACAGAACTCCATTGGAAGATCTAGCTAGACAAAGTCCGGCACCATTGCATGCTTCCACTGTGGTGTAGTACTTCTGTCCTAGTTTGAATGTTCCATTCCATGCATATTCTAGATGAAATATTAAGCAAGATAGTCTCTGTTTTAATTCAGTTGAAATTGTATTCTGCAGAGTTTATAAAATTAAGAGTATGTTTTGTGCATGTTTTGCTTTTCTGTGTGCGTAGATGAGTGTGATCTAAAGTTGATGCCTAAAGGTATTGCTGTTCATATAGAGAAGGTGGAAAGTTTACCACTTACAAGGAATTTGTGTTTAATTGCCTGATGATAAACATTTGTATACTGTACTTGAATTATCGGCTTATTAGGATTAATTAATTAATTGGTATTTTCGATCCTTTCCATCATAATTCGATTATAATTAGTTTTAGTTTCAGTGAGTTTGTAAATACCCGATATTTTGTATGATTGAAGGTAATGTTTTAATATTGATAAACATCATAGAGAGAACATATGTTGTGGTATATATTAAAGAATATTTAAAGATCTACACTTTAATTCAAACATACCCGTTAGAATACCGACATCCATGAATGGTCGTGTATCATCAAGGAAAGGTCTCGTTCCAAGAGCAACTCTATATTTGTAAATACCACTATGTGGATCGTCAAAACCTTTCCAGTGAGCTCCGATAGAATTTAAATCTCTTTGGAAGTTTATGTCTTTCTGTATGACAAAACAGACAATATTGCTAGGTAAGAAAATGATTGCTAGAAATAAACGCATACCAAACATTTCACATTCTCCAAAATACTTCCTTTAAATCACACAACACGAAACCCATCCAACAGGACCATACAAAAAAGGACAAAGCACAGTCTTCCGTAGGGTACCGCCTCGGGACGGTCTGTAGCAACGAATTAGTTAAGAACGGGCTGAATGGAATACATACTTGTGCTCAAAGCTAAATTGATGAGAAGTTTTGGTTATTTAATCTAATATTGATAAGCAATAAGTTATAATTGTCCAAAAGCTTTTAGATATCAGTCAGGAAGGAAATGGTTCATCAATAAAAGTTTTAATAATATATTTTATTATTCACCTCATTCGCCAAGTGACCATTCATAACATGTCCTCCCGAGGGTGGAGATCTGTCCATTATAATTTTCAGCGATACTGCCCCTGAAGTTAACCCTGCTCTATTCGTCATCTGAAAGAAACGTCAGTACAGTGTAACTTCTGAAATCCGGACCCTCTGAAATCCGGAAACTTCTGAAATCCGGACGATTTTCTTGGTCCCGAAATTTCTCCCTCTATTTCAATGTAAATTAGACTTCTGAATTCCGGAACTTCTGAATTCTGAATTCCGGACGATATTTTCATAAATTTTGGTTTATGTAAGTGCAATTTTACTTCGAAAATCCGGACAGTGCAGAAAGTGTCATCCTTAATTAGTCCCGCGATTTTTATCCCTGAGGCAAAATGTCATTGTTCTCTTTTTCAGTTGTTTACCAATCAGTGGTGTTAGTATATGCTGACATGTGTTAGAATCACACAATATGTACATTAGTAAAAAGAACCACTTTTACTAAAATATATTTCCAAATATTTACACTCATTAACAATTTAGACTGGTTCATTTTTGTAAGTAAAATTGTATTGTCGGTTAATCTTCCTTTCGGGAAAATATTAGATTTTGATTAATAAATCTTATTAGTGTTCATCTTTTATTTTTGCATCATGTTTTAGTAATAATAACACCATATTGTACATATTATGCATAAATAATGATGTCCCTATTTTCACCATTAAAAAACTCTGACATTTAACATCTGTACTTGTTCAGATAATTTTAGACTTCTGAATTCCGGAAACTTCCAAAATCCGGACATTTTGGCCGGTCCCATGGGTGTCCGGATTTCAGAAGTTACACTGTACTAGTATATGAACGACTGTATTATTTTGGTAGAATATGTAGTAAATAGTTTGTTGTGTATACGCTTTACTATTTAGTACATACACATCAGTGATATGTCTACACTGAAGCAAATTTCTGACGCACTACCTTATAAAACAGAAAACATTATCCACAGCATATGATTCGAAAGTACAATATTGTATGCTAGCATATTGAAAATGTACCTTTGCTGTCACATAATACGCATGACCATCCTGTAAATCATTCGGTAATGATAACTCCATTTGCCTTTCTACGAATCTTTTCAAGCTCATGTCAGACTGTCCTTTTGATGTTCCAATACTTAGTTCAGTATAACCAATACCACTTTGTTGGTCTTCATTTTTCCCAACATTAACTGTACAAGTTGATTTCATGATGTATATTCGTCCATGACGCCGTCCATTGATTGCCATTGTTGGAGGCGACGGAGGAGACGTGTCAACCACAAGTCCTTCCGATGATACTACTGAGGTCAACCCAGCCTGGTCAGTTGCTGAAAGATAATTTTATATATCCAACTATGAACAATTACTATTATTGGGATAAATAGTACGTTTCCCTATTTGATGTGTATTCAAAGAAAAGGTGTATCCATATATTCATCAAAACATTATTGAGAGATTAAAATCATCTACAAATGTATGTTACCTTTTATTGACACAAATAACATTGTTCCATCCAGTATGTTTGTTAATCGTTCTCTAATACTATTTGTATCACCAACAACGGTGAAGTTTTTCAAATCTTCCCCGTCTGCCCGGGTTCCTTTAAAAGATATTAAACGAAATTGTCGAAGGGCTTAAGATAAATTAGTCTACAGTTATAGCTTTACAAATTAAACATATTTTAAGTCCTTTATTAATGAGCATAATTAGCGAAAATGGTATTTGCGAAGAAATTGATACACTCAGGTCTTAAGTGATTGTCTACAAATGAACAATGCATTCTAAAATATACGAGAGGAGATTACTATCAATGTACACGTAATTATTTTCTATAAACAATTCTATTATTCAAAATTGTTTTACTTATTTTTTTTACAAACCTATAGCAATGGAATAATATTTGATTGGACTGTGGTATCCCAGTGTCTCTGCTTTGATGTTATCACTAAAACCATTCCAAGTAATAGCGATATTATTCATGTCCGTTACGTAACCATTGTGGTTTTGTACCGTTACTGTTCCTTTGATCGGAGGAGTATCATCAATGACAAATCCATTGCTACATGATTGAAGTTCACCTTGTGTTTCGATAAACTGTTCTCTTTCGATATATGTGACGTTAGAATACGCACATATATAATAGAATGTATTGTACCGAATCAATGTTTTCTCGAATATCACGTAACCATTTGTGTTTGTTGTTGAATGTATACAATGTTTGTCATGTTCACACTGTGAATATCTAGGCAATCTACTTGATTCCATCAAATACCAGGTAACGTTCCTCTCAGTGGAGTAGAGAAGAACACCACCTATTGATGATTTTGACGTTCCAAAATCAAGTTCTGAATCGTGAAGAAATGTGTATTTTCCTCCGATGTTTGAGCTGTGAATCATCTAGGATAAAATAAAACAAACCTTGTGCTGTTACTTGATACATTTTATGGTTATTGTATGTTTTTGAAGCTACTACACCGATGTAATAATGTATATACAAATGTACATGTATTATCATTATTATCATTTATACAAACATTATATTATAATTATTAAAAGATGTTATATTAAAACTTCATTAATGCAGATGAATTTCACATACTCATGACCAAATGCATATATCTAGACAGATTGCAGGATCCCTTTTATTTCATATTTTTTAATGCTAGGGATTTATACGGTACATCAATGAATGTATAAATAAAGGTTCTAATATAATTATATAATAGACAACAATTTGATGAATAACAAAATTTTAATAATTATGTACATACGTGTAAAAACATATATATCGTGATTTAAAAACATAAGAATTTACAATAATTTACTTGTTTGATTGTATTCCACGTGTCTTTTCGTGTATCAACATCATATAACTTTTCCTTCATGCTATCGTCTTGTGTCTCTGTCACAGCTTGTTGACAGTTGGTCATAACATTACCCGCCATTGAAAACCCTCTGACACAAATAAACAAAGTAGCTCGTCCGGAAACAGGTAAATCAATGCATTCATTTACCTACAATGTGTGCATATTTGAAAACAATATTTAAGTATTGACCACAACACTGCAAAATCGAATAGTAAATAGATGAGTGCAGTCAATACACCTTAAATGTGATTCCAGTATTGCAAATTGTAATTACCTTGATAATGTATCATGTTCTAAGCATAGCCCTCGTGTTATAGTGACATCTTTATTGTAAAATAATTTCTTACTTGATATGTTTGTTGTGTTGTTGGAACAACTGGTCTCCATGTGGACAAAATGCTATTGGCTGCCTTGTCTTTGTTAATTGACCAAACGTACATGCTTATTCCACTCTTTGCTTGAAATTGTTGCCACGTCATACTCACTTTAGAACAACCTACATCTTTAGAAATTATTTTAGGGTCTAAGATGTCATAATCTTGTATTTTGTATTCGATTTCGAACGTTTGAGACTTTGAAAACCCATGGAGACATCGTGTGTTAGTGCATGGCTGAATGGCAATGACGTACTCCGCATCTGAGTGACTGGGTATAAGCTCAAACTCGTGCCACAAATGTCCTTTCGTTTGTTCCATTGGAACAATTTCAGTGTCAGAATAACTTGTATTTGCAGATCCTATTTCGAACAAACCAATTTTAAACGATATTTTATTTGAAATGTTAGAATTCATCTCCTCCCATCTTGCATAAATTGCACCCGAGTTGGAAATGTAAGATTTTTCTGAATGATCTCGCTCCTGTTTGGATATTTCGAACGAAACATTTCCCCCGTCTATCTGGAAACATGGACGCTCTGTAACAGGTATAAACTCGGCAATTATTGTTGAACTCGAAGCATTAAACTTTTGATGTTTTATAATTACGTCCTCCGAATTGATTGTTGAATTGGTCGTGGTGTTAGCAATTGTTGCTGTATAAACTTGTCCTATTAGTATTGTGTCATGTAAACAAAGTTGACTTTTGGAGACGGTGTATTCTTCCACTTCGAAACTATCTAACGTATTTGATTCGTGTTCTAATGAAATGTCTATGGACTCAATAACTTTCATTTCGTTGTTTATTTCAACACCGTTTGACGAAGAATGAGTTTCTCCTCCGGAGCATACTGCTCTAATTAGAAAGAAATATTTAGAATGCGGCTTGATAGTGTCTGCCGTGATACAATCAACGCGCGTTCTATTACTTGTATGAAAGGCAACGACATCTGCTGTACTTTGATTCGTCCCGACACCAATTTCCAAATTAAGTTTCTCGTGGTGTTTCAGTCCTTGCCAAGAGGCACACAGTGTGTTCGAGGTAAAGTGTAAATCAACATCTGTCCACGATAGAGGATCATCTCTAAGTTCTGGGTCGATGTCAGAAACGATTGCTTGTCCTGGAGGGTAGAGTGAGGGAAGCTTGAATGTGTCTGTTGATACTTTTGTAAAATGTCCGGCATTGTTGTAAGCATGAACATTTACAGAGAAATTCAAACCAAGATCGGAGTTCATTTTCTGTAAACGTTTAAGTGGATACTTGAAGCAGCCCCCACTGAAACCGAGACACTTTGTTGAATCGTGAGATCTCCATTCAAGTAACGGAGAAACAACCACTTCTTCGCGGACTGAAATGTGTAAGCAAATAACTAATAAAGAATTTAGTTCACATTAATTACTAACTGAAATGTATTAGAGCAGTTGTTTCTAATCATATGTGAATTCTTGTCTATGGATCATTAAATAATGTTGATGGATAACAACTTAAATTAGCCATTTGCGAATAGTTAAACCCTTTCCTTCATAAATGCTTATATATCAACTTGTGCAAGAATACATGTACATGTTTACACATGTAATAAATATTTTGATAGAAATACTTACCTAGTTCGAATAAAATTTGATCAATGACTCCCGTCTGTTCGAGGTCATAAAATGTATCGTTTTCCCAACCTATTATCACGTGATCTACATCAATCTTGACAATCGGTTTTGTTCGGGCGTAAGGAGGTGTTTCATCTATAAGAATGGGACCTACGACAGTAACATGTTCCAACTTGGCTTTGTTTACTGTCCTTATAAATGCGTAGAATATTTCTCCCGATCCCACACCTAGATGGTTGACCTTGAAGTATTTCTGCATATGTGTAGACTTATAGTCCATAATTGACATTAAAGATGTGTTAGCACTCACGGTTCCGAAGCCTACGTAGATTTCGTCAATTTGACTTCCTTGCTCGATGTTATCCCATTGTATATATACATGATCGTTCGGCAAGAAAATGGTATTTTGTTGACTGTATAGAGGGAAATTCATACACATGAATTCAAAGGTGTCTGTGTCATTGGTCGAGGATGTTTCTTCTTGCAGAGCATCGATCATATCAGACATTGGAGAATCACTCATACATAGTTTGTGACAAGCTGGAGGCATAGAAAGTGGCGTTTTCTTAAGATTAGATTGTAACAACCAAGCACTGCCACCTTCACAATATATTGATTCAGACCATCTCCCAATTTGGATTCTAAGATTTGTAACTTTTGGAGGGGTGGCATCGCGGGTTATTCCGTCGGAACAGACTACACCAGACGGCTCCATAGCGTTGTTTATCGCTATAATACTTGTAAACTTCTTCCCTGTAAAGTTTGCGACCAGACGTACTGATGTTTCGGTGTAAGGAACTATAGTGTATCTCTCATCTAAAACTTCATTCTCTTCCTGGAATAAATTACTTTTATCTAAGCAATGATCGTTGATTTTTAAACGATACTCCTTAATACCGCTTTCGTGATCTATAAATCCATACCAATTGACCATAACCTCATCTTCACTAGTATAATCTATATCTGGATTACCACTGATACCTGAAACAAATGTGTAACATTGAACTTAAAAAGCAGTACGATCAACCTACCTTTTCAAAGTAGATGCCACCCAGTCGGTCAAAAACTTAGTCATTATCGAACAAGAATGCATCTTCTGATTACGTATACAATCCCGGTAAATGTCACTAATGTAGCTTTATAAATGTACATGTGTATCATTGTTAAAAACCAATGCACGATTCATTATGATTTTACATTGACTCGTATCTTCAACCCACATCGGAAGTGCAATTATATATGTAACATTATTTATACATTCAATACAATGGACAAGTGTTTAACATGGAAATCACCATACCTTCAAAGACGACGCCTGTCTCTGGGGGAGAAACATCAACAAGAATGTCCAAGTGTTCAATGTTCACCAGTTTTGCATTATTAGTAGCTTTGATTGTAAAATAGTAATTTCTGTTGTGGGCTCCAACGTTTGTACGGTTGTTTACAAGCTTGTTTAGCGAGATAGTGTATTTAGATACCTCACATAGGCCAACATCTGGACAATAACAGTCGGTGACGTTGTCTGGACATTGGTCTCCCTGAAACAAACCTTCAAACTATTTACCGTTGTTGTTCCACTATTAGCTGTTACATTAGAATGATATTCTATTTATTGTACTTACTTCTAACTTAAATACTATAATTGAGGTCTGTAATAATTAAATAAGTCTGACAAAGATGTTATGCTTTTTATTGTACAGTAGCTTTAACCTACTTTGTCACTCAATTTCATAACCATTCACTGCGTTCAGGATCAGTTACATACTCTCTTGTACTTACATGCATTCCATTTATTGTCTTAGTGGTAACCACACCGTGCCCTAGGACACCTCGAGTTTCGGCTGTTCCAAAGGTCCATTCCACATTTAGAATTCCGCTGTGAGGATCTAACACTTCAAAACTGATATTCATCTTGGCTAGATCTGTGTTACCATGAGCAAATAAACGTCGGAGTCCATACTTTTCCAAGCCAATGTTGTTAATATGAGGAGCACTTCTGTCAATATGGACTGTTCGATTTTCAATGAAAGTATTGTTGACTATATCAGTGGATCTTATATAAAGAGCGTATGTTTCACCGTCTTTCAATGGAAGACTATGACAATATTTCTGATTAAGAAAGTTTGGAACATCCGTCTCAACTGAAACAGATCCATTTGCAACAGCCCAAGAAAACGAAAATGACGTAATACCGTATACATTTGGGGTACCTTTAACTGGAAGCGGTCCTGTTTCTTGTTCGTATATACCTGTTATGTTTTCATGTGGTTTAATATCACGAAGGAAGTCATTGGCTTTATAAAATGCATTGTAAAAGTAATCTTTCCAGTCTAAGCATACGTCGTTATGGTGTGTTTGCCATTGGTAATTCGTATCTACAGAAGCCGAAGTCACCAAGAAAGTGTGGCCATTGTCGGTTGTAATGTTTGTTGTTTCATCAAATAAAACAAAACGTCTTGCTTGTTGGAGATTATCTGCAACATCCTTGACTTCTAGTCTCAGACAATACAGCCGGGGTTGACCGTCCGACGATGATAAATTTAATGACGTAGATGTTTGGGTTGAATTAAGAGTGACGTCAGATACCTTTGATGTACTTACAAGACCACCAGAAACTTCATTCACAGTGATAATGTAGGTTTCAATACCAGAAGAATGCTCAGTCGTTCCACCTTTGGGAATGGGATCAAACCAACCATCTAGATCAACTTGAAGAGTTGGATATCGAATAATTCTAGACTGGATTTGCATTGGTCCTGATCGAGACTTGGTGCATGTCTTGTTTACAGAACAATGTTGTGGTGGGGCGTCGTCGTAACGGTAGCATATGGCCTTTGATGTTACTGTTTTATCGTATGGAATTGCTGGTAGACTTGTGATAGAACGAAAGTTATATCCCTTCACATAACCACCGCCCTTCGCTTCATAATGGATACATAACCTGCAGATGAAATAGTGAAAGATACGATGCGTTCCGAAAACATGTTAGACTTTGCTAAACAAACAAGAACATTTTATTACTACATGGCATATTTGCAATGGTATAGATTACTTTCGTGCGTGCGTGGTCGTAAATGTGTCTACTTTTCGAGATTAAATTTCTAAGAAAGTGATCCTTAAATGAGAACAGAAGGAATGCACGATCCACGTGGACACTAGAACTACACACTCCCAAATACAAAAACAAATTACCAAATTGATTAAAGAGATAATTGAAATGGAACCGATAAAAAGGTAATCATAACTGATCAGTTGGTCTTATATGTTTAACTACTAGGCAAATCAGAAGAACAGAGATATTGAAAAACGGACGTACAATTTTAGAACAACGGAAAGACGGAGAACAATATGTGATATAAAATATGTATACCTTTCACCATTGTTTAAATGGTACTTTGATTGAGACAGTGACACCTCAATGTTCGCGCTGAAAACTGTTGAATTGACCTTCTCACTTTTACCTGTGTCCTCTTTTTGTTTGTGAGTACTTAGTATCTTGTCGGCTCCTGTATGTTTCAAATGTGAAGCTTTAATTTGGTGACATATTTCAATTTACTATAATACACGGTTCAGGATATTTCGACTCGACACAAATGAGTATATTGTGAATACGCTTGCCATTGTTTAAGTGTTGTACATTAAGTGAAACTATCGTTGTTAAGTAAATCAACGTAATATCCGATTGTTATGTGCAATGATTCTATCATTTGATATTGCTCCTTTTTAAACTAACTTTCATATCAAACTAGTAAATATGTATGGTAAATTGAAAAAAGAAACAATGACAATATGGGATGGTTAGAATTCTTAATAAAATTACCGGTTAATGGTTTTCGTTTTATATATACAGCGGTGTCGGTGACTCCAAATTTGCTTTCAGAAATGTATCTCGTCTTTTCGGGGTCTGGTGTGTTTATAGTTAGCTCAGATGTCATACTGAACTCCAACATAGTTGGTTGAAACTTCCCGTAAAAGTCTTGTAAATCCACACATTTAGTACCACCTGGTGTTCTCTGTTTATCTCCTGTCTTGGCATCCCCACCATATATAATAGTCTGACAGCTGACAATATCGGGCTTCGTGGTATTTTCAACTGAAATGTTATTTCACTTAGTACAATATTGGTGATACAGTCAGTTGATCTTAATTAATAAAATCCCAATTCTTTGATATTAGTACCATGGACAACGAAAGTTCATAACGTTTTATTTAAAAACTAAGAAGAAATTATGAAGAAGTGAATAGGTCTTACGCAAGCATTTAGCGCCAGATCTACGGAATCCCGGTGCACACTTGCAACTTGTTGTTAGTCCATCCGAACACGAACCTGGCCAACACTTGTAATCATCAAAGGAGCACATGCCTGCATGAAGTCAATGAATTTAATATAATTATCATGTTAAACGTTAACTTTAGGATATTCTGAATTTGCTGAATCTTAATTATCATTGAATTAACTTAAAGCATTGTGAAGAGAATAATTTATTTTGACCATATCATGTACAGTTTATATATGACAAATGAAAGAAAAATACTATAAAATTATGTTGTATAATTTGTATATAAATAACATAAATGTATTCAATGGTAATTGTTCCGCTTATATTCTAGCGGACTCGTAAGCTAATCAGTGCTCTTTAATTCTGTTGTGTAGTAATTAGATCTCTGCAAGTATCTACAAACTTCACCGCAAGAAGCACTTAGCAATTATCGGCAGGTTTTTTAATTATTCTTTTTTAAAATTATTTTTTGAGGATCCGATTTGTAGTTTAAAGATCTAAAACGTAGGACATTCCTTCAACTAAATCCTCACAGAGAACTTGTTCAACTCCCAGGGTTCGAACTAAAAATCGAAGTATTTATCCCAATTTATCTCCCTATTGGGCTAAATGGCGGACCAATGAAATTACACGTGCTTCACACGTGTCTTAGCAAGATCGATGCATCTTTACGAATCGATTTTTTTAATTTGACGAAACATGAAAAGATCATTGATTGCAACATTTTCTTTGGAATTCAACACCAAGAAAGTGTCACTTTCGATTATCTTTACGTATTTAGAAATGTTTATTTCTTTGCATGAATACACATTATGGCAAGGTGTGCTCTTAATATGTATTCAAGAAGGCATACGAATATAAAAAAAAGATCATCATTTTTGTGCAGATTTTAATGTCGAAAAAAACATGCAAAGTACTTGAACTATTTCAGATTAATTTGAAGGTAATAAGCGTTTTGTTTTGTATCGATTTTCATATATAAACATACGTCGAGTAAAAATCAATAGACATATTTTTGCAGCTTATGCAGTTACATACATACTCTTGCAGAAACAAGTTTCTATAAGGTAAAATCATCTAGATAACACTAATAAAATAGTTTGAATACATACGTTCACATCTGGTATTTGAGTGTGTTGTTTTGTAGAATACATTATTATTAAAACAATGATCACATTTCTCATTATGCGCATTTGAACAATGGCGATCTTGGCAGTATGCAATGGCTGTGCAATCTGGAATTAAAGATTATAAGGCAGGTTGATCACTTGAGCATTTCCTTATCAGCATCAACGACAGATATGAAAAATTATAATGCAATTGTTTACGATGTAAAATCACTTTGTCATTGACAAAATAGATTGAATAACATTTCAAGTGGTTTTAAGATCGCTGAGTCCTTGGTAAGGCGCTTTAGGAAAATATGCATATCACTATAAAAATGTATACTGTTTATGATAGACTGGTTCACAAGCTCACTACACACGTATTTCCAATGATATTAGATACATAGAAAACATGTGCGTATATTTTGAAAGCCTTTTTGACAAGTTTGCTTTATTTTCCTAAGTGTGATGTAGAGCCCACGAAACATGTTCAAACATTAGGTTGCTTGGCTACAGATCGTATTTTTGTTAATAAATGTTTTTACACGAACAATACGGCGACGGTCCGAAGTGCACATGCATGATATTGTAATCAACCCGACTTACATTAATGTGAACACATGATTTTACATTATGTGTTATGTATCAATCAATAGTTTATTTACGTAATATAGGCCTCCGGCCCAAAATACAAATTATAGCATTACAATTTAAACAAATAGAGAGTCGAATTGCAAATGCAATTTTAGCAAAAATACAAGTGTATATTGGAATAGATAGTTCAATAATCATACAACATGTACAATAAAACTCTTCCTTCCTCCATATATAGTATTCTTTCATCTGTAATTGTACACAACATGAGAGAAAAAATAATTGCATTCAGTAAGAAATCTACACATTGTTTAATATATAATTTAATCAATCGATAGTTTAATATTACTTTTTATTGTAATCAAAATGTAATGCATTTGAAAATACAATAAATCTTTACAAATTTGACAGATTTTTTATGTAATTATTCCTTTCAGTATAGGCGTTGACTAAATACATGGACAGATTTCTAATCAAGATTTCATTTTTACTGACCATAAGACTAATAAACTTAATAAATGATGGGTGAATTGTAAATTTATTAGGAATATATTTTTTTCTAATGGTAAAATACAGAGGACAAATTAATGCAAAATGGTACTCGTCCTCTATGGTACTTCGACAAAATTTACAAAAACGTTGATTACGTGGAATACCTTGATGCCTTCCGACTTCTATCATAAGACAGTGAGAGGATGCTCTGTAATTGGTTATATAACGTTTATATTTCAATAAATCAATACAATCAACATACGATTCCAATCCAAAGTCTTTTTTATAATGGATGTAGAAACTAGAAAGTTTACTATTACTTATACAATCTTGCCTCCATATCTGTAAGTACTGGTCTTTTAAACGTTGGGTATATTGATATAAAAATATTTTTTTATCAGCAACATACTGAGAATCTCAAACAAAGCCAAAACCATTTCTAAATAAATTCAAACGAATATTAGTAACCCAGTTAACATAACCAAGGCTATCATACAATTTTAGCATTTCGTAACATAGTCTAATATGACGATCAGGTTTGCATTCTAAAATGCGAAACCAATATTTAATACAACGCTTAGAGGTGGCAATTTGCAAAGGATATCTACCTAAATCACCCATAATTACTACATTACATGCATGCTGAGATGCATTCAAAAAACGTTTACATGCATATATATGAATGTTTTCTATCTGTATCATTTTGTCTATACCCCATAACTCACAACCATAGAGTAAAATTGGGCTCACTTTAGTATCAAAAATTTTAAAGAAAGTTCTAGAGCTAAGAGCTGGTAACTTCAACAAGTCTTTCAACAAAGTATTTAGAACTTTTTTTGCTTTTAGTGCATTCTGTTCAGCCATTTTATACATCGATAATGATTGACTAAAATATATTCCAACATAAGTAAAACCTGATACGCAATCTAAGCATTTTCTATTATAGTACCATTTTTCTTTTTTCGAAAGTCTTCCACCCTTTCTAAAAACTAAAACCTTAGTTTTTTTCAAGTTAACTATCAACTGGCTTTCAACACAAAACTTATTTAATGCATTTAACTGCTTTTGCAAACCACCAATCGTATCGGACATTAAGGCTACATCATCAGCAAATAATAACGAACATATTTCAACAAGTGAAGGGGATAATTGGATCCCATGGGTACCTGTAGTGGAAATTTCATCCACTAAATCATTAATGTATAGCGAAAAGAGGATAGGACTCAGATTGCAACCTTGTCTCAGACCTACTGAACTGCTAAAACTATCTGTTAGACCTGACCTGCATTTGACAGGCATTTTAACGGATTTATAAATTGATTCTATCGCTTTTAACAATTTGCCTCTAATGTTGGAAGCATATAATTTATTGTATAATTTTGTTCTATTAACAGAGTCAAACGCTTTGTGAAAGTCAACAAAAGCCACATAAAGTTTTTTATGTTTCATACATAACAATTTACTAGCAACAGACTGTAGCACAAACGCATTGTCAATGGTACTATAACCTTCTCGAAATCCAGACTGTGACTCCGAAATTTTGTCAAATATTTCAGTAAAAATAGTGACTCGTTTATTTAAGATACTAATGTAGATCTTGCTGAAAATATCCAACAAAGCTATACCCCGGTAGTTATCGGGACAATTGACATCTCCTTTTTTATGAATAGGAACAAGAATGGAATGACACCATGCAGCTGGGAATTTACCAGACAAATATAACTTGTTGAAAAATTTAACAAGATATGGTAGCAAATAATGTAACCCATAGATAAAATGAGCTGGAACCAGTTTCCCAGAACATGATTTGTTTAATTTTAAATTTTTAACAGCTGAACTAATTTCATATGACGTTATCTCGTTGTTAAGTATATCATTTTCGATATCACTGTAATCTGTATCTACCAATGATTCTGGTATATCACCATTATCATCTGATTCTACATTCGCAAAAAGATTTCTAAAATGCAATAACCAAGCATCTTCAGATATGTCTGGTTCCTTGTTCTTTTACCTGATAGCTCTCTAATCTTACGCCAAAATAATTTTGGATTCGAAATATTTGCATCGAGATATTCAGTCTTAGCTTTGTCATAGCACAAACGTTTGGATCTGCATGTAGCCTTATAATGACTTTTGAGTGCATAATAGGTGTCAAAATCTGAACTGTGTCTACTTTTACGATATTTCCGTAATGCACTATTTGCATTTCGCTTTAAAGTTCTACATTCATTATCAAACCATTTGTTGTTGCTAACTTTATTAATAGAATGTCTAGACTTCACAGTAAAACTATTACTTATATCTAGTATACAATTTGTAAACATGTCTAAAACACCATCAACATCTGAATTAGGTTGATCCATTTTCTCATCTAAAGTATCAAAATCACCACTTCCAATAGCATTACATAAAATCTCTTGATATAATGAACTATGTTCACAGTCAATCTTAATCTTGCTTGCAGTGTTCATAATAGTATTATTTTCATCGCAATGGTTACCTGGAGTTGACAGATATAGTATTAAAGGCATATGGTCACAAAGTGCATTAGTGTCAACAATGAAATTTGATATCTTTGGGAATAGATCAGAACTGCAAATATAATAGTCGACCACACTCGAACCATTGGTACCAATAAATGTATATTCACCAATGTCTTTATCTTCACCTAATCTCCCATTAATAATTGATAAAGAGTGTGTTTTGCAAAACGCAATAAGGTCCTTACCAAAGCCATTTACTTTAGTGTCACATGATATTCGTTTCGAACAAATATCGTACCCGAACAAATCAGAATAGTTATTTAACTCAGGAATATTATCATCAAAAATCAGAAAATCATCAAGCTGAGCAGTTCTAGCATTAAAATCACCATTTAATAAAAATGAGCAATTATTAAGATCATGCTCATTGCTACAAAAAACATTTTCAAGTACTGATAATCCATTTCGAACACCTTCTGCATAAAATGGTGAACCATCAGGTGGAAAATATACAGAAACAAGTATAACATCATTATCAGAATTTAGCAGTTCTTTGTTAATTTTAAGGATGATACCAAATTCAAAAGTATCAAATATCCTTTCAACTAAATTATTTCAATAGTTGCTTATTAAAACAATGACCCCACCCAAATTTCTACCACCTGTAGTAGATTGTTTCGCTTTACAAATGTAAACAGTGTAATCCAAAAAAGTATTAATCAAGTATTCTGTATTGATGAGCCAAGTTTCATGTGAACATATTACATTAAACAAAGAGATATAGTGTACAAAGTCAGTATTGTCCAGTTTATCAACGATACCACCAATATTCCAAGAAACAAACTTTAAGCAGTTATCATGCATAGGGCCTCGGCCACACCCCTAACCATTCACTGACATGTCTTCATCCCCAACAATATCTCCACTGGTTGCACAAACAATACCATTCTCATTGTTGTCTCCCTTTGACGCACTACTGACAAAATTCACATTTCTAGCACCTCGTTTGAACACCCTCGATTTGTTAATTGTTTTATCACCCGGTAGTATCACCAATTTTCCTGATTTAATGTAGCCCCGTTGACCCCTTGATTTCAATACTGCAAGCTGTTGTCTCTCTAGGCTTGTTAGGTCATTTGCAATTCGTATACCATTTACTCTCAAGGAATCCCGGTGATCGAATAAACGGAACTTGTCAGCTGAATGTTTAAATTTGGCTAGAATCATCCTCGGATATTCCCATGAATAGGTCCCTAATCTCACAGCGTACTCGATGCAATCATTCATATCTTTCTTCTGGTCCGAATTAGCATCTTGATTTGTAGGGCAAAGTAAGTGTTCGAAAACTTTACTTTTTGTAATGATACTAGTTTCATTCTCTGTATCAGGTATACCAAAGATTCTTAAATTACATCTCTTACTATCCTTTTCTAGGAAATGCATTTGCTTAGACAAGCTTTCAATAACATCCTCTCGTGTTTCTTCATGCATAGATAAAGCTGCCAAGTCTGATTCAAAGACTTCTGTTTTATAGTCTATTCTGTCCACTTTATCATCTAGTTGCCTTAAATCAGATTCCAAACGAACTTGCTTACTCTCAACATCATGTAGCTTATTCCTAATCTTCCCAATATCAGATTTCAAAGATGTTACATCGTTTCTTAGTACCTGAATATCATTTTTAACGTCTTGTAATTGTCTAGTTGTTCTTTCATTCCCGTCTTGTATTGCTCTAAGAATCTGAACTGTATCTTCTGATGGCCCTGGATTCAGCTCAACATCAGATGCTAACAACAACAGCCGCGTAGTATATGATTTGTAAAGAAGCTGATCAATAGGACAATTTTGTAGAGCAGTTTCACTATACCAGTTTAGCATGTTATAAACCATAGAATGCCTCGCGACTCCATGTGTGCAATGTGGGACCACAGTAGTAGAGAAGTTCCCTTGTAGATATTTAACTGAGGCTAAAACGTTACGGAAAGTTGTAGCATGAATAATATTCCACACACCAATAATCTAAGATGGATATCAGTACCTTTAGTAAATGGGCAATACTTTCCTAATGAACTTTTGGCTTTAAAGATTGGTTGAATAAAGCAGCCTATACGCGCTCTGTAGGTTGAAACTTCAATTCCCATCTTCCTAAGCAACGTGCAGTTTAATGTAAGCAAACATCTAACAATACTTGTTGCTAAATTGTATATTGATAATACACAGTTACTCCTGAGCAAAGACATTGAAAGATCAAAGAAGAAAATGAATTACTGAAAACACGGTTATATTGAACTCAATAAATTATAGTGAATTATTTATTTTCCACCGAATTCGTCCTTCGTATTTCATTGTTTTTTTAGCGAAATATAGATATATTGAAGTAAAGTGACAGTGATGTTTGATGGAATGGAAACCTATAGAGGTCGACCTCCCAATTTCCCTAAGTATTTGATATGAAAACTAAATCAATTATTAGTAAATTAATATATAAATCTAAAATACATGTGTTCTACATTTATTTAGTGGCAAATATGAATGTGATGCAATCCTAGATAAAATATCGAATTGCAGATACGTGGCTTAAACTTTAAGCAGTAAGCAGGTAGTAATTATTTGATTCGTTCATGTCATGAAAACGAAAACTGCAATACAGAACGAAAATTGTCAAAAGCGCTAAATATAAATGTGAGTCGGGAGAATATGTAATGAATTAGTCACGAAATCGAATACAATTTGTTTTAAGATGGCCGGATATAAATAATTTAAAAATGCCTTACTTTGACAGCATGGTCCATATGTCCATGATGGGCAATTACATTTACCACTGGTGAATGTTCCACCGTTATAACAAAATTCGTGGCAACTTTCATTCTCCGTAGAGTATCCTGATGCTGTTCGTGTTCTTGTACCTCCTCCACAAGGTCTGTCACATCCTGTCCATGAACTCCATGAAGGTCCAGTCCATGAACTCCAGGAATGTCCAGATGAACCACTGCTTGATCCGCAGTTGAAATATTTACCATATACTTCAAGACAATCACTATCAACTGTAACATATTATTATTATGATATAATGCATGTTGTCGTTAATTTGTTAAACATACCGAGCAATGTTTAGTGATTCCGTATACTAGTAACTATAGAAGCTTATATATATATATTGCTTACCCCCCCTCAACAAAACACCCACGGATCAATAAGTTAAGACTGCTACATCCATAAAGTGACCGGTTGGTTGATAATTCATTTGCATAGGATAATATAAATGACCACTGTACGTTACTGTTTTACTTTTTGCATTTATTTTACAAAAATCTTACTCTGCGATGAATTCTCCCATGATAAACAATATTATTTCTTTCATTGATTTCATACATAATTTTGAATGTTAAATGTGCTTGTCCTATATTACCAATTCGCCATTTAAACGTTATTGTTAAAACTTACCTTCTGTGACGCCTATTGACAAAAACACAAATACCCAAAGATTAGCCATCGCTTTGATTCCAATATATCACACAGATGTTCAAAAATACATATATGTGCACTTTTATCATTCAAACTGTACGGAATTCTTTTAATGATACTGTAAGTTTCAATATACAATTTGGTTTAAATAACTACAAAAACTTGGCGTAGAAATTATGTTTGATTGATGTCAAATTACAAGTCATCACTATATTGGTAAGTATAAAAGGAAGTACCGTTCAGCCAATCTTCGCAATCGATTTTATCCTATAGATCTACTGATTACACATTGATATTCGATCAGTAAAAATCTACAAGATTAACTAATACCCCATTCACAATCAGCACATTCCTACTACGACAAAAAAACCTAACATGACACACTAACACCTTATACAACGTAGTAGGGATACAGTAGACACTGATAAGAGTATGGTATTGTCTCCATGGACGTGGAGGACTAGAGTTGCAACCTATAGGGATCCTTTCGAATATGACTCCTACATATTTGCTTAAATGTATTTCTGACAATGATATGTATTACATTTAGTAAAAATTCACCTTATTCTGTAACCACGTGGATCATTGTTATAGAAACTGTGATCCTTAGACTAAACCTAATTAGAAAGGGAAAAGCTGATTTTTTTCAGGGAGTGACCAAACATCCAATATTGTCTTTTATGCAAATAATAATGATCGTGTACGAGGGTTTTCGGTGGCGGTGAGGTTGATTTATTCTGTGGTGAAAACACCAGTCCTGACGTATTGATGATGAGTCCTGCTCATATTCATTCAGTGGTGATATTACTAACGGAACATGCCCTTGGAACAAATGATGATGCTGATACATTTTGTACTGATTTTCAGAACAAACATGACAAGCACCTAAAGTGAATGTTTTTTAAATCATGCTCGGAATGTTTTGATAAAGATTTCCCCATTGTCGCTATCAGCGATATCAATAAAACATCTTTAAGCAGAATATCTTATGAATTTAGAAGTAAAAACAACCCTGCCCCCATCATCCGAAGTCCCTCCCCACCCCCTGTCACGGCCCCCCAAGAATAAAAATACATTTCGAAAAATCTCATTGTACTCTTGTCGTATATACTGACAGCAATTAATTAAACAATCAACCAATAATTAATTTGTTATTTGAATTCTTCCTGCCTCTGCGCATTTTATCGCATTTCTGGGTAATATATTCGCTTTTAAAATGCAAAGAATTATCGTCAAAGGCACGTTTAATTTTTTTAATAAAGAAACAATGGCTTTCATTTATTCCACAAACTCGCAAACTTGTTCTAAGATATCTGTGACGTGACTTCAAACTAATGATGCTGAATTAAAAACGTTTAACTAAGTGAACCTCAAAATTTGAGGTAAATAACGCCTACGTTAAAAAGACGTTAGGACGGTTTTTTAGTTTTATATACAAGGATGTTTGTATATTTTGAAATTATCAGTCATGTGTCTTTTGCAACATTCCAAACAAACCGCCTGGTTGATCCATCGTTATCGGCTAAAGGTTTTAAAATAAACTTCAATGTTTACCTATGTTTATCCACCGAACCAGGAAGTGTAGATAAGCTTTTTATTAATTTAAACCATACTTTCGTGCACAGGTCGGGTTTGTTCGCTCTGGAACGTAACTATACGAAACGAGTATCGGTTATACTCGTGTATTTTCGGGATTAACTTCGTGAACAGTTTTCAGGGGTACATTTGATCTAATTGGCAGAATGTAAAATTTAACGAAATGTAAACAGTGAAATCGTGCTTTTGATAACCTTCTATCTCTCTTCTTATAAAATTCATTTTAATAATACGTTATCGTATTTCTAAAACATCGCACTATTTAACAAACATAACGTGGATACATACTACTATAAATATTTGTGTCGCCAAGTTCAAAATGTCTAAGACTTTTTATGGTAAACAAGGAATAAGTGAATTATGGATCTAAACTTAAAGCTTCGAGTATCCAATCAAAATAAGTTTTCCTTGCTTCCTGACACAAACTGATTAGTACTGATTAGTTTTTATAGAAGTTTATCTTGATATATTTACGAGCTTAATACCCCTTTGATATCAGGTCACATCCTACTCAAAAGTTCGATCTTACAAACACGAATGATTAACCTTTTGACATAAGTAAGAAAGGTGATACAATGAATAGAAAAATAAATATGTGTCATGTGGTGATTATATTTCTTCTGATATGAGTTTGATGAAAAATCATTCATTAATAATGTATTTATGTTTCAATTCTTCTGTTGGCCATAGAAAGTCAAGGCTCTGCGATTGCTATGCTGACATGATAAATTGTCCGCTCAATTATTTTTCAAGACACCACTGTACATAAGAAAGTTGCGCTTTTAAGATTGATGCAACAACGGTATTATAAACCCTAGACCCAATTTTATATATACTTTCGTTTTGTGTTAATATTGAAAAGTTCACCTAAATATATTTGATACGATTTAAATTTTTGATATTCATTCGGATATGAGCCAACATGTTTATGTAAAAAATAAACGCTCTTGCTCGCATTTTGTGGGGTTTAACATACACTAACAATCAGGATCATTCGATGACTTCACAGCTATAACGGTGATAGAAGACCCCAGGCATATAAGCCTTGGTGAAAAATTGACCTTCCGTAAGTTAGCTGGACAGCTTCTTCAAATGTAAAATTTTGTCCCAAATTGGATTCGAACTAAAAGCGGGGAGGGGTTAGTGATAACTAGCCAGATACCATAACAACGAGCGGCATCCATTTGTTTTGAAACATATCTTGATGATGAGGGTAAGATTAAGGTAGCTTTGTAAAACTAGGATTTGGCCTGATAGCAATTTACTTGCAGTCTTGTAAACTGAAACTAAAGAATTCTGTATTCAGTTATTATACGACTATACCCCCAGCAGAGCTATTCAAAAAGAGTCTTTTTACGTTTGTAGGAAGACACTTTTCAATAACTCAACTTTCACGTGGACATAATCCTTTACCGTCGTATAAGTCAGATACACGTTCTCGTATTTTCTTCAAAAATGTCTTCTTACAGACGCTAAGAAGACGGTTCCCTTAGACAAACAACCATTTAATCCTCGGCTTCGCCTCGGACAAATTGGTTGTTTATCTAAGAGAACCGTGAAGAAAAAACTCGTACTGTATCTATTACTTAATTCTGCGTTAGCCATTGAGATATAATACAAGTGTTATTCTGTTTCATTTTTTTAACGTTAAATCAATTAAAAGTCATACTAAATACTGAACTACTGACACCGATTTCGCCAAGCTAAACTTTTGTTCATTTACGAACCCCTGATTCAATTCTTGCACAGCCGAACCACTGACCATAACTCCTCTACTTGAATAAATACAATACGGGAAAGTAACAGTTAATTCGATTAAAAAAATGGTTTCGCACTCATATTCGACACACTCGTAGAATTTGCTACTCAGTTTTAAACACGACTTTTGTGATGATATTGGCTGTTATAATCACAGGTGGCTGTATCAGTGTTTGGTCCACAAAAAAAAAAAAAAAAAAAAATCCCGTGAAAAAAGAATCCCGTCACTGATCTTATACATACTATCAAGGTAAAAAGCCTACTATATGTCTATATGCCAAACAATGTGGAACATTGCATCTCGTTATTTCAGCATAAAAGATGTGCGCTGAAAGAAAATTGCTACACATGTCAATCAAATAAACTATAAGATATTCATTCCTATCGAAAATCTCATTCAATTACATCTAATAACTGTGAAACGGTAAAATTGTGTTCCTTTCGTTATTTAACTTCGCTGCAAGCCATTTTGAGTCAAGCGCGAGTGATGTATCAAGCGATCTGATTGGTCGGCATGAAATGAACAGACTATTGTACACACATATCCGACCAATCAGATCGCTTGATACATGTGTAGCTATTTTCCTTCAGCGCACGTATTTCATGCTGAAACAACGAGTTGCGATGTTCCACATTGTTTGGCGTATAGACATATAGTAGGCTTTTCACCTTGATAGTAATATAAGCTCAGTGACGGGATTTTTTTTTTGAGAACACTGATACTTGTTTTCATCATTTGTGGACCAAACACTGATACTGCCACCTGTGCACATGCCAAACATGAACCTTATAAAACGATGTCCAAATGAAGGGAAGTAAATCGAAACATTGACAAAGAGTGCTTGTCCGGACCATCGCCCTTTAAAGATTTACAGATGACATGCAACCATTGTGACGAACTCGCTTAAGACAATTTTCTCACTGTAAGAGGAACAAAAGAAAAACAATTTTCTGCTTCTTTATACATAATTATACAATTAGTATGCGTTGTTTTGAGGTTATTAAATTATCTTTTGTTTGTTTATATCTAGTTTTACACCCCTTTTTATCAGTCAGAGTCATATGAGGCACACAGTTCACCTAACTATCATTCCTGGGAAGAACCAGTATTAGATTCCCAACCTCTGTAAACATCTGCCTACTTTCTCATATAACGAGACATGGTTGGTAGCGGAGCTCGAAGCCACGACCCGCTATCAGTGAGAGGTTACAGTTATTTGAAGTCAGCGACCTTAACCACTTGATCACGGAGGCGGGTCGGTGCTATAACTTATACATTGTATATACAAATTAATATAGATAATTATAACTTATTGATTAATTTCTACTAAAGTTATTTATGGTAGGCCTACTTTACTCTGCAGCGCTTATGTATTTTTTAATTGACATATACATGTCTTGGGTTTCGTTTGGATATTTTAAATGTCAGTTTATTAAATTCATAGCTTGTGGTCATTGTTTACACATAGTAACATTTCATTCAGGTCATTAGCTCGTGTATAATTAAAACATTAAAGATATAAAGTCGATTACTGGTAATATAAATGCATAAAAGCGCTTCTATTTCACAATTATTGACTGTGGAGTTAGCAACCTGTGTTCAACAATGCACAGTTCGAACCACGAATCTATAAAAATATTTATAATTTTATTGTTGTTGTCGTCTTAGAATGTTGTTAAAACAGAGAAATGTGTTTTGCGACTTCATACGCATCCTAGTTACAAATACCTGTACTTTTTATAAACAATGGATGCGATATCACGCTTCTAGATCAAACATTAATATCAATTTTTTTGTTAAGATCTCGATCACAGTTCAGAAATCAGAGTTTTCATACTCGATTGTCATGTTTTCAGCCAAAGTGGTGAATCAGGGGTGTAGCTTCCTAAAGGCCGCAGTCTATTCCTTTTTTCGGGAAATAAAAGTGAAAATATTCCAGAGTAAATCAAAGCTATGAAGGTTCTGCTGTTGTTCGGAACTACAAAGTAGTCAGAAGTTGAATTTCTTTGTAGGGTGAGTTTAATATTGGGCTGAGTTTTGGAAACTGAACGATAGTTCGCGTATAATAATTTTGATGCGAACCAAAGTACATGTACTACGCTATTCTACACCAGCCATGTAATTGTTAAAGTTGTTCACGTTACATGTGCTTTCAGTACTTTGATTTATGTTCCCCATCTGATCACCAAAAGTAGTTCAACAATTAGCATAATTATGTAGTCTGCATTACCTGCCCCTTTGTATACTCAACTTATACAGAATGCAATATCTCATACATGAAGACATGCTCGAAGAAAAAGTTACACGTTATGATTCTGAAGTACTCGACGTAATATTCTAAACATTATAGCCATTTGCACCGAGTCTTCCATACTCTATCAAGTGGCGATTTTAATATAACTGGAATAAAGCTGTCATAATTGATGTAAAAGAACTAGATCCTAACAGACAACTGGCCATTAGAAGTCAATCAATAATTGATTTTGACTATTAAACGCATTTTTTAGTATACATGTACAGTGTAACAACTAATAAGTTAATACGTATGTCAATAATTCATGATATTACGTGGAATTCCGCGAAACTAACCTAAACATGAATGTAGTGATTTCCATACGTCAAACATCAACGACAATTCGTAATCTATCGTACGAGTTCCAAACTTACACGTGGAAATGTTGTTTTTGGAGATATCATTGAAAAAACGATTCACATTTTGCTGGTTGAGACCGAATAGTCCAAATAATCTTACTCATATTTGCATTAATACTCAATAACCCGCCACAGTTTTAGACCCTACGCCATTAATGAGACGTAATGGGCAATATATAAGATACAAAAGTCATGAACGGATTCACGCCCGTATGTCGCATAAATTAATATAGTAACTATGCAACCCGTTGATTTTAGTTTTGATAAAATATACTTAACAAAAAAAAGAAGAAACTTTACATACTTCATGCCCTGTTTTAGAGGGTTAACGTTGACTTTATGTGAACGTTAGCGATATTTACTTAATGGCCTGAGTAAAGAGAGTACATTGATCCAAGATTTCGTGCAATTCTACCGTGCACGGGCTAGCACACTCTTCACTTCCGGTTTTGATCTATTACCTCGTGTTGACCTATCCAGGTTTGATTTCAATTGTTTTTTACACAGTCGCACATACTCTTTATCACTGACACGAAAACACAAAATTGTTTACAATTTACAATATCTGAAGATCAGGGAAATCAGGCTGTCGGTATGCTTTGAGCCGGCACGTCTGTAAATGACGTTGCTTTTCATTTTGGATGTTCTAGACAAACAATTCACAACCTGACAACTCAGTATGCAACTACTGGGTCCGTTACGGATAGGTCGAGATCAGGTAGGCCCCGAGCGACGTCACGTAGAGACGACCACTTCATTACGTTGACTCATTTACGTAATCGCTTTATCCCAGCAACGGTAACTGTTCGGCGACTCAGCGTCACGGCTCAGACGATACGCAATCGACGTAGACAAGATAGAGCACCAATTCGTGCGAGTCTACCTTATACAGGACAAATTCTAACTGCGCGTCACAGAGCCGCCTGCTTAGCTTAGGCTCGACGATACAGGCACTGGACCTGAGCACAATGGCGAAAAGTAATGGCGACGGAACGAGAGATTTGTCCAATGTTGCGTGCAGGAACAAGACAGGTTTGGCGGTGGCAGCGTCATTGTTTGGGCGATTATAATGGACAATCAGCAAACAGATTTGGTCATCATTCCGATCAATCTTAATGCATTAGGGTATATGAACATCCTGAGGAACAATCTCCCCCATTTATGCAAAATCAGGGGTCCGGGAGTCATTCTGCAGCAAGGACAACGCGAGGCCCCACACAGTTTGTGTTACGACACAGTTTGTGGCCCAGAACGGCGTCAACGTCTTGCCGTCGCCGGCGGTTTCGCCTGACCAAAACCCCATAGAACACATGTTGGATGAGCTTGGGCGTCGGGAACGCAATAATCATCCAATCAACAGTGTCAATGACCTGAGACATGCCCTCCTTGTTGAATGCCTGAACATACCCAATGACGTCATTCGCCATCTCACAAATTCCATGAGGAGGAGAATAGCAATCTGCATTAGGGCCAACGACGGTCACACACGATATCAACGCAACTGAATGCACATTGGCATTCAGACTGATACTCATTTCTTCACATTTGTGTGATTTTTGAAACCGACCCCTATGTCATTTGACCTCAGATTTGACCTTCATTTTGAAGGAACCCGTTACCGACACTAATACAAACTCACTGATATTGCTTCAAGTTTCATATAATATTTACATACGTACACTATATTATTTCAGAGTGACGTTATAACCAACAGTACCCATGTAAAGTTTCTTTTTTTTTTGTAAAGTATATGTCGCTCTTGTACTTAATACAGATACTGACATAAGTTGTATAAGAATACAAGATCACGTGAACCACGTTTTTATGGTGATTTTCGTATTCTGCTATGTACATTTGACTTTTTTTCACATCGCATACTCACCACCTATGTACATTACATACATAACTTTAAAAGACATTTAGAAGCATGTAAAAGAAAACATGCCAGTGTATTCAAGCTGTGTAATTTTATAAAAACCTACTTAAATTGACTTGCTTTCAATTTCATTTCGTCTATTACTAACTTAACTAAATACAAACCATAAACACAAAATGAAATTCCACGTTTATAGCAATGACACCTCGCGTATTTCTCATGCTTTCCGTGGCAATTAAATCTCATCCAAATAAGTACAGCAAAACCGTACATAACATGGTCTTCGTACCTCAACCAATACTTACATATTCAAAATCAGGTTTAAAATCAAAACATATTACAATTATTTCCTAAATTAATATGATAGATAGATAGTTTATTTCAAATTTCATGTGATCATAGAATTAACACAATACAATTCTCATATGACAGTAGCAAGAGGCAAAAATAGGCTTTAGTAATTACATTAAATTATAAGAAAGGTGGATATGCAAGTCAGTTTAGATAACGATTTTTGTATTATAAATGTGAGAAGAAATCAAGAGAGACAAGGAGGAGCGGACAGAATCTGGCGGAGAAGGTGTATAGTATGAAATATAGTCCATAGGTAAGTCAATATACATCATGAAAGCAGATATAAACATTTTCATATCAATATAAAAATAAACAATAAACGAACAAAACCAAGCTTATAATTATATTTACATTAATTGAGTTATACACCACGTATAAAAGTTTAGATGAGAACCACTATTATTTATCGGACAAAAATGGTTGGTTACTTTGCAATAATCTAAAGTTATCTGACATAAGATACTGGTATTATTTGTTATACAATACGCTAGTCTCATGAATAATAATATCTCATGGAAAACTATTAATTACTCTTGTACGACGAGAGTATGCATTACACTTAATATCAGACAATGCCAACTATATACGAGGGGTGATAACACATACATGTATGCGGAAATGTGTTGTCATTCTCTCAATTAAACATAACAGAATAGAGCAAATCATAACTGAGCAAAGTACAGCAAAGTACAGCAGAATACAGCAGTGCATTACATAGAAGAGAAGACCATATCTGTACATATTAGAAAAAAGAATTACAGAGTGTAACTGATCAGAACAGAGTATAATTATGTACTAGAGCATTACCAAACATTGCAGAGCAGAGTAGAACAGAACTGAAGAGAGTAATAATATCACGCAATACGATAGTATAGAGTGAAAAAGTTGTTTCGCACATGCACAACTACACTTGGAACTGATAATGATTACAGAGTTTAATGGAATTCTAACAAGAATAAGCCGAGATATACAGACGGACGGACCGACCGATGAACGGAGCGGAATCCAGTATATTCCAAAGATACTAGTGCCCCAAAAGTAACAATACATAACAAATAAGTAAAACAATACCCCCAGGATTTCCGTAAAATACGGAACGTGTACAGTTTTGTACGATCTTCCTGTGCATATTTGTAATCCAGGAAATATATACTTTCGCGCTAAGCTCGAGAAAACATGATATTCCATGTTTGCTGTCATTTTGTAACTGACAAGTAATATATTTGATACGATTTTTGGTTTGATTGTGCTAGTGTCCTTGTCTTATGTCTTAAGATGACACTTAGAAAAAACGAATGAGTGAATGTGTCTGGCATATACGACGATTAAGTGTACGAAATGGATAAATAAATGAATAAATAAGTACTATGAATAATATATACATTAATACCTGGTGTTAGAAGCTACCTCCGGATACCGACCACCCTTAGAGTAAGGTCATTCTTCTAAAAACAATCATTAATTGTATAGACTGAACAAAATGACATATAATCCAAAAAACATACTGTGACCTTCCCTGCGATGCCCTGCGTTAACAAGTTTGACTATAGATATAATAGGTCTACGATACTACTTGTTTAAAGACGTTTGCTACAGTTTGCTACATTTTTCACATAGACATTATTATATTACTATTGGTAAAATGAAAACTTTTCAAACAGAATGTTTTAAAACGTTGCATGATCGTAGCATATGGTAACAGAAACATTTTAAGCGAAAAGAAATTGGGGTTCACTGATCTCGTTTTAGAGTTATCTGCAACACTAATAGTTGGTCTAAAACATAGGGTAGTAATTCCACAAGAGTGACGCAAGCGGTGCCATTGCTCGTCTGTTCACTGCTATAGCGGGATCTATCCATCTGTGAAGTTTCAATTAATACAGTTTTAGATGCTACGTCTGTTTTCTAAAACACGAGCCGAAGCATCTCATAAATAAAAGTAAATATGGTTCATCAGTTACATATGACTCACCTCTAGAGCTACAAACCTTGAGTACTTTAAGCCCTGTGTGTATGTTCAAAGTTCAATGTGATCATTACCTATGACTAAATGACCTTCACATTAACATTTAATGGAAAACTTTGTTGAAGCTATTTGTTGACTTTGTTACATGACCAACCAACAGCAGTCTTGAAGAACTGTCACGTATTAACTTACCTGGGACTGTGACTTTGATCTTTAGGAATGAACCCTGATTCATTTGAATGAGTCTTGTTATGTTAAACAGCAAATGCATTGCAAGGTTATTTTGAAATGAATTCCCAATATACAGAATTAATGGATTATCATTGGCAAATTGCAGTGTGAGAGACAGATACAATTACATCTGTACCAATGCTACCAGTTCAACCTTCCACCATTCATCAAAAATAGTAATTATATTAACATCCACACTTAAAAGCATCTTTAAACAAATACTTCACCTAATACCAATGACGGTTTACTTGTTTTTTGCATGGTTTATCAAAACTGCAACCTCAATATTCTGATACAGCAGAATGTTCCTTGGTATATGATAGTGTCCTGAAGTACATGTATTTTGATATTTCCAGACCTGACATAGTGCTGCAAACAAAGAATCTTTACTATTGATTTCTTCTTAATTAATAAAACTTAGAATTTAGCTGCACTAGTCACATTGTCAAGATTAGTTCAGTCAGTTTATATACTTATACAATAAGACTAGAACCAGATTTACGTACACAATTTTCTTCAGCAGATTTCATTAAGGAAAACTTTGATAGCTTTCTATCACCTTAGGACATTCTTAGACTAGTTTTGATACAAAATGGGAATTTTCTTGATAAAAAATAGACAGGAAATCGAATTACGCACGTAGCTGTAACCAATCGCAGCAATTATGAGCGAAGCTAAGAAAAGTTTATTCAAAACATAATATCACAAAAAGTGATTATTTACCGTACATGTGAGTATCTAAGCTTGGTTCAAGGCCGTACAGGTCGCATTTAGGGGCGTTTCTTGCGTTCCCTTGTCGCACCCATTCCATTGTTTATAACAAAATATAAGTAGGCCTATTTGTAACAAGGATATACGTATAAAGTCGCTATACTCATTACTCAGTTTTAACAACATTCTAAGACGACAACAGCATTAAAATTAGAAATATCTTTTATAGATTAGTGGTTCGAACTGTGCATTGTTAACCCCGACTCGTGGATCGAATAGGATCGTTACATAGCAGCCGATCCACAGCCCTACAATCCTGTAGAAACGCCCCTCAATCAGAAGGACCGGATCTAAGAGCTCACATATTATTAATGCTGTATTTGTATTACATTAAAACACCGGCCTACTTCAAATTAAAAAAAAAGAAAATTGTAAGTTTTCTATAAATGAACATTTATCAATGAAATCGTATTATTTTATCAATTTTTCGGCCTCTCGCTAGCAATAGCAGCTATGTATCAGATGAGAAGCCGCTAGCTAGCAGCTACTGGTGTTTTTTTCGTATGCAAATTAGTTTTCCTGATACTTATAAGTAGCATCTAGCTGCTATCCTTTCCTGCATCACTCACGTGATTATTTTTGTTTTGTTTTACTTAGTGACTACGCGGTCAATAATTGTGAAATAGAAGCGCTTTTGTGCATTTATATTACCAGTAGGCCTACTGTAGAATGTACGTCACATGCATATACTTTATATATTTTATGTTTTGGTTATACACAAACTAATGATTACCATGAATAAATGTTACTATGTGTAACAATAACCACCAGATATGACTTTAATAAACTGACATGTAAAATATCGAAACGAAACACAGGACATGTACATGCCCATTAAATAACTTCACAAGAAGCGCCTACCATAAATAACCTTAGTAGAAATTAGTAATGTGTTTTATATATACAATGTATGAGTTATTGTAAACTCGATATGAACGAACAAACAATTATTATTGCCTTTATAGTATTGTATCATCATAACATCCCAAATACTAATATCATGTGCTCTTCTGAACATTAATTAAACCATGTCTTACGTCATCATAGTTTGTATGACATGGTATATATTTATTATAAAACATGTATGTTTTAATGCAATACATATTTGATGTTGAAATACCATATCATACCACATGAATGCACATGTGACGCGAACTATTTTTCATTTAAGATGCCAACTTGTTGTTCGGAATATGGAAATAACCTCAACACAATGAAAACTTATTTGTATATGTATAAAGAAGCAGAAAAAATGCATTCTTCATTTTTTGCTCTTATAGCGAAATACCGTATGAAGCATGTTCGCCATTACGGATGTCACCTGTAAATCTGTGAAGGGCGACAGTCCAGTCAAGCACTTTTGCCAATTATTCGATTTACTTCCCTTCATTTGGACATCGTTTTATATGGTTCATATTTGGTTTGTGTTGGTGATTGGATTAGGTATTGAATACATAACAAAAGAAAGAATGTGCGATAAATACAGCAATAAAAGATGTTTGCTTTAATGAATAAGACGGATTCGTGAAGCACGTTTTTTATCCGAAGTTCGTTCACGAAATGTGTTGATAGAAAATGGTCCCTTATTATACAAAGTATTCTGTGTGAAAATTATTGATGTGTTATATTCAAACTGCTTTCTGTGACGTCAAACATACCATGTTTTCATAAATTGTAATAATATGTGTAACTCAAAAAGGGACAAAAGTGAACACGCTAAATACCTGTAGGTATGTGCGATATTTTGTCAAGACACACAAATGTGTTAAAGAATCGTTTCACATTACATTGTATATATATATGAAAATTACCGGGACTCGGGTTTTTATCTATGTCATTTCAATATCTTACAATAATGAAAAGAAAAAACAGAACGCACTGCCAATAGAACTTCGCGAAACAACTATATCTACAAATATCAGTATATATATTTAGATACTCAAACTGTGGAGATATTAAATCAATTGTTGCCAATATTTCCAAAATATTTTAAAGAGCCATGCAAACTAACTGTGACCATATTCACCTTAATCTTCATATTACGAGTTTGAGAAATAAATTAGTACTGTTGAAAATAGCATAACTTTTTAACCTATTTTGGTATTTGACCAAAAGCGATAGTTTAGTTATGACGCCGGTAATATATGTATATAAAATGTCGGTGATACATACAATTTTGATGATATATGTATATGAAATTATATACTGTCGGTGATATATGTGTTTTTTGATACCTAAATGCATCAGGTTGTTTTGATTCAATATTTATAGTAATGATTGCATTTTGACATTAAATCGTACCTTGTTACCTTCTCCGGAATAAAGCAATTTTACTAACTCACAAGTTCACAACATTTGTTGACTGGCATAAGTAATTCAATGATGACAAGCCTTTGATATTATATTAATCAAATACATTTAGAATCGGTAATACTATCAAACATGTGAACAAAGGCCACCCTTGAGAAAGGCATTATGTGGCCTTTATTGACAGTTAAACTTTATTCGGAGGTAATTTTGGTCTTAAAGAATGGCATATTTAAAGATGACCTTTATTTGGAGGTGGTTGCAAACATGGGTTTCACTGTACTCGCGATTGTGGAATTTCATCAAATTCCGACAGTTATTCTTTTCACGGGGAGTTAAACGTCGAACCACCAGCCAGTATCATTGAGCGACTTTGTCTACATCATATAACATCACATTGACAGTCAACATCACATAATATCACCTTGACAGTCAATATCAGATAATATCAACTATGCAGTCAAAATCAGATAATATCAACTATACAGTCAACATGAGATAACATCATATTACAGACAACATCAGGTAACATCACATTACAGACAACATCAGATAACATCGTATATAGTCAACCCGAGATAACAAAAACTACAGTCAACACCAGATAACAACGGCTACAGTCAACATCAGATAACAACAACTACAGTCAGCACCAGATAACAACAACTACAGTCAACATCAGACAACAACACATACAGTCAACATCAGATAACATCAACTACAGTCAACATCAGATAACATCAGCTACAGTCAACATCAGATAACACCAATTTCAGTCAATATCAGGTAATATCAACTATACAGTCAACATCAGCTAACATCGTATACAGTCAACCCGAAATAACAACAACTACAGTCAACATCAGATAACAACAACTACAGTCAACATCAGATAACATCAGCTACAGTCAACACCAGATGACAACAACTACAGTCAACCCGAGATAACATCAACTACAGTCAACATCAGATAACATCAGCTACAGTCAACATCAGATAACAACAACTACAGTCAACATCAGATAACATCAACTACAGTCAACATCAGATAACATCAAATACAGTCAACATCAGATAACATCAACTACAGTCAACACCAGATAACAACACATACAGTCAACATCAGATAACAAAACATACAGTCAACATCAGCTAACATCAATTTCAGTCAACATCAGCTAACATCGTATAAGTCAACATCTGAAAACATTAATTACAAACAACATCAGATAACATCACTTACAGGACAGCATTAGATATAATCAACTACAGTCTACACCAGATAACATCAACTTCAGTCTGCATAGGATAACATCGCATACTGTCAACACCAGATAACATCAACTACAATCAACATCAGACAACATCGTATACAGTCAACCAGAGATAACAACTACTACAGTCAACACCAGATAACACCAACTTCGGTCTGCATCAGATAGCATCGTATACTGTCAACACTAGATAACATCAACTACAATCAACACCAGATAACATCGTATACAGTCAACACCAGATAACTTCAACTTCAGACTGCATCAGATAACATCGTATACAGTCAACATCAAATAACATCAGCTACAGTCAACATCAGATAACATCGTATACAGTCAACATCAAATACATTGTAACTTCAACTTCAGTCTGCATCAGATAACATCGTATACAGTCAACATCAGCTCACATGACCTGTACAGTCAACATCAGATAATATCAACTATACACTCAACCTAAGATAGCATCGTATACAGTCAACACAAGATAACTTGAACTTCAGTCTACATCAGTAACATCGTATACAGTCAACATCAGATAACTTCAACTTGAGTCTACATCAGACAACATCCATTTTACAGTCAACATCAGGTACTATTTATCGTCAACTATACAGTCAACACCAGATTGCATCGTCTACAGTCAACATCGGATAACAACACATACAGTCACCATCAGATAACATCGTCTACAGTCAACGTCCGGAAACATCGTATACATTCAGCATCTGATAACATCAACTACAGACTACGTCAGATAACACTAACTGTACAGACAACATCAGCTAACATCAACTATATAGTCAACATAAGATAACATCAACTATACAGTCAGTATCAGATAACACAAACTACACACAACACCAGATAACATCATTGATACAGTCAACATCTGATAACAACACATACAATCAACATCAGATGACATCGTATACATTCAGGATCAGATAATATCAACTACAGTCAACATCAGATAACACAAACTTCAGTCAACATCACAACACCAACTCAATAAACGTCTAATAGCATCAGTAGACATACTGTCTGATAACGTATCGTGTTTTATGTGGTTCTTGTATTGATAATCTCAATGCATATTGACGTTACTATGTACAGCATCTTGATTTTGTATTTTGACAGATTGACCACCTGAAAATCAACAGAAAACATCAACATTATGTTGTCTGGACATAGCAATAGTCGCGTAACTTTGTCAACAACAGTTCAGATAAATGATTAGAAAAAAACATAACTTAAGGAATGTGCAAAAAGTCAACACGACTGTATGTTTTGTGGTTCACATTGGTGAACATTACGTTCTGACACGATAATTGCTCTCAGTCAAAATATTTGATAGGGTAGACCAATCAGCGCATTCTGCATTCTTTAAAAAAATAGATATTAAATAAATAAATAAAGAATATCGTCTCTTAAATGACACTGATATGGTAGAAATATTCTACTTTAATTGGGATTATCCGTCCGGGACGCGGGTCATCTTCATTAGATGATCCTGAGACGGATCAAGCATTTCTGACTAGGAGAGGGAACGTAATGTTTAGGAAAGAAGACGGAGGGGATGCAGTTGACCTCCTCTACGTGAAGAAGTGAAATGGTGCATTCAGGTTAGTTTTGGGTCCGATTTCTACCTCATTTAATTGGTTGCTTGTTTGTTTATATCGGACTTTACGCCCCTTTTCATACGAGGCTTTCCGTAAAGTCGTACATGTTTGTGGGATCACATGAACTCAAATTGAATACTTTATTACATATTTTCTTTACATAAGAACCCCCATATCCTTTCGTCTGCAAATCAAACCAGCACATATTTTAACTACAATGGCAAGTAAATGTCGTGGATGTCACCAAACAGAAGTTATGCTTTTGTAAGTTTTTAACTGACCAATCGCATGCTCCACTTTTACTCTCTATCTGTGAGCATAATTATTTGTTAAATCTCAGGCTTTGTTGACGCTCTGCACCATGTTTACGTCTTATATGTGCCATAGAGTATGGTGTCAGTAGAGGATGTCGATTCGGAAAAATCTTGTCAGCAAGTAAAAAACAATCATCTGGAAATCGCAATTCAACACCAATTTGGCGAATCAAAACAAAATGTGGTGCATAGTTTTGATGCCCTAAAAATCCAGATTCTACATATCTTATGCGTCCAGTATTGTCAATTACAAGTCCTGTATGAAAACAGTGATATCCCCAGTACCCGGAATAAAACTGATGCTGGAGCTCAGTTGGACGATAATTCTTATGACTGGTACCGTCTATGGCACCGACGACGGGGCTTATCTTAGAACAGTTGCCGCATAGTTCAAGTCATTCGTGTCCGGACGGCCATGTTATGTACTGTGACATGGCCTGTACAAAAGTTGATATGGATATATATCTTCGATGTAACTTACACATAACTCAAACAACACAGATAACATTCGGTATGTTTGATATGTTCTTAACCAGATAACTACCAGAAGCACTCAATTTCGCTTTGTCAGTATATTGTCACTGCGTTCTTGCAATGGTAACAAGGTCACAAGTTTCAAATACGATTCTGGGCTTTCGCCAGTGACTTAAAAAGTCCATATCTGTGGTCAGAAAACATTACGAAGACATTCCGACCTGAACATTCAGAATCGTAGTCCCCGAAATGTCGTTGTTGCACAGTGAGTGTGTTCTATGTGGGTAAATAGAGAATCGAAGACAAATCTTCGTTAGTCATGGAAATCTTGGGGCGGTTGAACTATTGTGATAAGTACATGTACTTGTAACAGTTTTCTTCGGCGACGAGCGTCCTTAATACCAAAATTTAGGTTACCTTAATGTACTAACTTATAGGCAACTTAAATATCAAAATATTGTTTGAACTGATAAAGCAACAAGCACAACGACTCGGAGGTGTTGTACAGTACCGAACTCGTATTGTTATGTAACCATGTTTATAAAGCCAATCATGTTAACACCTTGTACTGAGAATTTTCAAGTTTTATGTACACGTGCGTCGTACAATTATATAACTGATGATGGATAACGACGAATGTAAGAAAGTTTTAGTTTCATAGTCAAACAGAAGTTGAGTGTTTTATTTAACGAAAATATATACTTCTTTGAAAATATTTATGTTATTTTACCTTCAACCACTTGCAAACCTATAGCTTTTAAATGCGTTAATACACAACCAAAACAGGAGTAACCGTTTGATGTAACACGTGATCCGTAATGCCAAGCAAAGTTAAATGGGTGATTGCACATCATAAAACAGACATGTATCATACAAATGTATTTGAATATTTTAGTCGAGCTGTAGAGAACATTTCGGCAATGGAGCGACGTTCTGTTGCAAGGAACGTGCTGCGCCTGCAAATTAACATAGACCCAGTCACAGCTCCAGGTCCCGCACCAGGGCCTGCACAACCAGCCGGTCCATCTTGGCCATAGGCTCCACCTGACCCGAGAGATCAAATCGCTGCGCAAATGTCCGAATCGGATCAGGACGATGACCTCGCTCAAGACGTCCAACCTGCCATGCATCGGAAACGACGACATGCTGAGTTAGTGAGAGAAAATTACGAACTCTATAACAATTTTTTGAAAAAGGTGTCTAAAATTCTGCGCGAGTAGAATATAAGCTCTTCGGACAGTGAACAAGTCTTGAGATTGTTAAATTAATGTGACACTGGATATAAAGTTTTTGTCTTTAAAACGCACAATTATTTTCCTTGGTCCTTGCACTTCGGTCAAAACCCAAATTTATACATGAATACGATGTTCAAAGAGTGAATTCGGACCTCGTGTTATTAGTTATTCCGCAAATAGACACGGCTTTAGGGAAGGTACATGTGTATTGCTATTTAATTTTGACATACCCCCCCCCCCGACAAAATTATCGTATTCCTTTTCCGTGTCTGTATTTGGTAAACCCCATATATCTCTACTATAATACCAAGTGAACCGCGTATGGAGACAAACGCTTATCGCTTCGACCTGAAAATGCACATATCCCGTCGAGATTGTCATAAGGAACCAACACAAGGTGTTTGATGATTGTAAGTTGATGCAATAGTTTAGTACAGAAAAATAAAGGGCAATAACTCTGTAAAAATGATCGAATAACAAAACCCTGATAATATATGATATAATAAGAACTTGCTGACAATAGTTCTAAAATGTTAGTGGAATATGCCTTCAGAAATGAAGGAGTTGTGCCAAGAAAAGTATTTCGTTATGACATATGCACAAAATAATCAAAGGACCATAAATCCGCCCAAAAATCCAATTACAAAACCCGGAATATATCTGCTGGGGTTCTTGGTGACAATAAGTCTGTGAAACATAGAAGAAAATTTATTTAGGACACAAAATTAACAAAGGGTCATCAATCTGGCAAAAATGATCGAATCACAAACCCCAAACAGTATTGTGTTGGGGAACTTGGTGATAATAGTTCTGGCATACTTTGGCCAAAATCCCTCGAGAAATGTAGGAGGGAGTTGCAGACAAAAGAGTATATATATTACATATGCACAAAATAAACAAAGGGCCATAATTCCAACAAACATGATCGAATCCTCGACAATAATGCATAGGGTAACTTGCTAACAATAGTTCCATGAACGTTTGAACGAAGTCCCTTGAGAAAAGATGCAATCAATAGTATATTTCTAGTACAGTCGCACAAAATAAATAAAGGACCATAATTCCGCATAATGTTATATATGTGCTGGGGTTGTTGGTGACATTGAGTCTGTGAAAGTTTCGTCAAAATCCCATGATAAATGTAGGAGGAGTATCTTTGAAGAAATTTAAGAATTCTTTAAAACACAATGACCTCGTGACCTTGACCTTTGACCTGAAAATGCACAAATCATGTACAGGTTGTCATAAGGAACAAACATATGAAGTTTGATGACTGTAAGTGGAAGCACTTTGATTTTACAGTCAGTGTTAAAGTTTGGTACAGACAGAAAGACCAAAAACAATATGTCCCCGATCTATCGATACGGGTCATAAAAATGAACAGGACATATTCAAATTGCATGTCAATACATGATATATTCGTATTCACAGCATAATAAGTTTCTAGTTATGTTTATACAGGTATGGCGTTCCATAGTTTTACGTAATGACATGATTGCGAACTCACGTGCTGGGGATTTATAGTTGCCTTGTATTTTGTATGTTTGGTTTATCATCGTGACATTTTGGTTCAAACTCGGAAAACTAATGTGAATACTTTTAATGTTGACTGTGCATAAAAATCAAATAATGATATCATTAATGTAATTGATTGATCAATCCGAATTTAAATGTGGTTCGCACCTTTTGACACAAAGATTACTTTCAATGGGCAATTCAGGTTGATCTAAGTCATCGATTGAATTGTAGATTTCGGATTATAGGTGTGTAATTACGAGTTTGTGTGATTTATGGACTAATGTATGACTTCGCATATGTCATAGTTCTCGGATATAACAATTCGGATAACGGATAGTAGTTCGAATTTAACTAGACATTTGCAGGAAAAAGTTCATTCCGAACTACATCAACACATTTTCGGATAACCTGTTGTCAAATATTGGTGACTCTGTTTATTGATAAATGTTGCTGGCGGACCCCCTGCTGATGCCTGTTTTGGTGCCTTTTTAAAAGAAAAGTCGTCATGTATAAACAACCTAGAGCTATTTTTCTGACAAACATCTATATCGTGTAGATGGCGTTTAAAATGTAACTTTTCAAATGGCTAATTTTAGGTTTTATTGGTAGATATGATAAGTTTATGTGTTGGGATTGAAAAAATACAACTATTTTGTTTCTTTAGAGCTCCTAACCCCGAGTATCTGTGTATGTACATACATAGATTCACTTACTACGTTATATATAACTGATTAAAACTTTCTTGCATGTACATGTTCACCATATGCATGTATATATTTACCAGTTATTGCTCTGTTACTAATTTGTACATATTGTTGATAATTAGTTCATTAAGACTTGCCATTGATAACTGAAACATACTTATTTGTCTTAACTGCAATTGCACAAGGACATGTACCTTTATCTTGTACACTCATAGTGCTTATTATTTGTATGATCTACCTAACTATTTGTGGTTTGTACATAAATGCCGATACTAAATTATTTGTGATATGTACTTTATTTGCAGTACTGAATTTCTTTTGAATAATTAATTCACCATTGAATTTCAGGACAACACAACGCACAATAACATCTTAGATAAATTGACGCTTTCGGTTCGTGTATGTGTCCATGCATATTTGGAATGGGAAGTGTTGTTTTTCCAAAATGTGTTGCTATTTTGCTTAGAGTCAAGTTTGTATTGTTTGGACCTACTGATTGTACAATTTGTCTCTGTTAAGTGCAAACATTGGACGACATGGTAGTTGGAATAACACTTTTTTGTGGATAAGTATACTTTTTATTCCTTATATCATACATCGTATTGCATATGTAAAAGACGTTTACTATAATATTCACTGCTTATGTATAAGTAAACCAAAAAAACATTTGTTTTTGATAATAAGATCATATTTACTTGCCATTGATTTCTCAAAGATAAGTTTTCGTCTTAACCATTCATATTAGGTACTTTTCTGTTTAGTACTTAACTGCGTGTGATTTGTACTTAAATACCTGAGCTAAATTATTTGTGATTTGTACTTAATTACATGTGATTTGTACTTCATTCCATTGATAGCTGATTTACCATTGAATTTCAGGACAAAGCACCACATCATGATATCTAAGATGAATTGAGGCTGTGTGCTCTTATGTGTTTCCATGCATTTTCTAGTTGAACGTGCTGTTTTAGAAAATGTGTTTGTTATTGTGCACATTGCGAAATGTTTGTGCTTAGTGATATGTGCATAGTGTTTATGCTCAGTGAAATGTGCAAAAAAATTGTGCTCAGTGAAATATTATGCTTAGTGAAATCAGCATAGTGTTTGTGATAAGTGTGTTATATATTTGTGATTAGGAAATAGGAATCATGGAATATATAATTATATTGGAAATTTTGGATTAATTTTATGAAGTAAGTGAAATTTCTTGGACACTGCATTTAACAACCGCAATGATAGGTGCCCTCACATGAGTTAACTTCACATGCACTATTTTTTAGGATTAGGAAGAAATTATATTTCTTAAATTTTTGAAAATTTGAACAAATTATTATATTTCGTAAATACCTATGGTTCTTTAAGTTAGGAAATTTTCTGATCAAATTATGATTACGACACATACATGCGCGACGGTGTTTTTCCATTAAGTTTAATAATATTTATTAATTTATTAGGACGGTTATAATCCAAATCATTTTCCAGAATATACAAACGTGGGCGTCGGGTTGTTTTCAATTTAGTACTGTACCAATAAAATGAATTAGTTATCTATGGTGTTAATTAGTCAACATTTATGAGACGTACGAGCAATCCGTTCATGATTTTGCTTTTTCATCTATTGCCCGGAAGATAGATATCGACAAGCTCAAAAATATCTCGATATCATCTGTAGTGTACAATTAGTTGGATTAGGGTTTCTATTTGTTTCTAAACAATTTTAACGGAATAAAGTTAACATATTGTTTTCAATTTATTTCCATAGAATAAAGCCATGTTAAATGATGTCTTGAATCAAATAATGTGCATGAAATAAAACATAATGTTACCTTTGACGAAAACGCAAGTTATAGAGATGCTGACAAATAATGTAAATGTGTAATTGAGTACCTTAAAAGCACTTAAGACCTGCATCAGGTTAACTTCTTATTTTTAAAGATATTGACAACTTAGGTCGGATTAGATTATCAAACGCACACAATAAAATTAAGATGGTTTGGGATGTACTAGGTCCAGGTTAATCTTACAGTTAAAAATCCACTTTAACAAATTATCTGACATAAACTTCCAGATGTTTGGTGTTTCATGATATATATCATGTAAATAAAAATAGCTAACAACCTTGATATAATGATTTTACCAAGATCTTATATTAAAAAAAACAGAGTCATTTAAGTCTTAAGTGGTCCATCCATGTACAATACTATTGTCAATATTATTGATACAATATTATTGATGACTACCGTTTTGCCCTCAACGTTCAGTATTTCGACGATTACTTCGTTCTTTTCTACTAAGCCTTCATAGGAATAAGATAAAATATTGATCAAAATGTTCATGAGCATAAAATGCACATCGGTGACATTGATAATACTTCAATAATGATCTGAGACTTCTGATCCACATCAATATATTAGTGGATTCTTCAATATTGCACACTGACGTCAATATTTTGTCAACAAATTAATATAGACACAGTCATTGACACTACTACGGAATGTGGATGTTTCCTTTTAGATACCGACAATTATATATTGTTAGAACAATATATTATACTAAATGTACAATACATACAGTCCAGTCTATAAAACAACTAAAAGAAATCGGAGTTGGTTATGCAATTTATCACAATTTAATACACGGTTTTGTATGTTTTGAACAAAAATGTTATACACGAAATAAGTAAAGAAACCGTGCGACATACAAAAATACATTTTTGTTTCGGATGATACGAGTACTACTATGTCTGCACTGACAATATTAATATTGAAATTTGTAACTATGTAAAACCGACATTAACATAACCTATCAACCTTACTCAGTATATTTTTAACTTACATTGAATTTATTTAATCCATTTCTCAGAGAAAAAAAACACTTTTCAAACAAAACTTAGTATGCAAATATGTGTTTTTTTTTCATTAGAATATCGTCAAATACTATTTTACATATTGACATCGTAAGTCCACACTCTTTTATAACATTAAATTCTCATCATATCGACGATGGTATTTCATTTACTTGAAATAATTCTGAAAGTGCTAAATATAAGAAATCAAAGTTAGAAATCATAGTTTTTCCGAGGAATACGATATATATCCAATATTGGTTAATTTCATCAATTAAGTTGTCTATAAGACTATAAAATTTTTCAAAGCGCACTTATTGTTTACAAATTGTTCTTCGGACTAAGAATACCCAGCATTTTTGTCATAGATATTGACCATTTTGATAGTTTTTCAAGATAACGAAAGCACACTATTCAAAACACAGTGTCCGCTCTATATAAACCTGTTTTGAAAGACGTTATTGTTTTCATTTTAGATCTATTAAAATCAAATTGTACATTTAAAAAGAAATTGTGATTTCTCCGTGACATGAATTCATTTTGTCCTTTGACATATACTGTTTGGTGTGTTATTTAACAAAGCATGCAAATAAGCAGCTACACATTTCGTTCAATACATACTTTGGCCGTATGCTAGGACGTCAGTTTCATAATTCGCTTAGTTCAACTTGATAAGTAAATTGATAGTCATAATTAATGATCAAAGACAAATAAATTACACGCGGGATTATTAAACTATATTATTCATATAATTATGTATGGTCATTTTTGCACTAAATTATATGAATGTAATAAAACTGAAATGCGCACAGATTGTTCTCATAATATTCCGTTCATATTAGTCAATTCATATTCATAATTAAGGATCAAACCCAATTGAAGTACACACGGGATTCTTTTATAGATTATGCCAATCTTACCCAATTTGAATACACCTGGTTTGTTTACATTTAGTTCCGTTCAAATATTCATATAATTATATTGTCGATTTTAGCACTAAATCATATGAATCAAATAAAACTGGAATGTGCAGGGGTTGTTTACATAATGTTCCGTGCAAATAAGTTAATTAATATTCATATTTTTTAATAATCAAACACAATTGAAATACACGCTGCAGGCTTGCTTACTTTAAGTTCCGTTCAAATATTAATATATATGGTCATTTTTGCATTAAATCATATGAGTGATAAGACTAAAATACGGACGGGTTATATATAGTATTACGTTAAAATGAATTAAATAATATTCATGATTAATAACCAAACACAAATTATCAACATGCGGGATTCTTACACGATTCGAGTGGAAGTCAACCATTGACGTAGATAGTTTATTCCAAAATTAAGAATACGTTTCTATGATATCTTGTATGAACAAAAGAACTGCACGTGGCGCGCGACTTTTATTCATCATTTCCTACAAATATAATATCATTTTAATCTTAGATATTTACAATTGTGAAGATTCTTTTCAACCAAAGCGTGTAAATAAACCAGTAAACACTTCGGTCAATACATAGACTAAAAATTGGGGAAGATATTTATCCTAAAATTCAGAATGCATTTCAATGATATCTTGTATGTACAATAAAACACGAGACGCGCGATGTGCATTTATTCTTTCCTATAAAAAGCAACCAACGTTTTCAAAAATGTTACATTTTCCACCTATGCATATAAACTAAGATATACATATATAGTTCGATATATAACCTATTGATAAACAACGTTTATTTCCAAATTTTAAAAGTGGTTTCAAATACTATGTATGTTGCATGAAAATGCGCAGCGTGCTAGTTGTTTCCAAACGTTCTCATCACATGAGGTCAAAATAATAATATTCTTGTCTTCAACACAATTATAAACACTTCTGCAGTCGAATCTTTTCAAATGACATATCGTGCACGATTTATATGATTTAAAAATTCAATTTAAAAAAGAGAAAAGGCATTTTGTTGACATTTTTTCTCTTCAATTTGTCTATAACGATTTACCGTGAAAAAGTACATAAGATCCGCGATTGGATTCCAAGCATTTCCGTCATAGATATTGACCACGCTGATATCATATTTTTGAAGAAACAAATACATATCCTTAAATATGTTAAATATTCAACCTAAGCATATAAACAAAGACATAGATGTACACTTCGATACATAACCTATTGATGAACAAATTTTATTTTTAAAAAAATAGTATGATTATCAATACTATGTATGTTGCATAAAAATGCGCAGCGCGCTGGTTGTTTACAAACCATTCTTATCATATGAGTTCAAAATATTTTTCAAATTCATGTTTTCAACACATGTAAATTGACTTATACCAACGTCGATCCCGCGACATGAATTTATTTTTTAGTTAGATTATTTTACAACATTTATGCAACCAAAACATTTCAAATATATTACTGCGTATGTGTGTTATTATTATTATCTGGATTATTAGTATATGCACTTAGCACGAAACATGCGTAGCGCACTAGTTGTTAACAGAACTTCACATCATATCAGCTCAAAATAGATTTCAAATTCATGTTTTTATAAACATCCTTGAAGCCGAATCGTTTGAAATGATATATATCACTATGTGCATACGATTTGGACATTCTAAAATATAAGTAACGGCTCGTTGTTTACAATTTTTTCTTATCAATAAGTCTAAAATTTGACAACGAAAAAAGTACACAAAATCTGCGACTGAATACCAAGCATTTTCTTCATAGATTTTGGCCACTCTCATATTATTTTTTTATGAAAAGCAATACACATTTTCAAATGTGTTAAATTTCCACCCTATGCATGTAAACAAAGATATACACATATTGTTAGATACATAACCTATTGATACACAACGTTTATTTCCAATTTGTTTAAAAGTGATTTCAAATACTATGTATGTTGAATGAAAAATGCGCAGCGTGCTAGTTGTTTCCAAACGTTGTTTCTCACCAAATAGGGTCAAAATAATAATTATTCTTGTCTTCAACACACTTATAAACATTTCGGCAGTCGAATCTTTGCAAAAGACATATTGTGCACGATTTGAATAATTTAAAAATTCCAAAATATGAGAAACGGCTTTTTGTTTACATTTTTCTCTTCAATTTGTCTATAACATTATACCGTGAAAAAGTACACAAGATCCGCGACTGGACAACAATCATATCCGTCATAGATCGATATTGATCACAGTTCTGATATTATTTTTTCATGAAAATTAATACACATTAAATTTTGTTAATACATACAGCTTCCGAGTTAACCGAACAAGTTCAAAGATATTCTTGCGCACGTTATACATAATATGAAAATTAATTTCATCATTTAGGATGGCTAGATACTATGTCAACGCGACTCGTGTTTTGAATTTGAACACTTGTAATACGCATATTATTATTGACAGTCAACGCCGTTTATATCAATTAAATTCTTCAAAATCATGTTAAAAAATGCTGTTGATTTTTCTTGAAATCATTATCAAAATTATAAATGCGATACACACGCTTGGTTTGTAAACATTCAAACCAACACACAGTATAGATTACACGCAGAATCTACTGTGTTAGACGTTAACTTCTTTAATTCTATATGTTAGAAATCAAAGTTTCTTTTTAAATCGAAATTTGTTCGTGAAAGGTAACAACGATTCCGCGACAGAAATTCCTTATGTTCTTGGATAGTTTAAATTTGGCGTGTTATTTTCAATTAAATCATGTAAACAAAGATACACACACGTCGATCAATACACAGTCTAATGATAATAACATTTATTTCTAAAATTCAGAATCATTTTAAATACTATGTAAGTTGCATACAAATGCACAACGCGCTATTTTTTTACAAAACATTCGCATCATATGAGCTCAAAATATATTTCTAACGTTTTTTGTTTACATTTTTACTCATCATTTTGTCTATAACACTATACAGTGAAAAATTACACAAGATCAGCGACTGGACATCAATCATTTCCGTCATAGATATTGATCACACCGATATATTTTTTCAAGAAAAAAATCATATCAATGATATCTTGTATATACAATAAAACACGAGACGCGCGACTTGCATTTATTCTTTCCTAATTGTATTATTATTTGAGTCTAATATGTTCATAATTTGCGTAAGACAAGCGTAGCGCATACGTTGTTTACACATTAGTCTCATTTCGTATGAAAATGAATACACGAAACCCAACATATGAATACTTTGGCCGTGTGCTAGGTCAGTTTCATTATTCGCTTAGTTCAGTTCAACTTGATATGTAAATTAATAGTCATAATTAATGATCAAAGACAAATAAATTACACGCGGGATTATTAAACAATTGAAATACACGCTGGTTTGTTTAAAATAATTTCCTTTTAAATATTCACATAAGTATGTATGGTCATTTTTGCACAAAAAAAATATATGAGTGTAATAAAACTGAAATGCGCACGGGTTGTTCTCATAATATTCCGTTCATATAAGTAAATTCATATTCATAATTAATGATCAATCACAATTGAAGTACACACGTGATTCTTATATAGATTATGCCAATCGTACACAATTTTAATAAACCCTGGTTTGTTTACATTTAAGTCCGTTCAAATATTCCAAAATATTCATATATATTGTCGTTATTAGCATTAAATCATGTGAATCAAATAAAACAGAAAAGCGCAGGGGTTGTTTACATAATGTTCCGTACAAATAAGTTAATTAATATTCATGATTGATGACGAAACGCGTTTCACGCTGGTTTGTTTAAGTTCTGTTCAAATAAGGTATTAATATTTATAATTAATATCCAAACTCAAATGAAATGCACGCGGGATTCTTACACAACTGAAATAGATGTCAGCTTAAAATAATCGGGGCAGACAGTTTATTCCAAAATTTAGGATGCATTTCTATGATATCTTGTATGTACAAACATTTAATTCACGAGGCGCGCGACTTGCATTTATTATTTCCTACATGTAAACTATCATTTGAATCTAATAAGTTCATAATTTGCTTAAAACAAACGTAGCGCATACGTTCTTTACACGTTATTCTAATTTCGTGTGAAAATGAAACACGGAACCCAACACATTAATATTTTGGCCTTGTGCAAGGTCTGTTTCATTGTTCGCTACATGCATAATACTCATTTGAATCTATGGATTATATGCGTAGCGCTTGTTGTTTACAAGATATGCTCATCATATCAGCTCATAATATTGTTCACATTCATTTTTTCAACACAGTAAAACTGTTGTAAACATTTTTGCAGCCAAATCTTTTTAAATGAATGATTGTGCACTCTATATATATATATATATATATATATATATATATATATATATATATATATCAATTGAAAATTCTAAAATATGAGTAACGGCTTGTGGTCTAAATATTTTTCTCAATATTCAGTTAAAAACATTGAGTATGAAAAACGGACACAATATACGCGAATTAGATACTTTTTTTCAAGACAGAAATGCACACCATTCGAAACACAGTGTCGGCTTTGTTAACTTGTTGTAAAAGACGTTATTTATTTTTATTTTAGATCTATTAGAAATCAAAGTTTGCATTTAAATAGAAGTCATAATTTATCCGTGTAATACGCTAACAATCCCGCGACATAAATTCTGTTTGTTCTTAGATAATTTGAACATTGATGCAACCTAATCCATTGAAATAAATCATTGCCCACGATATATTTCAAAATTAATATAGGTTAAATTCATAAATTAAGATGTCTAGATAATGAGTAAAAGATACTCGCGGCATGAACTCATGCATCTTACTTATTGATATTGTAAATCAACGCTCTTTTATAGCCTTAAATTCTCTATAATCAAATGATCAATGTGGTATTTTTCACTTAAAATCAATTTTAAAACACTAAATGCAATAAACGCGGTATGTGAACGTTCAATACTTATTCAACCAATACACAGCATTGTAAACAAACATATACACATGTTGTTCCATACATTGTCAATACACAAAGTTTCCGCGATATTTACATGTTGCGTCACGACTTAATGCCTTCATTCCGAGCTGTTTAATTCAAATGCTGTATTTATAAAAGAAGTAATGATCATTTATCCGTGAAATAGGCCAACAAACCCGCGACATAAATTCATTTTGTTCTTAGATATTTTAACATTCATGAAACTGAATCAATTTAAATGAACTATTGCACACGATATATATCCAATATAGGTTAATTTCATCAATTAAGTTGTCTAGATAATCAGTTAAAGAGACTATAAAATTATGCAAAGCGCTCTTATTGTTTACAAATTATTCTCCGGACTTAGGATACCGAGCATTTTTGTCATAGATATTGACCATTTTGATAGTTTTTCAAGAAAAAGAAATCTTACTATTGAATACACAGTGTCCGCTATATAAACATGTTGTGTAAGACGTTAATTTTATCATTTTAGATCTATTAGACACCAAATTGTGATTTCTCCGTGACATGAATTCATTTTGTTCTTCGGTGTACAGTTTTGTGTGTTATTTTCGAACAAAGCATGTAAATAAGCAGCTACACATTTCGTTCAAAACCTACTTTTGCCGTATATTATTTATTGCTAGGCCAGTTTTATTATTCGCTACATGCATAATAATCACTAGAATCCAATAAATTCATAATTTTAGTAAAGGAACATAATGCGTATGTGGTTTAAACATTATTCTCATTTCGTATGAAAAACAAATACTCGCAGCTCATCACGTTGAACTTTGGCAGCGGTTTTCGTCATTTCAATATATATGAACATTAACTTTTGATATGAAGATAAAAATCAAACACTTCTCCGTGAAATACATCAACGAAACCACAATATAAATGCAGTTCATTTTAACCCTAGATATTTATTTGAATTTTTGAAGATTCTTCTCAACCAAAGCATGTAAACAAACCAATACACATTTCGGTCGATACATTGACTATTGGGGAAGATCGTTTATTCCAAAATTTAGAATTCATTTCAATGATATCTTGTATGTACAATACAACATGAGACGAGCTACTTGCATTTATTCTTTCCTACATGTATAATAGCATTTGAGACTAATTAGTTCATAATTTGCGCAAAACAAACGTACCGCATACGTTGTTCAGTTCAACTTGATAAGTTAATTGATAGTCATAATTAATGATCAAAGCCAAATAAATTACACGCGGCATTCTTCCACAGTTGAAATACACGCTGGTTTCTTTAAAACAATTTCCTTTCAAATAGTCATATATGTATGATCATTTTTGCACCAACTCATATGTGTGCAATAAATCTAAAATGCGTACGGGTTGTTCACATAATGTCCCGTTCATATAAATAAATTCATATTCATAATTAATGATCAAACACAATTGAAGTACACATGGGATTCTTATATAGATTATGCCAATCTTGCACAATTTGAATACACCCTGGTTTGTTTACATTTAGTTCCGTTCAAATATTCATATATATGGTCGTTTTTAGCATTAAATCATGTGAATCAAATAAAACTGAAACGCACAGGGGTTGTTTACATAATGTTCCGTGCAAAAGCAACACACATTTTCAAATATGTTAAATTTTCAACCTATGCATATAAACAAATATATACATATATAGTTCGATATATAACCTATTGATAAACAACGTTTATTTCCAAATTTTAAAAGTGATTTCAAATACTATGTATGTTGCATGAAAAAAATGTGCATTTTGTCTATAACATTTTATCGTGAAAAAAGTGAACAAGATCCGCAACTGCACACCATGCATTTTCGTAAAAGATTTTGGTAACTCTGATATTATTTAATATGAAAGCAATATTTGGCATAAATATGCGCAGCGCGCTAGTTGTTTCCAAAACGTTAATAATTATAGCTCAAATTGATAATTATTCTTGTCTTCAACACAATTATAAACATTTCTGCAGTCGAATCTTTTCAAATGACATATCGTGCACGATTTATATAATTAAAATATTCAAAAATATGAGAAACGGCTTTTTGTTTACATTTTTACTCTTCAGTTTGTCTATAACATTATACCGTGAAAAAAGTACACAAGATCCGCGACTGGACACCAATTATTTCCGTCATAGATACCGATCAATCTGATATTATTTTTTTCAAGAAAAGCAATACACATTTGTTAATACATATACCTTTCGAGTGATCAATTAGTTGTGTTTGCCATTATTTTGTTATTTCGATCTGTTACAAATCAAACTTTGTATTTGAAATAAATCATAATTTGTCCGTCAAATACGCCATCAATCCCGCGACATGAATTAATTTTGTTATTTTATATTTACTTTTATGTAACCGAATAAGATCAAATATATTCTTGCGCACGTTATACATCATTTGAAAATTAATTTAATAATTTCTAAGGATGGCTATATTTTATATAAACGCGACTCGTGTTTTGAACCCTTGTAATATACATGAAAGAAGTATTCATTTATCCGTGAAGTATGCAAAGAACGAATTATTGTCCGGACCTAGGATACCCAACATTTTTCTCATAAATATTGACCATTTTGATAGTTTTTGCAAGAAAACGTATGAACACTATTCAATTCAATGCAACTTGATAAGACAATTAATAGTCTTAATTAATGATCAAAGACGAATGAATTACACGCGAAATTCTTAAACAATTGAAATACACGCCGGTTTGTTTAAAATAATTACCTTTCAAATATTCATGTATGTATGGTCATTTTTGCACTAAATTATATGAGCGTAATAAAACTGAAATGCGTACGGGTTGTTCACATAATGTCCCGTTCATATAAGTAAATTCATATTCATAATTTAGTAATCATCAAGCATGATTGAAGCATACACGGGATTCTTTTATAGATTATGCCAATCTTACACAATTTGATAACACCCTGGTTTGTTTACATTTAGTTCCCTTCAAATATTCATATATATTGTCGTTTTTAACATTAAATCATGTGAATCAAATAAAACAGAAATGCACAATGGTTGTTTTAATATAATGTTCCGTGCAAATAGGTTAATTAATATTCATAATTAATAACCAAACACATTTGAAATACACGCTGCAGGTTCAAATATTAATATAATAATTATATGGTCATTTTTGCATTAAATCATATGACTAATATAAAACTAAAATGTGCACGGGTTATATACTAGTACATAGTATTACGTTAAAATGAATTAAATAATAATCATGATTAATAACCAAACACAAATGAACTACATGCGGGATTCTTACACAACTGTAATACGAGTCAACTATTGCGGGGTAGATAGTTTATTCCAAAATAAAGAATGCATTTCTATGATATCTTGTATGTACAAAAAAAACTGCACTTGGCTCGCGACTTGTATTTATCATTTCCTACAAGTATAATATCACTTATATCACTTTAATCTTAGATATTTACAATTGTGAAGATCCTTTTTACCCAAAGTATGTAAACAAACAAATACACATTTCGGTCGATACATTGACTGTTGGGAAGATAGTTTATTCCAAAATTTAGAATGCATTGCAATGATATATTGTATGTACAATAAAACACGAGACACGAGACTTGCATTAATTCTTTCCTACATGTATACTATCATTTGAGTCTAATATAGTAGCGCATACGTTGTTTACACGTTATTCTCATTTCGTATGGAAATGAATAAACGAAACCCAGCATATCAATACTTTGGCCGTGTGCTAGGTCAGTTTCATTATTCCCTAAGTTCAGTTTAACTTGATCAGTCAATTAATAGTTATAATTGTCAAAGACAAATGAATTATACACGGCATTCTTAATCAATTGAAATACACGCTGGTTTGTTTAAAATAATTACCTTTCAAATATTCATATATGTATGGTCATTTTTTTTGCACTAAATTATATGAGCGTATTAAAACTGAAATGCGTACGGGTTGTTCACATAATGTCCCGTTTATATAAGTAAATTCATATTCATAATTTAGTAATCAAACATGATTGAAGCATACACGGGATTCTTATATAGATTATGACAATCTTACACAATTTAAATACATTCTGGTTTGTTTACATTTAGTTCCGTTCAAATATTCATATAAATTATCGTTTTTAGCATTAAATCATGTGAATCCAAAATAACAGAAAAGCGCAGGGGTTGTTTCCATAATGTATGGTGTTAATAAGTTAATTAATATTCATAATTAACCAAACACAATGGTCATTTTGCATTAAATCATATGAGCGATATAAAACAAAAATGCGCACGTATTGTATACAAAGAGGTACATAAGATCCGCAAAATAAGTATCATACATTTTCATAAGTAATAGATACAGTACGAGTTTTTCTTCAAAAGTCGCTTAGACAAACAACACATTTGTAAATGGTTGTTTGTCTACGCGAACCGTCTTCTTAGTGCCTGTAAGAAGACATTTTTGAAGAAAATACGAGTACGTGTATCTGACTTATACGACGATAAAGGATTATGTCCACGTGAAAGTTGAGTTATTGAAAAGTGTCTTTTTACAAACGTTAGAGGACACTTTTTGAATAGCTTTGCTGGGGGTATAGTCGTATAAGTATATATTGCCATTTTGATATTTTATTCATGCAACCAATATACATAAGGAATACACGCAGATTCACGGTGATATTCACTAACATATTATTACGTTAATTTCCTTATTCCATATATATATATATGAATTTGTCAACCGATTCATGTAAACAAAGGGATACACATATCGTTCGATACATAGTATATTGATAAACAACGTTTACTTCAAAATTAGAATAATTTTAAATGCTATGTATACTTTGCATAAAATATGCACAGCGCTAGTTATTTACAAGATATTCTCATCGTATCAGCTCATAATATTGTTTACATTCATTTTTTCAACACAGTTGTACACATTTCTGCAACCAAATCTTTTTTACGAATGATTGTGCACGCTATATATCAATTGATGATTCTAAAATATTAGTAACGGCTAGTGATCTAAATATTTTTCTCATTATTAAGTTAAAAATCTTAAGTACGAAAAAAACGGACACAATATCCGCGAATTAGATACCAAGCATTTTCGTCATAGATAATGACCATTTTGATAGTTCTTCAAGAAAACAAATGCACACTATTCAATACACAGTGTCGTCTATGTTAACTTGTTGTAAAAGACGTTAATTTCTTCATTTTCGATCTGTTGGAAATCAAATTTTGCATTTAAAAAGAAGTCATAATTTATCCGTGTAATACGCTAACAATCCCGCGAATTCAGTTTGAACATTGGTGCAATCTAATCTATTAAAATAGATTATTGCGCACGATATATAAAAAATATAGGTTTATTTCATCAATTAATATAATAATCTCAGAGAGAATTGAGGTTATACTGTGTGTCATCAATTGAATCACCTCATATAATCATGTCATAAGCGAACAATAAACTAATAATTACATATTTCGTTTATAGTCAACCCGATAATTATATTACTTCGTTGTAAAAATAATTCAATATCGTCAACGAATAAGGCAAAAATGATGGTGAATTTGACTTGCCTTCGCGTAAGCCCACTGCGAATAAGTCCGAATACTGATTACAAAATTTCATACTTGATTTTACAATATTATACATGCTTCGAAACATTTTTAAAAGTTTGTATCTAGACCCTGTTTGTACAATTTAAACCACAGGGCATCACGATGCACTTAATCAAATGCCTTGTTTAGGTCAACAAACGCACAAATTAATCGTCTTCTTTTGTCATTCAATCAATGATCTATCAAATTTTGCGAAACTTAAATCGTATCTACTGTAATGTGCTTTAAAAAAAAACCGAACTGAGCATCGGATAAAACATTTTGATTATTGTACTTAGTTTCCTACTCGCGCGTCTAGAATACCTGTAAATATTTTCCCAAGATTGCTTAATAAAGTTATATGTTGATGACCATCAATGTCAACAAGTATCTTTTTTATGCGTAATATCGTCATTTTATGGTTTAGATACTTCTTATAAAGTTCCTAGGATTGTTGTATATTGCTCTTCAGTCGGATGTTATTTGAACCACGTACACTTACAACAAATATCATACAGGGGTATTCCCGTGATTCCCATGATTTGGAAGTGTACTTCGGTATATTCTGGTAAATAGGGGGAGGGGGTATTCTGGTAAAACGTGGGGCCGTTGATAACTTTATTTTAACTATTCATTTTAACACAACTTTTGTAGAGGGATTCTGTAATAATCATCGTTTATTTCAAAACAAATGAATTGCTGTTTATCTATGATTTTAAGGTCAGATAGCTCAACTGGATAAAGCAACCCAGACCAGTAATTGGCTATGGGGAGATTCGGGTTCGAATCCCGATCTGACTTTCATGGGTAACCGTTGGCAGTTTCAAAATTGGGAACTTATTTTGTAAAGCAAACTGTTGGACTTACAAGGGACCAGCATAATTACTTCAAATTCAAGCTGAACAGTGCTAATAAAAATGTTTAACTAAAAGTACAATAATTTATATATAAAATTCATTAGGCCAAAAGGCCCATGTTGATATAACAATATTACATGCATCAAAATATATAAACGTGACAATGACATTGGTGCAAATAAAAAGCTTTTACAAATAAAGTACATAGTAATGACAAAAGAGTAAGGACATATTGATACGCATGTTTTATAAACAAAGGTGGATAACTGATGAAAGCTTTCAGATATTAATTAACTATGTGTGGAGTGATGGACAAATGTATACATAAACAAAGAATATATTTTAGAAGCTTCTTTTAATTCAGTTTCACTTTATTCACAAAATCGGCAATTAAAAAGATATAAAACTACGGCTTTTATAAATCATAAATCATTTTGCTTGGACTCCGTATATTCCGTGGTTGTTTCACCTAACCTTTGCTCCTGGACCAGCACTATCCTGTGTTGACCCGACACATGTTCCACATGTGGATGATACCTTTGTTGATAGATGACATTTCGTCTAATTATAACCTTCCACGACAGGGGATCAAACTCTGATCACACGGCTACCATTAAGCTGCTGCGGAGCCGAATTTAGTGCACTAAATTATATGCGTGGAGTAAAATCTTGTAAGATGATAAATAAGTGTTGAAGATACAATAATACATGAACTTGTTTTTCGAGAGACTTCGTTTGTTGTCAAAGTTATAGGTCTCATAAATACAAATGTAGTATGTATTACAAATGTACATGCTAATTCTTTGCCCGGTTTAGCCTCATTCGACGTAAGGTATTATTGTTTAAACATACATAGATTTTCAAGTGAAATCTATTAAACGCACTTAGGCCCAAGTATATGTCCCCCCCCCCCCACTAGCATCATTCAGAATGTCTGCATATACATCATTATTGGTCAAGCTACGCACCTGGAGGTATTGCATTCGCATTCGTGTATAATCTTACGACTTGAAACCGGCGTACACATTTCATTTACTATAAAAAGAGAATGCGTACTTGTTCATAAATATACAAATTTGCGTAGCATATGATTCAAAATAGTTATGATTAATAGTGTGGTATATAATTACGGCTTGAAACCGTACACACATTTCGTATACTATAGAAAGAGAATGTGTACTTATAGTACACAAATATACATATCTACTTGAGACTAATTATAATTCTATTTTCTTATTTTCACAAATGGATAAAGCCCCGTGCTAGGCAGTACGACCCGCGTCCGTGGTCGAGTGGGTAAAGATCGCTGACTTTAAATCACTGTAACGTCTCATTGATATATAGAGGGTCATGGTATGTCTCTTTATGTGAAAATTCAGGCAGTTGCTTACGGAGGGTCGGACCTCTAGTACTTGGACACATAATTGTCGTTCCTTGAAAGAAACAGTAATTAAGTTCAAGAACTGTCCATCTCATGTGACTCTGACTGTTGAAATGGGGGTGTAAAACTCAAATAAACAAACAAGCAAATTGCAATGTCGACTCATTTCCTATTAAACTTAACAGAGCATAACAGAATCTTATTTTTAATAATTGACTTTATTAATAATTATATACAATAATTCAAATATGTCAACTTACAATATTACACAAATACATGCATACAACACATGGCAATAAGTACATATGCACCTGTTGATATTTTATCGACCGGGAGTGTGAGGGGTGAACATACGCGGGACTTTAGACAGCAGACCATTTCCGACAGGCGGGACTTTGATAAACTTTTTTATACACTTTGACAGGGTTTTACATCCATGTCGCATTTCATACACCAAGTATGCTAGATATGGTGATTATTTAGACGAATACAGTTAAATTGTCTCTAGGGTGGGGATTCAAAATTTTAGAAATGTCAATTAAATTCCTCTGGGTCAGCCCGCCGCCCCCCTCGGGCGGGCAAAATATTGACAGGGGCAATATTTAAGAGGGCTAAAAGGGAATAGTGGAGAAAAGACACTTAATAATAAATTATAATTACGATTCTTAGCAAATAATGTTCAAGTTGATAAAAAAGAAAAGTGATAAGCAGTTTTGGTACAAACAATCAATAGGCTGCTGAAATATGATTTCATCAGTTACTTACCATGATTATAGTAAGTGTACAATACAGTCCATTACTAAATACATTGATAGTGTATTTTATGCGTAAACTCTTTGACTGTTGACAAATTTTGATTGGTTTATTTTTAACTTTCTTTGTCATTTTTTAGCTAAGACAACCGATGATCTTAACGGGCAGAGACATTGTGAATGACTCATGTTTCGGGAGCTTTCAGCGCTTTGATTTTAGTCATTCATACTTGTCTCCTTTGTAGAGACCATGGTCAGCAAGCGTCCAGAACTACGGGATGTTCTCGCATGTTGATGTAAATTATATTCCTGTTTATGAACTACTACATGTATACCTCGTATGTGTTGATTCTTGTTGATAAAATGTGATGCACATAACGATGCAATATAATTGTTGACTGTTTTTATCTGTTTTGAAAGTGCTAGTTATTTGAATGTCATATGTTTTCGCGAATTTGCGATCTTTATGTCCTCGTATTTAGCTTGAATCAAGGTTATTCTAATTTATAAGTTCGTATTACCTGTGACGAAAGGGATATACAAGTATTGTATGATCAAACAAATCAATAAATTTCTGGGTATCCAGGAGTGATGGTGTGTACACAAAAATTCTGAATGCTAGTGGCGATAATTTTTTATGTATTCCGGGCCATGTAGGTTTTGTGCAATGCTGATATTTGTACAGAAGGAGTCTAAGACCTCACCAAGAAATAATCTGATGATTTGACTTATCAACAGACATTACATTGCGTACATTTCTGGTCTTCTTCAGGAGATATCCTAGGTACAGTCATTTAGCTGTTTACAGGGTTTTTTCTCCTGGCCTAAATACGGTGACTTCCCAATTGTAAAAAAGCTGTATTTTTCCCAATTTTAGGCAAGACACTCCCAAAAATGCAATGCTTTTCAAACTCAGTAGTCTAACCTTCTCAAAATTTGGCCAAATATCGCGCTTGGATTTCCCAAAATGAAAGGCTAAGGCCCTTCCCAATTTTTGGAAAACAGGCCCTGGTTTACCGGTGTAAATCGAATACCGGTGCAGTTAACGAATATCTGTATCATACACTTATGCACAACATGTGTCATCAGCAGAAACAGAGATGAAATGTCATTTTGAGGGTTAGTATGCATTAAAATTAGTTGTAACTTTAAGTGGACTGACTTTTTCATTATCTTTTTTTTCTTACTTCTTTGCAGAGTATATGGAAAAAGTATGTAACAATGTTAATTTTGGTAACGATGGATTCAGAAAATTGCTGGCTGGAACATGGGCTACATGAAAAACTAGAAACATTTAAACTTTCAATGAAAAATACGACTTACCTTCTAACTTGTGGGCACCGCCATTTTTCTAGACCTAGCTGTGGTATCAATCATTATCAAACGGTGACTATATATCATGTGATTATAGGCTGTGTAGACCCAAACAATTACCATGATAAAAATATTGAAACAGCACTAGTAAGTATGAACATGTTGTAGATTTGAAATCCATGTCTTGTGAAGATGTTTTATTTTCCTTCATGTATTGTGTTGTGATTGTCTCTACTTGTGTTTGTATTATTATTATTATAATATCCCATCAGTAATAATTACATGTATTATCATTCATTTTCTGCCACTTATGAGTGCAGCAACTGACCATCTCATGGTTCAGCTCGCTGTACATATTGAGAGAGAAACACTTTCATTTAATATGCACCCTTCACAGGTATAGATGTTATTTATTTTTCATATTGATTCATCGTGCATTTTTTCTCATTATATTTGATAATGTCTGTTTGTTTATTGTAAACTTCTCTTATATTCATATATTTGGAAAATGTCATTTATTTATTAAATACAAGCAGTTGTCTGTACGTATTGAGAGGGGAAACATTTTCATTTTATTTGCACCCTTTACAGGGCATATAAAACTACCCACAGAAGAGACCTACAACAAACAGCAGAAAAAATCCTTCAAATATCTTCATCCCTAAAAGTAAATACTTATGCTAGGTCCCCACTGTCTTATAATCTACTAAGAACGCCACGATTGGTCATCATTGAATGAAATTACAGGTTTGGATATGAAGTAATCCAAGTTAATACATAATTCAGATACGATTTGTTGGGCTACTGCTACTCGTTCACGATTTGACAGCTTCGTGTGTCACGATCTGTTATAGTTTGGCTTCATATTCAGATGTGGCCACATACATTTTGATGGGATGGTTTTAATTTTGGTCTAGATCTGACATGATCACCACAGTTGGGATTCCAAGTGATGCGCTCCATAACGATATAATATGATTGTCTATCAGTGTATAATCACGATCAGAATCATTGGTTATCACGAATTAAGTTACAACTGGTCCCAGACTGGTATATATACTTCCCGACTGAGTATGGACATCACTGTTTCTTCAACTTTTAGAGTACAGTACAACCCTCAACAGTTAATAATGACTGATGATGACCAAGATCGGTCTCCAATCACCACGATTTGGTAACCCAATGGAATACGAATTGTCGTGCTTTGTGATGATCCAATATGATCTGTTGCATTTTGCAATGATCAAATACAACCTGATACGCTTATCCAGATTGATAATTGATCTTGTTAATTGTAGACATTTTTGAACGGTAAACAGATAAAACAATCTGCGATAAACACGATTACCATGAATGACCTGAAGATCTAATAAGCTCTGATAGGACCAACACCATTGGACCACAATTAACATCACAATTTCAGTTGTGATGCGAATCGTGATTGTGGGAACCTAGCATTAGTGAAGTGGGGATGAAGCCCCACTGCACATACATGTTAAATTGATGTGTGGCTAGGTCAATTAAATATTTAAACACTTGTGGCTTTTACCAAGTATGAACCTGCAGGGTCTAAATTGACTCTGCCTTGGGGTAACTTGATTATTACATACATAGTCTCTTACTAGTATATGATTTGTTATTAAATCTCTTGTCGGAAACAATAAGTCATTGAGCTATGATATTTGGTGTGAAGCATTTGGCCTAGCTGTACATCCTAGGTCAAAGGTAATTAATTAGGTTTTTGTTTGTGTCAGCTCAATAACTTTGTCAAACATGGATGGATTTCAGAAATACTTGGCAGAAATTTAACAAACATGTGACAGTATGTCATAAAAAAGAACAAGTTAAAACTGCCTCTTAAAAGTTCAAATCTTCAAGTTATATCCAATAACAATTCTGAAAAACTTAAACATTCAGTGTTAAAAGTGGCATGTGGGGGTATTTGTCACAGCAAGGAGTCACTGAATAAGTTTCAATATCTGGAACATTATGCTGTTCATATTATATTTATTCTTACATGCAATAAGAAGTACTCATTCATTATATTAGTTCTCTTAACTTGCTGTGCATAATTTTTAGTTTCAGATGAGGTCACAGATCATATGACTTCTGTCTTTCAAGTACATATCAATCAATCTTATTTGATAAAGAAAAAGGTAAGTCTACATGCAGTATATACAGATATTAACATTTTTCTAAATTTCAACAAGGTCAACAACTTTTACAATATTTTCAAAGCATGCTGTTCAGAGGAGGAGGAAGCTCACATTTAGGGTGGTTTAGGTTTAGTGAAATACTTGATTTGGTCAGTGAAAAAAAGTCAGGGAATATTTTTAGTCATATTTGCTTGCAACCCTGGTTCCAAATCACTAAACATTTACCATAGAATTTGTATGAATCCTGAGAGTTATTTATGAAAGGAGTTATAATCTATGAATGCCTGTTGAACCTTGTTAGACTAGATGTTGTACTAGCTTTTTCCCTCATATAAATCGTGTATAATATTTATGTATTAAAACTTAAAATTTTACATACTTGTAAAATTACATATTTAAGTTGAACTAATATTTTAAAATTTGCTGAACTTCTGTCTTTTTTTTAAAACATGTATTTACACATGTATTTTTAAGAAACTGAACATTTATATTTTATGTAACCAAATATTTGTTTTTGTTATGTGTGAAATGTTGGACATATTGTCTTATATCTCTCAAATAAAATGTATCTATCTATAATTATATGTTCAATTTATTATATTATTTCAGTATTTGGTCTTCATTGTTAATACAGCCATGGTAATGCTGAAATGAAAGAGACTTACCCCGGCGAGAACTTCATGAATAAATTCATGAACTAGTTCATGAACGAATTCATGAACTAGTTCATGAAGGAAAAATGGCCATTTCATGAACAAAAAGTTCATGAACAAATTCATGAACTGATTCATGAACAAATTCATGAACTGGTTCATGAACAAATTCATGAATTAGTTCATGAAGGAAAAATGGCCACTTCATGAACAAAAAGTTCATGAACAAATTCATGAAATGGTTCATGAATCACTTTGTGAAATGATGCATGAACAAAAAATTTATAAAGTTTGTCAAATCTAAATTTCAAACCTAAAGTAATTGATGAAAAAACTTGTGAATTTCCTCACTGAATACTGATCCTCTTTGAGATTTGAGGAACATGCCTCTGTAGCTAGTATGCACAATCACAAATAAAATATACTGTACTGATCAGCTTTTAAAATAAACAAAATAAATTCACACAATATATGAGACTTTATCATAGATTTCAAAAAAGTTTCCTTTCCATAGATGCAATTCTTGCTAACCACATTTTTCAGTTTTTTGAGTTTTATGGTCCAAACCTGGCTTTGGTGTATCCATCAGACTTGACAGTACGCTTGCCGGTTTGTAAATTTGACTGAATTTTACCCTTGGTAGTAAACCATTAAAACAGTGTTTCTGATGCTGTAAAATAGTATGCATTTTTCAGCAAAACTGAATGATCGCGCATAAATTTTCCACATCTAAGGGCTTAAGGGCCCATCCACAACCACTCCCAAAAAAACTGAATACTAAGACAATAAGGAAGATCTTCCATACAATAACCAAGCAAACAAAAGACCAAAACTATGACTTTCGATCTCCAAGCGTGACCTTGATATTGAAGCTACAGCCATGGGAGTTGTGTATGACACATCATCTAATGATGGTTAACATTTGTGGTAAGTTATTACAAAATCTTCCAATGAATGAAGTTACAGAATGGACACGATTTCGGACAGACAGACTAAAGTGACTCCTACAATTAGCCCCCACTATTTTAGTGGGGGTATAATTAAGTTTATAATATTGTATTCTTCAAAACTACATTGTCTTCATAATGAAAGCATAAAAACAAAATTATTGTGAAAAAAATAGTTTGTTTATTTGTTTCATCGGGTTTTACGCCATTTTCAACAATATTTCAGTCATGTCGTAGCGGGCAGTTATCCTAACCAACTTTCCTGGACTTCATTAATAGGCCTTAACCAGTACTAACCACATTCTATCCGTAAGCTTCTGCCAAGCTACCCCACATAATTTAGAGGTCACAGGAGGACAATTTAGCATAGGATGTAATATCTTCAGTCAAATTTGTCACGGACAGTGTGAGCCTTGCCTGGGGTTCGAACTCACAACCTTTTCATCATCAGACAAATGCTCTAACCACTGAGCTAGCCAGGCGGGCGAACAAAAATAGACTTTAACAAGAAGTGTTTGAAACATGGATGCTCCTAATGGTCAACTGGACAGCAAGGCCTTGGCCTATTTAACTCAAAAATCAATAGGGGCCATCTACATGTGATGACCACCCACCCAACCAAAACTAAAAGAGGTTAGGCCAAATAGTTATTGATCAGACAAGGTTTTTGTACTGAAGGTCTGGTCACTGTGGCCTTGACCTTTGATGTACTGACCTCAAAATCATTATTGGGTTATCTACATGTGAACTGTGATGACCAACCTCACAACCAAATCTAAAGAGCTAAGGCCAAATCGTTCTCTAGTTATAACCGACATGTGCAAAACAATATACCCCCTTTTCTTTTAAAGGCGGCATAATTTAATTATAACAAGAAGCTTCCAGAATGTTAGCGCTAAGTATAATATTCATTGATAGAAACAAATTTCAGAATTACCATATTAATGATAAAAATTGTGACATAAAAAACTTATTTAAAACATATTCTAAATTCTACATGTATACAAATAGGGTCATAGTATTGACAAATGAAATTATATTGAAACTGAAACTAGCAGTTCATCAATGGTTTAAAAGAAATGCAAATGTAAATCAGTTCCAACATTCATGCAATACACTATAACTATATTCCCAGAATGTTAATACTCGCATGATGGCATCATGCATTACACTTCCATATTATGTCAGTAATTCAGGATGGATACTGTAACACTTGCTGAATATTTAGCTTTTTCCAAGGTTTCATTTTTTCTAGAGCCAGTGCAGCCTATTTGCCTGGAGACCAGAATTTTTTCTCATTCCTGTTTTACTTAAAAACTTCATCCATGGTGAGAAGTCAGAAAGTTAGGTACACATGTGCTTCTTGTGCTCATTTAATCACTTTCATCTAGTATCGGAGAGCATTCTAACAAACTACCACAGTGTTATCTATAGTTTCTTTAGGCTTTGAAAACTTTTTCATCTTAGAGAGCTCTGCTGAACCATTCAGTTCCAAGGCCATGTTGCTGCTGAAATTGACAAATGTATTCAAGTGAATTTTCACTACTGGACTGGTAAATAATACCTATAGTATACTTGAGTAATGACTAATGTAGTCCGAGTGCTAAGTCTATTTTGTAAATTTTGATGTTAGCTTTTAGAAAAAATACTCTTCTGTATTACAATGTTCCACACAAGCTGGGACATAATATTTAAAATAGTAATTTCATTAGATGAGAGTAAAAAAATGTAACGAATTAATACAGATTACGCGACATGTATGAAAATAAATGTCACATGTTTTCGCGATTTTAAAGCAATTCAACAAGTTGGCATCATTGCGTTGTGGGGATAAAATTATACAATCTGTGCATTGATATTAAGAAAATATTGACATAAGTGACAAACAAAAGCCTTATTCAAATGCTAAAATTTATTTAGAATGGACAACTGACTCACTCAGAATTCTGTTCAGGTCACGGCTCGTCTTTTCTTTTCAAACCACTGGAACACAATTTCTTATCAATAGACGAAATCTTCACTTTTAGAAACAATTTTACACTTCAGTTCCACAGTGCCATTCTAAAATATCTTCACTTGGCAGAAGAATATACAAATTCTAATACTGCCCGCAACCTTCTCCGTGTGCCATATTGTCCTTGAATTAAGTCTGTATCATCCAGATGTTTGTGATTACGTCATCCAGACGTTTGATTACGTCAGCACTCCAGCATGTACATTAATATTCAATTAGGCTACCTAAATCGGGTTAACATTGAACAAACATGAAAGCAAGTCATATTTATTCCCAGAATGTTTCAAAACAGGTCAGTATAAAATAATTTGTCAGTGGCGAAATCGTTCTCAAGCATTTTCGTACCTCATTACGAAATAAACATCTGTATTTTCTAGAATTTTTTTTTTAATCTGGTTAGAAAATACAACGCCTAGTGCTTGGACATTTTGTTTGTAGCATTGTCTAGTGGACCTATACTAAGTTTGTTCAAATTATGGCACTGGGATCAACATTAATTGGTACCACCAAGGTATAAAAATTTACATCTAGGCTTATGGAACCCTTGTTAAGTAATTTGATTTCTTACCAGACTGTTTCCTGTGTATATCCCTTGTAATGCCATTAGTCAGTTTGTTCTGATATATCAGAAAATAGAAGTTGTGAAATATTTCAGGTGCAGAATGACTGATGTCATTTTAGATAACGATTTCTTGCCATTGTGTTTCCAGTGTATGCCTATATCAATTTGATATTCATGAATGTTTTTGACAATTCATGAATATGTATTTGATATTCATGAACTTTTTTACAATTCATGAACTTGTTCATGAAGTGCTTCATGTTCATGAATAAATTCTCAAACTTCATGAACTTTATTGTTCATGAATTTCTAATTCATGAATATGTATTTGATATTCATGAACTTTTTTACAATTCATGAACATATTCATGAAGTTCTTGAAGTTCATGAATTAATTCATGAACTTCATGAACCTTTTTCGCAGGGGTAGGAAAGGATTGACAGGTTATTGTTTCACCATATTTCCCATCCTAGCTGTCTCTAAGATAATGTGCTGCTTATGTTGCTTTCTGAGTCTGATTTTCTTGGACAAGTTTTCTTCAATGACTCTATTAATGTAAGTTACTCCTGCTATTGGTTGCACTTCCATTGATTTTGACAATATACAGAATCTGATACATTTGAAATGTGAAATACAATCTGCCTCATTAAATAAGTTATTTGTTATTTGTAAATTATACAGTGCATGCATCATTTATGTAACTGACAGAATTGTATGTTTTTCTGTGACTTGATTAACCATCTACATAATGGAAGTGTATAAAGTTATATATATCTGACCATCCAATTATATGCAGAATAATTGTTTGGATATGGTTAGAATAATACTCAAGTAGCTAAATTTTAAAAATGAATATTGAAGTCTTCATAAGAAATTATACCTAGCATTGAAAGGGAGATAACTCGAAAATTGAAAATCAACAAAATTAAAATGTATAATGATACATTGATACTGTAGATATTGTTATTTATAGATGAAGAAATTGGCTGCGCTGCCTTTTGATTAGGTGTTCAGAAATGATAATTTAATACAGGAATCTCACAGGAATTAATGATTTTTAGGTATTTTGGTATGATAACTATAACAATATAAAAAAAATATTTTTCAGGTGACCAAAATCAACTGTAGACAACAAGTTTGCCTAACTTTGCTATCCCTGAGACTTTCATTAAATTGAGGAAACCATTGCTTCATTGAAGCTACTGTTGCCACATCACCATCAACTGTTATCATGAAGCAAAATTACAGAGGTTGGCCAATATTTGAGTTTTATTATACAAATGTTGTAATTATGTAGAAAACTTACACTAAAGTTGGTTATGCTTGACTAAAAAATTATAGTTTATCAGCTCTCAGGCTTTTTAAACATGGTATACGTTTTATATACATAACTTCCTTAATTTGCAGTTTTTGTACTGTTGTTTGCATCAATCTTTACTATCTGCTAACTAAATGAAAATAAGATTTATGTGCTAATAATTATACTAATTAAGAATACTGCAACTATCATGTGAAACATTTAGTTTACAGTATGCCCTTGTTGCTATAATTTATAAACTTTTACCAAAATATAAACATAAAAGAATAACTTGACTTTTTTTATTTGAAGTATATATATAGTCAAATAAAAGTTCATTTAAAACTGAAATAAAGATAGTTCAAAACTGATTTTCACTTTATATCTTTATTTCTCACTTTTTAGTTAAGTATAGTTTATTCTTTATAAATTGCAGACATGCCCCATAAAAAACTCTATGATATGGAGAGTTACAGACAAGATTCATTACACTGGTGGATGACTTTGGGCCTCCAGTAAAAATTGCTATATTTGGAAAAGAAGCTGAGGGATGATGCTATGTTGGTGATGTTATAAAAATTACAGAATTAATGTTTATCCTTAAAAAAGGGACAATCTCTATCTACAATAAAAAGAAGCCAAAAAAAGAGGTAGAGTTTGTTCACTATTGCTTCTGATATTTCTACAAGTAATTTTGTATTAAAGAAATATGAGAAGTTTTTTAACAAATAAAGGGCCCAAAACAAGCATTTCCGTAATGAATTTTCTAATACAGTAAAACCCTGATTATCCAAAGTCGTCAGGACCGAAAAATTACTTCAGATAATCTGGGGTTTCGGATAATCCAGAGTAAGGGAAATCTAGACAATAGTATGAAAACAATAAAAGGAGATCACTCCCATATACATGGCGTACACGTATTGATGTATAAACAACAAAAAATGAAATAAAAATACATAAGATATACATGTGTATGTTTAACGTAAAAACATATGTATGAGTACCATTTGGTTTGTACCATTATTAATTCATCAAATTCCTGAGGATGCCAAAGTGAAACTATGAATACAAATGGTAGCACATGTCATTTTGCAAAGCACATTAATCCATCTATAAAATGAAATCATGAAATGAAATATACGAGGGGTGTCCCTGAAGTTTGTGGACTTTTTCCGTTTCTCGTTTATTTGTCGGTAGATTTGGCTTTTTTTATACAAAATAAAGTTTAAATATATTTAAACCTAAATCCAACAATGTTTTTAAAATTCTTCTTATGTTGCCAAGACGTGTTTCCATAGGAACCGATGAAGTAGATGCACGGGAAAATCGTGTCCGTTGTACAAAACGGTGTAGTTATTTAATGCGCCGGTCACTCAAAATGCAGTTGATCATTAGTATTTAAATGGCACAAACGATTTAAAGAAGGTCAGGAGTCGATAGAAGATGATAAACGTTGTGGACGATTTCCAAGTGTTAGGTCGACATTGGTAACGAAGTTTAAAGACTTGATTAATGAAGACAGGCGATTTAGAGAACGGAATTTATGAAAAAAGGTAATGCAAGGTGGGTGCCGAAGCTGTTGCGGACGATCAAAAGGCCCAACGCGTGTCATGTTCTGAAGAGTTTATGGATCGTTACGAGGCCGAAGGAGATGCATTTCTCGATTGCATCGTCACACAGGTTGATACATATGGTCATGGCATTATGATCTCGAAACAAAGGCACAATCATCCGAGTGGAAGACACCACCAAAGAAAGCCCGTATCACCATGTCTGGCAGCAAACACATGTGTTTTTCATGGATAGACCTGGGATGCTTCTCATTCACCAGGTGCCCGAATGACAGACTGTAAACGCCGCCTACTATTCAAAGGAAAGCATGTTTATAAGTAACAGATATCTATATTTTACTTATTGATATTTAATTATCACAGTACAGATGTTTAATAATATGCAATCTAAGTTGTAGGTAAGTTAATTACAGGTTAAACATTTTTTATTCTTATGTCGGTACAAAATGTCTATTTTCAGATTCTATGCAGAGACCTGATGCATGCACTAACTTAAGGAAGAAGAGACCGGATGTTAATCCAGAAGGCATTTATAATCCTGCACAAGATAACGCACAGGACTATACATCATCTGCCACACAGCTTAAGATCGATATTCTCGGATTTCAAAGATTGAGACATCCGCCTTACAGTCCTGACTTGGCTCCCATGGATTTTCATGTGTTTTCGGAAGTTAAGTCCCAAATACGTGGTGTACACTTTAGCAGTGCAGATGAGCTTGTGCACGAGACCCAGAGAAAAGTGTCATTATTCGACCCCCAATGGTACAGAGACACTTACAGCAAGTGGGTAACGTGTCATATGAAGTGCATAAGAACAGATGGGGACTATATTGAAAAGGTTTGATGAGCGATTCAGCATGATGTCAAAATTGACGTCAGAAGACTGTGCTGCGTGCGGTAAGTGACCTTGTAAAAACTTTTGTAAAAATATATGTCTAATGTGTATCTTCGTGATTTTTTATCACTATAGGCTTAGGATACATTAAATTTATGACGGAAACGATAATTTTGTCTCTAACTTATACATTTTTTGAGTTATTACTCAAGTCCATAAACTTCTGGGGCACCCCTTGTACACATAATATACAAAATTGTTCACAGTGGCTTGATAATTATCACTTAGAATGATTCTGTACCAGGTTAAGTAGATTATACTGTCTTGTCTTGCACCAATACCACTTGCTAGAATGCTTTGATACTTATACAGTTGTTGCGTATGATCATTCTCAGTCCACCTGTATCAAGAAATCACACTTTGACCTTGACCTTTAACTAAATTGGGCTTAGAATGATTCTGTACCAGGTTAAGTAGATTTTGCCGTTTCGTCTAGCACCAATACTGCTTGCTAGAATACTTCTACAGTTGTTGCTTATGACCATTATCAATCCACCCATAATTATCAAATACCTACTTTGACCTTGACATTGTTCAAATTGGCTATTGCTTCACAAGCATGCCACCGGGGGCATATGCGTTTATTGAATGCAGCGTCTTGTTTTTTGGTTAATCTGCCCGTGAAGATAAATATTTTACCCATAGATTATTGCGAGTGCTTTTGAATAAGTAACTTACTGATATGTTAGTTACTAAAAATCTTTTTTGTTGATTGTACTATTTAATAAACAATATTTGTCACTTTTGCCTATGAAATAATTCCTAATTCCAACTGTCTGTTGCAGTTCCATCTCAGTGAAAAAAGTTGCAGTGTCAATAGACATTGTGCTGTAATCTGAGGATCCTGACTTTAAAGAGGAAAATTGTGTGAGTGGTGAGCAGTTTGAAGTCATTGAAGTGCAATCTGTGTACTTCTACAAAAGCTGTGACAACCATGGTACCTATTATGGTGCACATTTTTGCCTATTTGCTTGTCAAAAAGTAATATTATACAATACTGTTTTCCTTTTTGATTATATTTCATGCCTTTTAAACATTTGAATAATTATGTAATGCTAAATATTTAAGGAGATTTAATAATTCTTAATCTTGTTTTTTTCAAATGCAGCATACTAAAACGACTGGTTATTCATTAAGAAATATTCTAGGGTTTTCAATAAACACTTACTTTGTTAAACTTTTGCAACATGGTCCATTTTATGAAAACACTTCATTATCTATGAGGGTTGTCCTTTAAGTATGTAGACTTTTCTCGTAACTCTGGTATTTTTCAATATTTTGAATCCTAATTTCTGTGACGTATATTTATATAAACTCTTCCTTGAGGTGTGGTGCAGATTTGATTAAAATACAAAGAACATGAATAAAGTTGCACTGTGTTTAATAACATCACCAACACCCACCCAGCGCACAGCATAACGTCTCATACATGTAGGAGGCTTTCCCTAGATCAGCAAACTATATTTAGTTATTTGCATTTTGCTCTGCCTATAAACTCAAGTTTCATTGAATAAAGTATGATTTCTTATCTTATTTAAAAATGGAAATAATGTTTTTGTTATTGCAGGTTCTCAAGTTTTCTACTTTAACTTGCTGCATGAGGCAGGTGAACAGTGTAACTTCCATACTGCATGAGACAGGTGAACAGTGTAACTTCCATACTGCATGAGGCAGGTGAACAGTGTAACTTCCATACTGCATGAGGCAGGTGAACAGTGTAACTTCCATACTGCATGAGACAGGTGAACAGTGTAACTTCCATACTGCATGAGACAGGTGAACAGTGTAACTTCCATACTGCATGAGGCAGGTGAACAGTGTAACTTCCATACTGCATGAGACAGGTGAACAGTATAACTTCCATACTGCATGAGACAGGTGAACAGTGTAACTTCCATACTGCATGAGACAGGTGAACAGTGTAACTTCCATACTGCATGAGACAGGTGAACAGTGTAACTTCCATACTGCATGAGACAGGTGAACAGTGTAACTTCCATACTGCATGAGACAGGTGAACAGTATAACTTCCATACTGCATGAGGCAGGTGAACAGTGTAACTTCCATACTGCATGAGGCAGGTGAACAGTGTAACTTCCATACTGCATGAGGCAGGTGAACAGTGTAACTTCCATGCTGCATGACCACTTTATGTTCAGTTTTGGTGAGTCCAGTATGAAACGTCATGTGATCAACTAATCTGGACAGAATAGAATAACACAGTGATTGGGTACTTGCGAATTTAACTTACATGTATTTTGTTATTAATTATGCAGAATATTGCTAATACTTCACAATAAATTGGAAATTGTGTAATAAATCTATAGAAAAGCAAAAATTAAAACAATGCAAGTAACTTGTTACCAAATTGGAAGTTTGTACATACCATTGGTGGAATACAAATACTTCTCAGCTTGCAGAATATGATTTGAGAAATGTCATTTCAGTAAAACCTTGACTATCCAAAATCTAATGGTCCAAAATATTATTTTTGATAATCCATGTTTTAGTAAAAAAATCTAAGAAAAAAGGCAGATCACTCCAAAAAATCATGACCTGCTTCATTTGAAGGGGATGTATAAAAAGAAAGCATGAAATGAAATATGCATGTGATATTGTAAGCACACTTTGAAATAAATAAATAAAATCCTCACTGAAAATACATTTCAGATAACACTAAGTTTTCAGATAATCCAAGTTCAGTTAAAACATTTTACACTGAACTTGAATGATCCATTAACTTCAGTTTAAACACTAGTGATTAATTTATATATGATTTTTCTTGCTCAGATTTCCAATGTCAAACAATAAGGATGTACAATATGTGTGTTATGGCATATGGAGAATGATGAATGATCGGCATTGTAGCATTCAGTTCAACATGATGGAAGCTGGCCATGCAAAGCTCTGGCACTTTGGCCTATTGAAGGTATGATTTCCATAAATATGCTCAAAGAACTGTATGATATTTGACGATGCTTGTCCATCTGTGTGTCCTCTTACTAGCATCTTGTTTGGAAAATACTTTATTTATTTTTATACAACCGGGTTTTCACTTATGTGAAACTTGGTTATTACTCACAGATTGGACAATGCAGGTGGGTGAGTGGGTGGGCATCGGACAAGACATGTGGTTTCCTGTCAGTGATTTATAATCAATCTTTGAATGTAGCATCCGTGCATGAAAGCCATCTTGAGAATGTATTTGTTATTTGGATTCAGAATTCTCTAATGTTTTTACCAAGCTTGTAGACAAATATATCAATTTTTCAGGCATTTATATGATTATTGGAGATCTAAAGTATGATATTTGTTGTAACAAGTAAAGTAACATAGAGAATATTGTGCTGAATCATTACCTTTTTGAGCCTTCTCTTTTAGTTTAATGTTTTAACAGCTTTAGTATTAGAACTACATTTGTATATAAAATTTTACTGGTATTAATGATTGCCAAAACATTATATCAACAGTAATTGATAATACCATTCCTAAGTTTGAGAAATAAAAAGTTTAATTCAGAAGTTTTAAAAATGCTGATACAGGTGCACTGATTATTGACTTTTCTAAACTTAAGACTGCCTTAGATACCAATATGGACCAGGACATTGATATTATTTATGATAATTTTGGAAATAGTAAATATTATGACAAACATGCACCAGTAAAAAGATGTTTACTATCGATTATCTTCATCAACAGATTGATTCAATATGTGAAATATAAATGTCAAGTGTTGGAATTCATACCTGACATACTCTGTATATTACAAAATAACATGCTGTATGCCTATTTACATATATCAATATGACAGCAGTGGTAACAAACTTTGATTAAATATGTCTACTGCACAGTGCTACATCGAAACAACAAATATACATCAAACATGATAAATAATACTATAACCTTAGAAAACCAGTTGAGTATACACTGGCAAAGACATAAGAAAACATCCCCCGAACAGATGTATTAACTTGAATGTGCTAGCTGTCAATTTTCTAGTTTTGTATCAAAAACTTTCATTGGTTACAAATGTATGTCAAAAGCAATGTTAAGAGAGCACGCTGAAAAAAAACATATAATTTTTTCTGCTATTCTAATCTTTTACAGATTCCACATGTGAGATCAACTAAAGCTGGTAAGAACTCCTTCAGATATGCAGCCCCTGTACTCTCCTCTAGAGAAGCCTTTCAAAAATGTAACAGCTTCAGACAGATTATAAATATAATGTTTGTAAATTTATATAAACTTAAACCAACTTATCAACCGCAACCTGATATTATTGGATATATATTGATTGTTAAAAGTATAAATAAAAAGATAGTGAAGTACATTTTTTGCATGTGTAAATATGCAGGAGAATATACGTTCAAATATTGTAAAATTATCAGTAATTTAATGAAATTATTGTATGCAAAATTTCATAAATTTCTGCCTCATAATTTCAGAGAAATTCCTGTTTACGCATATATATATTGTTTGTGCATATATAACATAACTTTTTATACTGAGTACAGGCATTGCATTACATGTATGTATGTTCCAAAACTTTCTATTTTAGTTTTTGCATGAATGTATGTTATTACATTTCAGTTGCTTAATATGTGAAACAATTTTGCTGATCTTTAAAGGGAGACAATTCAATTTTTCATGCATTGTCCAGGTACATGTATATATATATATTGCTTATTCTAGTTGTATAATTGGCTCAAAAGTTCTTACATAGATAGGTAATACATACATTATGTTGTGCTGTTGTTTCTCTTACCTAAATGAAATAAATATTACCTTATCTATCTTATCAAGTACCTTTCATGGAAACCTTGCTAGGGATTGTATTTGGGGTCTGTCGAGTTATTTCAAGCAGACATACTAAAGATAGAAAATCAGTTTTTGCATTTATGAAACATTGTGCATAAGTGGCTTACATAGACACCAAGCATTTTGGGCTGATGGATCACTTTTAACAAACTGGCTTCCAAAGAAATTTCATGTAATTCATTAGGGCGAAGTGGGGATCCTTATAGACATTTTTATTTTTTTAGTTTGTCAAAACTGCAGTTACCTATAGCTGTGTTGACATACTTACTATACAGTAGTTAATGTATGATTTTCATTTATAATCAATGCATAAAATCCTTGGCATTAATTTGTATAAGCTTGCACTCAACACAGCAATTTAACTCTGCCTCCTTTACTAGGCAGGTACTGGAAACTAAACCACTGCATGTAGCTTTTAAGTACTGCGGTATCATTTATTTTCTAAATTTACAGTCTGTTGTAAAATTATTTGGTAAAGCCTTGAAAACCTGGTTCCATGGTATTGCTGCATTTTTTGTTCAGTCCTAAGTTTGATTGAGTATATATCACATAGCTTTTTATACTGAGTAGCATTACATGTATGTATGTTCCAAAACTTTCTTTTTTAGTTTTTGCATGAATGTATGTTAATTATTACATTTTAATTGTGTCATTGCATAGATATGCTTATGTGTATGAAACAATTTTGCTGATCCAAGGGAGACAATTCAATTTTTCATGCAATGACTAAGTTTATATATATTATAACAAAAAATATAACATCTGTAAAATGACAAATGCACATTCAAGTACATACAGTCTATAAGCAATATAACATGTATTAACTAGAGATTGTCACAGAGGAATATCTATATTAGATAAATTGATAAAACAATAAATTTGGTGTCATCAGCTGATCCTTGATCAAGTAAAAATAATTTTAAGATTTATGCATGAGTATAAAACTACATGTAGTATTAAGTGATATAGATAAGAGTCTATTACAGAAAATATCCATTTCATCTAATCCAATCAGTATTGAAATGATATATTATGTTAGCACAGTACCTCCCGAGTCCCTTCTCCTTTTGCCGGGTGCCTGGCTGATATGGACTTACAGTGACCATGATTTAACCAGCTCATCAATCGACCGCATCAGTCCTAACCCAGTCTCCAGTGGGGTTCTAAAGGTCGATCTCTCGCTCTAAAGGTGGACTCCCCAACCACTTGGCCAGGGTTGTGGTATATGCGCGAGTATTCATTGAAAAAGAATTATTGTTTCATTTGTGAACTCATATACATGTACTTTCATAAAACAAGTATAAATAAAAAAACTGTTTGTTAATTATTTTTTAATTATTATCATTTATGTAACATCATGTTTGCATGCAATAGTTAACCTCCTTGCAATATACAGACAGTACAGAATTTATTGTTTTCCAACCAGTACTTCGTACAGAAATGGATTATTGGAAGCCATTGATTATCCAAATAATTTGATCAGGACCCAATAAATTTGAATAATCGGGGTTACTGTATTTGTGTAATTAAGTAATTATGTAGTATTGTATTCTTGTTGTTTTTAAGTGTAAAACGAAGCTACACTTTCATACACTAGGTATAAAACAACCGACCAAAGCCTCACTATTACCTGGTACTCAGCTTCTGTCGAACAGTATGAATGCATGAACATACAGATGTCTTCAGTTGGACACAACCACTCATCTAATGCCACAAATATGGGCATGTTGAAGATCATGGAAATGATATTTATTTTGATGGTTTAAATCAAATTATACCATATATATCATTAGTATGGCTAGTGTAATTTTACATATACATCTAGTATAAGTACAGTACAACCTCTGTAGAGCAACATCCTGTGGGAGCTGCAAATAATGACCGTTGTTTAGAGGTTGTTGCTCTGCAGAGGTTAATTTGTGGTAAATATCAGCTTAGGGAAATTTTGAATGTGTTGTTATAGAGGTTGTTGCTCTACAGAGAGCCGCTCTGGAGAGGTTGTATTGTATATATGAATTTATAATTTATACAAAAAGTAAAGCAGATAATTTAATTGTTACTGATAACAATTGATTTCAGAAATTTCTGTGACAATAACTGCGTTATGTATTATTTCAGATGAAAGCTTACATAGAGTAGAGATAACATTTCCACCCTGTTGGTCACAGAGTTTATGAGACATAAACAGAAGTTAAATCAGCTTGTATTGGTTTTTACAGTAGTTACAAAGTTGAAATATCACTGTGAGAAAAGAGAATGTCTGATCCATAGAGGTAAATCTTGTTTGATTGTCACAAAATATGCATTAAATCACAAAATTTTGAGTATAAAATCTAACATAATTTAATAGTAAACAAGAGTTGAAAACAACACACTGTTATTTAGTAGATTGGGGTATAAGGCAGTGATTTTAGATAACTAAAGATTGACCTATTGTTGCCAAACTTGGCACATCGCAAGTTGTTAAGTGACCTAGCTTTGGAAATTATTTGATGATTCTGGAATAAAGGTCATTACTCCAAATAATTATACCCCCCAGATATGAAATATATAGGGGCTATTTAGGATTCTTGCTTGATGGTCGGTGTCCATGCGTCTGTAGACACAATTTCTCTGGACAATTTCAGGAATTCAGTGAAACTTCACAGAAGTGATCTGTAGTAAGCCTAGTTGTGCATGCTTTATAGCCCTTTGTCTTTTTATACATTATATACAATAGGCAAATTTTGTTGTTTTTATACAGTGTATAATTATACAATATATCAGCAACTACTCATTGGAATTTAGTGAAACCTCTTAGAAGTGATGAGTAGTTTGCCAAGTCGTGCAATTTTTGTCCAGAATAGGTTTTGTCCAAGTCAATTTTAATGAGTTATGGCCCTTTGTTCCATTTTATATAATGTATATATTAGAAATTGGTCAGGATATTGCTAAGCAACTATTTGAAGGTATTAAAAAATGAAAGTGTTATAATTCCCTTTGTAAAATGTAACAATAACTGTGTTAAGGCAGCATCTGGGGGTATTGACATCACCTTTAGTGATAGCTCTGCTATGGTTTATAATTTCCAGTCTATAAATTGTTGAAACCTTAATGTTGTGCCATTGTTAACTGATAGACCTGTGGAGAGGATTATTTCGTGTAACTGAGTTTGTCAATAAGTTTTCTCTAACGATAAAATTTGCATTTCTTTTAATATGCATTCATAGAATTGTGCTGCATGTGTAAATGTAATATATGTACTAACTTCTCCATTGCAATGCTTTAGGTTGATTTGTTCTATGCTTCAAAAGCAAATTTTTATTGAAATCCCTGTGCTTTAATTTCATTTTGTTATGTGATGTAAACCTGCTTTATTATCTTGAATTTTATGTGACCCGACTCTGTGGTTGAGTGGTTAAGTTAGATGACCTCAAGTCAATGTAACTCTTATTGATTAATAATAATAATAAAGACTTTATTTTACGAGGACACTTATTTGACAATACAATAAACAATCAATCTTCCATAATATCCTCAAACTGATTGTCATGGGTTTGAGCCCAGCTACAGACCATGTCTTTTTATGTGAGAAAGTAGGCAGTAGCTTACGTAGGATAGGATAGTACTGGTTCATCCCAGGAACGATAGTTAGGTGAACTGTCTGCCTCATGATCCTCACTGTTGAAAGGGGGCATTAAACTTGATACAAACAAACTTACAATTTATTGCTGTACATATTCTAAAATTATTACTGTATGATTTTTCAGTTGTTGGTTGACAGTGCCAAAACACAGATAGGAGCTTCTGAATGCAACAATATTAAGTGGATTTGACTCCAAAAATACTGATACTTTATACTACTCATCAAGTCATAGGTATACACAAGCCAAATGCTAGTGATACATTGGATATAAAAGAGTGTCCTGGAAGAAATTTTAGTTTGCAAGATACGTTTCTAAATGTAATTTGAATGACTCATTATGGTAGATGATTAGATTTTCCTGTTGTCATAGAAGTGATTCATTGTACTGAAACTTTGGAATTATTCATTCATGTGTGTCTTGTTTTGTGGATTATTTAACTTTGTTCCATAAACAATATCCTGATCATTCATCATACAAACAAGAGGATAATTATTATTTGTGATATTTTCACTGACATTGTGTTCATAATGATTCATGTATGTATGTTTCTGGTTATATGCTCATCAAATATAGGGTTATTTAAAAAAAAGAAATTATTTTACTTGAAGTGCGCGCAAAGGTAAAAAAGTGGGACAGTGGAATCAAGGATACAGAACTTAACAATAGAACTGAACAGAAACTTTATTAAGACTTGAGCATAACAGCTCATCGTCATAACATTTCTTATGTATACATACAATTATGCAAACATGCTTTTACAATAAATGTAAGAATACATCAATCAACAATTGTGACTAGATTTCATAATTTTAAAAACAAGAGATGATACTGGCCTATAAGATGACAAATACTGCTACATGAATGAGCCTTTTATAAAGTTCTCAATAATCACTTAAATTCACAAATGGAATTAAAGCTATTGATCTGATGAGGAATTTTCGTCAAATTTTAAATAAAAAAGGGGTCATTACAGTGTAAAAATTTATTTGACCAGTGCCTAAATCAAACTTGACCTGCACAAGTGTGAATTAACAAAGTAAATAGAAAAACAGACAGACAATGCAATTACTATATTGTATATATATGCATCCCCACTAAGGACATGGAAGAAATTTTTCTAAATCATCATAGTTGAATGGTACATACCGGTAAATGTAATGTATGCAGAAACATATTGTAATACTGTATTTAAAATTAAAAAAAAAACTGTTAATAGCTGTTTCTGAAATTCTAATGCCAGCTAGAAAACCCTGATGATTACTATTAGGGTTTTCTGGTATGAGTATTTCAGAAACTGAGAGGTACATTTAATAACAGAACAAACTGAAGTCATTTATTTTGCCCTTGAAGGGGCCCTCATTGCCCTTGAAGGGGCCCTCAAACATCCACGTTTGTTCCTCAAGGATTGCTTGATCTCTGCAGTTGACTGACGTTTGAATCGTACACACGACACACTGTATACTGTAAAACAAAAATCCTAAATGTAATTTAATAAATGTAATTTTTTATTTTTTTTTAAATTTGTACCTATTTGTTTCATTATACAAGCCTGTGCATTATTCTGTTTGAAGAGATGATACATTTGTTATGTTTCTATATCTGGTACAGTATTATATGGACCCATTGTATAAGTGCTATATTTGTCACAGGGTCAAGCGTTCAGACATCATCAGTGTCATGGCTGTGCTGTCCTAATTTAGCAAGACAATTTGTATGCTAATTCCAAATTGCATCTTTCTTCAACATTGATGACATCACTGACCATGTTTATTTATTCGGGTTTTTTTTACAACCCGTTTAACAGCTATGACCCAGTCAGTTATATCCCTATTCTTTTTTGAATATTTTTCATGGTTATTTATATATTACGCCCAGTGTAAAGCACTGATTCATACCTCGCCCCTTTTCCTGTGATTTTCTAGACACAGTGCTTGGCTCGGTAGTTTGGACAGACATTATTACCTGGATTGTGCTGTCATTAAGTGTTAATAGTATTGACACTAAACAGAACAACCTAGGAACAGCATATTCTGACTTGAGAGAAAATAATTAATACTAAACAAAATAACTTTTTATAACTGAAAGGCACATGGGATTAAAATGTCAGATCCAATTTTAGACTTTCAGTAGTTTCTAGCTGCTAGCTGGCCCCTTTTTCATTCTACCATATATGTGTTTGCTCACCTATTATAGCATCAACAATAGTCTTGTTTAAGGCATTCAGCCCATTTGATCCAGACAGGTTTGACACCTTCTGTACATCTGGGCTGAAAAAAAAACATCCACCAGAAGCCTTGCAAGTCCAGACATTGATTTGGTAGATTCAGTGGTAAGTTTAAGCTGGTTCTCATACAAATATACAAAACTTCCTCGGACTAGCTCAACCATCTGCAAGTGAGAATAGAGGAACATCATGGTGACACAATATGTAAGCATATTCCGGTTAGCTATATATTTCACCTTGACAGGTGAGGTGTTGTATTGCACATTTTTAGCATTCAGCTAAGTTTTTCAAGACCTCAAAGTTCAATTACCAATTTGTTTTTGATGTGCATTCCTGAAGCTGTTTGTAAAGACTACTTTATGGAACAGAAAAAATAGATATTGATAACAGTGTCCACTTTAAAGAGGTCAAAACAATAATGGTCTGACTCTAGATTAAAATGATTTTTGAAGACAGGTTTCTTAGCATTTTAATGGTCTTTGTTTGCAGTTGGGCTTTAACAAAGGTTTGACCGTACAGCCACAAAAAAAGTGAGCCGTTTTCTCTGAATTCTTAACAATATCCTTTATTGAATTGATTTTGGCTTTTGATATATCAACTATCATTTGCACCTGCATTTATAGTATTAGTAAGTCTTCATTCATAAATTCTAACCTTGTTTTCTCTAGCAACATTTTGATCCGGAATTATTCAAAGTTTTAGCTGATTGTCAAGACTGCTAGCATCCAGACCTTCATTAGTAACTGACTGGTTCTGATTGGCCATTTTTGTCTCCAGAGTGTTGCATTTGGATTGCAAATCTGAAGCAAAAAATGATATTGTTATCAGGAGGTAGAAATTTATCACAAACATTTTTTTGAATATTTTATAACAATCCATTTTGGTTGATTGTTAAAATGAATCTGGGAAAACCTGTACTGGTGCTCAAGTCAGAACTCTAAGAGGGCTTAAAAGCAAGTGACAGTCATGTGCAACATTCAAGATGGCTGGTGGCCATGAAAAATCTAACAAAAAGTCTACCTGTTTAACCAGAGTTTTTTCTATCTTCATTGGGAAGAGGCCTTATATATATAGCCTGTTGGGAAGAATTATCACTAAAATGCTAATTTGGGAAATAAAATAGCTGGTGCAAGTTTGGATATATGGGAAAACTGCATGATTTGAAAGAAATTTTCAACTATTATATAATAGGCCTCTGTTACAGAAGGTGAAAAATCACTGTCAACATCGAAAAGTAAGGCAAATGAATATATATCTGAAAAGGACGTCATTTCTAAATTAAATGGATAATAAAGTATAGTTACATGCACTGTTATTCAGTCTGGTCTGCTTCCTGTTTGCTGCCTCAAGTGTTCCTATCTTTTCCCTCATCTTCTCTTACTCAGACTTTAATTTCCTACATTCCTCCTGTTTACATGGGGACGTTGCTCTGTGTTGTCTGGGCACTTTAACAGGCACATTGACCAGAGGAGCAAGAATTTTGTAAGATGCATCATCTGAGTCCATGTCACTGCTATCACTGTTTATGAATTCAGGTGTCAGAAAACACTTTTGATGGTGATCTAGTACAGGTGGTGTGATGGTCTATTCTGGTGTACTGGTATCTAGGGGCAATTCTTACAACTAAAGAAATTCTGGGTGCTAGCATCAATAGTTTCTGAAGTAAAAAGCATAAAAAAGATGTACACTTTGAACAATTGAAATCAAGCAATGGTCATTACAAAAAACTTTAATATATATTTGTTGACTGTTAATTCATTATATAAAGGCTTCTTTATAGTGCAAATTTCAATCATTAAAAACCTTTAATAATTAATTTCATAATTATGGTCTTTACATATTCCAGTTCCAATCCTCACATCTGAGTAATTCTAGCTGGTCATTTAGGATCCTGTTGTTACATGACTTGTATAGTAAAGATGTGGTCAGATTTTCAGTGAATACAAACTTTTGAAAATGTAGCAGCTGTACTTCAGCAAGATAGTTTCACAAACCAATAATGAACTTACCAGCACTAGCAGTTTGTACAACCATGGATTGTGGACAAGCACTCACATCATTTTTTTGCTTTCCAAGCTGTACAGTTTCTGTCAAATTAAGTACATTGATATGATGTACATAATTTAGGAATACAAAAAAAAACTTTTTTCAAATAAAAGCTGGTCACAATATCCAGTCATTATTTTATTTTCAAAGGTAACTGAAATAGCTAATCTCAAATTTGTTTTGTTTGACTTTACTCACTTTTTCAGTTTAGCATTCCTTGGAAAGACCAGTACTGGCTCTTCCTAGGTGAACTGTCCGTCTTAAATGACTCTGAATATTGAAAACAGACGTAAAATTCAACAAACAGACAAACAAAACTTATAATTGAGCGACAATGGGAAATGCAAATATATATGTAAATATATAAAACAAGAGGGCCAAGATGACCCTAGGTCGCTCTTGTACATTTTCGATATTTTAATATGAAGTCCTCCAACCGACACCACGAAACTTTGAACAATTATCAGTCAGAATGTAAACAACACATATGCAAAATATAAATGTGTCGGGTGTGAGACTTCATATTTAAATTTCGTTGAACAGTACTAGATGATGCTGATGGATCGTAGTGTGTGGTATGGTACTTTCATATTCGATTTTTTATTCTATCATTGTAGATAGAGATTGTCCCTTGTTGTATGGATAGACATTAATTCTGTAATTTTTTCAACATAACCAACATAGTTTTGTCCCACAGCTTTATTTCCAAATAATGAATGTTTTACTGGAGGCCCAAAATCATCTACCAGTCGAATGAATCTTGTTTGTAATTCACCACTTCATAAGGAGATGTCTGCAAAATGTAAAGAATAAACTACAGTCAATCTTGTATTAAGAGATCACCCAAGGGAAAGACCAAAAGCGGTCTCTTAATGAAACAGTCTCTTAATACAAAACCTGAAGTTGCATGTTATTTAACTGCGACATTATATTGATCGACTCAGGTCAGTGTTTCATGTTCCAGTATTTTGTACATTTATGTGTATTATTTTATGCATGACACTTTGTGAATAGATGATCAAATGTGTTTAAGATAATATTAATTGCAATAATGAAAAAATCCAGATTGTTTTAAATATTTTATTTTGTTACTTGGCATTATCACAACATGCATAAAAGTACATATCATGATCATTTCTTAAACAATATGTGACTTTAACTTAATTGTTCATTGATCTCTGATCTGCAGTAAAGAAACCTATACAGTATATCATGCAAGTTCACTAAACTGTCAAACCATTCATGAATCATCACAACACATAAATTGCGTACATGTACATAAGATCATTAAGAATTTCTTTAAAAAAAAGCTGTGGTCTTCACTTAATTGTTTAATATTCGATCTCTTATATTGCACTGCAGTAAAAACATAACTTCCAAGTTCATTTAACTGTCTTTTAAAAACGTTTTATGCATCATCACAACATGTACTTAAGATCATTTCTTAAAAAATTCAGTTATCTTAACTCGTTTCGTATCGACCTCCAATCTGCTGTTAAGAAACATTTCTTGCAAGCCCATTATATTGTCCAACCATTTCTCATTTCCTCTACGTAAAGCTAACACTTTCATTTTATCCAACATGCAATGAGCATCACTCATTGAAATCAACTCCTCATAAACATTACTTTCATCTTCATCCTCCTCAACATCATCTAGTTCATCACCAGTTTTAGTTCTTTCAAAACTTCATTAGCCGGTAGACTCCAGTCAATATTATCACACAAATTATCACAAACAGCCAAATTGGCATCAATGGTTGCAAGTTCCTGACAATTACATCCAAAGAGATCATGGGCCGTCTTTATGACATACAAGGGTATATCATCATTATCATTCACAAATTATTTTCACATTCATCATCACTTGTATCACATTCTAAAACTGACTTATCTGAATCAATACATAACATATCATTTGAGAAACCACACTTAAATTGGCAAAGCACTTTTCAATTGTTGACTGTTCTATCTTGTTCCAAGCACCATTTAACCAGTAAATGGCATCAAGAATGGATATCTCTCTTAATATGGTTGAGCCAACTTCATCATTCCTCTCCATTCTGTTCAAAATGTACTGAAGTTGTCTTTTCCTGTATTTCAGTTTCATGGTTTGAATCATAAATGCCTTGGTCCATAGGCTGAGACAAGTCAGTGGTATTGGGTTGGAGAAACACTGACTTAATGTTTTTAAATAACACTTTCGGATGAGAGGGAGCATTGTCCAAAAATAACAGAATGTGACGTCCTTGTCTTCTCATTTGGCGATCTACAGAGTTAAGCCACTCAGTCATTAATTCACTGGTCATCCAGGCCTTTTTATTATTACGATAAATCACAGGCAGCTTCCCTATCTTAATTTTACTGAAACATCTGGGACGGGCTGAATTTCCTATCACAAGGGGCTTTAGTTTCTCTCCAGTCATACTGGCATATAGGGAAATTGTCAATCTTTATTTGGATCTTTTTCCTCCATCAAGTTCTTCACCTAATAAGTATAAAAGTTTAACTTTCTGAGATAATGTTAAATAAATGTTACATTACAAAGTTACAAAGAAAACGATGGGCTTTTTGCTTTAAAACAAGAAAAAGAAATCTTTGATCATCAGGTAATACCCATCCATCTTCATACAAAACAATAAATGAAATAAATCATGTGTGACATACATGTTAAAATATTTAAAATGTCTACTCGTATTGCCTGTTAAGCATAGTATCGAAAACATCTACAGGTACAAATTTATACAATCAGTCGCTTCAATATTGACATATTCATAAATTGTGACGTCATCTGCATGTGTCATTCAATTGTGTTTATCTCCTAACAGAGTTGTCGTTCGTTGCTCTCGCTTTACTTTGTGAATGTTATGAACCTATTGTACGACAGTCCTATCGCCATGTGTATAAACTGGCACAATTCACGAATAAAAGAAAAAACCTAAATTACCTTTGAAATGATATGATTTCCTAGTGGTATCTCTAAAGAATAGACCCGTCTCATCCATATTAAAAATATCCATTGGGTTATATCCTTCACAGACAGTTGGAACTTTACTTTTCCAGCTTTCAACACAACTTTACTAACATCCCCACATTCACCCGACATAGTTCCTAGTACAATATTATGGTGTTTCAAAAAGGAAGCTAGCCAGCCCGTCGATGCCTTAAACATTGTATTTCCTATCTCACCAGCAAATTTGAGAGCTTGTTGCAAAATTAATGGACCAGAAACAGGTAAATTCCATTTGGTAGCATCCTTAAACCAGTCAAACACAAGATCGTTAACATAATGTTACCGGTTAATCTACGTGCATGTTTCCTATCCCCTGACACATTGTTTTCAAAGTCATTTAGCACTTCCACTTTCCTTTTTAGAATGTTTTGAATCTGGGTTTTACCAACCCCCATTTCATCAGCAATTTGGCGAGCACTTGATGTTGGACACCTGAAACATAATTTTAATATGGTTATAGTTATTATACCAAAATGCCTTAAAATCAATCTTTACTTAAAGACAATTGTTAATAAATTATTATTCATGAATTCCTTATCATTAATCAGGACTCACTTTCTTCATCTATTTAAAACAATACCTTCGTCAGTAAATAATGATTCTTAACTCATCAATCAATGAATCATTATTCCTAATACTAATTTACTTTTAATTTTGTTGATTTTTTAATTTTTGAGTTATCTCCCTTCCATTGCTAGGTGTATTAACTGCTTATGAAAATAGGTTGATTCCAATATTCTGACATTTTTAAAATTTAGCTACTTTGGTTATGATTTCTTATCACATCTAAACAATAATTCTGCATATAATATAGCTTTATACACTTTCATGATGTAGATGGTTATTCATACATCACACATCTATTTGTTACATAAATGATGCACTGTATAATTTACAAAGAACAAATAACTTGTTTATTGAGACAGATTGTATTTCAAATCATCAAATGTATCTGTGTATTGTCAAAATTAAAAGAAATACAACCAAAAATAAATGACAATAATTGAGTAATTCAAGAAAACTTGTCCAAGAAATTCAGACTCAGATAGCAACCTGAGCAGCACATTATTTTAGGGACTGCTTTGATGGAAAATATGGTGACACAAAAACCTGCAGAATGATCCTTTCCAAATTTTCTTCCATTTAAGCATTGGCTGTATTAACAATGAAGTCCAAGAACTGAAAGAATAAAACAAGTAATACATAATTATAGACAGATTTCATTTGAATGATAAGACAACATGTCCAACATTTAACACATAACAGAGACAAATATTTGGTTATATACACAAAATAAAAATGATCAATTCTTTAACAAGAGGACAAAAATTACCCTATTTCGCTCACCTGAGAACAACTATACTATAATTACTACCAGGTATTAAAGTTTTAATCTCGTATAACCCGCTTCTACATGGATTTAGAAAATTCAAAACAGCCACTGATGATATGCAATTTTCATCATCAGCCAAATCTAATTTCATTCCTTTTAAGGTATCTGGCGTGGATGTGAGGTCAAATCAAGTTTCACCAATTTATAGATTTAAAAACTAAACCATAATTATATACTAAAATAAACCCACTATATAAAGTGCATTGCAAGTGATTCGAAACAAATATTACATTTGATTGGTCTTCTATAAACCAATATCGCACGTAATTTTTGATTTTTTGAACAACGATAACTACTCTGTATTTAGGAATATATTACAAATAGCCTTAAAATCACTAAAATGTATAATGCAGGGAATCGTGCCTCAGTTTTTTGACAATGTCCTCGGTTCGTTAGATACTTGACTTTAAAGAAATTCCGTACCCAAACCCCGCTGTTTATTACGTAATACGCCATAGATAAACTAGAAGCCCAAGGGCAACATGTCGAGCCCCTGTTTAGCCAGCTTGTGATCTTGACCTTTGGACTACAAGTATGGGTGATATTCATGACACATCATTTCATTGAAGTAAACTTTTATACCAATTTTTTTTAAAATCCTTGAATGCAAAGAGAAGTTACAGCCCAGACAAGGAAAATATATTTAACCGAATGTGTAATCTTGACCTTTGACCTATGAAAATCTGGGTGTTGCCCAAGACACATGGTCTCATTGTATTATGGCAAGTCATTTTCAAATAATTCAATGCATAAGGGAGACACAGCCCTGACAAGGTGTATAATGATTATTTTTTATGTTTGACCTCTAAGTGTGACCTTGACCTTTGAGCTAGAGACCTGGATCTTATGCACTGCACACCGTCTCATGGTGTTTAACAATTATGCCAAGTTATCTTAAAAAGTTTCTATGCATAAGGGAGATACAGCCCGGACAAGGTCTATAATGCTCATTTTTGACGTTTGACCTCTAAGTGTGACCTTGACCTTTAAGCTAGAGACCTGGATTTTGCGCACTGCACACCGTCTCATGGTGTTTAACAATAATGCCAAGTTATCTTAAAAAGTTTCTATGAATAAGGGAGATACAGCCCGGACAAGGTCTATAATGCTCATTTTTGACGTTTGACCTCTAAGTGTGACCTTGACCTTTGAGCTAGAGACCTGGATTTTGCGCACTGCACACCGTCTCATGGTGTCACTCACTCACTACAGTGTTACATAAATGATGCACTGTATAATTTACAAAGAACAAATAACTTGTTTATTGAGACAGATTGTATTTCAAATGTATCTGTTTATTGTCAAAATTAAAAGAAATGCAACCAAAAATAAATGACAATAATTGAGTAATTCAAGAAAACTTGTCCAGGAAAATCAGACTCATATATATAGCAACCTGAGCAGCACATTATCTTAGGGACATGACTGTAGCTATGATGGGAAATATGGTGAAACAAAAACCTGCAGATCCTTTCCGAATTCTTTCATTTCAGCATTGCCATGGCTGTATTAACAATGAAGTCCAAGAACTGAAATAATAAAACAAGTAATTCTTAGTTATAGATTATAGATGTTTTATTTGAATAATAAGACAACATGTCCAACATTTCACACATAACAGAAACAAACATTTTGATTATATATACACAAAATATAAATGTTCAGTTCTTTGACAAGAGGGCAAAGATGACCCTATCATGGTGACAAGGGTTTACGCTTACTGTCAGTGCGCAACACCGTTTTTTTATCATTCTGAGTGCAATAACATATACTGCCATGGCAGTCAAAACAAAGGAAATTTCATTAAAACATAAAGGTAAAACCCCTATTTTATAGACAATATTTATTTCTGTGAAATAACTCATCATTGCACTGAACATCTGCATGTTTCATGATTATTAATAACAAATTATTTAATCATATTTACTTCTTAGATCTTTGAAATAGTTAAAACAGTTTCGAACGTCACTACTGACAATGTTAAGAACGCGTGGCGACTTGCAGGTAATTCCGTTTTTGAGCGCTTATTTCAAAAGAACATGCGGACCGAGCTGCGAAAATGATTGTTTAAATGAACTACAGTTGTTAACGTACAGGATTTTTTATTAAATAGTTTGAATTACGATAAACATAGATATTTCTTTCATAACGCATCATGTAAGATCCCGGCACCGTATTATTCATTGTGCTGAAACAGAGGGCTGACAACGCATACTTCTAAGTCCTCAGATTTTACAAATATTTGAATATCGATCTAGCTAATTTGTAATTGATGTCATTCTTGAATTAATTATTGCTTCTTTCGCTCGACCATATATCTACTGTAGATTTGACACCTGCATGAACTGCAGCAGTTTTCCAGGGAAAAGACAACACATAACTAGCCAAAATTTAAGTGTCGGCAGTGTAGCTCATAGTATTTGTTTTAGTAAGACTATATATACCATCTCACAGCACTGATGAACAATAAAAAGGGAATATTCGTCAAAGGATTTTTTTAGAACATACCAAGCCATGAAAGTAATTAAAGTCGTAACAAAGGTCAACAGCACAAAATTTTACTGAAACAAAATGCATGATGTATTTGTTCTTTATCTTTTCTATCACATATATATTTTATCAGAAGACTTTGAGAACAATCGTTATCTTGAAGCCTTCTTTCTTGATGTTTTTGTGGTGCATTGTTACGACGTATAGAGCTTACACCATATAGAGCTTAGATGTAAGCACTGTACATTGTCAAGTGATGTATAGAGCTTACTGTAAGCTCTATGCGTTGATGACAATGTAAAGAGCTTATACGTAAGCCCTATACTTCAAGCATGTGCATCTACTTTCTTAATGGTAATTTGGCTGACGTATAGAGCTTACATGCCGAGTGACCAAAATTAAAAGCCAATAGTTAGATTTTTTTTATAAAAAATGTAAAATTGCGAAATCTTACGCAATTATCAATGGTATTTGGCTTTCGAAAAAAAAGTTTTGCTGATTTTTGCCCTTAACTCAATTTATCATGTTCATGTTTCTGTACACAACTCCTTCAGCATTTTTCAAGAATTTTTTTTTCATGAAACCAAAATATCACCATTTTATCATTCGGCCATGTTTGTTAGAGTTGTTACCCTTTATTTGATTATAAAACGTATATACCGGGTTATGTTTGTGTGTGCCTACCTTTCTTCATGCAAATTTCCACAAACCTTTAAGAAATGATCGCATTCAAGTATTTTACACTAATGGGTAAACTTTTGGAATACATTAATATTTGAAGGAGTTACTCTCCTTTTCCTTTTTACACTTTAATGTATCATCGTGCTACTTGGAAGGAATATTTTATACCAATTTATTTTGAAAACAAAACTCCAATACCATGCATACATAAAACTAAGTTTTATTTATAAAGTTCCTTATTTTTCAACAGATGAGCTCTATACGTCAAAATAGCGTATATTTACGTACAGATCTTATGGTAAGCTCTATACGTCGCAAACTCTATAGCTTCACCATCAACGTATAGCTTACATCTAAGCTCTGTATGGTGTAAGCTCTATACGGAGCTACAGGTGCATATGTAAAGTTTTCGAAAAGTGTCTGGTGTTGAGGGTTTTTTGGATTTGTGAACCCACAAAAGTGAACGTCTTTTCCTCTGCCGCGATGCAATGTCCACTGAAAAGATACGGTACGAAGTTTACGTAATATTCCCTACATGATGCATTGCCATGCTAATGGCAGTATGCTGAGCTACAATTTAGTCAAAACTTTCATGATACGTTGTACTCCTTTGGTTAGATTCTTCTGAAATAAATGCCTTTCAGTGATTTTTATGACATATTGATCATGAATGCGTATTTAGACAGATATATAGATATCCTTTTTGTGCCTAAGTGGACAACCAGTTCATGTTTCTTTAGAATACAAACGAATTTAATCAGAACTCACACCTTTGAAATTTGGGAATTGGTCTAACTGTTTACACTAATCAGACAATTAAAGTACAACTAATATCGTTGATAATTCTGTTGATTACGGACTCTTAATATACACAGGATTAAGTTCCGTGCAATAGGTTATAAAACAATCCTTACTGTTTATAACAACTTGAAGTGTCATTTTTGTCGCAACCGGGCGTCGGTTTCTGCATGTTTTGAATGGCAGTATACGTTGGTGAACTTTGCATGATAAAAAACAGCCGTTGCGCGCTGGCAGTATGCATAAACCCTTGTCACCGTGCCTATATTGATCACCTGAGAACAACTACCGGTACACCATAATTAATGACTAAGTAATATAGTTTTAATCTCGTATACTATATTGTAACCCGTTTCTACATGGATTTTGAAAATTCAAAACAGCCACTGACGAGATGCAATTTTCATCGTCAGCCAAATCTAATTTCATTCCTTTTAATAGGCTTCCTCACAGTCTAAGTAACTTTTATATAATGATATAGTTACATGTAAGTATACTTTCCACATAATCTATCTTTCTAGGTATGTTACATTATCGTAAAACTCCAGTGTGTTTTATTATATAAATATCATATTTCTGAGAGGGTATTTATATATATGATTAAAAATTGTTAGCATGAGAAAAATAATGTTGACCGAGGTGCTCAGAAATGTGATATTCATTTTTATTATACTGATATAGAAATTTAAAAAAGAAAAATATCATGTCACAACATTTTAATAAGCAGTGGCATATCACACAGACTATTAAGCTTTTACTAGTTCTTCAAACTCAGTAAATGAAATTTTGGTCTAATCAAAAGTATTTTCAAGAAGAATGTACAACCTAGAACAGAATGAACAACTCATCAAATAATTAAATGGAAGATGATCGATACAATAACCGAAAATTTGTTGGAACCGTACGCGTATTATTTCAATAATAATTAATAGAAATTAATGCCTGCTCAATATGATATGATGATGATTTGTGCAGATCTATTTCAAAATTCAAAAACTTATGAGACGGACACGAACATATACTTTCATTATATACAATACATTTCATGGTGGTGGCATAAAATACAGGTTAAGCTGGCTGATTATTGTTAATATGCAAAGAGAGCACAGCTTACACACCAGATATATATATATCTAAGCTCTAGGGATCATAGTTTCTGAAAAGATGATTTTTAATCTTTCCTATATAAATCTCTGTAAAATAAGTTACCCCCCCCCCCCCCCTCCAGGGCAGAGTGAATTTTGAACCAAGCTTAAGGGCCTTAGTTTGAACAAACTAGAGGTCCACTAGACAATGCTACAAACCAAATATCTAAGCTCAACAACTTTAGTAGAGCTTTATGCAAGGAGCATCCCTGTAAAATTTTGTTGAAATTGGCTAACTGATTAAGAAGGACACATTTAAAGCAATTGTTGACAGATGCCATGTTGGATGGACATTCTGCGATCACAACAGCTCACCTAAATTAAGCTCTTTTGCTCCAGTGAGATAAAATTTAAGCACAATTTCAATATTTTACTATCACCTTGCCACACATCAATTTTACATAAACATGCAGTAGGATGTCATCCCAATATTACTAAGTATTTACTTTTCTTGAAGAAGATATTTGAAGAATTTTTTCTGTTGTTCATACTAACATAGTCAAGCATGGGTCTCAATAACAATTGGCTGCCGGATGATTTAGCAGCTAAGAAATGTGTGTAACAGGAGGATGAAAATAATGTAGACGATGTGGGGCTCGAACCCGCAACCTCCTGCTTGCAAGTCAGATGCTCTACCAACTGAGCTAATCTGGCTGGTGCATATCCCAGTCAATCTATAATATGATATACCAGTACTACACTGCTACATGAGTTTGGGCCGGTTAGAAAACTATAAGAAAGGGTGGTTTCAACATATTTTTACCATGACCCGTACCCTTGGTATAGGGAATTTCAGCGATGTTTTGTTAAAAATTGGGAAAATGTGTGTGACTGCAATTTTGCAATGTTTATAAATCAACACAAACAATCACTGTCCATAATGAGAACTTTGAATGATTAAATATTACAAGTCTATTACAATGAAAGATCTCCTGTTTTCAGAAACTTAAGTTTCAACTGGAAATTTTTGTCTGTAAATGGGTGAAAGACATGCCAAAAACGTCCCAAGTGTACTGCTTTTAGCGTGACATTTCAAAATAATCATCATTGTCCAAGTTGAATAGAAAGATAATCCCAATACATATTACAAACCTTTTTTTAAGTTAGTAGTTTGATGTATATCCAATGGGAAAACATAATGAAATGGTCATTTTGGCATGGCAAAATTGCTTGAGACTTTATGATAAGACATATATTTCTGACAATAACCAATTTTGGGGAAATTCTAACTTACAAGCCTTGCAGTCACAAAATGATCATGTTGTGGTTAATATTTTTTACTCCTTTATCCAACAATTGCATCAACAGTTGAAAGGTTTTTATGGAGCAATTTCATTTTTTTTATTAATAATCTGAATTTTAACATTTTGTGATTAAGTCAAGTCATGCAGATAAACCTAGAGCAAGTTGGTTTGTTCCTGAGTAAGCATGCATTCATTGTCTTGATAAAAATGTTCAACTATCAATCATTTTTACAAGACCCCCTATGTTTTTAAAACCTGTTCTTTATGTACACTTGGGACATAAAAATAAGTACAATCAATGTTATCCACAGTACCGGTAATCAACAAGCACATATTTTGCATACAATATATGATTGACATAGTGTGATACACATCCCATCATATGATTTCATGACATATTTGGTGCACAAGCATGACAAATTGATGGTAAAATGCCCCTTCAGAACTAGAAATAGAACTTCATAGCAAATAAAAGAAAAGTACATCTATATAGAACTAAGTTAAAAGAGGTCCAGAGAAAAAATTATTATGTAATAATAGATAAATATATAGATGAATTCAGGTCCTGCAAAAGTACAACATCTATGTATATGCGTAAATACGCATTAGTTTTCCCAAAATATGCATAAAAAATATTTCTAGAGCGTACCGATACGCACTTAAAATCCCGAGTACTCGTTTAACTGTATTAAAATGCGTAACTATCAAATTAAAAGTAGTATCTGTGACTAAAGTGATTTAATTCAACATATTGATTAAGGCAAAGGTATTGTATTTAAGCTACATGTACATTCTTCTCTGGTTGCAAAACAAGTTCATAAGACTGATTTACACATTAAATATAGAAGAACACAATACAACAAAGTACATTAAAAGGTAAGCCTTTTGTGTGTGTGTTTGTGTTTATAAGTGAATAACCTTTAGAGTGGTTCCATGATTGTCATTACCCTTTAAAAATTTGAAAAATCTCCGCAATAAATTTAAGGCATAAAATACCCTTGCTAAAGAATGCAGGGGGTAAAATACCCCTTGCCCAAATATTTATCTGGAGCCCTGAACATTTAAAAAATATATTTGGTGTTGATTCATCTGTTTAAAAATTAAGGAAAATTACTTTCAATGCATTGGTTCCATAATGCAACAAAAGAAAATAATGATATCCTACGATGGAATTTCAAGTCCTTCATCACGCTTCATTTTTTTAATTCACCCAAAATGGAGAAAAAGATACTTTTTTTCAAATGGGAATACGACTGAATATTGGCTAAAAAATTTGCCCCCAAAAATCCCAGCAATAAAATCAAGTAAATTTTTGTTACCAGTTAAACAAAAGCATTACGGCAAACTTAATTACACTGCTGTTACAGTTTAAACATGTGACGAAAGCAACTTTCGGTTATTGTTTAGCATGACCTTGCGGTCGTTACATTATATTATGAATACTTCAGAACTGTTGAAGTGTCAGAACCAGTAAACTATATGATACTTGTGGTACCGGATACTTGGAATTTAGAACCGAAATAGAACATAGAAAAAATTCATTAACAAAAATACAATGTATAGCGATTTATAAATAATTATGCACACATGTCCTTTACAAACAGTCAAAGGTTCAAAATCTGTACTAGTCAAGTGCCTGCACTATGAATATATTAATACAAGCCAGTTGGCTGCAACCTTTTTTCTCTCGAAACTTACTTAATAGATTAATATACCCGTCCCGAGTACAAGTAGAAATTTTTCAAGGTCATAACTAGGGATGTCAATTCGTCAAGATTATACAAATCGGTTAATCGTTCGTTCATACGAACGATTAATCGATTAACCGTATGTTAATTGAACGAAGTGCTTATAAACATGAATTGTCATACGTTTCCGCGACACCGACGTATCACACGAAATGCGATAATGTATATATACATCAATATATATTCACCACTGAAATGTGATGCGTGTATGTACTATCAATTTTCAGTTTATATATATCAATGATCAATTACAAATAACATTATGGCAACTAATAGTAATTTTGTTTACAAAAAAGTAGATTACGGCATACTTGTTTCTAGCCCTACTAATTCGGCTTTTCGGATGGCCGATTTTCGTGAACGAATTCGGAAGGGCCATCCTCTCAGCCTTACAAACATCTGCATATTTACGTGCGGAAATTCAAATTACGTCAAAATTCTTCAATAACAGGCATAACTTACTTAAATCGATAGAAATAACAATAATTTGCGTGAATGTGCTGTAAAAATCTGTGTTAAATGTCATATTTGAAGTATTTAACTTAAATTTTACGTCGCGGGAAAAAACCCGGTACGAACGGACTTTAGCCACATCCAGTTACACTCGGTATACAAATACCGTCCGACAGTTTAATTCTAAATCGATCTTTATAATGAGTACCTAGAATTAACGAAAGTTGATTTTAAGTTTAATTTGCCAACGTTTCGTGACATGCCAGCTTATTTAAACTTGTACTGAAGCGAATGTTTGAGAGTAGGCAATGTTTACCATGACACCGGCATTTTACCGCCATTACGCCAGTTTCGTTTTCAGTTGGGAAATAGTGGGGAGAAACAAATCATTAATGCATCTTTCAGAAAAGGTATGTAGGAATAATTTATACTCATATGAGTATAGAAACATGTTTTCTACCCACGGAATGGTTCACTTTGGTCACAGATATTGTAGTTATCGGGCCCAACGGGTTTTAATTGGGGATTTTCCGCACACAAATATGCAGATCTTTGTTAGACTGTGCGGGACGGAGCCAAGTCGAAAAATGTCTCGCCGTCACAAAGCAGTCTAATTAGTTGGACTAACTTGTTTCATACTCAATTTGTTCAGGTTATAATTGGAACATTGGGTGGAGCGTACAACAACGATCATTTGATTGGTTGATTGGTGTAATGATGAATTTAATTGTGATTCCACTCGATGTATTTAAGTATTTCACACTTTGTGCAATTGAGTATCAAATGTCAACACGTTCTCATAATTATCAGCGGCTATGTTTGATGCAAAGATGCAAAATTAAATCATACCAGTGTCTTTACTCAGAGATAATTAATAAAGAACAAGGTTGTCAGTTTATATCAATAAAGACGCAAAAGACGAAAAAAGTGATATTGTTCGACGATTTTATTAGCATGTCTTAGTAAAACGTAACACAACATACGTGTATACATAGTATAACATACATGCATTACCGCAAAGGTTACATTTTACGTTTTTTATTCATCCAGACAGACGATTTTTTTCTGCGATAGTATAACATATCATACTTATTGTATATAAGTTGCGATACAATTATCAAATTGTGAGGAAGTCCCAGGCCAAGCAGGTTTACTCGTATATCCAAAAATCGCTTCTCAATTAGTTAATTACACAATCAACAGTGTCAGTGGGTATAATGGTCCCAGGTCAGTGTCAATGAATTGTTAATTTGCTCAACTGTCGTATTTTTCGCACATTTGGTCGACTGATTTATTGACAAGATAATACGCGCGTATAGACTTCAAAGCTTCAAAAATGAAAATTTCGATTTTTCTATAGTTTATTATTATATTTTACTTGCTTCTATCTATTTTTTTTCGGTTAATCGATTAATGATTTAATAACCGGTTAATCGAACACACGAACGGTTAATCGATTAATCGATTAACCGTTTACATCCCTAGTCATAACATAGTAGTTATATTACTATGCTGGGTTAAACTCTAAACAATAATTTCACAGAACTGTTTTTATACAATAGCGGAATAAAACCAGTACCTGCATTCAAAACGCAGACAGCAGTGAAACAAATCAAGTTTTTTTTCAGAGAAAAGCAACATACTTTATTTTATGTTTTTCTAAATCCCAAACTAATTTCTATGCATACTAACCCCCAATTTATCTCTGTTTTTGCTGATGACAGCTATGTCAACACAAGAAAGTTGTACATGAGGGTATTGTACCGATATTCATTAATAGCACTGGTATTATAGATTTACACAGGTAAATGTGTAATTGACTTATATATGACATCTCCTGAAGAACACTAGAAATGTACAAATGGGGACGCAAGGATTGGCAAAATCTGATTTCAACTTACTTGTCGTTTTTTCCAGAAACATTTTCTCAACTTAATTGTCCATACAATATTTACAACATTTTACTTGCCCATACAGGCTAGGTATGTGACAACCTGGGCAATACAGACCACTATCAAACTTAATTACCTGCTCTTGCGACTTTATTAATAAATTAAATGCAAATGAAGCCACCAGCCTAAATATATTCACTAATCATGAGTGCTTGACCAGTACGTACATGAAAACAAAATTAAAGCATCATGTATATGTATGTTTCAAGAGCAGGTTTGTCCCATGTATTACAGACTGACATTGTTTGTGCAATTAGTTAATTTTAAGTTAAACCATGAGCATTATAAATCCAGACATGCTGCAAAATGACCATAGTTATGTGTTGTTGTAGAAAATACCTTTTTTATTAGATTAAAAAAAATATTTAAACATAACTGATGCCCAATGATACTTGTATACTGGTAAACTATTGTAGTTTCTGACAAGAAGATTTTTTTAAATGTTCCTGTATGAGTCCATTTAAAATCAAGTTACCCAAAGGGCTGAGTCAATTTTGACCTCAGGGGAATAATTTGAACTAACTTGGTAGATTTCCATTAGACAATGCTACTGACACAAAGTATCTAAGCTCTAGGCCCTATGGTTTTGGACAAGCTGATTTTTTAAGTTTTTCCTATTGGTAGCCATGACAATCATTTGATTTTTAAAGTTTTTCCTATTGGTTGCCATGACAATCATAGTTTTCAATAAAAAAATTGTTTAACAATTTGGTAGAGCTTCGTGCAAGTAACATCCTTGTAAAGTTTTGTTGAAATTGGCCAACTAGAGCGCCTTCGGGCTTCTCCGGATATGGTCTAAGTCCGGATACTTTTAGCCAATCAAATGTAATTTTACAACACACTGCTCGGCATTCGGTATCTGCACATGAGCAGAAAGCGCGATAATTCTTTTCCGGTTTTTAAAAGTTTCAAGGCGCGGACATTTTGACAAGTTCCGAAAACAATCTCTTGTTCTGAAGGTGTAAATTTTCTATATGGTTCTTACAGGGTATGCTAAGCAACCTTGATGACATTATTTTCAGATAATATTGTTTAAATTAAAGCCTGACAGCGCACAAGTATATTTTGTGAAGTAAAAACGTTACAATCACAAGTGACAAATATTGATATGGCGTCACGCTCTTTGTAAGGTTAAATACGCAGGTATCCGAAAGAGGCGATACAAACTTTAATAGTCTGCTCTTCCGGATACCTGTTTCTTAGAATGAAAGTTATATATATACAAGAACTTGAACCCATGTTACCAATTGATATTCTATCACCAAGATACATTATAAATGGTTTTAAAATAATGCAATAATGTCCATAATCTTTTTGTGAAACAAGAAAGTCAACACAATAAACAAATATATACACTCAAACCAACTTATAAACGGCCAGTTCGTAAACTTGAATTTCTCAGAAATTATGCGGCGGAATTTTATGAAATTTTGCATACAATAATTTCATTCAATCTACTCGTAAGTTTAGTTTAGTTTACAGTATTTGATTGCATATTTTCTCGCACATTTACACATGCCAAACATGTACTTCACCATCGATTATATTGCTCGTGAATCCCGTGCACTCAGTGAAAATCAGGTCATCATATTTCAGTCGGTTTGGTTTTCTATATGCTATATCATAAAAACATAAAACATGGCTGACATGTCTGTAGACGAAAGAGGCAGAGCAGTGGAATGTTGAACTCTGGCGTTCCTTTGAGACAGATACGTTCCTCCAAGTTTCAAATATGAATTTCGATTGTCATTAGATTAATAAATGTCTAATTATTAAATTGACGGTCACAAGCATTTAACAAACTTTCAATATCATTACAGAAATACAAATATACTTTTAACAATCAATTATTATCCAATAATATCAGTAGGTGGTTTATAAGTTGGTTTGAGAGTAGATAATTCTATCAGCTTCAAATGATTACTGATCCTGTTACTATGTATTTGGTTATATGTTTACGCTTCTGAATATTTACTATATATAGTTACAAGATGAGTCGCCAACTGAAGTATGACAAGACTGCCCTAGAAAATGCCATTAGAGCAGTAAAATCCAAATCTATGGGTTACTTGAAGGCATCTAGGCTTTACAATATACCAGACCCGCTCCTTGGGCGAGGAGTTAAAGTCGATGACTTCAAATCACTGTAACCTCTTACTGATAAAGGTTCTTGGGTTGGAGCCCCGCTACCAAGCATGTCTCTTTATGTGAGACGGAGGATGGGAGTACACAAGCAAACAAACAAATACAATGTTAAAAAAGACATTTTACAAGGTTAAGGGTGACATTCCAGCATAGCAATATCAGAACCAATTAGAAGATAATTAGCGTTGCTTGTAAAGTAAATGTTTAAGGTGATTAGATCGAGTGCTGTACTGTTTCATTGGTGTTCTTGTTGATTAAAATAATATTAGACAAGTTTTAAAATTGTTATAAGTTTAATAAAAAGAGTTTGTTAGTGTGACATAATAATGCTTTAAGCGACTGAAATGAAAAGTTTTCCTTACCCTATAGTCACCTAAACCCCTATTTGTTCGAGTGCGCAGATGGATGACGGACAACACGTGATCACAATGGCTCAAATTGAGCACTTTGGTGAGCTAAAAATGCTGAGTAATTTCTGCATAACAGCTAAAAACTGCTTAATTACAAAGTACTGATTAGACCTTGATGTGTAAAACTGTATGCAATTACATGTATACAGTATTGCATATGCTGGGCATTAATGAATAAGAAATTGATAAAAATAGATGTATATGAACATTGTATCTACATATAAAATAGGAGGAAGAAAATAATGTACCCTATGCAGGGCTCGAACCTGTGACCTCCTGTTTGCAAGTCAGACGCTCTACCAACTGAGCTAATTGGGCTGGTGAATATCCCAGGCAATTTATAAATACAATACACCACATCGTTGCATATATCAACATTTTGACATTGTACTCGTATATTCATTTTTATAATTGAAACATTATTAAGTAAGCAAGTTCTAGTGGCTTGATCTGTCAGTGACCAGATTTCTGCTGTATTTTAGGGTCATCACTAAAGAGCTGGCTAATACTGCTAAAATTCTAACACAAACCGGCAGGGTTCAAATCAAGCAGACTTTATACTATCACCATATTCATCAACAACAATAAGGGATGTCACGATACGCTTGAAGCATACCACAATATATTCCTATACTGAAGGATATACAGCTAATGAGCCGAATCACTATCACTATGCGCTGTCAAAAAGATAAAGACACCAAGGCGTCAAACAATATTTCTATCAATGGTCAGGTTCTAATCGCAGGTCACGGTCTTAATTGGGATTGTTACTGAAGTAGTTTTGCGCAGGTTTACAACATGCTACTTGGTCAGATTAGTTGATCTTATATAAAAACATGGGCCTAATGGATACAGGTATGACATGTAAATTAAACAGACTGCAATCGAAGTCTTTTAGATGCCCTCACTGATAAAAGAAATTGATATTTCATGCAGTTTCTTTCAGATTCGTTTATGTCAGTCACACCATGCAGTGACGTCACCATGCACAGTGACGTCATGTGCTAGTTGTTCATACTGTGTTATTTGTACGAACAAGTTAATATTTTGTCTATTTATAGCTTTTACAACATATTGTAAATTTGGTTGAATAAAGCCGATATATAGTATATTTCAGTATGCCCAATTAGTTTCCTTTGAAATAGATTATTCTGGTACTACTTTCTAAGCTCATGTGTTCCAAATACCATATAACCACTTTAACCCAATTCTTCTTATAAAGAAAATAGGCACTGCCATATATTTTCTCCATTTGTAAGTAAACCACAAAAGCTACGTTCATGAACTAAAGTTGTGAGCTTTCTTAAAACCAGCAGCCACCAGATGCGCATATACTTTTTATCCAGTAATGTAATAAAATGTTCCAACTTACCGAAAACGTATCCATTTTCACACAAAAATATCACATTTAGTCTGCCATCTTAGTTAACATTCTCAAAAGTGTCGCTTAAATATCAACTTTCGCTACATTACGTTGCGCCCCCTGAGAAATATGAGAATGTATCTTTGAAATATGGCTGAAGCCGTTCAGTCGCTCCAGCATATATTTTAGAACATTCTGCTTCAGTCACATTAAAAGCTGCTTTTTTTAAATTTTGCCTTTCATGCGATATTAAGTGCTTTGACAGTTTAAAACGGGATGCTGAAAACCTATAGGCAGCAATATACTAACCATTGTTGGGCTGTTGAAGCTTAGGACCCTGTGTACCCAGGACAGACAAAACTTCATTGATTTGTTTGATCATAGACATACAATAGTTGTATATCCCTTTCGATATATGAAATCATCAATTAGAATAACCTTGGTCAGTTGGTGTGATGATCGATGCCTAAATATCGCAATTTCGCGAAAATGCATGACATTCACATAACTAGCAGTTGCAACACAAATAAACAATTATAATGCATCGTTAAGTGCATTACGTTTTATCAAGAAAAATCAACACTTACGAGGTCTAGTTCATAAACAGGAGGAAACTTCTGTATAAGAACTTCCCGTTGGTCTGGACGCTTGGTTAAACCGGTTCCTGTTAACTGCATCTTTGCTACACTGCAACACGGAACGGGAACCAGTTCAGACGCTTGCTATGAATGACTAAAATCAAAGCACTAAAAACAAGCTACCGAGACCTGAATCATTCACAACGTCTCCCTCCGTCTAGATCATCTGTTATCTAAGCTAAAAATGGCAAATAAAGACTTTGTGATGTTCAGTTTAATATGAAATGAGTCATTGCAACAGATAAATTTACAAGTTTGTTTGAGTTTTACGCCCCTTTTCAAAAGTCAGAGTCACATTAGGTAGACAATTCACCTATAATTATTAAATGTCGTTCCTCGGAAGAACCAGTACTAGAATTCCATCTTCCATGAGCAACTGCTCATTTTCCCACATAAAGAGACATATGGTCGATAGCTGGGTTCGATTCCACAACCCCCCCCCCCCCCCCCTCTCTCTCTCTCTCTCTCTCTCTCTCTCTCTCTATATATATATATATATATATATATATATATATATATATATATATATACATACATATCAGTCAGAGGTTATGTACAGTGATTTGAAGTCAGCGACATTAACCTTCATTTGTCAAAATAAGAAAAAGGTATGAAAAGTCTCAAGTAGATCGTCGGTTGACATGTATTCGATACGTACGTGTTTTCGATACTTTCTGTTTTCTGCGCATAAACGCTTGACAGGAAGTAGAATGACGTCACTTTTTGTTTACGCAATGTGCTCGACCTTGATATTTTACGATCCGCACAATATATTTCCAAAATATATCGTTGTCAAGTAAGTAAATAGTCAATTTGGAACACAGAGCAAATAACCGCTCAATTTACTACGCCATTTTATCACTTTAACAACAATGTCGTTAAAAATGTAAATAAGAAAAACTGAGAAAATATTTTGACATAGACTGGGAATTTGGTTCGTCTGCTATCTAGATCACACGACCATCATGCAACAGTCGTATTTCCTGTCCACTACAGGGTGTTTGAAAAGTGTTCATGTCTTATTTATTTTTCGCTAAAATTTCTTAGGATTGATTATTAGTACATCTTACATTTTCAATATAAATCCCAAAATGTAAGTAGAGCAAGACTTTATAACTTATCAAATGAAGTGAGCTACGGGTTGTATTACACGTCTATGATAATATGAAAATAGGCTAAGCCTATGGAACGGGGAAGTCGAGTATATTGGAAAGGAACGACAACTCTAGGAAGAGATTGGTCGAGCACCTTGCGTAAACAAAAAGTGACGTCATTCTACTTCCTGTCAAGCGTTTATGCGCACACTTTATGCAGACGCTTTTTACAAAGTTAACCAAAGCGTTTGTATTTTTTAACTAAAGCTTCTTTTTTTAAAAACTTTGAATATTTTGCTTTCTTTTCCTTGTAAACAGATAGGAATACATAAATATAAGTGATTAATTATATTACGATGTAAAAAATATGCCAACACGAGAACGAGAACTTAGTTATTACAAACAAAATGGCGGCCAAAATGGCGGCCTCCATGATTTGGAAATGAGAATTTCGGCGATAGGTAATCACATTTGAAATTGTTGTAATTCACTTTAAACCTTTTCTAACGTACGCATTGTCTATAGCCGGGCAAGACCCTAGTTCCTGTTAAGACTTGAGTATCTGACCCATAGTTGCTGTAAAGACATGAGTATCTGACCCTAGTTCCTGTAAAGACTTGCGTGTCTGACCCTAGTTCCTGTTAAGACTTGAGTATCTGACCCATAGTTGCTGTAAAGACATGAGTATCTGACCCTAGTTCCTGTTAAGACTTGCGTGTCTGACCACAGTTCCTGTGGAGGCTTGAGTATCTGACCATAGTTAATGTAAAGACTTGATTATCTGACCCTAGTTCCTGTATAGACTTGCGTGTCTGACCATAGCTCATGTAGAGGCTTGAGTATCTGACCCTAGTTCCTGTAAAGACTTGCGTGCCTGACCATAGTTCATGTAGAGGCTTGAGTATCTGACCCTAGTTCCTGTAAAGACTTGGGTATCTGACCCTTGTTCATGTAAAGACTTGAGTATCTGACCCTTGTTCATGTAAAGACTTGAGTATCTGACCCTTGTTCATGTAAAGACTTGAGTGTCTGACCCTTGTTCATGTAAAGACTTGAGTATCTGACCCTTGTTCATGTAAAGACTTGAGTATCTGACCCTTGTTCATGTAAAGAACTGGGTGTCTGACACTTGTTCATGTAAAGACTTGAGTATCTGACCCTCGTCCATCAAGAGGCTTGAACATGAGACCCTAGTACCAGTAGAGACTTAAATAACATACTCTAGTTCCTATGGATGCGCGATTGTCGTTGTAGGAAATAAGCGAACAAGCCTCGGCGTATGTTTTTTTCTGGTGTTCATAAAACATCTTTGATATAAATATATATTAAATAACGGAGAAGAATATTTTATAGCAGTAATTTAGACGAGACAAGCCCAATAGAACGAAACTCTTCGTGTATGTTAATGTGAGTATTTGCTGTTCTTCGGAAGCCAGAAAGCTAAATTAACAGTAGCGACTGTAGTAGTAATAATCAAGTGCAGAGGGACGTACATGAAGATTCCAGAAATGGAAATGACTGTGTGCAAAAATTGGTTTTATAAAATGTATCAGTATCCTGTGCGACCTTCATTTTTACGAATATTTTGGAGAATGCAGCTGGACATATTGAATTTGAAATACATGAACAATTCTTGCGACACAAATATCATTTACTTCGATTACATTCAGAACAAATCAACTACGCAAAATATCCAAAAAGATCCGGGAAATGAATAATATTCATGGTTATCATAGATAATGATAACTTTAAAGGTTTAAGCGTAAATTAGTATCCACAGTATAAATCAGCAGGACGAGCGCTGTTTTACGCATTTTTTTTGCAATGAATTAACGTGAATAATTTAGGATGTTCTGAAATAATCATATGTAACTAACACATCTACATAATACGGTTGCTGTTTTTAAATCTATTCCTACCTTCAAAGTTCTTTAATAACATGTCTCGTAATATAGTGTCAATCTTCTTAAACTAAATTAATTAATGAGACCATTTGTGTTCACATTATAGAACAATAAAATGTTACCGGCGCTACCTATTTCTGATCCGTGTGTCGGACCTATTAAATGTGTGTGTTCTACATTTAAAACGAGCGTCGCCCTTGGTCAATCTTTATATATATCACGATTTTTGTATTGTCTTACAAATTCATGTGTTTAAAAGTATACGGAGATGCATCTCTACAGGACATGAGCATCTTTTCGCATCCGTTTGCAAAGTACGCAATTCTATATGTTTACTGGGCAATATGATTGAAACTATCATATTAAAGTGTTTGTAACTACATGACGGGATTTATAAATTTAGTCAATATGCTATACTTGCATTATCTTGTTAAAGTGTCTTAACTTGTGTCCACACAGATTTATCTAATAGCTAATTTTAATTTTATCAATAGATCGGAGGCAGACTGTTTTTGGTATATCTCTGTCTGTTTGCACCAAACTTTAACCTTGCCTATAAAATCACAACGCTTGCACCTACATTCGTCAAACTTCAATAATTATGTAGGTTCCTCATGACAATCTCTTGTTCGTATTTCACTTAGTGAATATAAACATTTCGAGCCGCAAGCAAAAGATGTTCCATGTTTTGACCGCTTTATGCCATTGACCGAAAGTGAAATAAAGAAACTAATCAGTGATCTAAACACTACTTCTTTAGAACTGGATCAATTACCAACATCTCTACTCAAATGTCATGCAGATGCACTGTTGCCAAACTTTACTCAGCTAGTAAATCTATCTCTAGAGCAAGGCATTTTCCCAGTGAAATATAAACAAGCAATAGTCAGACTTCTACTAAAGAAAGCTGGTCTTGAACTTGAACTTTCAAACTACCGCCCAGTGAGCAATTTGTCTTTTCTATCAAAGCTTATTGAAAAAGCCGTGCTATATGTAGACTGAAAAGTCATATTGATTCTCACAGCATGTTGCCTAAGAACCAGTCTGCATACGGGAAGTTACATTCATGTGAGTCCGCACTTCTTCGGCTGGTAAATGACTTACCTTCAGGAATGGAAAATAAGAACGTCAAAGCACTCATCGCCATTGACTTAAGTGCTGCTTTTCATACCGTCGACCACGACATACTACTAGATGTCCTTAACAAACAGTACGGTATTTTTGATACAGCACTTAAGTGGGTTGATTCATACTTGAGGCCGCGATCTTGCAAGTGTGAATTCTGCTTTTTCAGCAGATCGTCAGCTTGTATGTAGTGTACCTCAAGGAAGTTGTCTTGGTCCCCGGCTCTACTTAACATACGCCGGAACCCTATTGGATGTTATTCCCAAATCGATCTCAGTGTATGGATTTGCTGATGACCATATTGCGAATAAACAGTTTTGTCCGACATCTGACACGGCGAGTTGGAAGCAATCCACGATATCCAACAATGTTCATTAACCATAAATGACTGGATGAATCAAACTAAGTTAAAAATGAACTCTTCAAAGACTGAATTTATTAATTTGTTCTGGCAAATGTATTTTATGATCATGCTTTTTTATTATTAATTGTCTATAGTATTTTAATACATTTATATATTTAATTGTTTAAGAAATGTTACCATATATTGTACAAAGCCATTGAATATATATTTATGTATGAAAATAAACGTCTTATCAAATTAAATATATTTTAAACTTAACCCTCTACAGGACCTGTGCATTTTCAGGTCAGTAGGTCAAAGGTCATCCGGAGGGGACATTTTGTTTCAAAAATACATCTTGTTTCATATTGGTTTTATTACAGTTTTTTACCCATTCCTATTTTCACAACGTTTTTATACAGTCAAACATGTGTTAGTGATCATCTCCGAATAAAGTTCACATTGTGAATAAAATCATGCTTTTCTAAACCGTCATTGATCTTAAGAACAAATGTCCTCCGAATAAAGGCTACCTTTCTTTAATATAGTCCATATTTCGTCTTTCCTAAGGATGGCAGTAACAATTATGGGTGCAACGATATCGTATTGCGATGTATTGCAATACAGTCAACCTTCTGCAATACGTGTCGCGATATACTGCCTGTCCCAATTAACGTTCCGTCTCCTATATCATTCGTCCTTGATCAATAGATTTAAGTTTCTTTAATATTCACGATTTAATATTTATAGTCTAAATATCGACTTGAAACATATGTTACAGCGACCTATAATTTTAATTTACCAGTAAGCATAAAAAGCACGACATGTATTCAAGCAAGGCAAATAGATTTGATTCCAGTCATTCAAATGAAATTGAAAAGTTAGTGAACCTGATTTGATTAAATAGTAATCTATAGTTATTTTCTAATGAAATATACTACGTATGATACATGTAGTATATAAAGATAGACTTGTTTCTATATAATTTTCTGCGTGCAACACTAGGCGACAAATATTTCGCCCATCTTGACTCAAACTATTGACAGCATTGACGTAAGGTGAATTTCCATACCTCTGATTCTGTTTGTAGGAATAATTAATTACAACGATCAAAATATGCATTTTTTAAAAATGAAATCAAGTTCATTCATTTATAAGACAAGCTAATTGTATTCCGTGATTCAAATCAAAGAACTGAGAGCACTGTCAGAAGCGATGTTTATATTTTAGATAAAGCCTCCGATGTAGTGTTTGCTTTAAAGCTTCGTAAATGATCAGAACCGCGCTCATATCAGTGACGCCAAACGGCTCTAAAGGAACTTCTGTACATACTGACATATTTTGCAATGTCATGTGTATTTGCTAATTGGATTATTACAAATATGCATATTGTAGATAACATTTGGTTGAAGAACCACATTTCCACCTGAAAGCACAGGTTAACAAGAAAAATCGTACATGTATGGGATCTGAGAAATCTGATTTTTACATTGAAAAGCAATTACATGCTGATAATTAATAGAGACACGTCCGTCGCAGTGATAAACCGTACTGGCGTCATTTGGAGCATGTACTTTTTGGAAAATGTGTAATGTAATAAAAGTATAAAGGGAAGATATATGTTTTATATACAACACTTTATTATGTCTATAATATAACATTTAAACTCAGTTATCTCAGAAACAAGTCATATTAAAATTACAGTAGTGTAAAATGGGGACAGATATTATGAATCACCCTGTATGTGGCTATTGGAAACCTCATGGAAAATGTACGGCAATCTCAAATTCGCTGACGAAGCGTTGTTTGGTGAAGAATTTAGTCTGAAATGTAAAATGTTCATGCTCAGTAGATGTATTATTAAACTTGCGTGTTTTTATATAACTATGCCAATCTGTTAAGAATAAACCATTTACAATTATGTATCACAGTCGATTTGCAGTTATCAAAGGATGGTAACACAACGTTTCTGGAGTGTTTTGTGACTTAAAGGCTAATGTTATCATAAACATGAATTGATTTTGAATGTCAAGTTGTGTAAGTCTTGACACACCGTACATCTTAGGTCATTACCCACAATTACCAAGGAAATGCTACACATTTTGCCTGGTAGAAATACGAGTACTTTTATTCCTAATACACGTTTAAAAAAAAAAAAATCAGTGCTTTCAGCGCTTTGGTCTTGATACTGTTGCTATGACAAACATGAATAAATGTTACTGTGTGTAAACAATGACCATAAGCTTTGAATTTAATAAACTGACATGTATACAAAAGAAACCTAGGACATGTACATGTCCATTAAAATAACTCTACAAGAACCACAGAGATTATAGACCTACCATAAATACCATGTCATACTAAATGAATGCCTAAATGTGAAATAGATGTTCGTGACATGGAAATTACCTCAACACAACAGAAACTAATTGTAAATGTATAAAGAAGCAGATTTTTTTTTCATTTGTTAGTCTGATAGCGAAAAAAATACTTCAAGCGAGTTCGCCATAACGGCTGTCCTCTATAAATCTGTTAAGGGGGACAATCCAATCCAGTACTTTTTGCCAATAATTCGATTTGCTCCCTTCATTCGGACATCGTTTCATATATATAATTGGATTAGGTACAAAAGAAAGAATGTGCGATAAATAAAGTAACTTTAATGAATAAGAAAGTTTCGTGAAGCACGTTTTTATCCGGAGTTCACGAAATGTGTTGATAGAAAATGGATTGTAGTCATGCGAATTCTTCTGTGTTAAAGTTATTGGTGTGTTATATATTCAAACTGATTGAATACCATGTTTTTATAAATCGTAGTAATTTGTGTAACTCAAAACATGCTATAGGGCATGTAGATAATTATGTGCGATATTTTGTCAATGCACAAAAAGAAGTGTATCACACGGAAAATAACATTTTGGTCAGTTACTGGGACTCGGTTTTTTATTTATGTCATTTCAATATCTTACATTTATGAAAAGAAAAACAGAACACAAATATTGCTAATAGAACTCCGTGAAACAACTATTATCAACAAATATATCTATTATATATAGATGCTCATACTGTACAGAAATATTATCAAGTTTTGCCAATATTTCCATAATCTTTTAAAGAGCCATATAAACTACAATGTAACTGTGGCCATGTTCACCTCATTCTTCATATTACGAGTTTGAGAAATATATGTTTTGTTGAAAATAGTATGACTTTTTAATAGGGTTACCTATTTTGGTACTTAACCAAAAGCGATAGTTTAGATATAATGTTGGTGATATATGTGTTTTTATACATAATGCAGGAAGTTGTTTTGATTCTATTTTCTATTAATTGCATATTGACATTAAATCGTTCTTGATTATCTACTCCAGAATTAACCATTTTTTACTAACTCACATTTGTTGACTGGCTTCAGCCGTTCAGTGATGATAAGTTTTTGATATCTATAATTAATCGACTACATTAACACTCGGAAATACCGTCAAACATGTGATCAAAGGCTAACCTTAGAAAAGGCATAATGTGGCCTTTATTGACAGATGGACTTTATTCGGAGGTTATTTTTTGTCTCAATGATCAATGACTTTCTTGAAGATTGGCATACATAATTCCCAGGTGACCTTCATTTCGAAAACACGGGTTCGGCTGTACTCAGGAATGTGGAATTTCATCAAATTCCGCCAGTTATTCTTTTCATGGAGAGTTTAACGTCGAACCACCAGCCTATATCATTACGCCATTTTGTCGGGTACAGTTTTGGATGCAGAACCTAAACGTACACATGAATAGAACCATTCGAACCTCTATAAGCTAGATGGACAGCTTCCTCACTTTTTCAGACCCCGTGTGTAATTGGAAGTCATGGTAGTGACCAATCAGAATCTCTTACCACGTGAGCAATGAGGTCCCTTTATCCATCATCAGTAATTTTTCAAAGCGTCAGCATTAATATTACAACACTTGTCGTTCACTTTTACTTTTCTTACCAGCATTAAGCGTCGAGAAGATAAGATATGAATCATTCATCGTTTGTTCGATTTTAAAACGTCATTGAATTTTACACCAAACTAATATTAAGAGCCGTAGATGAAAGTCTCATTCAGCCATTATTGGTACGTTATTGTACTGAACTTAAAGTAAAGATACATAATGCGCATGAACCATAGTACAATGTTGTTTATATGTTATAGAAACTCTAGATATATCATCATGTATTTGTAATGAAGTCCTAAATATGTATAAGGGAATTAAAGTCATGAGTTTTACAAACAATTGGACTCATGCAGATCTATAAAAGTCAGCGTCAGTAGACAGCGCACCAATGCAACTGTCAGTAGACAGATAACATCAACTACAGTCAGCATCAGATAACATCATCATCAGCCAACATCAGATAACATCAACTAGAGTCTACATGTACATTAGATAGTATCAACTGCAGTATACATGTACATCATATGACATAATCGGTTCACATCAGATAATAATGTCATAAATAATAATGACTACAGTCTACATCTGATAACATCAACTACAGACAACATCAGATACCATCACATACCGTCAACATCAGATAACACCAACTACAGTCTATATCTGACAACATCAATTACAGACAACATCAGATAACAACACATACAGTCAACATCAGATAACAACACATACAGTTAACATCAGATAACATCACATATAGTCAACGTCAGATAACATCATACAACATCAGATAACATCACATGTACATCAGATGAAATCATAAGTCAACATCAGATAACATCAACTACAGTCAACATCAGAAACTATCAACTACAGTCTACATTAGATGACACCAAATGCAGACAGCATTAGATGACATCACAAAGTCATACAGTCAACATGAGATAACATGAACTATATAGTCTACTTCAGATAACATCAACCACAGTCAACATCATGTAACGTGAACTACAGTCAACATCATATAACATCAACTGCAGACAGCACCATATAACACCAAATACAGTCAACATGAGATAACATGACCTATATAGTCTACTTCAGATAACATCAACCACAGTCAACATCATTTAACATGAACTACAGTCAACATGAGATAACACCAACTGCAGACAGCACCAGATAACACCAAATACAGTCAACATGAGATAACATGAACTATATAGTCTACTTCAGATAACATCAACCACAGTCAACATCATTTAACATGAACTACAGACAACATCAGATAACACCAACTGCAGATAGCATCACATACAGTCAGCATCAGATAACGCCAATTACAGTCTACATCAGATAAAAACAACTACAATATATATCAGATGACTTCTACTATACAGTCAACATCAGATATCATCAAGTACAATCACCATCAGATACCATTAAATACAGTCAACATCTCATAACACCAACTTCAGTCTACATGTACATCAGATGACTCAATCAATCACCATCAGATAACATCAACTACAGCCAACATCAGATGACATAAACCACTTACAACATCAGATAACATCAATTACAGTCTACATGTAGATCAGATGACATCATCAGTATACAGTAAACACCAGATAGCATCGTATGCAGTCAACACCAGATAGCATCGTATGCAGTCAACACCAGATAACAACACATACAGCCAACATCATATAACACCGTATGCAGTGAACACCAGATAATAACACATACAGTCAACATCAGATAACATCGTATACCGTCAACACCAGATAACACCAACTACAGTCAACATCAGATAACACCGTATCCAGTCAACACCACATAACAATACATACAGCCAACATCGGATAACATCGTCTACAGACAACGTAAGATAACATCAACTTCAGACTACATCAGATAGCAACAACTAAACAATCATCATCAGATAGCACCAACTACAGTCAACATCGGGTAACATTAACTACAGTCAACATCGGGTAACATTAACTCGGTCATTTTCAGTTAGACAGTCCAATCATATAAAGCAAGTGTAGTCTAAAATCAAGATTTCAAGGACTTGCGTTTGAAAAAGACATCAGTTGATGGGTAATGAAGAAAATATCTTGATAATCAAACAATGTCAAAGCGTTTTTTTTTGTGTCTGGAGTACTGGGAATTAGATTCACGAAATATTATCCGATATACAAATGTTAGAAATATGTTTTATTGTGTTTGGAGAATGGCTTTTATCAATACTTAAAAAAGTGAATGTTCCTTAAAGTTGAAGGTATCATAAAATCGTTGTAAATATCATTTTTGGTAATAACTACGTTTACTTATAATTTACAATGCAAGTCATCTATGTCATTTCTTCCAATTGTATACAGTACAACCTCTGTAGAGCAACACCCTTTGGGAGCTGCAAATATTGGCCGTTGTTTATAGGTCGTTGCTCTACAGATGTTAAATTTATAGTAAATATCAACTTAGGGAAATTTTGAAGGTGTTGTTGTACAGAGGTTGTTGCTCTACAGAGGGCCGCTCTGGAGAGGTTTTACTGCAGTTTGCTTGTAACATAATATTTCTGGATAAATGATCATTTATTTTGCTAAAGTATTGGACATAAAGCTGCCTTTACGTGCGCCAAGGATTTTGTCAATCTAATAAAATATTATGTTCAATAATCCTCGTTGAAGTGTTGTAAACTTTCTTTTGGCGTTCACGGCATTTAAAAAGCTGTTTGACATTGAGCTTGAATCAAACTATGTAGAAACGATCTGCTATATATGTGTCTGATAAGATCGTCATCAGAAAACATATAACTATTGTCTAGTAGTCAAAAAAAATGTCGGCGACATAGCAAATTGGATATTGCATCGCCTTACTGAAAATGGTCGAACTACAGTCTGCAACAGGTAACATCAACTACAGTCTACATAAGATAGCATCAGCTACAGTCTACAACAGGTAACATCAACTACAGTCTACATAAGATAATATCAGCTACAGTCAACATCACAACACCAACTCAGTCAACGTCTGGTAGCATCAATTACATTTAGCATCAGTAGACAGTGTATCAATTAATGTACTGAACTGAACTTACATAGACTTACACTGCAACATTGATATGTGTTAAACAATGCGTATGGCAGATGTAGAAAGATGTAGTACTTAGGTCGCATCAAAATCTCAGTCTTAACGGAGAATAGATAACATAGACTAAACTGTGTAGGAATGTCTTGAGGTAATTTCTATATACTGTTTGATAACCTGTCATGTTTTATGTGGTCTTGTATTAGACCAATGCATAATTACAGCGTCATGATTCTATCTTTCTATGTTTTTGACAGGTTGACAACCTGAAAATCAACAGAAAACATGATAATACATGTATAGTAAAAAAAGTCAACACAACTGTATGTTTTGTGGTTCACATCAGTGTTACGTTCTGACATGATAAATGGTCTCAGACAAAATATTTGACGGGGTAGACCAAACAGCGCATTCTGCATTCGTTTAAAAAATAAAATGAAGAATATCATCTTTTAAATGACTCTACGGCATGGTAGAAATCATCTGTTTTAATGGAGATTCTCTGTACAGGACGCGAGTCATATTCGATAGAGGTAACATTTCAGACTTAGGGTATCGTAATATTTAGGAAAGAAGACAGATGGGGTGCGGGTGACCACCCACGCAAAAAGTTTTAATTTGAAGAAGTGAAATGGTGCATTCTGGTTAGTTTTTGATCCGCTTTCTATCCCATTTAATTGGTTGCGGTTGTGCTAGAAAAAAACTCGACAAAAAGAGAAATATCACAGCGCTTCAGAACTGAATAACTGAATGTTTTTTTCATTTATAACTATGGTCGGGGACTTCTTGAAGGGGGGGGGGGGGGGCGACGGATGCACCCGCGTCTGGGATCTGCCATCATTACGTCATTGAAACCACTTGTGGACAGCAAATTTAGAGATAGGAAAAGCTGAGGAACCGGTTAGCTTCATGTTAATAGTCTGGTGCTTGGTTAACAGCTATTGTTCTATAATTCTATAATAGCGGCCGCATTATCAAGCTACCATGTTAGGAGTTCCCGGTGGCGAGGGTAAACTAACTTAATTCATACAAGCTACCATTTAAAAACCAGCTACCACTTTTCCTCTGTGAGTCTAGTATGAAAACATGGTGTTCCATTATTACTTCATCTTTTTTCATCAACAATAGTGACAAGAAAAAGTAAGACATGTTTTCGCTGTCTCGGTTGTTTTCTTTCCTGTGCCTAAATCATTACTGAAGAAATAAGCGGGGGATTTTTCAAGTTAAATTAGATACACCCCTAGTACAGTGTAGTATAATATGTAGTACACTCATACAATCAAGGAAAACAGTCTAAATCGTGTATTAAAATTTGCTCAACATAAAATGGTGACTCGATGGATAAATAACCACCGTACATTAACAGACAAGCAGCATAATATTATAATTGGCAGAGTAGCAAATATTATGAACATGTATATTATTACTGGCATTATGTAATGACATATTCACTGCCTTAATATGACAAATAGGCTTCGTATAATGAAAATTGAATAGGACATGTTTAGATTGCACATCAGTTTAGTATATATTCACAGCACACAAAGGTTTTGCTCATGTTTTAGGCACCAAATCGGATGCCAAGTGAACCAAGTATGAAGACAAACGCTTATCAAACAGGAAGTGTTTGTGAAACACGGATACCCCTAAAGGCAAACTGAATAGTTAACATTGACCTTTGACCTACTGACCTAAACATCAATAGGGGTCGATTACTTGCGATGGCCAACATTACAACTAAATCAGAGGAGCTTAGGCCTAATAGGTTTCTAGTTATTGCTCGGAAAAGTTAAGTTACGGACGGGCCAACCGACCAACGGACCGACCGACATTTGCAAAACAATATTACCCATTTCCTTCGAAAGCGGGAATATTAAGGAGAAATGGCCATTCATACAATAATGACAAAGCAACTTAATATAATTAACATTTAACAAGTTCTAGTATGATATAGTAAATTGGTGGCAGCATGTAATATGGCATATTCATAGTGTATAATGACAAATAGCTATCGTATAATGAACAAGATGTGTTTTAAAACCACAATACCCCCCCCCCCCCTAGGTGACCTTTGACCTGAAAATGCACACATTCCGTGGATATTATGAGAAACCAACTTCTCAAATTCGGTGATTGTAAGTGGTACAGAAAACAAAGTGCCATAAATCTGCTAAAATGATCGAATCACCAAACCCCGAAAATTTGTTGACAAAAGTTCTTAAAAAGTTTGTGAAAAATGTCTTCTGAAATGTAAGAGTTGTGCACATACGAGTCTTCTTCTATTACATAATTATGTACTAAATATGTGAAAGTGAAAGTTTCGTCAAAGTCCTTTGAGAAATGTAGGAGAAGTGCATCATAGAAGAAAATTGATATAGGACACAAAATTAACAAGGGGCCATGAATCTGCAAAAGAATTGTCGAATCACAAACCGCTACAATATGTGTTGGGGAACATGGTGAAAATAGTTCTAGCATTGTTTGGCCAAAATCCCTTGAGATATGTAGGAGGGAGTTGCAGAGAAAAGAGTATCTCTATATATTACATATGCACAAAATAAAAAAAGGTCATAATTCCGTCAAAAATGATCGAATCATAAAACCTCGACAATAATGTACTGGGTAAATTGATAAAAACAGTTTCATGAAAGTTTGAATTAAGTCCCTTGAAAAAAGATGCAAACAAGAGTACTTTTCTATTTTAATCGCACAAAATAAACAAAGGGCCATAATTCCGTATGTATTTGTACTGGGGTTGTTGGTGACGTTGTGCTTGTGAAAGATATGTCAAAATCCCATGAGAATGTAGGATGAGTATCCTAGAAGAAGTTGAAAAATTCCCGTGACTTTGACCTTTGACCCGAAAATGTACAGGTCATGTACAGGTTGTCATGAGGAACCAACATGTCGATACGGGGGCATAAAAATGAACAGGACAAATTAAAATTGCACGTCAATATATGATAATAAGTATATTCGTATTCACAGCATAAAAAGTTTCTATTTATTTTCAGACAGCATAGTTTTCCGTAATCGTGGTATGATTGCGAACTTACGTGATCAGGATTTGTGTTTGTCTTGCGTTTTGTATGTTTGGATTATATTCGTGACATTTTGGTTCAAAAACGGAGAACTTATGTGTTATGTGAGCACTTTTAATAGTTGATAGGGAATAAAAATCAATTAATGATGTCATTAATGTAATTCATTTATCAAGCCGAACTTAAATGTGGTTTACACCTTTTGACACAAAGATTACGTTCAATAGGCATCTCAGGTTGATCTAAGCCATCGATTGAATTTTAAATTTCGGATTATAGGTGTGTAATTACGAGTTTTCATGATTTAGGCACTTATTCATTACTTCGCATATGTCATAGTAGCCGGATACAAATGTTTGGATAATCAGTGAAATTAATGACATCTCAGATAAATCGACGTTTTCGGGTCTTGTATGTGTCCATGCACTTCGAATGGGAAGTGCAGTTTTCCAAAATGTTTTAACAGTGCTTAGTGTTAAGTGTTTGGGCCTAGTGATTGTGCTAAATGCAAACATTTGAAGCCTTGCTGTTTGAATAACCCTGTTTGTGGATAAGTATACTTTTTCTTCCTTATATCTTACATTGTATATATATGTAAACACGTTTACAAAGATATTCACAGCTGATTGAAATTTACTAACATGTATACGTTTACCTAAAAAGAATAATGTTTTTGATAATAAGTTAATATTACTTGCCATTAATTTTTCAAAGATATTATTATTGTTAGTTACTCATATTAGGTACTTTCTAGTTAGTACTTAACTGCATGTGATTTGTAATTAAATACCAGAACTAAATTATTTATGTGATTTGTACATGCATGTAATTGCATGTGATTTGTTCTTCATTCCATTAATAACTGATTTACCATTTAATTCCAGGGCAAAGCTGCACACTATGATACCTATGATGAATTGAGGCTTTGTGCTCTAGTTTGTGCTTAGTGAAATGTGCATAGTGTTTGTGCTCAGTGAAATGTGCATAGTGTTTGTGCTTAGTGAAATGTGCATAGTGTTTGTGCTTAGTGAAATGTGCATAGTGTTTGTGCTTAGTGAAATGTGCATAGTGTTTGTGCTAAGTGTGTTATATATTTGTGATTAGGAAATAGGAATTATGGAATATAATATTATATTGGAATTTAGGATTAATTTTATGAAGTAAGTGGATTTTCTTGAACAATGCATTTAACTACCACAATGATAGGTCCCCGTCACATAATTTAACTTCACATGCACTATTTTTTTAGGATTAGGAAGAAATTAGTTTTCTTAATTTTTTTAACAAATTATTAGTTTTCGTTTTCAAATACCTATGGTTCTATAAGTTAGGACATTTATCTATTCAAATCATAATTACGAAACATACATGCGCGACGATATGTTACCTTTAATTTTCATAGTATTCATTAGTTTATGAGGACGGTTATACAACAAATCATTTTTTATTCAGATATAGACAAACATATGCGTCGAGTTGCTTTCAATTCAGTACTGTAACAATAAAAAATGAATTAACTAACTAGGGAGATAATGAACACACTAACCACGTTCCCGGAATAAAGAGATGCGTGAAGGTTTGTTTCTGAAAATTTGAACGGAATAAAGTTTTATAGTTTTCTATTTATTTCCATAGAGTAAAGCCATGCTAAAGGATGTCTGGAATCAAATAATGTCAATGAAATAAAACTAAACGTTACCTTTTGACAAAAACATAAGTTATAAAGATGCTGACAAATAATTTTAAATGTGTAATTGAGTACCTTAAAAGCACTTACGACATGCAACATGCTAACTTCTTATTTTTAAAGATATTGACAACTTAGATCGGTTTATTAAATCAAACACATACAATAAAATAAAGATCGATGGAATGTAGTAGATCGAGATTAATCTTAGATTTAAAAAAATCCATTTTGACAAATTATCTGAAAAAAACTTCCAAATGACAGTTGTTTCATGGTATGTAAATTATTATGTAAATAAAGATAGCTAACAAACATGATTTAATGATTTTGACCAATATTTTCTCGTCAATAATTGAATATTGACGATATCATTGACTATAATATTGAATATGGATGGGTCCCTTTAGATATTGACAATATAATATTATGTAGTTAGAACCATGTATACTGAATACAACCTCATTTCGGTCTAAATGGAATATAACAAAGTCCATAAAATGACTAAAAGATATCGGAGGCGGTTATGCTATTTGACACAATGCAAAAAACAAGAGTTGTATGTTTTGAACAAAAATGTTATACATGAAATAAGTAAAGAAACCGCTTGACATAATTAAATATTAATTTTTGTCTAGGATATTTATTATTCTGGAGGTTGTTTTTCAATCAACCCGGCTAAACAAATTGATACCTATGATGCGCCATATATTTACAATTGATGAACAACGTTCGTTCAATATTTATATTGAAATCTTGTAACTAGGTACAACCGACATTTACATACAGCCATTAACCTTCCTAATTTTATCGTCAGCTTTTTATTGCAATATGAAAACCACATGAAAAATACAAATAAAGCACAATATGTATACTGCTGCGGATCAACCATTATTTGTTCCAAACAATTAAAAAGTCAAAGGCATTAAACATAATGAATGAAAGAAATAATTTAATAGCCGTGTACATATAAGATTTGCGAATTGCAACAGGTGAATAAATCGATACACATAATACACCGAGTCCGCGATATTTACTGATTGTGTAATTTTAGTTGTTTATTCTTTCAGATCGATCATTAAGAAATCAAATTTTGTTTACTTGTTCCGTTAATTTCTTCATTTCGATATGCTAGGAATCATTTTTTGTATTTAAAAAATAATAATAAGTTGACCATAAATACGCCAACAATACGCCGACATAATTAATTTTATTCACAGATATTTACAATATGATGTGCTCATTAGAGCTAAAGAATGAAAACATATTATTGTGCATGGTGTATTTCAATTGCAAATAATAAAATATGAGTAAAGATCTATCGTTTACAATTTTTTCTCATCATTTGGTAAAAAGAATTAGAGTATAAAAAGCGGAAAAATATCCGCGTATTGGATACTAATTATTTTCGTCATAGTTCATGACAATTTTGATTCTTTGCACACTTATAAAACACAGTGTCGGCTATGTTAAGTTGTTGTAAAAGACGTTATTTCTTTATTTTAGATCAGCCAGTAACTGTTATAAATCAAATTTTGCATTTCAAAAGAAGTCTTAATTTTCCCGTGATATACGCCAATAATCGCGCAACAGAAATAAATTCATTTTATTCTTTGATATTTTAAATATTAGTATATATTAAATTCATCAATGATTATCTCTAGATAGATAGGAAAAGAGACTCGCGGCATGAACACGTGCATTTTACATATTGGTATTGTAAGCACACGCTCTTTTATAGCATTAAATTATCTGTAATCAAATTTTGTTAATGATACTTATTGTATTTTTTACTTGAACTCATTTTCAAAACACTAAATGCAATAAATGCGGTTCATGAACGTTCAATACTTATTCAAACCAATACACAATATTGTAAACAAACATATATACATGTCGTTCAATACATAGTCAATACACATAGATTCCGCCATATCATGATCTTGCGTAAAGCCTTAATGTCTTCATTCCGTGCTGTTAAAATCAAATTTTATATAAAAAAAAAAAAAAAAAATACATCCGTGAAATACGCCAACAACCCCGCGACATCAGTTCATTTTTTTCGTGGATATTTTAACATGGACGCGACAGAATGAATTCAAATAAACTATTGCGCACGATATATATCGAATATATGTTAATTTCATCATTTAAGATGTATAGATAATCGGTAAAAGAGACTAAAAAGTATGCAAAGCCGGCTAATTGTTTACAAAATATTCTCCTGACCTTGTATACCAAGCATTTTTGTCACAGATATTGACCATTTTGATAATTTTGCAAGATATCAAATGTACACTATTCAATACACAGTGCCCGCTATATTTACTTGTTGACTAAGACATTAATTTCCTCATTTTATATCTGTTATACATGACATTTTACATTTAAAAACAAATTGTAATTTCTCCGTGGCATAATTTCATTTTGTTCTTCGAAATTTACAATTTGGCGTGTTATTTTCGAACAAAGCATGTAAATAACCAGCTACAAATATCGTTCAATACATACTTTGGCCGTATGCTAGGTCAATTTTATTATTCGCTACATGCATAATAATCACTTGAATCTTATTAACTCACAATTTTCGTATAATGAACGTAATACGTATGCTGTTTACACATTATTCTCATTTCTTATGAAAAATATATACAATTATGCAGAATCTTTTCAACCAAAACATGCAAAACAACCAGTACACATTTCGGTCGATACATAGACTATTTGTGAAGATGGTTTATTCCAAAATTATAATGCATTTCAACGATATCCTGCATGCACAATAAATACACGAGACGCGCTTCTTGCATTAATTATTTCCTACATGTATTATATCACTTGAATCTAATAAGTTCGTAATTTCCCTGAAACAAAAGAAGCGCATACGTTGTTTACCTATTATTCTCCTTTCGTATGCAAATGAATACACGAAACCCAACACATTAATACTTTGGCCGTGTGCTAGGTCAATTTCATTATTCGCTACATGCGCAATACTCATTTGATTCCATAGATTAATATTTTGCGTGAAATATAAAAATCAAACTTTGATTACGCATAAACTCGTTAATTTGCGCATTAGTTCAATACATATTGTCTACGAAACAGGCCGGTACATAAGAACCGCAAAATAAATAACACACATTTTCATCATATACATTGATCATTTTGATAGTTTGTTTTTGCCACCAATACACAATAACGGAATACACACAGATTCACGGTGATATTCACTAACAAAGTATTACGTTAATTCCTTCATCTGACATATATATGAATTTTTCAAACAAAGATACATATATCGTTCGATACATAGCCTATTGATGATCAATAAGAATAATTTTAAATGTTATATAATTTGCATAAAATATGCGTAGCACTTGTTGTACAAGAAATTCTCATCATATCAGCTCATAACATAACATTCATCTTTTCAACACAATTATAAGATATAGCAAAAGCTTTTTAAAATGAATTAGTTTGCCTTAATGTCTTCATTCCGAGCAGTCAAAATCAAATTTTGTATTAAAAAAGAGATAATGATATATGCGTGAAATACGCCAACAACCCCGCGACATCAATTCATTTTGTTCGTAGATATTTTAACATTGACGCGACAGAATAAGTTCAAATACAATACTGCGCACAATTTAATATCAAATATGGGTTAATTTCGTCACTTAAGATGTCTATGTAATCAGTATAAGATACTTAGAAAAGTATGCAAAGCGCACTTGATGTTTACAAATTAATCTCCTGACCTTGGATACCAATATTTTTTCTCACAGATATTAACAATTTTGATAGTTTTGTAAAAATCAAATGCACACAATACAAATTCACAGTGCCCGCTATATTTACTTGTTGAGTAAGACATTAGTTTCCTCATTTTATATCTGTTATACATGATTTTTTTCATTTAAAAAGAAATTGTAATATCTCCGTGACACAATTTCATTTTGTCTTCAATATACAATTTGGCGTGTTATTTTCGAACAAAGCATGTAAAAACGCAGCTATACAGGACGTTCAATACATATTTTGGTCGTATGCTTCGTCAATTTCATTATTCGCTACATGCATAATAATCACTTGAATTTAATAAATTCATTAATTTCGTAAAATGAACGTAATGCGTATGTTGGTTACGTATTATTCTGATTTCGTATGAAAAGTTCTCGAAGCTCACCACCTCAAAACATCTGCTGTGTGTCATTTCAATATATTATATGAATACTATTTTTTATATGAAGATAAAAATCAAGCAATTGCCCGTGAAAAAACGTCAACAAACCCACAACATATATACAATTTATTTTAATTTTAGATATTTACAATTGTGCAGAATATTTTCACCCAGAGCATAAAACAAGCTAATACACATTTCGGTCGATATATAGACTATTTGGAAAGATAATTTATTCCAAAAATTATAATGCATTTCAACGATATCTTGCATGTACAATGAATACACGAATTCCGCATGAACTCATTAATTTGCGCATTATTTCAATATATATTGTCTACGAAACAGGCCGGTACATAAGAACCGCAAAATAAATAACACACATTTTCATCATATACATTGATCATTTTGATAGTTTGTTCTTGCAGACTATACACATAATGGAATACACACAGATTCACGGTGATATTCGCTAACAAAGTATTACGTTAATTTCTTCATAATAATTTGAATGTTACATACTTTGCATATAATATGCGTAACGCTAGTTGTTTACAAGATATTCTCATCGTATTAGCTCATGGTATTGATCAATTTCATGTTTTAACTGTTCGCAGCCAAATCTTTCTAATGAATTATTGTGCACGATAGATATCAAATATACGTTAATTTCATCATTTAAAATGAAATCATAATTCGTCTGAGAAATACGCCAACAAGCCTGGGATATGAATTCATTTTCTTCTTACTTATGTTTAACATTCATGCAATCGAATGAATTCAAATTAATTATATGACATGCTATATACCAATTATGCGTTAATTTCATAATTTATGATTTCAAGACAATGAGTATAAGAGACTAAACAAATATGCTAAGCCGGCCTTTTGTTTACAAATTATTCTCCGCATCTTAGATACCATGCATTTTCGTCATAGATATTGACAATTTTTTATAGTGTTTTTTTTTTTCAAGAAAAAGACGCACTATTCAAAACACAGTATCCGCTACATTTGCTTATTGGGTATAATTGATGAGTTTTGATAATGAGCTTAGAAATTAAATGGTTTCCTTGAAATACTTTTAAAAAGCCGCTCACAATTTGGTTCTGAAATATGTAAATTAATATTGCGGTAACATTCCGCTTAAAGTATATAATTATACAAAGCATGTACATTATATAAGCTCATAAATTAGGGTTTTTTAACAAACGTTTTGCCGTTTGAATTTCATTTACAACGTATAAGGTCATTAATAATTAATTGAGGATTTCAATCAAAATATGGTTGTGAAATTAGTAAATAAATATTGCAGTATTAACTCCGTTCATATTAGCTTATATACTATCTCATATTATACACCTTCTCCGCCTGATTCTGTCCTGTCCTCGACCTTTTCCCTGTTGTCACATTATTATTATTATTGTACTGTTCATACACGAATCATTATCTAAACTGTCTTGCCAATCTACCTTTCTTATAACAATGTATTATTAAAGCCTATTTTGCCACTTGTCACTGTCATATGAAAATTGTATAATTTGTATATATAAAGTGTATATATGTTCACATGGGCCTATGGCTTACTGAATTTTGAAATAAACTATATCATATCATATATATTTGGGTATTTAATCTAGGAACTTTCCGTGTATTTTGACACTGACTAATTAGGGCAATTCATCAAATATTGTATATGACATAATCAAACCGGATTTGCAAAATAGGTATTACTCACTTTATTCTGATACAATCATAAATATGTGGTTTCAGCCAAATTATTGGCCGTAAAAGTCGTGTAAACAAATGTTCCTGCAAAATTTCGGCCAAAAATCAAACAATTGACGTGAAATAGTTCAGCAAACCCATAAAAGATATAAAATTCATTTTCATCTTCGATATTTACAATTCTGCAGATTTTTTCAACCAAAGCATGTAAACAAACCAATACACAAGTCGCTCGATACATAGACTATTGAAAAGATAACTTAGACCAAAATTTAGAATGAATTTCAACAATAGCTTGTATGTACAATAAGTACACGAGACGCGCGACTTGCATTTTTTATTCCTATAGGTGTAATATCATTTGAATCTAACAAATTAAACATTCGCATGAAATAAACGTAGCGCGTTATATATATGTTGTTTACACATTATTCTCATCTCGCATGGAAAATAAATACACGAAACCCAACCCAATGATACTTTGGACTTATGCTTGTTCTGTTTCATTATTCGCTACATGCATAATGCTCATTCCGCGGCATCTATATATTGATAGTTTCCGCTTGATATACATTTAACACTTTGATGACTTATTAACTCATTAAGTAGCACATTTGCTCAATATACTGTTTATAGAACAGGTACGAAATAACCGCAAAACAAGTTCCACACATTTTTATTATATGTATACTATTTTGATATTCGTTCAAGCAACCAATACACAATGATTCACGCTGATATTCACTGACATAATAGTACGTTATTTGCCACAGTCCGACATAATTATATATGAATTTCTCAGCCAAATCATGTAGAAAAAGAGATATATATGTCGTTCGATACATAGACTATTAATGTAAAACGTTCCAACAATTTAAATGCTATACACTATGCATGAAAATATGCGTAGCCCGCTAGTTGTTTTCAAGATATGCTCATAATGTCAGCTCATAATATTTTTTACATTCATGTTTTCAACACAATTTCAAACACTATTGAAACCATTTATTTTTTTCCAAATGAATTATTGCGTACGGTAAATATCAACTCAAATTTTAATATATGTATAACTGCTTGTTGTTTATAAATTTTCTCATCATCAAAACTTCCGAGTACGAAAAACGGACGCAATATCTGCAGAATAGGACATCAAGCATTCTCGTCATAGATATTGACCATGTTGATAGTTTTTCAAGAAATTCAATAAACTATATCAAATACAACTATAGGGTTCGCGATAACTTGTTATCTATCTATCATGTCTGACATTTATTTCTTCATTTTAATCGGTCAGAAATCAAATCTTGCATTCAAAAATAACCCATAATTTATCCGTGAAATACGCCAACAATCCCGCGACATGAATTCATTCTGTTCTCTGAATTTTTAACATTCATGCTATTCAAATAAATTATTGCTCACGATATATATCAAATATACGTTAATTTCATCATTAAGGATGCCTAGATATTCAGTAAAGGGGACTAAAAACTATGCAAAGCCGGCTAATTGTTCACAAATTATTCTCCGCATCTTAGATAACACGCATTTTCGTCATAGATATTGACCATTTCGATAGTTTTTCAAGGCACAAATGCGCGCTATTCAACACGCAGTGTCCGCTATATTCAACTGTGTGTATGATTGACATTTTTTATTATAAAAACATAGAAATCAAACAATTGCCTAGAAATACTTCAAGAAACCCACTCAAAATTTGGCTCTGAAATATGTAAATAGTTATCGCGGTAATAATACCATTTAAAGTATGCATACAAAGCATGCACATTATATAAGCTAATAAATTAGGCCATTTAACAAACGTTTTGTCGTTTGAATTTCATGTGCAACATATTATAAGGGTTTTCATTCAAAATATAGTTGTGAAATATGTAAATAAATATTGCAGTAATAATTGCGTTTTAAGTATGTATACAATTCTTGACGTCGTATAAACTCATGTATAAGAGTATTTAATCAAGATTATGTAAATACATGTATACCCCAGCATAAATTCCGTGTATTTTGCCATCACTAATCAAGGCAATTCATTCAATTAAAATATTGTATATGACATAATGAAACCAATTTTGCAACAGGTATATTACTCATGTTATTCTGATACATTCATAAAAAATGTGTTTTCAACAAAATTGTTGGCCGTAAAACTTGTAAGCAAATACTCCTAATAAATTCAAAATTTTCATAAAATAAACGTAGTGCGTATGTTGTACACGCATTATTCTCATTTCGCATGAAAAAATACTCGAAGCTGATCACCACCTTAAAACTTTTGTCGTGTCATTGATCATTTCAATATATTATATGAATATTTTTTTTTATATGGAGATACAAAACCAAGCCATTGCCCGTGAAAAGACGTCAACAAACCAACAACATATATACAATTTATTTTAATTTAAGATATTTACAATTGTGCAGAATATTTTCAACCAGAGCATGAAATCAAACCAGTACATATTTCGGTTGATACATAGACTATTGGGGAAGAATGATAGTTTAATCCAAAAATTAGAATGCATGTGCAATAAATACACGAGACGCGCTTAATCTTGCATTTATTATTTCCTACATGTATAATATCATTTGAATCTATGCATTTTCGTCATAGATATTGACCATTTTGATTTTTCAAGATAAAAACGCACCATTCAATACACAGTGTCCGCTACATTTACTTATTGTGTATGGTTGATAACTTTTGATAATGAGCATAAAAACCAAATGATTTCCGTGAAATACTTTTAAAAAAGCCGCTCAAAATTTGGCTCTGAAATATGTCAATTAATATTGCCGTAACAATTCCGTTTAAAGTATAATTTTTTTTATATACAAAGTATGCACATTATATAAGCTCATAAATTATGTTTTTAACCAACGTTTTGAATTTCATGTACAACGTATAAGGTATTTAATTTAGGGTTTCAACCAAAATATGGTTTTGAAATATGTAAATAAATATTGCAATAATAATTACGTTTAAAGTATGTTTACAATTCATGCGCGTTGTATAAACTCGTTATATAAGGATATTTAATCAAGATTTTGCCGTGAAAAATGAAGATTATACCCCCAGCATAAATTCCGTAAATTTTTATTCTAATTTATAATTAGGGAAATTCATCAAATATTATATATGACATGATCAAGTTGGATTTGCAAAATATACAATTTTGATACATTTATTAAAAACGTGTTTTCAACAAATTATTGGCCGTAAAACTTGTAAACAAATATTCCTGAAATATTTCCGCTTAAACATTTCTACAATTCATGCACATAATATAAACTCATTTATTAGACCATTTGATCAACGTTTTGGCGCACAACATACAAAATTGTCATTATAAATTAGAGCATTCACTCAAAATTTCACAATGAAATAAGTGAATAAATTTTGCGGTAATAATTACTATTTCAATATGTTACAATTTATGCACATCATGTACTAAGCTCATTAATTATACCAGTTAATCAATGTGTTGCCGTGTACGAATAGTGCTGATATTTTTTGCTTGAAATCATTTGGAAAATACTAAATGCTATTAACGCGGTTTATTAACATTCGATTCTTAGTCAAACCAATACTCAGTATTGTAAACAAATAAAAGTATCGTTCGATACATAGTCAATACACAAAGATTCCGACTTTAACATTTTAAGTAAGGCCTTATGAATATCTTCATTCTGAGCTGTTAAATTAAAATTTTGCAATTAAAATGAAGTCATAATTCGTCAGTTAAATACGCCAACAAGCCCGGTACATGGAATCAGTTTCTTCTTCGATATCTTTAACATTATTCATGCAATGGAATGATTTCAAATAAATTATTGGGTACGATTTATACCAAATACGTATACGTTAATATCACCATTTAAGATGTCTAGATTATGAGTAATTTAAGAGCCTAAAAGAATATGCAAAGCCGCCTTTTTTTGACGAATTATTCTTCGCACCATAGATACCAAGCATTTTCGTCATAGATATTTTGATAGTTATCTAAGACACAAAATGCGCACTTATTCAATACGCAGTGTCCGCTATATCCGCTTGTTGTGTATGACTACTGGTCAGAGGCATTATATGCCGATAATACCAATATTTCCAATAAAAACTAATATTTTTTTATAATGAACATAAAAATCAAACAATATTTGCCTTGAAATACTTCAAGAACCCCACTCAAATTTGGCTCTGAAATATGTCAATAAATATTGCGGTAATAATACCGTTTATATTAGCTCATAAATTTTGGTATTTAATCAAGGAACTTGAGAACAATGTAAATATACCCCAACATAAATTCCGTGTATTTTGACCCTGCTTAATTAGGGCAATTCATCAAATATAGTATATGACATAATCAAACCGGATTTGCAAAATGGGTATAACTCATTTTATTCTGATACAATCATACAAATGTATTTTTTTCAACCAAATTATTGGCCGTAAAACTTGTAAACAAATATTCCTGCAAAATTTCAGCAAACTCATAATAGATATAAAATTTATTTTCATTTTCGATATTTACAATTCTGCAACCAAAGCATGTAAACAAACCAATACACATGTCGCTCGATACATAGACTATTCGAAAGATTTAGAATGAATTTCAACAATATCTTGTAAGTACAATAAATACACGAGATGCGCGACTTGTATTTTTTTATTCCTACATGTATAATATCATTTGAATCTATCAAATTCAACATTTGCATGAAATAAACGTAGCGCGTTATATATATGTTGTTTACACATTATTCTCATCTCGCATGGAAAATAAATACACGAAACCCCACCCAATGATACTTTGGACTTATGCTTGTTCAGTTTCATTATTCGCTACATGCATAATGCTCATTTGAATATATACATTGATAGTTTCCGCTTAATATACATATAACACTTTGATGACTTATAAACTCATTAAGTAGCGCATTTGCTCAATATATTGTCTATAGAACAGGCACGAAATAACCGCAAAACAAGTTCCACACATTTTTCTTATATATATTGACTATTTTGACATTCGTTCAAGCAACCAATACACATTAAGGAATACACAATGATTCGCGCTGATATTCACTGACATAGCCTTTTTACGTTACGTTAGTTTCTACAGTACAGCGTATAAGGTCAATAACTCAAAATCTAGTTGTGAAATATGTAAATAAATATTGCAGTAGTAACTCCGTTTTAAGTATGTTTACAATTCATGCACGTTATAATTATAAACTCATTCATAAAAATGTGTTTTCAACAAAATTATTGACCGTAAACTTGAAAGCAAATACTCCTGCAATAATTACGGTATATATCAATTGAAAAGTCTAAATGATGAGTAACGGCTTCTTATTTACATTTTTTTAGGAAATACCGAGCATTTTTGTCACAGGTATTGACCATTTTGATATTTTTTCAAGAAATCAAATGCACACCATTCAATACACAGTGTCCTCTAAATTTACTTGTTGAATAAGACGTTAATTTCCTCATTTTATATCTGTTAGACATGACATTTTGCATTTAAAAAGAAATTGTAATTTCTCCGTGACAAAATTCATTTTTACCATATTGCGTGTAATTTTCGAACAAAGGATGTAAATACGCAGCTAGACTTGACGGTCAATACATACTTAGGCCGTATGCTAGGTCAATTTCATTATTCGCTACATGCATAATAATCACTTCATAACATTCGTAAAATGAACTTAATGCGTATGTTGTTTACACATTATTATTTATATATATGAAAAATAAATACACACAGCTGATCACCACTTTAAAACTTTTGCCGTGTTTTTCAAATATATTATATGAATACTATCTTTCTAATTGGAGATAAAAATCTCTGCGTGAAACAAACGTAGCGCATACGTTGTTTACACTGTATTCTCATTTTGTATGCAAATGAATACACGAAATCCAACACATTAATACTTTGGCCGTGTTAGACCATTTAATAAACGTTTTGTCGTTTGAATTTCATGTCCAAATATCAGGTCATTGAGGTCGATACATAGACTATTGGGGAAGATAGTTTAAAATACATTTCAACGATATCTTGCATGTACAATAAATACACGAGACGCGCTTCTCGCATTTATTATTTCCTACTTGCATAATATCATATGAATCTACTAATAAGTTCATTATTTCCGTGAAACAAACGTAGCGCATACGTTGTTTACCCATTATTCTCCTTTCGTATGCAAATGAGTACACGAAACCCAACACATTAATACTTTGGCCGTGTGCTATGTCAATATCATTAATCGCTACATGCATAATACTCATTTGAATCTAAATATCACACTTTGATTACGCATAAACTCATTAATTAGCGCATTCGATCAATATAATGTCCATGGATCAGGCCGGTACATTAGAACCACAAAATAAATACCACACATTCTCAACATAGGATACCCATAATTATTAACAATTTCTATAGTTTTTCACGATGATTCAATACTCACTATTAAATATCCGCGCAGTTTAAGCGTAACTAGTTTTTATTAGATATTTATAAGGCTTTTGGAAGCGAATCAGCTCAAATAAATTATTGCGCTGGATGTAGATCATCTAGGACACCTCAATAATAAGTATACGAGAACCGCAGCTCGAACGCATGCATTATACATATTGATATTTTAAGTCCACGTTCATTTGTAACATTAATTTCTCTATGATCAAATTGATAAAAACGACATATTTTGCTTGAGATCATTTTGAAAATACTAAAATTTGTGAAACGCGTGGTTCGTAGGAATTCAATTCTGAATCATATCAATACACAATATTTAATACATGTACACACATAGTCCGTGATATTAACATGTTGTGTAGAACGTTATTTCTTCATTGAAATCTGTTGAAATTTGAAAAATATCATAATATGCTAAAGAAATACGTTTACAATATTTCAACATTAATTTGTTTTGTTCTTAGTTATGTACAATTTGGCGTGCAATTCTCAACCAGAGTATGAAAACATATATAATTTTATACTCAATTTCATTCGATACTCAGTTTATTTATGAACAACGTTTATTTCAAAGTTTGGATGAGTTTCAATGCTATACACTTTGCATTTATAAAATATGCGTAGCGCGCTTTTTGTTTACTAAGTTTTCTTACCATAAAAACTCATTTTTTCACATACATGTATTCAGCACAATTATAAACATAACTTCTGCAGCCGAATCTTCTTAAATGAGTTAATGTCCTCGGTGCATACTTATTGAAAATTCTAAAATATGAATAACGACTTCTTGATTACATTTTTTCTCATAATTAAGTCATAATACAACCGCGGCATTAATAATATTCATAGATTATAAAATTTTACATGAACTACAGAACGTTTTGATATAAAAATTATTAACATCCAACAAAAAACAAAAAAGTTAACAGGGGGGGGGGGGCATGTTTTCCCTTAATTTTACACTAAAATCTAGAGGGGCGCCATGTTTTATACCTGCCCGAATAATATTTATAGATGTCCGAGATAATGGTAGTTTTAGACTTTCACGTGCAAATCAGTTATCATAATATCATTGAGCATGATACATGTACTTGGAGTGCTGCACATCATTATAACAAAGTTTATTATTAATCAACGTGAATACCTTAGCATATTGAGAAAATCATATGTAACTACTAACGTATAGACATGATAAGGTTTTTGTTCAAAATTCATTTCCATGTTATAAAATCATTAATTTGGACGTTCAGTCTAATTTTCATAAATAAATATGAACAAACCCAGCCCTCTCGCTGAGAGTCTCCGACTATAAATATTATATATATAGATAAATATGATGCCACGACGGTCCGCCCCCTCTACTCACTTTCTTGAATATACCCCCCCCCCCCTCCCTAACCAGAAATCCTGGATCCGCTTCTGATGATTACATGTATATAGGATGTGTTTCTTATATTATATAAATATCACATCCCACATAGGGTGATAGAACGTAATGTTCACCCGAGACAAGTAATGTCGACCGAGGCGTTAGCCGAGGTTGACATTACTTTGTCAAGGGTGAACATACGTTCTATCACCCTATGTGGGATGTGATATTTATTTTATTATACCGAACAAAAAAACAATTACGAAAGACACTAAATGCAACAAACGTGTTAACAAATATAACGAAAACTATAATAGAAATTGAAACGAAGCTTCTTTCTGACACCATAGTTACTTTTGCTGTCAAAATGTATACTGCAAAACCGGATGTCAAACTACAAGTATATTCTACTAAAGTGCCTAAATTGTCTAGACAAGGTTAGTATTCGATACGACAAAGATGGATTAAAATTCGACACCCGGTAAAATCGCGTGAGCGCGTGAGGGCAGTTTCGTTATGGCAAGCGGGCCGAAATGTAATGTCAGAGGGTAACATTACGGATTGTCACCCTCTGACGTCACATAAGACTATAGAGTAAATAAGTCACGTGAGGTATAATAAAATCTGTTATACATTCTTACACTTCTGTTTGGGTTTTGTTGTTCTTTTTTAAGCACTGTGAAGAAATATAAATTTAGCTCTGAATCTAAGGTATTGTGTCATATCGGGTAATAAATTAATGAGTTAAGGCAAGGACTTATAAACAAGGACTTATATACATACATTATATATAAGTCCTTGTATATAAGTCCTTGGTTAAGGCAATATGATGTGTTCATACATATATTTCTAAATGCAGTACAAAACATTTCACTAGTGAAAGTTTGCTATATTAGCACAGGGATGCTATATTAGCAGTAGTAAATCATTGATATTTGCTCCATTATTTTATCAATTCCTCAACAGCCATTCTATTGATAACCATACTGAGTGAAGACCACCAGAAGAAAAGCCAAGTCATGCAAAATTAATTGACAGTGCATGTATTCAGGTTTAAAATTCTGTTTTGTATTATTTCATAGAATATGGTTTGTATATTTTGCTTGATACACATCATGTATATAATTTCTTTTCTCACTTTATTTCCAATTCAGATTCAAATTTATTTATAAAATACTAGCTAGACTTCTTCAACTGCTTTCATACGGGAAAGCCTTTCGTATGTACATGTATATACATTTTAGTATTTAATGTATTCACATTATAAGCAGCATGTCATATGATTTCTTTCCTATATAATTAAAAAAATGTTTACATCTATGTTCACTATCTCGCTTGGTATTTTTCAGAGACTTAGGGTTATATATGTCTCTGGTGAATTTAAACTCCAAAAATAATGTTTTTACGACTATTTCTTTTGGTTTCTTGTTTATGTTCATTGATGTTTATGTTGATGATCATCAGTGTCTACTAGTATCTTTTTTCAGGTAAAATATCATGTCATGTTATGGTTTAGATACTTCTTATAAAGTTACAAGGACTGTTATATGTTGCTCTTCAACCGGGTGTTATTTGAACCATGTACATTATATTAAATTTACAACAAATATTATACAAGGGTATTCCCATGATTCGTAAAGCGCCAGTCCCAACCCATCATACTTGCAAGTGCCTGTTGCCTAATTGCAAAAACGTGGGAAAACTTGGCGGTCCGTAGATGGTTAGTACCGCCTTCATACGGATTAATGGAAGCACACAGAAAACGCTGTAGTACTTTTAGTGCATGAAGCATGGTCCAAATCTGTCATACATGTAAGTGCTTGCTGTCTACTTGCAAAAACCTGGGCAAATATTGGTGATCCATTTGTGATGAGCACCGCCTCTGTATGAATTTGGATGCATTGCAGGCACATCCTAGCTCTTTAAGTGCATGAGGAACTTTCGCTGCGTTCAGCCTGTGGTCGGGCCATGGATTTACTCCTGTACTCACATTCATCGTACTTGAACGCACTTACAGTGAGAAAGGTACGGATCGCAAACAGCATGTGCAAGTACGACCTTCATACAATAACGTGGCAATTGCACGACGATAGTATGTTGTAAGCACGTGTAACTCACCACGTGTGCAACATGGGAAGCGTCTTCCCTTCCCAGAAAAACGTGGCGGTCGTGGCTTCCCCATTCATACTTATGTAGATGGATTCTGTAATAATAATTTATTTCAAAACAAATGAATTCCAGTTTACCTGTAATCTTAAGTCAAATAGCTTAATTGGATAAAGCAACCCAGGCCAGTATTTGGCTATGGGGAGATTCGGGTTCAAATCCTGATCTGACTTTTATGGGTAACCGTTAACAGCTGCGCTCACCAGGAACCAGTGTAATTAATTCTAATTCAACTTGATTTGAAATGATTAAAAATTCTAACTAAAAGTACATCTTCTTATCTATTTGAGACTACTAAGGGCTCCATGCAAAACCATGCATTTATGGCATGTTTAAGAGTTGCAAAGGTTGATATGACCATAAATAGAATATATTCAATAAGGATTTAAAACTTCCTTAATATCGAATATCAGAGCTTTTTGTCATCTCACTTGAATACTTTATGCAACCGCATCAAAGTAGCTTCTTAAGTTCTCAGTACTGTAATAAGTTACTCATGAATACTGAATATACTATTAAAGTATACCATTTATAAGACCTGGATAATGATTAATGAATTGGGAAGGGGCAGCATCATTCTTAATATTTAAACACCATGCAGGCTTTATAATTATGTGATTGGGCGACATAGGCAGTTGGGTTTGCAGTATCAACCGAGTCAAAGTTCTCGTATTTACATGACAACATCAATACAGGTTCAAACAATCAAACAGGAACTACATATCATCAGTTTTGGTTACATAAAATATGATTATGCAAGAAAAGACCAATCTCAATCATAAAAAAGGCACATTTTGCCATTTTTACTCCTTTTACGCTGTTGTTTGTGCATAGCATAAGCAATTTATGCATCATAAAAATTTATGCATCATAGTCCATCATAAAAAAATTATAATACATTGTAGTAGAAAATCTTACAAATTTATTGCTAAAAAAAATTTCAAACATCAGATGTGGCAAGTTTGTACAAGAAATTACCAAAGTCCAATGATAAGTTAGGTTCATTCTTGCATGGACAAAACACCATTTTTAACTTCAAAACAGGAGAATACATGGCTAGAGGGAGTTAATCAGGTGAGAAATGATCTATTTTATGCAAAAAAGGTCCTAACTCAATTTTGACCAAAAGTGCCAATTGGAACTCCTCCGCGTTTGTCTAAAGAAAGTGCCTCAGACATAATAATAGTAGTTCACGGGTTACATTCTACCATGGCTGACCTTGGGAATCCAACAATGGAAACAACCTGTTCCTTTTTCAATAAGAATTTGATGCCCATTTTATCAATCGTGAATTATAACCATTAATTTGAAAGTCTGAAAATCTGAGAAGGTAGTGACCGGAAACCAAATAACAAAATATTGTAACCCTATATACACTTATTATATGTACAAGGTGTATTTCTCAGTTACGGAAATGCCCGAGATCTTACGATTGCAAAAGTGTAGTTAGGCATGGTTTTGTATGGACGCCTTCATTTATAATACCATTTTCTTATTTTGACAAATGTTCTAGGCAGTGCGACCTGCCTCTGTGGTCGAGTGGTCAAGGTCGCTGACTTCAAATTACTGTAACCTCTCATTGATATGTAGAGGAGGGTCATGGAATCAAGCCCAGCTACCGACCATGTCTCTTTATGTGAAAAAGTAAGCAGTTGCTTACCAAGGATAGGACTCTAGTACTTGAACATCTTTATGTCGTTAATGGGAAAAACCAGGCAGTACTAGAGTTAAAGAACTTTCCACCTCATATGACTGTTGAAAAGAGGCATAAAACACAAACAAACAAACACATCTATTGGCTTGCAGTAACTTATTTCATATTAAACTAACCAGTACATAACAAAACAGAATACAGTGTACTTATTAAATGACTTTAATAATAATTATATACTGTATACAAATACGTCAACTTACAATATTACACAAACATAATTATGCATTTCCTATGATAAATTTTGAATGGTTTACTTTCTTTGCTCTTTTTAGCTAAGACTTTAAGACAATCGGGGTCAATAGAATGAATGACTCATGTTTCGGGTGCTTTCAGCCCTTTTATATTTGTCTCCCTTGTAGAGATCATGGCGTTCAGACCTACGGAAGTTCTTCCCATGTTAATTTACAGCAGTTTTCTCCTGTGTATGAACTACTACCTCGTAAGTGTTGATTCTTGTTGATAAAATGTGATGCACTTAACGATGAAATATAACTGTTGACTGTTCTTGTTTGTGTTGTAACTGCTGGTTATGTGAATATCATATGTTTTCGCGAATGTGCGATATTTGTGTCCTTGTATTTAGCTTCAATCAAGGTTGTTTTAAATTATAATTTCATATTACCAGTGACGAAAGGGATATACAAAATTTTAGGATCAAACAAATCAATAAAGTTCTGTGTGTTGTACCCGAGGTCGTAGCTTCAGTCTTCACCAGTTGTGTTGTGTAGTGTCCCTTGTATATATGCCCATTTCCGCGGTGATGCTATTACCCCCAATGCCCGGATAATAACAATGACTCGCACATGCATGTCGCCTCCACTTCCGTTTCCGACAGGCATTTGTCGGCAGGGAACCAGACTATTGTTACATTGCATGCTGCAGCTTTAAAACATTTTTCATTGATGATTTATATCATTTCTACAGTCAAGTCAATTTATCGTTCATACTGCCATTTGCATTCAATTCAAATTAACTCTGCTATATAAATGTGTCGCATTTTAATGCATTACATCTCTTAAAACACAGTTTTGATATTTATGCAAATGCTAGATGGTCCGTACATTGGTTGGAGTTTAGTACTGATGCAGGAATTTCCTGCGCGTTACTACATTATCTTCCATTTGATTGACCGATAGGCGGTATTATATAAGGTCATCAAGCGAAAATCAATATGGATATCAGTGTGTCAAGAAATGTGATCAATTGATGTATTACTTATTGTTATTGAGAGTATTTGACAAGAGGAAGAATATATTCTAAATCTAGTGACGGGGGATTTTTATGTATTTCTGGCCAAGTAGGTTTTGTGGCATTGCTGATATTTGTACAAAAGAAGTCATGGACCTCATTGGTCCTCTTCAGGAGATCCTAGCAATAGTCAATTACCTGTTTACTGGTGGAAGGCCATCAATTTTTTTATTTTCTGTTCTATGGGAGTGTCGACCCTAATTTACCACAAAAAAAATAAGCAAAAAATCATTAATTTTATTTGAAAAAAGATAACCGAAACATTGAATTCATTATTCAGGGAAGTTTTTGGGTCAATAATATCAAATGTCTTTGATAATATGCACCAAATAAACTCCAGAATTCTTACAAAATGATTACCTGATAATACAGCGTAATTAGGTCTAAGTGTGTATTGATTCTTTATCGTGTCACTTGCAGGTTTTGAATAGGATTACTCGGTGACATGAAGGCAGGGCCTTTTTCCAAAAATTGGGAAGGGGCCTTAGCCTTTTATTTTGGGAAAGTCAAGGGCGCATTTTAGCCAAATTTGGAGAAGTTAGACTACTTAATTAGAATAGTATTGTCACTTTGGGAATTCCTTTACCCAAATTGGGAAAACAAGAGCCTTTTTGCAATTGGGAAGTCACCGAATTTCGGCCTCTGTCATAGAAGGAAAAAAGGCCCTGGAAGGATTCACTGGTAGATAAACAGTGCAACAACCGCAATATTTTTTTCGTTTATTTACATTGAACAATGTTGATATCAGAGGAAAACACTTTATTGATACCATAATTGATTGATCTAGGTAGGCATACATGCAGCTTGAAGAATTAAAATAGTTTAATGAATTTATTTTTTTATTTGCAACCATAATGATATTTTCAGCCTTTACAAACAACAAAACATACTTTTCCACATGATTCTTATTACAAATTCTACTTTAGTTAATAAGGCTTTGAATACGAGTAGAATTTAAAACCAGCGGAAAAAGACAACTGCATTCACAATTACAAGTTAATAGTATATTTAAAAAACTATTTTTGGATAGTCACGAACATTAATATGCAGGCGTATTGTACGCACTTAAAATAGACCGAGGATGGAGTGGGATGTGGGAATGCACATTATATGCACAAAGAATATGACACTCTTATTTTTTCTTTTATATTTTGTTCTTTTATACATTTTTTGTGCAGGTATGCACATTATGCTATTTTTCTTTGCGCAAATGAGCGTGAGTAGGAATACTGTAAATATTTATTGCGTTGAAAACGTTAGACATCTGTTTTAGAATGCAAATAAAAATTTAGTCATTCAAAGTGTCGTGCGGTTGTGACGTGCGAAAAACAAAAGTAAGCAAATACTTGAAAAACAAATATGAATGTCGTACAGCTAGTAAGCCTAAGGAGTTGGTGACAATTAAATGGTTTACACATTGTAAACCAGACTGTGAGAAACATATGGTACCTAAAATATTTGTTGTTTGTAGACAGTACAAAATATGAATGTGAAAAATGAAACATTTTTATAAACACATTTTTTTGTAATTTCATGTAAACCTAGTCAACAGTACCTAAAAGTTATTTAAAAGATTTCTTTAATGTGTATCTTTTATTTGGATCTAGTCTGCAGCACAGCTGTAGAAAAATATGTTGTTACTGAATTTATTGAAATACACCAAAAATTGACAAATTGTTGCACAAGGTTGTAGGAATGGAAATACTTCTTTCAGCTTGTCCATCTGTCCATGTGTCTGTATACAACATTTTGTGTGTACTTCTTGTCAGGTTTCATTCATAATATTTTACCTTTTTTTCAATACAACAAATAGAAAATTTGAATTCAGTGAAGCTTCCCATGTATACTGTTTGTTGTGCATGCTGTCATCATGCAGGCTTTGTGTATTTTTCACAGACTTATACTTTATGGCATTTTGTGTTCAAGGGGATAGAGGAGGGGGCTAAGTTAAAATTCTGTCATGGAACATTAATGGGCTCATAAGTGAAAAGATAGAATGTGACGATTTTGTGAACGTTATTGTTAATAATGATATTATAATTATATTTTTGTATGAATCATGGGCATCAAGTGAGAGTAAAATGGATATATCTGGTTATGTATGTCACAACTTTTCAGTGATTTTGTTACCTCTGCATCCTGCGTCCAGGATGCAAAAATATCACCATGGATGCATGTTTTCATTTTATGTGCATCCTCAGGATGCATATAATTTCTGAGTGACGAGTCTTAAATCTGTCTGCTTTTGTTCATTATCGAAGTTTCTAAATTTCCACTTTGCGAAATAATAATACATGTAAATGGTGGACTGGTGTTATTGATTAGAGCGCAGAGATAGGTAAGCTAAAATGAATAAAGCGACACAGTCTAAGTAATGACTATGAATAGATATATCGAGGGTTCAACGCAACAGTGTCGTAACTCATATTGAAATAAGAACAAGTTACGTCTGTTGCGCTGAGCCCTAGATATGTTTTCGCCCTGTACCTGGCATTTATAAAACTCCGCTACCAGTGTACAAATGTGTTTTAACTGCGACAATAATTCATTTGTTTGATAACATTCGCCAGCTTTTTTTTCATGAATGGAATTTCCATCTTGACAAATTAATTGGATGCCCAGGTTTCTGTCAGTCTCAGACCGAAAAACTTGACTATAAGTTTCTAATCTTCGCGATAAAAGATATTTCTCTGATAACAATGAGATATGTGACATAGTCCTCGAGAAAATGGCCGCTCTGTGTTTATTTGGAAATGCAATCGTTGAAAGCGATTTGCAGACAAATCATCATACTGAACCATATTGTTGTCATCCTTCATTGGATGGGCAATATTTACATCCATTTAAATCTCAAAATTTGGGACTCGCACTTGAAACATTAGTCCTAGGACTCGAGCAAGTTAAATTGTAAAGAAATAACTGGACTTTTAAAGAAACTTTCAGCATGATAAGTAAGGCAAGGAGGTGTAGTGGGGGAACAGAACTGTATTACAAAGGATCAATCAAAGATATAACACTGATTGTTAAAACGCACCAGAATTCAATGATATGGTTATAACTTGATCACACATTTCTTAAAACAAGTAATAATATTTATTTTAGTCTGCGAAATTAGCATAAATTTGTCCTATTGCCCGGGACAGTCAATTTTTTCTTTCGGACAATCAAATTTTCATTAAAAAATCAAAAGCAACAAATTTCTGTTTCGGGCAACCACATTTCAAACCTTAATTTCACAGACTGTTATTTATGTGGCATTTGCTCATGGAATGAGAATTCTCCAGCCTATGATGTTATAAGCATTGATTTCTTTGAATTGTTAGAAACTGATATAAGTTATCACAATAATCTTGGTGTTGTATATCCTTCTGTCTGTGGTGATTTTAACAGCATGCAGGGTAGGTTTGAAACAAGATTTTGTTAGATATGATAGCATAAATAATATGTTTGACAATGATGATTATGTTCCCGATGAATTTAGCAGCAGGGCCTAAAATGTACTATACAAAGTATAATTTTGGGTCCAAACTTCTAGATTTGTGTAAATCCATGTGCATGAGAATTGTTAACGGAAGAATAGGTGACAACCGAGGCTTGTTCACTTTTGTGTCACGAAATCAGTGGTAGACTATTAATTTTGTTATGCAAAGAATGTAATTTTACTAGTCTCACAATTGCTTTAGTGTCAACAGTATTAATGAATGGAGTGATCACCATTATGTTGTAATAACAACTTTCAATGCAAACAAGACAACATTTTTACAAAATATAAATGGTCTCAGAAACACAAAGACCAATTTAGAATTAGTCTTATTGTCCAGTTACTGCTACTTAATCAATTAGTTAGTTACAAATTATAAACCTATCGAGTCTTGTTTTGATTAAGTTGTGTTGGGTTTTTCGAATGTTTTGAAAGACATCACTTGGCTGATCATTTTTTTTTAAAGACTATTAATAATTCTCATACATGGAAGTTTGTAGATTTTTCTGCGTTAGACAAAACGGAATGGTTTGATAATTAAGGAATGTGTCATCGCACAAAATAGTTATTGAAAGGCCTTAAGTGTTTTTAACAGTTATAAAAATGTACAATGTTTCAATGTACAAAAAAGACAAAAAGATAATTTGAAACACTTTAGAGCATCTAGTAGGAATAAAGCACAATATGTTATATTTGAAGCTAAGAAGAACTATTTTACAGAATCTTTAGAAAATAATAAGTCAGATCCTAAATCTTTGTGGAAATATTTGAAAAATTTAGGTCATATGTTTATTTATGTTCATATTGCTGAGTTTATACTTACATCTGTATGTTCATATTGCTGAGTTTGTAATTATGTCTGTGTATTCATATTTCTTAAAGTTTATACCAGCATTGTAGATAATTGTTTGCCCATGTGGGTAATTACCCCCGCTTTTTCAAGGCATGGGGGTAAATGGTCAAATTTCAACTTGCTTGATGGTAATTTGACTAACTTTATATTTAGACAAAAAAGATTCTTCCAAGTAAAATTTTACTTGTTTAATAATAAGTCAGGTGTTTAACACTCATTTCCCTATATATGTACTACAGTCTATGTTTACAGTTTACAAAAAAAATGATCACATATCTGCCTAATATCTATTAAGAACTATTATAATAGAAAATGTATCCAAAGATGATTTAACAGCTAGGGTGATGATCAACAAAATCACAATTCTAAGATCGCCAACAGAAAACATCCAACAGGCAACTAAGATTAAACACTGTTTATTTGATTTCCAAATCAACTAAAAGTTTGGCCAAATAACCCCAGAATTGGAATATGTCAATCCGGCCATCCCTTTGAAGTTTATAAACACCTTTGATTTTTTGTCAATTTTTCACAATTAATCAATAAATTCCACAAACTTTGTCAGAGGTGATACTCTGTTATCTCAGCGGAAGTTAGAATCAGCTGTCGGATTTAATAGACAGTGACATCACTACGCTATAGACTTTATTAAAGATTGATGTTGACACTACACTATCGGATTTTCAAAGTTTGCGTAAGTTCTAATATATTTGCGTCTAATATTCACTCGGAAATGAAACTTTCTGCATATCCTGATACTTTATAGGCGTAAAATATGCTGATACACAGCTTATCTACAATGCAATTATACTTAAGTCTGTATGTTCATATTGCTGAGTTCATATTTGAGTGTCCGTGCGGTAAAGTTGACAATTTTGTAAAGTAACTTTTTGATATTTATAAAAATATTGCAGCAAGGCCAGTTTGGACTTTGATTATTATTAACAAGTCACTGCCCGTGGTGTTGCTTGAAACATATATAAGTCCTCTACAGGTTGGGCCTTAACAATGACTGATCGGAGAATTTCTAAAATTTGGAACTTTCCAGTCAAAGGATAACAATGCTTATAGGTATTAACATTAATCATCTCAACATAGTCATCTACGAGGCTTGTCCAAAAAGTTTGAGGACACCCCCTTAATTATTTTTCCCAACGTCATTACATCAAATTAAGTTATACCACAGCAAAACATAATCCAATACACATATTTATCAATGATTTTGATGAGATTATACTTCTTATTTTGAAAGTTGCAGCTGATTTAATAACCAATGGTAGCGTTGAGCGGACCACCCCAATTTTCGAACAGTTGATGTTTCAGATAGCAAGGCACATAATTCATAATTTTGGCGAGATTACACTGAATGTCTGTCATTTGCATGTGACATATTATAACATCAATTCATGCAAATTTCAGTGACGTCAGATTATCATTATGAATCAACAGCCTTTTGTTCTCAGCATCTGCAAGATTTGATATTCGCAAAATGGTGTCTTTTGATGCAGAAGAACAACATATGATTACTAAATTGTGTGTTTCACTGAACAAAACATCATGTGAGACAATGAAAATGACAAGTTCAGCAAGAGGAAAGAACACTGTTTATAGATCGTCCATTTATAAATGGCAAAAACGTGTTGCGGATGGTATAGACAGACTAAACAAAATGATGAGAGAGTGGGGCGCCTGAAAATTGTTTAGGACGCACTCGTGGCGTCAGTCAATGAGCTAGTTCTTGAGGATATAACAGTATGACAGCCTAAATAATATCAACAAAAATCAATTAGCAATCCATCAAGGGATGAGCAAGTTACAAAGTGTGCATGTTAAAATATGTCATTTTCTTATTTTGAGATGATGTGACTGTATTGAACATTTTAGCATCATGTCCCTGAATAACGTCAACGTCATAAGTTGATGTAAAGTGCCCCGCACAACGATAGGTACACCCATTTAAATGTAAACAGTTTCCTTATTTTGTGTTATATTGTGATGACATTTTACATGCCATACTGTAATGTATCAATATTTGATATAGTGAAAGAATGATATTGTTTTGTTTAAAAGTCATCATAGGTGTCCACAAACTTTTTTGACAAGCCTTGTATATATGCACATAAATTTATTTACATTACAAATTTCATCAACCTAACACAATAAATATGTAAGTTATCAGAGGATAAAAATATTAAGGCCATAATTTGACTATTTCTGTTACCATAACAACCATAATGTTAACAGGAGGGAAATAACAAATGATGTGAATTAATTACACAAATTAATGTAACAAAAGTCATATGCCGAGTTTCATCAACTTAGCTTGAATATTATTTAAATCAGTAATGGATACATATTTTAACTTTCTGTTACCATGTCAACCACACATTTACCTGGGATTTTAAACATTCCTGTCAAAAATGGTGTGTGGGGCATTTGTCACTATTGTGACAATATAAAGCTCTAAGCTGACAGTTACTTAATAAGTTTCAATATACATAGAGGATATTAAATGAGTGTGGATTCCGTATTGAATTTATTGAACGAGTTGAATAAAACAATATAAAGCGAGCCTCTGGCGAGCTTCATACTGTTTTATTCCACGAGTTGAATAAATTCAAGACCAAATCAACACGAATCTAATATTCTTTTTATCACATACCCTAAAAATACGGCGAAAACCATTATACCTGTTTGACATTGCTACTAATGACACATGCGTAATATAAGACTATTTAATCAGAGGCACAAAAGTAGTTCCATTATGAAACATCATAAATGATAAATGTGTGAACATATCTTACGATATAAACAGTGTCTTTGCTTACTCAAATTGTTAAAATCAATCCAACATTACTCCTGTGAAGTTATCATTTTGAAAAACATGTATCGATCAAGGTCTATATATGCTTCATCAAGTTCATGACGTCACATTGTGACGTCCTTTACATATTATATGCACGGCCGTGCCATATCGTTTTTACGGCATGGCCAAAACGGCACGGGTATGTGATAAAGAACATTATGCTATTCACATTAAATTTATATTCTTACATGCAATAAGAAGTACTCATTCATTAGATTAGTTCCAATAACTTGCTGTGGATAATTTTTTGTTTCAGATGAGGTGATTTCTGTCTTTCTGCTACAGATTATGGATCAATCTTATTTGATAAAGAAAAATGTAAGTGAATGCCTGCTGGACCACTTGGTAAAACTTGATGCTGTACTAGCTTTTTCCCTCATGTTTTAATTATTATATAATTTTTTTTTTGTGTATTAAAACTTAAAATCTTATATATACCTGTATAATTACAAAATCATTAAACAATACTTTTGGAAAAAGAACTAATATTTTAAAATTTACTGAACTTCTGTCTTTTTTAAAAAGAATGATACGCCTGCACATAATATATTTTTAAAGAACTGAACATTAATATTTTATGTAACCAAATATTTGTTTCTGTTATGTGTGAATTAAATGTTGGGCATGTGAATGTCTTATCTTTAAAATAAATTCTGTATATCTATAATTCTGTATTATTTATTATATTCTTTCAGTACTTGGAGTTCATTGTTAATACAGCCAATGCTAAAATGAAAGAGAATTAGGAGAAGGAAAGGAACATCAGGTTTTTGTTTCACCATATTTTCCATCATAGCTGTCACTAAAATAATATGCTTCTTAAGTTGTTTTAATATCATTTCTGGGTCTGATTTTCTTGAACAAGTTTTCTTGAACTAATCCATTAAAATAAATGTCAGTTTTACCTGGTTTTCAACATGTTACTTTTGGTGGCATTTCTTTTTGACAATATCAAGGACTTACATAAATACATGGATTTGCAACTGCTAAAAATAGCTCAAACGATATCGTTAGATGATCCTACAATGTATTGCTATATACTCAGCAATGTCCGACAGCTGTAATAGGGTGTTTACGAACTTGATTATTCTAAAAAACGTAATTGGGCACGGGAAATTGGTAAAGGATGCAACAAATTCCTTAAAGATATTGAGATACATTAATTTATAATCCACAAAGTATAAGCAGGGTCTTTAAATTGAATTGTCTGGACTCATGCTTTTCAGATGCTTATCTCTGTATAAACATCAAGTTGTGGTGTCGATACTTATCGGAGAGCTTTTTTCATGCGTGTATAGATAACACACAAATTTTCAATTTCCATTTAGTCAAAAACAAGAAATCAAAATTTAAAGTAAAATCATGAATTAACAGAGTCTTGATTTTTCTAAAATGTGTTGTAAGCATTTCAGCAATAGATGATTATTAAAGTCGGAATCACTTTCTAAAAATAGTAAAATCCATTACAACTGGTCAAACTCAAAATGGCCACTTTGTCAAAAAGGCTCAAATTCATGTACCATTATTTTCTTAGCATCGGAAACAATACAAAAAAGTAACTGCATGACTTACTTCAACAACCTTCAAGACATGAAATTAATTCTGACTACATCACTCTATAACTTAAAGGGTTATATTTACTTGTGAAAAATACACGCTTTGCAACAACAATCTAGATCTGGGCTTAAAACCAGTTTTCGTCCATTTATGTACTGTCAGATTTCAACATAAATAAATGGATTTTATCCTAAGAAATTGGTCAAATTAGAAGGGGATACTTATGATATAACTTTTTGTGGAGCTCTACACCAATAAAAAGATCAGTAATTTAATTGTGAAGATTTGGGTATCTATTTCAATGCATTCTTCACATTTCACAATGACGGCCATCTTGCGCGCGATCACGTGAATGCTACCCAACGCTTTAATTTACGGAGTCCCAGACCCTTCTATTTGAGTGACCCTGGTATAAGCATTGAAAAAGGCATCAGTCGAACATTTTAAATTCCAAGATGGCGGACATCTATTATAATCCTCTTGTCGGGATTAAACATTCGGAATACCACAGATATTTTCGCTGTTATTAACATTCGGATCATCACAAATATTTTTTCGTATTTTTGCTTTTGTAAACAAGAGCATGACATTCTGTTGATTCATGTGTTATTACAGCGGGATTTGATTACTTTTAACTGTTAATACGGAAGTTTTGAATCCATGTATGTATATAAGTCCTTGACAATGCGCAGTTACATGTAGATTTGTAGTTTGAAATACCTCAATGCCTAAACAACTTACTTGTACTAAGTAAATATACATACATTGTATCATTTATATAACAAATAGATGTATGTTTTCCTGTGACTTGAATAACCATCTTCATCATTAAAGTATATAAAGTGTGGCAGTCCTATTATTTGCTGAATAAATGTTTGTATGTGATAACAGTCATACCCAAGCACCTAAATCAACCTTTACTGTTGAAAGGGAGATAACTTAGAAATTAAAAAATCAACCAAATAAAAAGTAAAATATTTGGAATAATGATACATTGATGTATAAGTATAAGAATCATGACTTACTGATGTAGATATTGTTATCAGTAGATGGAGAAATTGGCTGCTGATTAATGATTTGGAATTCAGGAATGATAATTTATTGATACTTGGATTTGATATTTTGTCTTCTTTTCAGATGTATATAAAAAGACAACAAAAACAACACCCTGATTTTCTTCATTAGGTTCCCAACATAACGAAAAATATGAGTAATCTAGCAGGGAGATTGGATCGTCCAAAACAGCCTTTGATTTGCCAGAAAAGCAACTAACTGCAAGACATTGTACTGCAACTATAATTTGGTAAATTTCTTTTCATATTTACTTTTGACAATGATATTAATCAAAGTTTATAAAACAGGTCAAATAGTTGACTACAATTACCAGCTGTCTATCTAGTATAATGATTGATAATTTTGGACAGTCCTGCATGGTAAGGAACATGATTAATCAAACATTAGAAATATTGAATAATAGCAATGCAAATATTAAATTCAAATTTATATTTGGGCAGTAGCGAATATTAAATGTTTTTTCTTCATTCATTTGTCATTTCAATTCTTTATGTTACTTTACCTACATAGAAGTCGGTAATTTAGAATTAGCACATGAGATTTAGGCATGTCTGTTCTGACACGGGCAGTGAAAATTATTTGTGTTCCTGAAAAATACATTTACCTTACATTTTACACAAACAGATATCAATAATACAACTTTTGACTAAAACTCAAATGAAACTGCGCACAACAAACCAGAGGCGTGTTCAACAATGCGAGCGCTCGAACTGCGATCGACCGAGCGCTCGCCGTACGCAATATTGGTATCGTGAACGGTTGCGAGCGCCCACTTCAATTTCAAGATGGCGTCCATAACGACGAAAGTTTACGGAAGTGAAAATACATAATTGTGTTTTATGAGATACCGAGCAGTCTCGACGATAACGACAGTGACAGGGTGCTAGAGATGGTTTCTATTACACGCAAGAAAACAGTCATTCTACTTGATAGGGCGAGAACTGTGCCGACCAACAGTGATCATGTGTTCAAGGCACTCTTTCGAGTTTCGCAGGCCAAGAAAATCATTTCGGGTGAATATTTTCGTAAATAAATATGTTTTACTTCAATACTTTCCTTGTTAGTATCCCGGCCCGTGGGTAGGAATTTCAGATTTGGAGCTTATCTTAGATATTCTCAGACAGTGGGGGGAGGGGGTTATGGCCCCATCTATATACGGTCTAATTACCAGTACAAGTAGAGATTCCAACGGCCCTGCTGTACTTATAGTATTGCTTTGTTAGTATTAACTGATATACGTTTTCTGTTTGATAAAACAATATTACTGGAGATCTACAAAATTAAATAACTTGGTCTAGAATCGATGTTAAATAAATTAATTATTGTACATGATCTTTTGATAAAGATGAATCTAATCAATGTAAATGGTCTTCATTTTTCAGTCACTATTGGAAATGGTTGGTCTACTCACTGTGGTGCAGTCAATCAGTCTGGAAAGACCTTATGTTGGCGAGTGATTCCTCTGCAATCAGGAGATCTTTGGTGGTGTAGCTGATCAGTTTTGACTATGTAAAGGTTCCCTACATTAATAACCTTGCTAACATTTGTTGGGTAATGTGTGGGGAAAGTATTCTTCCCTCAATGATACGTTGGCCAGACTGGATTGTATATGAAGATATATACCCAATGGGTTTTCTCACAGAAGGTGCTTTCCTGGCTGATTTTGCTATAGATTGAAGCTACATACAGATTATTCCCATTACAGGACCTGCAGAATGTAGTGACTCATTATCATATTATATGCAGGAAAAGATACCATGTATTCTTTCTGCAGGCTGTGTGTGACAGCACATTGCAATTCAGAGATTTTTTATGCATACCCTAGGTCAGTACATGATTCCAGGGAATTAAGATACTGTCTGCTATATATTGCAATCATTTGAAAACTGAGTGCCATAATAATTACCACTTGTTAGGTGATTCTACCTACTGTCTGTTTAAATATGTGTTGGTTCCCTTTAGGATAATGGGCATCTCACTCCAAAGCAATTTTTTTGCAATTTTGTTCAATTTGAGTTCCACCAGAGTATGTATATATAGTAAGATACTTTGTGTTGTTGAAGTACACATTAAGAAAACTTTAGTTTTTGGATGTGAACAATGTGTCTATCATTACACATTATCTTTACAAGCTGTATTTTACATAATTATATGCTTGAATAACCAATTTTTAAGCAAATTTAATATCACCACTTGATAATGAAAAATGCTATCTAGTTCACATGTTGGCCTGTGATAAGATCACTGAATTAGATGCATTATCATTTTGTCAAATAATTTATCTCATGTTTATCATTTACTCATGTTACCACTTTGGCTCAGACTTCCTAGTAAATACTATGTGTAGTACTTCAATGAACAAACTTAATCATACTAAACTGAAGCTTTGTTAGAAATTGCTTTGTAAATATAGATCTATTGTGAATTCTGCAAAATGTTAATTAACTGACAAATCAAATTACTTATTTTCTACTCTTCTAGACTCAAACTAAAAAATCCACAGATTATTGGAGGTCACAATTCAGTTGACTGCTGATAGTACTTTGTAAATAGAACTAGTTTTACAACTATTTGGATTTTTATTTTTATGTATGTGTAAATTTTATTTTCAAATGCATTTATGTTAAATAATTATTTTATAGTATATTTTTAAAGCTCTTGTTATGGTCTAACAAGTATTTAGTTAGGTAAATACATGTATACAAATGTAGATAGATTTATTTCAATATACAATGTGTTAAAATGTTGTACATAAATAAAACATCTATATAACTAGAAACAACATGTATGAATTAATTAATAGCAAAATCGGACATTTTATATCAAAGATAACACACAAAAGGGTTAAAATAAACCCTTATTTTCATTGCAGTCAATTATAAGCTATACAACTATACAAAGCTAATGTTTACTTATTTGTATACTGACTAGAAATGAATTCTGTATCTGTACATGTGGTCATTGAAAAAAACATTGAGTGATACAGAAAGATATTTAGATAACTTGTATAGTACATCCTCTCCAAAGCAACACCCACTGGGAGAATCAAAATTATGTTGTTGTTGAGAGGTTGTTGCTCTACAGAGGTTAATAGTAACAATGTACAGTGGGGAAATGCATGCTGTCATTGAAGGGAGGTAATGTTTCTAGTAGGTCGCACTGGAGAGGTTGTACTGTATAACACAAGTTACCAATCATATAAAATACATAGCATAATATTGAAAGACATTTTAAGACTAAGCAAATTATAGTTGAAGCTATGTATACATGTATATGTAATTTTCTAAGAAGTTGACTTATTTTGGTGTAAATGCAACATTCAATCATTTGTGTCAATCAGTCTATGTCAGTGTCAATGTAAATACTAAATTGTAAAATGTATTTTTGTGTATGAATTGTTCAATATTCTAGCTCTTCATGTTAATTATCACTTCATAATAAATGCAAAATTTCAGTCAATTTAATCAGTTGTACAAATGTTATATCTAGATACAAAAAAATGTAGTCCAAAATACAAGTAATGACTAATTAGTTTACCTCACTTCTATTTTTCAGAGTATTTAGATTTCATTAAGTCTCATTTTAACTGTGTGAAACATTGGAAGACATATAATTATATAGTTACAGGTAGTCATGTATCATATTTCAATTAGTTATATTAATAAACAAACAGAGAATGACTATGCTATGTCTTTAACATTATAATTATGTATTTGTTTAATGAACACTTATTATGAATTAAGTTCATGTATGTTTTATAATTGTTAAAATTGAGACATGATTCAAATGACTGCTGAAATTACTGCTTTGTTAGTAAAACTATGTTTACAATTATCTAGAATTTGTTGTTTAAATAAATTTTAAAGAGGTGTATACACAAATAAACAGTATAATAAATAGACAAATGAAAAATGCCTTGATAGATTTATACAAACTTTGTATTCATTTAGTTTAGTTACATAAAACTTAAAAAAAAGTGTGATTGTTTTTTATTTATCCTTTCATTGAAGTATGATGACTAGTCTTTGAAAGGTAGACAGATGCCTTGTGTCTAAAGCTATTCTCACATTGTACACATGTCTCTGTTCCTCTTGGTATATATCAAACCATCTAGGAGTTTCATCATCAAAGCTTTCTACAGGAGAGGTGCTTTCATTTAACATGGTAACAGTATTGAAGAAACTATTGGCTGCTCACACTCTAATGTATCTTCCTCATTGATTTGAAAAGAGTCAACAATGGAGTGGAAACCCTCAATAAGATGCCATGGCATATCCTCCATCGCAACCAAAGTACCTCCATATCTGTCGCCTATTACGGTATCAGTTTCAACAGTTTTTCCATAATGTTTTATGCCTGCAATATGAAATAAGCAGTCAGACATTAATACCTATATCCATACTGCAATGTCATTGTCTTTGTGATTATTGTTATTATTTAGATTATTATTGTACACATGTACTACCACAGAAACACAATATCTTAATATTATTTGTCAAAGGTATTTCCCAGTGTAGAATGATCAGACATCTAAATGCATTCATAGAAACTAACTACTCTTAGAAAGTATCTTAAATCACAGTCAGAACAATTGTGAAGTAAATCAACTGAAAATATCATCCATGCCACATGACCCAGATATATTCTTCAGACATAATAAAAAAAATATTCACACGAAAGGAATTCAGTACAAAATTTGAAGATATACATAATACAATTTGTTGGATAACCACATGGTATGCCTAGGTCAGGGAGCAAGACAGCAGCATGATGGGTATGTGATATACAGTCACTTCTACCCAACTAGATAAATGTTAATAACCTAAATAAATGAACACTTTGACACGTATGAACAATTTAAAACTTTTCTATTCATAAAGATATTTTAAATATTAAGTCTTACATTTGCCATAACAGACACTAAACTCTTAGATTATCGAATGTATGGTTTATAGAATATTATGAAAAAATCTTAAACAACAACAACATAAATTATAATAATACTCGTACAATGAAATTCAATCAATCAATATCTTTATTTCCTCCTATCAACAGGAGATATTTGAGCATATATAAAAACAAAGTGTGTACCTTGCTGCAATCATCAAGGTTGTATATTACATTCTTTGCCATGCAAATCTTTCACAAGTTCCCCCCAGGCTTGTTGCTAGGTGATGGCTAAGGTCATCTGTCAAGTAGCAATTAAATTGCTCATTGTGTCCATGTACAATTCCTAAGAAACAAAAATGAAAGAAATTACAATACTATGTACACTACTGTGCTACTGTGCTATAAACAGGATAATAGGAGTCCTCCTTTGAAAACATAAAATATGCATAACAATTGTTTGACCTATTCTCAAGTACAGTCAAACCTGTTATCAGCCACCTCAGAATAAAGGCCAACCTGTGAATATAGCCCATTATTTCAAAAACTCAAATCAATTATTTAGATCAAGATGACTCCAAATAAAGGCCACCAGTCGATAAAGACCACATTGTCTTTCCAAAGGATGGGCTTTATTCACAGGTTTGACTGCATATAAATAAAATTCTACACAATGGGGATATCTTAAACATCATTTCAACTTACGGAAGGTCACAATAAATGTCATCATAGGATAAAACTTACTCTGGATTCGACAGAAAAAAAGATAATTGCTTTATAATTTTACCTTGCTTTTCTTCACCGCCACCATTAATTTTGTATCTGCTTCTGTTGAGATGTTGTTGACATTGATAACTTTAGCTATGCTTGATGTCATTGTAAGTGGTGATGATTTTTCTGTAAAAAAGACAGGATGTTAATATAAGTTGCACCCTGGAAATAAGTCGACTGAATTTAATTATTTTTAATAAATTTAATATTTTTTTAAAAAAGATCACTTATTTCCAATCAGTGATTATGGTTCACAATAATTAAAAAAAATACTTTGTATAATTTATTATATTGTATAATGGTGTAACAAAAAAAAATCAATGAAAATGTTTTATTAATCAGTCGGTAACAGTATGAAGAACAAGATTTCAGATAATTAAACTAGATTTTCGATCTATATGTCATTTTAATGTAATTAGAAAAATACATACATATACTTATCGTTTTGACATCGATGATAAACACAATCTGTGACTATAATAACAAATGTCTGTCCCGTGTCTTGGTTTTTAAATTCAGCTCGCTCAATTTCCATTCATCGGCCGCCATCTTGGAAATCATAGCGATTCACCAAAATAGGTGTATCGCGAGCGCTCGGAGTGCTCACAGAGCGCCCTTGTTTATAAACCGTTCAGAAGGCGGGCGATCGATTGCAGTTCGAGCGCTCGCATTGTTGAACACGCCTCTGGTCTTCAGTTAATATTATGTTGATCACAACGAATATTACCTACTGTGATATATAACTCCTTCTTTGGTATTATATAGTCAGTGTTCAAACTAATTTTTTAAAGCACAAGCCTGAACCATATGTAGACTGTTGAAAATAAACAATTTACTGAATGCACATTTTTAGAAAATTCACAAGCCCGATAGGAAATTTACTAGCCCCGGGCTGTGGGCTAGTGGGTTAGCGTGAAGACTGAATATAGTAGAACTGAATTATAATCTTTTGAAAGTATTGATCATTTTCATTTTGTCTATGCACTTTCATTTATGACTTTCCCTATCTGATCTTCATGTGTCTGTCACTTAAATTTAGAGCTTGGTTGTTTAAAGAAATTTTAATCCATTGCTGTTTCTTTCTAAATACAGTCAAGCCACCTCCAAATATATGCCACCATGTGAATAAAGACCACTTTTTGAAAACCATCACTGACCATTAGAACAAAATGACCTCTTAATTAGTAAAGGTCGCATTGTGTCTGCCCTACGGATGACCTTTCTTCACACATTTGACTGTATTCTTATTTTCAAAATTTGCATATTGCATACATGACCAATTAATGTAGCAAATTAAACAATTTCTGCTAAAATTGTAATCAATGTATAAAAACAGTATGACTTCAGTGATTTTTTTACCTCTGTATCCTGCGTCCAGGATGCAAAAATATCTCCATGGATGCATGTTTTCATTTTATGTGCATCCGCAGGACGCACATAATTTCTGAGTGCCGAGTCTTAAATCTGTCTATTTTTGTTCATTATCGAAGTCTCTAAATTTCCACATTGCGAAATAATATAATTATTACATGTAAATGGTGGACTGGTGATTAGAGCGCCGGGGTACATAGCTAAAATGAATAAAGCGACACAGTCTAATGACTATAAATAGATAAATGTTTTCGCCCTGTAGCTGGCATAAAAACACCGCTACCAGTGCACAAATGTGTTTTAACTGCGACACTGATTCATTTGTTTGATAACATTTGCCAGCTTTTTATTTCATGATTGGAATTTCCATCTTGACAAATTAATTGAATGCCCAGGTTTCTGTCAGTCTCAGACTGAAAAACTTGACCAAGTTTTAAATCTTGGCGATAAAAGATATTTTTCTGATAACAATGAGATATGTGACATCGTCCTCAAGAAAATGGTCGCTCTGTGTTTATTAGGAATTGCAATCCTTGGAGAAAACGATTTGCAGACAAATCATCATACTGAACCATATTGTTGTCGTCCTTCGTTGGATGGGCAATATTTACATCCATTTAAATCACAAAATTTGGGACTCGCACTTTAAACATTGGGACGCAAAGATTTTTAGTCCTGCGAGTCCTAGGACTCGAGCAAGTTAAATTGTAAAAAAATCACTGTGACTTATAAATACTGTTTCTATTATTTAAATACAATTAATGTATTGTGCTTTAATTATTCAGAGTCAGAGTGATAATGGTAGAAGCTGTTCAAACTTATGCAAAGAAAAACCTGAAACTTGTTAATCATCCTTTCCAGGTATGATTGTTGATGAATCAGGGAGTGATGTGGGTGTACCATGTATACAAATTATCAACATTTGTATCAGGAAGTCATCTACTCATCAGAAGCGTTATAAGGAAGACAGGGAAACTTGCCATTTGGTAATAATAAGCTATATAATAGTATCATATTACATGTACATTAATATGTATGAATAGAGAGGCCCTTGAAAGTTTCAAACAGTTTTTGATGCATTTTTGTGAAGCACAGTTCTGTATCATTACCATGCTTATTATTGCAGCTTAGCTGAAATTTTCATTATACCCCACTAAAAAGTGAGGGTGTTTTAGGAGTCATTTTGTCTGTCCGTTGATCTGTCTGTCTGTATCAGTGCCATGCTTATTATATATAATACAACTTAGCTGACATAGTCATTAATTTTATGCAAGTACAGTTCTCTTCAATGAAAAGTTACAAACTTTAAAAAACATGCATTCAATATAGGTATTATATGGTATGATAACAATAACCCTAATAAAATTATATTTCAGTGTCCAACATCAACTAAAACAACAAGTTGGCTTGAATCTGTGTTATAAGGGAGACTAATCTCATACAATGAATGAACATGTCAAATTGTCTCCCTTGTGTGTTATACTTTTTACATCAACTTTGCATGTAGATGAATTGATGCAGTAAAGTTTCTAGAACCTAAGAAGGGCTCAAACATGTAGGATATTATGTAAGTGCACTCTGTATGTGTCCAACTTATGATAAATAGAATAAAAAAAAGGTTCAAAACATATTATTTCTATAATTTACAGACTTTTACTCATTTGTATCAATCTTGTACCATGTTTGCTTTATTACGAATATGAAATCAGCCATTTTACTTCAGTTTGCCCAAAAAAGGCATTTTAATTTTGATAAAGAATTGTTTATTTTTCTATCAACTATTTTATCTGATTACATTATTGTTATGTTACCCATGAATAATGGGATAAGTTTACCGTATAGATAAAAATATATTGTATTGAATTATGCAAATTTCTAATAGTTCTGCTGGAATAGTTCACTTACTGTGAACAAAATTGTATCATATTAGATTAATTTTAAAACAAGTTGTACTGTACGTTTTAACTATTTGTATATACGCAACACCGTAATTGTAGATGTTTTCTTATGTAGAAGTTAATTTTAATGTGTTGTGGACCTATCTACTGTAAACATGGTTTTCATTAAGAACAGACTATCGATGAAAACAATCATTTAAATTGAAAAAAAATAGGTTACAATCTTCAAAGTTTAAAAAGACTAGACTGGCCCCTTGACCCCCGGCCAATACTGTTACTTTCATAAGAAAATCTTTTGTACTGAATATTAATAAAAACCCTGATAAATATATCTTGACACAGAAATTATATAGTTTTATTTATATTATAGGCAGTACCACAACTGGTGAAGTATATTGGTCATATGAAACATGTCAAGGTGTTGTGATGGGTTTTACGAATACATTGCTGTAACAACATAGAGTGCTAACAGGTTGAAAGGATGGTCATATGAAACATGTCGAGGTGTTGTGATGGGTTTTACGAATACATTGCTGTAACAACATAGAGTGCTAACAGATTGAAAGGATGGTCATATGAAACATGTCGAGGTGTTGTGATGGGTTTTACGAATACATTGCTTTAACAACATAGTGTGCTAACATTAGTTGAAAGGATGGTCATATGAAACATGTTGAGGTGTTGTGATGGGTTTTACATATACATTGCTTTAACAACATAGTGTGCTAACATTAGTTGAAAGGATGGTCATATGAAACATGTCGAGGTGTTGTGATGGGTTTTACATATACATTGCTTTAACAACATAGTGTGCTAACATTAGTTGAAAGGATGGTCATATGAAACATGTTGAGGTGTTGTGATGGGTTTTACATATACATTGCTTTAACAACATAGTGTGCTAACATTAGTTGAAAGGATGGTCATATGAAACATGTTGAGGTGTTGTGATGGGTTTTACATATACATTGCTTTAACAACATAGTGTGCTAACATTAGTTGAAAGGATGGTCATATGAAACATGTCGAGGTGTTGTGATGGGTTTTACATATACATTGCTTTAACAACATAGTGTGCTAACATTAGTTGAAAGGATGGTCATATGAAACATGTTGAGGTGTTGTGATGGGTTTTACATATACATTGCTTTAACAACATAGTGTGCTAACATTAGTTGAAAGGATGGTCATATGAAACATGTTGAGGTGTTGTGATGGGTTTTACATATACATTGCTTTAACAACATAGTGTGCTAACATTAGTTGAAAGGATGGTCATATGAAACATGTCGAGGTGTTGTGATGGGTTTTACATATACATTGCTTTAACAACATAGTGTGCTAACATTAGTTGAAAGGATGGTCATATGAAACATGTCGAGGTGTTGTGATGGGTTTTACATATACATTGCTTTAACAACATAGTGTGCTAACATTAGTTGAAAGGATGGTCATATGAAACATGTCAAGGTGTTGTGATGGGTTTTACATATACATTGCTTTAACAACATAGAGTGCTCACAAGTTGAAAGGATGGTCATAAACATGACCTGGGATGATCATGTAAATTTGTTGTGTGAAATATTTTATATTTGTTTTACTCAGATCCTCATGATGAGTTATTGTGTGATAAAGTACACTAGTTTTATTCTAATTTCACATGAAGTGATTATGTTTGTTATACAGTGTAACTTCTGAAATCCGTACACCCATGGGCCCGGCCAAAATGTCCGGAATTTTGAAGTTTCTGGAATTCAGAAATCTAAAATTATCTGACCAAGTACAGATGTTAAACACCACAGGTTCTTTATGGTGAAAAAAGGGACATCATTATTCATGCATAATACAATATCAATATATGTGGTGTTAAAATCACTGAGACATAATGCAAAATATACAATTTTATTTCAAGAATGAACCAGTCAAAATTTGTAAATAGTGTAAATATTTGGGAATATATTTTAGTAAAAGACTTTTTTAAAGTGGTTCATTTTAAATTACAAATGCAAATTGACATACAGTATAACCTCTGTAGAGCGACATCCGGTGGAGACAGAAATAACAGCCATTCTGCAGAGGTGTCACTCTGCGGAGGTTCGGTAGTTTTAGACTGTCATTCATAGACTGTTGACTGTACATTATCACGGTTTTCTTAAATTTCTGCTGTTTTGTGATTAAGTATACTCGTAACCGTTTTGCTATATAAACTTGGCGATTAATTAGATAAGACTGTTGATTATATACGAAAATACGTACAATTCACGAGTCTATCAGCTCAACTCTCAACCTTATAAATCCAGTCCACAATATTTTTACGCACATGCCGTTTCAAATCGCAAATCGCTTCCAAATGTGAAAAATCTCTAAATTATGTCATATTGCCCACTACACAGTGTGTACACGTGCGTATTTGAGTAATAGGTAATTGACTTTACTCTTGCGCTTAACTGAGTCAGTGCATATGCTGACGTCCAATCAATTGGGAGTTTTGACGATGCTTTAACACGTGTGTACGTAGATTTGTTTGATAAGTGTGTTTTGATATTTCATTTGCAATTATTAATAACCACTTTGATATGTTTTAAACATCTCATCAAGTGCATGTATGTATGATGTTATTGTCTCAAATTGTCAAACTGATCCCATAGACAGTCGCTAATTTACTTGCACCCCCGCTATCGGCTATGGTTACTCCGATGAACCGATAATTATTATAATCCCCTAAAGGTGTGAACAATAGAAAACAACATCGTATGAAATTATGTAAACGTGTGAATATGTTGTAAAAACACACCTGTCGTATAATCATACGAAAGGGAAACAATGGCAGCTTACCGCTCCACGGATGTGTGGTTCTATGGAGGTTAAAATAAGAGTGAAACAAACGGGGGAAATAAAATTGCCACTTCTCGGAGGTTGCCGCTCCTCAGAGGTGCCGTTTCGGGAGGTTATACTGTATTGTGATTCTAACACATGTCAAAATAAACTAACACCACTGATTGGTAAACAATTGAAAGAGGGGACAATAACATATTGCCCCAGGGTTTATAATTGCGGGACTAATTAAGGATGACACTTTCTGCACTGTCCGAATTTCGGAAGTAAAAATGCACTTAAGAGGTTCAGTAAAAAAGTCCCTGGACTAGGTCAATATCTCAAAAAGTTTATGTTTTTTTACCATGAAACTTCACATGGTACTAGTTTCTAACTGACGGCATTGATTGATTCATTTAGATTCACTAAGCTTCACTTTTCCCAAAAAATACTCACATTGGGAAAGTTAAATAACTTTGTCATGCATAATTGGATTTTGAAATAATTTGGCACAAAATTAATGTTCAGCATAACAACAAGATATGTCATGCGCAAAAACTCTGTTGCTTGCTCAAAGGTCAAGGTCATGGTGGACACTTAAAGCATTATATGTATATGTTCCTTTCCGGCTTATAACTCTGTTATGCATGATTGGATTTTGAAATAAAATGGCACAAATGTTCATCATGTATTTATGTCATGTGCTTTATAAATATATTTTGATTATTATTATTATTAAAGCCCCAATAAGGCTTAAAATTGGTAATATTTTCTATGTACAAAGAATCTTGAAAGACTGAGATATTAAAATATGCCCAAAATGGTACAGAAGGGACCTGTATCTGATCTCAGGTTGCCGTTCCTTCTTTGAGAAATAAGCAACTGAAAACTATTTAGTATTTTGTCCTCTGTACAAAATACTAAATATTGTTTACGTTTAAATTTCCCGAACAATTCCGAAAACTCTTCGTCAATGATCGGAAGTACGCACAAAATCCTCCGTAGTCTCCGAAAAGTGACGGAAATACAGTCGGAATACATTTAGCGCCATATTTGTAAACAAACCGGGCTTGTTATGTCAATCTTCAAGGAAAGATTATTTAACATATATAACAAATTGCGTGTGTTTTAATCACCCATTGTGTTTATTATTTATCAGTCTTCAAATCAGTATAACAGATTTGTGTTTTCTATATGAAGAAAATACCTCGTTTGGGAACCTTATTGTGGCTTTAAGTTTTACACAAAAAAACGTGTTTGTTACTGGTTACAAAAAAAACTGAGGTATGATTTTGTGATTTAGATGAAAACTAAAGGAGTGTAAGTTGCATGTTTTAGCTACTTCAGACTGAGACTATGTTAGGGATAATGACCCAAAATACTGAATAGAGATTGTTATACTATGTGTAATATTTTTTTTTTTTTTTCATATTATCCTTGATTTAAAAAAAAAACACTTCTGGTTTTACCATGTATTTATAAAGTTCCGAAACCCTTATAAGGAGGTAATGATATAGTTTTGTGTTTCACATTTAGAAAATGTTTATAGATAATATAGTATAATGTAAATTACTTTATCTTACATTTGCTTTTATTAGTATGATTAAGTATATTTTGTATAGTTCTTATGTAATCCAATTACCTCCCTTTATTTTTGGTTCTATTTAAATTACCCAGTAAAATATAAAGGGAGGTAATTGAACAAAAATAATAAAATGCTATGTCTGTATTTATCTGAATATAAATGAATGTGTTTTTATTAATATATTTACATATATTGTTGTCATGATACAAGAGTTAACTTGATGTTATTTTGAACGAAATCTAAATAATCTTAGGTTTGTATGCATTGTATAGATTATACACTGAAAGTAACCATGGTAACATGACAAACAATATGTTGGTTGACTACTGAATAAAGGTCATTTGATATGCTGATAAGCCAGTGCTTGGCATTCTGTCATGTCTTTGAATTGGCACCATCCACTGTACTGGCGGAATTCATTATAGTTATTTTTGGTTTGCTTCTAAGAGGTGGCTGTTGAAAAGAGGTTATCTATGTTACACTTGCTTGCAGGGCATTAACTCAATGGCTTCTTATCTGAAATGCTGCATAATTCTTGTGATTTAATTTTCTGAAAATTGTTTTGTCATTTAATGCATTGTTTTGATTTGGTTGCTTAGTAGAAGAGGATAAGTAAACTGTTGTATATAGGTGGTAGATACTGTTCTTTGATATTTGAAAAGTGTGTTTATGTGTATGAGTATGTGTGTGTGAATATTGTCCTTATTTCTTTCATAATCAATTAACTTATTACTGTAACATATTCATCTTATTTATTTTTGTGTAATGTTTGAAATAAGCTCTTCATAATTATTGAATGATTTACAGTAATGTGTTGTAATTATGTAAAACTATGTTGTATAAACATCATATATTCAATTTTCTGTTACCAATACACACATCCATGAAACATGTGTATTGGGTTTAAATATCTTTATTAAATGTATATGTTTATGTTTAAATATCTTTATTAAATGTATATGTTTATGTTACAATAAATAAACAATAAAAGATAATATTTTGTCTTATATTTTATATTCACCAACTCTTAGAGTAAAAACCAATCATTTGGTCTTACACCATTCAGTTTAATAAAAAAAAAACACATTTTACTTGACACATTTGAATTTATTATCCTAAGTTATCAAAATGCACAATAAAAAGAATATCAACTGAACTGCAACATTATTTGCACAAATACTTTCTATAGGGGTGTACAAAATACTAAATGGACTCATCCAGTGCCAACTAAAAAAAACATGACACTGTTTCTAACCTTTTTGCACTAAATTTGAACATACTTTTAGAAGAAAAAGGTTTTCGGAGGTTTTCGTTACAGTTGTAAAATGAAAATTTTGCATGTAATAAATTTGAGCTAAGGTTTGCTAAGGTTTTGTTACTTTTCAGTACAAATATAGTCATGTGACCAAAAAATTTCAAATGTCACCCAATGTGACCTCTGATGCACTGAAAAATCTGCTTTGCCCTAGTTAATGACCTGAATGACCCTAAAACAAGTGATTCGACTATTTGATAGGGGGTTTATGGCATACTTTAAAAAATACCATACATTAAAACTAATGAGTTTTTATATAAATTTTCATGTGTGTGGTCTTTTAACTGAAGTGAATAGAATATATATTCTAATCAAGTATTCTTTAAAATAACTATTGTCTTGCGATTTAAACATTTTATAGTATTTACCCCCCCCCCCCAAATAGATCATACCAAACCCTGTCTAGTTTTTCATTGGTTGAGTAAATAACATCAACATGGTGGATGAACACTGGCATGAAATTCATGCTTGAAAAAGTAAACATTGAAAACAAAGGATGACCCAGAAAACTTTTTATTCAGCTTTTTTCCACCTTTTTCTGTTTTTCATTTTTGAGTTTTCTCCCTTTGATAGATATTTATCCCCACAGTTAATATATGCCTGGCAAGTTCCCAATGGCAACCACCTCTTAACAACAACAACAACCTGTGAAATTTGACTACCTACCAATAATGAATACCTCTTAACTACAACCACCTTCCACAATACTGCCTTTAAACTAGCCCCAAGTAACTACTGCCTCTTATTTACATTAACCTGTATATTACAATCATCTCCTTTAAGTACTGCCTCTTATATACATTAACCTGTATATTACAATCATCTCCTTTAACTACTGCCTCTTATATACATTAACCTGTATATTACAACCATCTCCTTTAACTACTGCCTCTTATATACATTAACCTGTATATTACAATCATCTCCTTTAAGTACTGCCTCTTATTTACATTAACCTGTATATTACAACCATCTCCTTTAACTACTGCCTCTTATATACATTAACCTGTATATTACAATCATCTCCTTTAAGTACTGCCTCTTATTTACATTAACCTGTATATTACAATCATCTCCTTTAACTACTGCCTCTTCTTTACATTAACCTGTATATTACAACCATCTCCTTTAAGTACTGCCTCTTATTTACATTAACCTGTATATTACAACCATCTCCTTTAACTACTGCCTCTTATATACATTAACCTGTATATTACAATCATCTCCTTTAAGTACTGCCTCTTATATACATTAACCTGTATATTACAATCATCTCCTTTAACTACTGCCTCTTCTTTACATTAACCTGTATATTACAACCATCTCCTTTAAGTACTGCCTCTTATTTACATTAACCTGTATATTACAATCATCTCCTTTAACTACTGCCTCTTATATACATTAACCTGTATATTACAACCATCTCCTTTAACTACTGCCTCTTATTTACATTAACCTGTATATTACAATCATCTCCTTTAACTACTGCCTCTTCTTTACATTAACCTGTATATTACAACCATCTCCTTTAACTACTGCCTCTTATATACATTAACCTGTATATTACAATCATCTCCTTTAAGTACTGCCTCTTATTTACATTAACCTGTATATTACAATCATCTCCTTTAAGTACTGCCTCTTCTTTACATTAACCTGTATATTACAACCATCTCCTTTAACTACTGCCTCTTCTTTACATTAACCTGTATATTACAATCATCTCCTTTAAGTACTGCCTCTTCTTTACATTAACCTGTATATTACAATCATCTCCTTTAACTACTGCCTCTTATATACATTAACCTGTATATTACAATCATCTCCTTTAAGTACTGCCTCTTCTTTACATTAACCTGTATATTACAATCATCTCCTTTAAGTACTGCCTCTTATTTACATTAACCTGTATATTACAATCATCTCCTTTAAGTACTGCCTCTTATTTACATTAACCTGTATATTACAATCATCTCCTTTAAGTACTGCCTCTTCTTTACATTAACCTGTATATTACAATCATCTCCTTTAACTACTGCCTCTTCTTTACATTAACCTGTATATTACAATCATCTCCTTTAAGTACTGCCTCTTCTTTACATTAACCTGTATATTACAACCATCTTCATTAAGTACTGCCTCTTCTTTACATTAACCTGTATATTACAACCATCTCCTTTAAGTACTGCCTCTTCTTTACATTAACCTGTATATTACAACCATCTTCATTAAGTACTGCCTCTTCTTTACATTAACCTGTATATTACAATCATCTCCTTTAAGTACTGCCTCTTCTTTACATTAACCTGTATATTACAATCATCTCCTTTAACTACTGCCTCTTATATACATTAACCTGTATATTACAATCATCTCCTTTAAGTACTGCCTCTTCTTTACATTAACCTGTATATTACAACCATCTTCATTAAGTACTGCCTCTTATATACATTAACCTGTATATTACAACCATCTCCTTTAACTACTGCCTCTTATATACATTAACCTGTATATTACAACCATCTCCTTTAACTACTGCCTCTTATATACATTAACCTGTATATTACAACCATCTCCTTTAACTACTGCCTCTTATATACATTAACCTGTATATTACAATCATCTCCTTTAACTACTGCCTCTTATATACATTAACCTGTATATTACAACCATCTCCTTTAACTACTGCCTCTTATATACATTAACCTGTATATTACAATCATCTCCTTTAAGTACTGCCTCTTCTTTACATTAACCTGTATATTACAATCATCACCTTTAAGTACTGCCTCTTCTTTACATTAACCTGTATATTACAATCATCTCCTTTAAGTACTGCCTCTTCTTTACATTAACCTGTATATTACAATCATCTCCTTTAACTACTGTCTCTTCTTTACATTAACCTGTATATTACAACCATCTCCTTTAACTACTGCCTCTTCTTTACATTAACCTGTATATTACAATCATCTCCTTTAAGTACTGCCTCTTCTTTACATTAACCTGTATATTACAATCATCTCCTTTAAGTACTGCCTCTTCTTTACATTAACCTGTATATTACAATCATCTCCTTTAAGTACTGCCTCTTCTTTACATTAACCTGTATATTACAATCATCTCCTTTAACTACTGCCTCTTCTTTACATTAACCTGTATATTACAATCATCTCCTTTAAGTACTGCCTCTTCTTTACATTAACCTGTATATTACAATCATCTCCTTTAAGTACTGCCTCTTCTTTACATTAACCTGTATATTACAATCATCTCCTTTAAGTACTGCCTCTTCTTTACATTAACCTGTATATTACAACCATCTTCATTAAGTACTGCCTCTTATATACATTAACCTGTATATTACAACCATCTCCTTTAAGTACTGCCTCTTATATACATTAACCTGTATATTACAACCACCTTCATTAAGTACTGCCTCTTATATACATTAACCTGTATATTACAACCACCTTCATTAAGTACTGCCTCTTGTATACATTAACCTGTATATTACAACCATCTTCATTAAGTACTGCCTCTTATATACATTAACCTGCATATTACAACCATCTTCATTAAGTACTGCCTCTTGTATACATTAACCTGCATATTACAACCATCTTCATTAAGTACTGCCTCTTGTATACATTAACCTGCATATTACAACCACCTTCATTAAGTACTGCCTCTTGTATACATTAACCTGCATATTACAACCATCTTCATTAAGTACTGCCTCTTATATACATTAACCTGCATATTACAACCACCTTCATTAAGTACTGCCTCTTATATACATTAACCTGTATATTACAACCACCTTCATTAACTACTGCCTCTTATATACATTAACCTGTATATTACAACCACCTTCATTAAGTACTGCCTCTTATATACATTAACCTGCATATTACAACCACCTTCATTAAGTACTGCCTCTTATATACATTAACCTGTATATTACAACCACCTTCATTAACTACTGCCTCTTGTATACATTAACCTGTATATTACAACCACCTTCATTAACTACTGCCTCTTATATACATTAACCTGTATATTACAACCACCTTCATTAACTACTGCCTCTTATATACATTAACCTGTATATTACAACCACCTTCATTAACTACTGCCTCTTATATACATTAACCTGTATATTACAACCACCTTCATTAAGTACTGCCTCTTATATACATTAACCTGCATATTACAACCACCTTCATTAAGTACTGCCTCTTATATACATTAACCTGTATATTACAACCACCTCCATTAACTACTGCCTCTTGTATACATTAACCTGTATATTACAACCACCTTCATTAAGTACTGCCTCTTATATACATTAACCTGTATATTACAACCACCTTCATTAAGTACTGCCTCTTGTATACATTAACCTGTATATTACAACCACCTTCATTAACTACTGCCTCTTATATACATTAACCTGTATATTACAACCACCTCCATTAACTACTGCCTCTTGTATACATTAACCTGTATATTACAACCATCTCCCAGTAATTACTGTCTCTTATTTACATTAACATGTATATTACAACCACCTTCATTAAGTACTGCCTCTTATAAACAATAGCCTGTATATTACAACCATCTCCCTGTAATTACTGTCTCTTATTTACATTAACCTGTACATTACAACCACCTTCATTAAGTACTGCCTCTTATAAACAATAACCTGAATATTACAACCATCTCCCAGTAATTATTGTCTCTTATTTACATTAACCTGTATATTACAACCACCTTCATTAAGTACTGTCTCTTCTTTACATTAACCTGTAAACTACAACCATCTTCCAGTAATTATTGTCTCTTAATCACATTGACCTGTATAATACAACCATCTTCTAGTTATTACTGTCTCTTATATACATTAACCTGTATATTACAACCACCTTTGTTAAATACTGCCTCTTATATACATTAACCTGTATATTACAACCACCTTCGTTAAGTACTGCCTCATATATACATTAACCTGTAAACTACAACCATCTCCCAGTAATTACTGTCTCTTAATTACATTGACCTGTATAATACAACCATCTTCTAGTTATTACTGTCTCTTATATACATTAACCTGTATATTACAACCACCTTCGTTAAGTACTGCCTCTTCTTTACATTAACCTGTATATTACAACCATCTCCTTTAACTACTGCCTCTTCTTTACATTAACCTGTATATTACAACCATCTCCTTTAACTACTGCCTCTTCTTTACATTAACCTGTATATTACAACCATCTCCTTTAACTACTGCCTCTTCTTTACATTAACCTGTATATTACAATCATCTCCTTTAAGTACTGCCTCTTCTTTACATTAACCTGTATATTACAATCATCTCCTTTAACTACTGCCTCTTATTTACATTAACCTGTATATTACAATCATCTCCTTTAAGTACTGCCTCTTCTTTACATTAACCTGTATATTACAATCATCTCCTTTAAGTACTGCCTCTTCTTTACATTAACCTGTATATTACAATCATCTCCTTTAAGTACTGCCTCTTCTTTACATTAACCTGTATATTACAACCATCTTCATTAAGTACTGCCTCTTATATACATTAACCTGTATATTACAACCATCTCCTTTAAGTACTGCCTCTTATATACATTAACCTGTATATTACAACCACCTTCATTAAGTACTGCCTCTTATATACATTAACCTGTATATTACAACCACCTTCATTAAGTACTGCCTCTTATATACATTAACCTGCATATTTCAACCATCTTCATTAAGTACTGCCTCTTGTATACATTAACCTGCATATTACAACCACCTTCATTAAGTACTGCCTCTTCTTTACATTAACCTGTATATTACAACCATCTTCATTAAGTACTGCCTCTTCTTTACATTAACCTGTATATTACAACCATCTTCATTAAGTACTGCCTCTTATATACATTAACCTGTATATTACAACCACCTTCATTAAGTACTGCCTCTTATATACATTAACCTGTATATTACAACCACCTTCATTAAGTACTGCCTCTTATATACATTAACCTGCATATTACAACCATCTTCATTAAGTACTGCCTCTTGTATACATTAACCTGCATATTACAACCACCTTCATTAAGTACTGCCTCTTATATACATTAACCTGCATATTACAACCACCTTCATTAACTACTGCCTCTTATATACATTAACCTGTATATTACAACCACCTTCATTAAGTACTGCCTCTTATATACATTAACCTGTATATTACAACCACCTTCATTAAGTACTGCCTCTTATATACATTAACCTGTATATTACAACCACCTTCATTAAGTACTGCCTCTTGTATACATTAACCTGTATATTACAACCACCTTCATTAAGTACTGCCTCTTGTATACATTAACCTGTATATTACAATCATCTCCTTTAAGTACTGCCTCTTCTTTACATTAACCTGTATAATACAACCACCTTCATTAAGTACTGCCTCTTATATACATTAACCTGCATATTACAACCACCTTCATTAAGTACTGCCTCTTATATACATTAACCTGTATATTACAACCACCTTCATTAAGTACTGCCTCTTGTATACATTAACCTGTATATTACAACCACCTTCATTAAGTACTGCCTCTTGTATACATTAACCTGTATATTACAATCATCTCCTTTAAGTACTGCCTCTTCTTTACATTAACCTGTATAATACAACCACCTTCATTAAGTACTGCCTCTTATATACATTAACCTGCATATTACAACCACCTTCATTAAGTACTGCCTCTTATATACATTAACCTGTATATTACAACCACCTTCATTAACTACTGCCTCTTATATACATTAACCTGTATATTACAACCATCTCCTTTAAGTACTGCCTCTTATTTACATTAACCTGTATATTACAATCATCTCCTTTAACTACTGCCTCTTATATACATTAACCTGTATATTACAACCATCTCCTTTAACTACTGCCTCTTATTTACATTAACCTGTATATTACAATCATCTCCTTTAACTACTGCCTCTTCTTTACATTAACCTGTATATTACAACCATCTCCTTTAACTACTGCCTCTTATATACATTAACCTGTATATTACAATCATCTCCTTTAAGTACTGCCTCTTATTTACATTAACCTGTATATTACAATCATCTCCTTTAAGTACTGCCTCTTCTTTACATTAACCTGTATATTACAACCATCTCCTTTAACTACTGCCTCTTCTTTACATTAACCTGTATATTACAATCATCTCCTTTAAGTACTGCCTCTTCTTTACATTAACCTGTATATTACAATCATCTCCTTTAACTACTGCCTCTTATATACATTAACCTGTATATTACAATCATCTCCTTTAAGTACTGCCTCTTCTTTACATTAACCTGTATATTACAATCATCTCCTTTAAGTACTGCCTCTTATTTACATTAACCTGTATATTACAATCATCTCCTTTAAGTACTGCCTCTTATTTACATTAACCTGTATATTACAATCATCTCCTTTAAGTACTGCCTCTTCTTTACATTAACCTGTATATTACAATCATCTCCTTTAACTACTGCCTCTTCTTTACATTAACCTGTATATTACAATCATCTCCTTTAAGTACTGCCTCTTCTTTACATTAACCTGTATATTACAACCATCTTCATTAAGTACTGCCTCTTCTTTACATTAACCTGTATATTACAACCATCTCCTTTAAGTACTGCCTCTTCTTTACATTAACCTGTATATTACAACCATCTTCATTAAGTACTGCCTCTTCTTTACATTAACCTGTATATTACAATCATCTCCTTTAAGTACTGCCTCTTCTTTACATTAACCTGTATATTACAATCATCTCCTTTAACTACTGCCTCTTATATACATTAACCTGTATATTACAATCATCTCCTTTAAGTACTGCCTCTTCTTTACATTAACCTGTATATTACAACCATCTTCATTAAGTACTGCCTCTTATATACATTAACCTGTATATTACAACCATCTCCTTTAACTACTGCCTCTTATATACATTAACCTGTATATTACAACCATCTCCTTTAACTACTGCCTCTTATATACATTAACCTGTATATTACAACCATCTCCTTTAACTACTGCCTCTTATATACATTAACCTGTATATTACAATCATCTCCTTTAACTACTGCCTCTTATATACATTAACCTGTATATTACAACCATCTCCTTTAACTACTGCCTCTTATATACATTAACCTGTATATTACAATCATCTCCTTTAAGTACTGCCTCTTCTTTACATTAACCTGTATATTACAATCATCACCTTTAAGTACTGCCTCTTCTTTACATTAACCTGTATATTACAATCATCTCCTTTAAGTACTGCCTCTTCTTTACATTAACCTGTATATTACAATCATCTCCTTTAACTACTGTCTCTTCTTTACATTAACCTGTATATTACAACCATCTCCTTTAACTACTGCCTCTTCTTTACATTAACCTGTATATTACAATCATCTCCTTTAAGTACTGCCTCTTCTTTACATTAACCTGTATATTACAATCATCTCCTTTAAGTACTGCCTCTTCTTTACATTAACCTGTATATTACAATCATCTCCTTTAAGTACTGCCTCTTCTTTACATTAACCTGTATATTACAATCATCTCCTTTAACTACTGCCTCTTCTTTACATTAACCTGTATATTACAATCATCTCCTTTAAGTACTGCCTCTTCTTTACATTAACCTGTATATTACAATCATCTCCTTTAAGTACTGCCTCTTCTTTACATTAACCTGTATATTACAATCATCTCCTTTAAGTACTGCCTCTTCTTTACATTAACCTGTATATTACAACCATCTTCATTAAGTACTGCCTCTTATATACATTAACCTGTATATTACAACCATCTCCTTTAAGTACTGCCTCTTATATACATTAACCTGTATATTACAACCACCTTCATTAAGTACTGCCTCTTATATACATTAACCTGTATATTACAACCACCTTCATTAAGTACTGCCTCTTGTATACATTAACCTGTATATTACAACCATCTTCATTAAGTACTGCCTCTTATATACATTAACCTGCATATTACAACCATCTTCATTAAGTACTGCCTCTTGTATACATTAACCTGCATATTACAACCATCTTCATTAAGTACTGCCTCTTGTATACATTAACCTGCATATTACAACCACCTTCATTAAGTACTGCCTCTTGTATACATTAACCTGCATATTACAACCATCTTCATTAAGTACTGCCTCTTATATACATTAACCTGCATATTACAACCACCTTCATTAAGTACTGCCTCTTATATACATTAACCTGTATATTACAACCACCTTCATTAACTACTGCCTCTTATATACATTAACCTGTATATTACAACCACCTTCATTAAGTACTGCCTCTTATATACATTAACCTGCATATTACAACCACCTTCATTAAGTACTGCCTCTTATATACATTAACCTGTATATTACAACCACCTTCATTAACTACTGCCTCTTGTATACATTAACCTGTATATTACAACCACCTTCATTAACTACTGCCTCTTATATACATTAACCTGTATATTACAACCACCTTCATTAACTACTGCCTCTTATATACATTAACCTGTATATTACAACCACCTTCATTAACTACTGCCTCTTATATACATTAACCTGTATATTACAACCACCTTCATTAAGTACTGCCTCTTATATACATTAACCTGCATATTACAACCACCTTCATTAAGTACTGCCTCTTATATACATTAACCTGTATATTACAACCACCTCCATTAACTACTGCCTCTTGTATACATTAACCTGTATATTACAACCACCTTCATTAAGTACTGCCTCTTATATACATTAACCTGTATATTACAACCACCTTCATTAAGTACTGCCTCTTGTATACATTAACCTGTATATTACAACCACCTTCATTAACTACTGCCTCTTATATACATTAACCTGTATATTACAACCACCTCCATTAACTACTGCCTCTTGTATACATTAACCTGTATATTACAACCATCTCCCAGTAATTACTGTCTCTTATTTACATTAACATGTATATTACAACCACCTTCATTAAGTACTGCCTCTTATAAACAATAGCCTGTATATTACAACCATCTCCCTGTAATTACTGTCTCTTATTTACATTAACCTGTACATTACAACCACCTTCATTAAGTACTGCCTCTTATAAACAATAACCTGAATATTACAACCATCTCCCAGTAATTATTGTCTCTTATTTACATTAACCTGTATATTACAACCACCTTCATTAAGTACTGTCTCTTCTTTACATTAACCTGTAAACTACAACCATCTTCCAGTAATTATTGTCTCTTAATCACATTGACCTGTATAATACAACCATCTTCTAGTTATTACTGTCTCTTATATACATTAACCTGTATATTACAACCACCTTTGTTAAATACTGCCTCTTATATACATTAACCTGTATATTACAACCACCTTCGTTAAGTACTGCCTCATATATACATTAACCTGTAAACTACAACCATCTCCCAGTAATTACTGTCTCTTAATTACATTGACCTGTATAATACAACCATCTTCTAGTTATTACTGTCTCTTATATACATTAACCTGTATATTACAACCACCTTCGTTAAGTACTGCCTCTTCTTTACATTAACCTGTATATTACAACCATCTCCTTTAACTACTGCCTCTTCTTTACATTAACCTGTATATTACAACCATCTCCTTTAACTACTGCCTCTTCTTTACATTAACCTGTATATTACAACCATCTCCTTTAACTACTGCCTCTTCTTTACATTAACCTGTATATTACAATCATCTCCTTTAAGTACTGCCTCTTCTTTACATTAACCTGTATATTACAATCATCTCCTTTAACTACTGCCTCTTATTTACATTAACCTGTATATTACAATCATCTCCTTTAAGTACTGCCTCTTCTTTACATTAACCTGTATATTACAATCATCTCCTTTAAGTACTGCCTCTTCTTTACATTAACCTGTATATTACAATCATCTCCTTTAAGTACTGCCTCTTCTTTACATTAACCTGTATATTACAACCATCTTCATTAAGTACTGCCTCTTATATACATTAACCTGTATATTACAACCATCTCCTTTAAGTACTGCCTCTTATATACATTAACCTGTATATTACAACCACCTTCATTAAGTACTGCCTCTTATATACATTAACCTGTATATTACAACCACCTTCATTAAGTACTGCCTCTTATATACATTAACCTGCATATTTCAACCATCTTCATTAAGTACTGCCTCTTGTATACATTAACCTGCATATTACAACCACCTTCATTAAGTACTGCCTCTTCTTTACATTAACCTGTATATTACAACCATCTTCATTAAGTACTGCCTCTTCTTTACATTAACCTGTATATTACAACCATCTTCATTAAGTACTGCCTCTTATATACATTAACCTGTATATTACAACCACCTTCATTAACTACTGCCTCTTATATACATTAACCTGTATATTACAACCATCTTCATTAAGTACTGCCTCTTATATACATTAACCTGTATATTACAACCACCTTCATTAAGTACTGCCTCTTGTATACATTAACCTGTATATTACAACCACCTTCATTAAGTACTGCCTCTTGTATACATTAACCTGTATATTACAATCATCTCCTTTAAGTACTGCCTCTTCTTTACATTAACCTGTATAATACAACCACCTTCATTAAGTACTGCCTCTTATATACATTAACCTGCATATTACAACCACCTTCATTAAGTACTGCCTCTTATATACATTAACCTGTATATTACAACCACCTTCATTAACTACTGCCTCTTATATACATTAACCTGTATATTACAACCATCTCCTTTAACTACTGCCTCTTCTTTACATTAACCTGTATATTACAACCACCTTCATTAAGTACTGCCTCTTATATACATTAACCTGTATATTACAACCATCTCCTTTAACTACTGCCTCTTCTTTACATTAACCTGTATATTACAACCACCTTCATTAACTACTGCCTCTTATATACATTAACCTGTATATTACAACCATCTCCTTTAACTACTGCCTCTTATATACATTGACCTGCATATTACAACCACCTTCATTAAGTACTGCCTCTTGTATACATTAACCTGTATATTACAACCACCTTCATTAAGTACTGCCTCTTGTATACATTAACCTGTATATTACAACCACCTTCATTAAGTACTGCCTCTTATATACATTAACCTGTATATTACAACCACCTTCATTAAGTACTGCCTCTTATATACATTAACCTGCATATTACAACCACCTTCATTAACTACTGCCTCTTATATACATTAACCTGTATATTACAACCATCTCCTTTAACTACTGCCTCTTATATACATTGACCTGCATATTACAACCACCTTCATTAAGTACTGCCTCTTATATACATTAACCTGCATATTACAACCACCTTCATTAAGTACTGCCTCTTGTATACATTAACCTGCATATTACAACCACCTTCATTAACTACTGCCTCTTGTATACATTGACCTGCATATTACAACCACCTTCATTAAGTACTGCCTCTTATATACATTAACCTGCATATTACAACCACCTTCATTAAGTACTGCCTCTTGTATACATTAACCTGTATATTACAACCACCTTCATTAAGTACTGCCTCTTGTATACATTAACCTGTATATTACAACCACCTTCATTAAGTACTGCCTCTTGTATACATTAACCTGTATATTACAATCATCTCCTTTAAGTACTGCCTCTTCTTTACATTAACCTGTATAATACAACCACCTTCATTAAGTACTGCCTCTTATAAACAATAACCTGAATATTACAACCATCTCCCAGTAATTACTGTCTCTTATTTACATTAACATGTATATTACAACCACCTTCATTAAGTACTGCCTCTTATAAACAATAGCCTGTATATTACAACCATCTCCCTGTAATTACTGTCTCTTATTTACATTAACCTGTACATTACAACCACCTTCATTAAGTACTGCCTCTTATAAACAATAACCTGAATATTACAACCATCTCCCAGTAATTATTGTCTCTTATTTACATTAACCTGTATATTACAACCACCTTCATTAAGTACTGTCTCTTCTTTACATTAACCTGTAAACTACAACCATCTCCCAGTAATTATTGTCTCTTAATCACATTGACCTGTATAATACAACCATCTTCTAGTTATTACTGTCTCTTATATACATTAACCTGTATATTACAACCACCTTTGTTAAATACTGCCTCATATATACATTAACCTGTATATTACAACCACCTTCGTTAAGTACTGCCTCATATATACATTAACCTGTAAACTACAACCATCTCCCAGTAATTACTGTCTCTTAATTACATTGACCTGTATAATACAACCATCTTCTAGTTATTACTGTCTCTTATATACATTAACCTGTATATTACAACCACCTTCGTTAAGTACTGCCTCTTATATACATTAACCTGTATATTACAACCATCTCCTTTAAGTACTGCCTCTTCTTTACATTAACCTGTATAATACAACCATCTCCTAGTAATTACTGTTTCTTAATTACATTGACCTGTATAATACAACCATCTTCTAGTTATTACTGTCTCTTATTTATGCACTGTTGATTATACACTGAAGGTCATATGACCTTGACCTGTTGACTCCTTCATCTGTAAGATTATCATATGAGCGATATAGGGCTATTTTGGCCTTAATGTTTTGACCCAGAGTCATAATGACCTCTTTTGACCTTAAAACGGCCAAACATTACTATGAAATAAAAAAATGATGGTCATTTTGATGTTCGAGTTATTGATCTTACATCATCTGGTCTGTAGGCAGACCAACTGACTGACACCTAACACTTATCTTTTTAGATGGTTGTAGGGTGAGCATAATCATCTTATCAAGCTGTGTTCAATAACAAGCACATAGACATTCTTTTGTTAAATATTTATTTCATATAGGAAAAATTAAAGTTACAGTCTTTGAAAAATACAGCTACATGTACAGGTCGAAAAAGACACTTATATTGGATAAAAAAAAAACAGCATTGAAACAATACATGTAATTGGAAGTATGTTACGTCTATTAAATTGAATAGATATACTTTACTGCTCTAAATATTAAGTGAATTATTAAATGAATGATTACTAAAGTTTGGTATTAATGTGAAGTAGAAAATATTAAAGTGTTACAGTATTTTCTTATTTTGATTCAAATGGTAGGTGTTACAAAAATCAATGATGAAACACTTGGTTTATTATACTCAAATTGGATCTGTAAATAAAATGCTCATGGAAATAAAAGTTGTATAATAATACAGTTACATGTCAATACATGTCAACAAAACATTCTTTTTAGGAGTATCGTTTTCATAATGGCATTAATAATCTTTAAAATAATACCAACAAAAGTAACTCTACTCTTCATGAGAGACTAAAGGACATGTTATGTCTTTGTTAACATCCCTTAGGTACTGTCTAACATGAGAGACTAAAGGACATGCATATGGAACAATTTTGGTCAATTTCCATAAGTAGTCTCCCTTTCGAGATCGAGCTGATTAAGCTGATACCAACTATTGGATTGTTTCCCTTTAGGTCATCTGATAGAACACATGATACTGGTCAAAATTTACCGCATCACCAATATAGCCCCAGGAAATCGATAGGCAATAAAACCGCGGGTGGTATTATACAAGCTTGTAATATACGTAATTATCTGTGTATGAACATAGATAGTATAATGTACAACAGAGAAAATGCTAGCGTAGTTGGCAAGTAAAAGATGTTAATGCAGTTATAGAAAAAATACTATTATTTTTTATTGAATTATTTTAAAATCCGAAAATCCATGATTATATTATTTTATTAATTTGGTTGTTAATAGCGTTATACAGCACGAGAACCTATTTTCTTTTTCACTAATATTACAAGTATTCGAAAAACGAAAGTTTGTATGCATGTAAAATTTAATATAATTTATTTGTTGCTTATTGTGTCTAAGACCGTAAAATGAGTAAAACATTGATATATTAATATGTCGTGTATGACTTTGAAATAGAAAGACAATTCGGATTTTGATCCATCAATCATTAACACCCTGAGCTAGCATTAATTTACACTGGCTGTGTGTAATAAGAATATTTATACATAACCTAAATAGTCAAGAACAAAGATCGAGGACTTATATATGTAGTTGTACTTGTTTCTTGAAAAATTTCCTCAAAGTCAAAACCCTTCTCGTGAAAATATGAGGAACATAATGTACAAGCAATGGTATAAAACTAGCTCTTAACAAAATCAAAATACTGACTATCAATATTTACATGATGCTCAATATAAAAAATATTTAAATAAAAAATTATCGCTTTTTAATGGCGTATTTCGCACCTTTTCTCGAAACAACAATCAGAAGACCTGCTCAATTCTAATTGCATTAAAACTGTTAATCGACAGATAAACGATATTATGTATAAACTATAGTATTACTATTTACATGTGTATGTCAGTTCGTACTAAAATAAAGCGCAGAAACAATCATGATGAATAGTAAAGATTTTGGTACATTTATTAAAATTAAATATTAGAACTGTACGTATCATCAAAGACCTATACGATAGGTCTTTGGTATCATAAACACTCGTTTAATCATTTAAAAAGTAGAATGCTTTAAGTTTTTACAAAAAAAATAAACTTTCTGTTTAGAATGATTCACTCTTGAGATATTTACTACCGCAGTAGAATTTGTATTAACTTTATAAAAAAAATACTCAAAACTTTCCTTACAGTAACGCCATAATTGTCTACTGGAATCATCAATTTACAATATCTTATCTTATTACAATAGAATTATGGAACTGAAATTGTATTTTAGACTTAAGTATAACAACTCATCGTCACTACAACATACACAAAACTATGAGTACATGAAATAAAATTTAAAGCAATTATCTAATAAATAACAATTCAGTACATGTACAATGGAAAGAAATATTAGATCGTATCAAGGGCATATATATATATATATATGCAAATAAATACGGTATAGTCACACTTTGTATTGATATATTGTTTCATGCATCTTTTCAAATTCACAAGAACTTAAATTTACGTCTACAAGGGATTTTCTACCATAAAGCTGTATAAGGATATATCTACATTCCAATGTGTATAAACCACCCGCTGTGCTAAATTTGTACATGCATCGGTAAACAGCGGCCAAACGGAAATTACCGAAGATCGAGCTCAAACGAAAGCAATATTTGTCAAAACATGGTGTTACAAATCGTTAAAAATACTGTACAAGATGTATATTTATTTTATTTTGGTTTATATCATTTTACGGGAAAAGAATTTCTCTAAAATGTCATATGTGGTAATATATTGGCAACTTATGAATTGTTTGTCAATTTTTAGTCTGAAATTTGGCAAAAACTCATTTTCTTCAATATTTACATAGAACATAGAGTAAATTTTGAACCGTTTTACCTATTCATATAAGTGCAAAAATACTGCCCAAGATAGATAGTTATTTTAAATTAAATTACACCATTTGAAAGATAATGATTTTATCTACAATGTCATATGTGGTAATTTATTGGCATTTACCGAATAAAGATTTTATAGCAAATTTTAAATTATTTCCCTATATAATCTATATAGAGTTAAACTGGGCAATTGTTATCTGATTGTGGTTTATCGAGTCATTTCAAGGGAGATAACAACATCGATTAAGACGATTATTGGTTCAGTATTGTTCCATATGTTATGTCTTTGTTAACATCCCTTAGGTACTGTCTAACATGAGTGGCAAGGTATCGCGATCGATCATGTGTAAGACCTGCTGCTGGAACGATGTCAGGTTGTACATGTGGCACATTGCCATCCTTCCTCAGAGTGATTTTGACTTCTGTGTCGTTCTCCGATTTCTTGGTAAAAACACAACCAGGATCTTGTGAAGAAAATCGAAATTGCTGGTATGATCTTATCCCTACCAACGCTTTGTAGTGTTGACTTAAGAAAGCCTTCCACGATCGCCAGTTCCAGGTTGTCGTCTCATCAGCATGGAGATACATCACAGCAACATTCGAATACGCTGACTTGTTGACTACTTGCTCTGAAACAACATGAGAGTTGTTAAGATAACTGAATTGAAATTCATGTACTTGAAAGTGTTTCACAGTATGTAAATCAAGAATGCTTCTGTCTATATATAGTATAATATCTGCCAATGTTTCACAGTCAGTCCTTCTGTATAACTTCTTTATATGTGCAAACCCAGCGTCTATCGCGCATCTGGCATGTCCTGGAATTTGCATGCAGTAACGTATATCTTTATTCAACTCAACCATTGTCCTCCAGCAGAAATAGGCCAGTACATATCTGTTTTTATTTTGACCTAAAACATATTGACTATTAATTCATACATCAGTTGAAATGCTTATGAAGATTTAAAATTTGTTGTCAAGTTCTCTCATGCAAACCCGATAATATTTATTAAATACAATATAATTCACAACAATTGCAATGAACTATTCAATGTACAGATTATTCAAACAAGCATTCTATTACTTATGTAAAATGATAGTGTTATGACATGTGCAAACCTCCGCAATTGTCAGCATCAATGGTGACTTTCTTTTCGCCATGTGCATAATTGCTCATGGCATGGTCAACCATGGAGATGATGGCGTCAGGTTCATGGATGCCTTTCCCATCCGCTACCATTGTTTGACTTTCATCAATCAGGTAATTGTACTGGCGCGGTATGCCATCGTCACGGAACCCAAAAAGATGTACCTATAAATAAAGCAAAATCATATATGTATAATACATATAAATATATATACCAATTCATTGTAAGAAATTTGTTTTTATTATGAGCATTCAGGTAGATGAACCATCGTAAGAATCATTTTATATATACATTTGAAAAACTATGAAAGAAATAACAATTGTTTACCCTCCTCAGGGTGACAAAATATAAAGGACCCATCTGTCGTGCATGATGTGGAACAGCTACATTCAGGGAAAAATCAAAAATGTAATGAACGTGCTCGTAGTCCTATGAGCATGGTTCTACAGGAATGTCAGACATTTGGTAATCTCTGAACTCTTCCCTGCTATTTGACACACATTCTTTGTATACCTGAAAAATAGTACAAATAAAACGTTGAACAAATAATGTCATAAACATACTTAGACATGGTCAGTAACCTAAACAGCTCACCCTAATAGTTATTTTCCTACAGTTGCCGGTGTTCCTATTTCAAAGAGGTAAACATATACATTAAATTTCATGTAGCACAGAAATGCATGTTATCTGATGTTCAATTTTAGCTGCTAATATATGTTCCTGTAGGTCTGTAGATGCCTGCAGCTTGTCATCGTCTGTTTGCGCATCATTAACATTTTTCCTAAGAGTTTCACATTTAGCACAGACATCATCTTCTGGAGTTGCTATCTATAATAAAGTTTAAAAAATGTAGATGGACAAAACGATCTTTATATCTTCTTAATTAAATTAAAACGAGTTAAATTATACATTTCATGACATTTGATTCAACATCAATTTAACACCACTAACATCGATAGTCGCCGACCTCAACATCAGCAACGATTATTCGATTATAATCGATTATCATTACACCACTAGACTATGGCTTCTTTCCTTTATTGCCATGTACACGTGGCATGTCACGTTAGTGTTGACATGGCGTGTCAAATTTTTTAGTGTTCTTTCACCAATGTCATAAATAGTTAGAAATGCTGTCCTGCAAATGTTGTTTGCTTCGAATTTATACTCATAACAGGAGCGTTTTCTTTCACCATACCTATTTCTATTGGAGTCAGTACTAACTTTATGCAATGCACCCATGATATTCATTTCTTAGACTCCTTATCCATTTCTCTCAGATTGTATATGTGGTTCTTTATTACACCTTCATCAATATTGCCTAAACAGTTTTGTTGGCACTAACAACAAGTGGAGATCTTTTGCTGTAAAACACTAGCTTCTTCGTTGTCTTCTGAAGACAGTGAATTTGTAACAACTGGTTCTTCTTCAGAGGCTAGTGGTGGAGGGTCTGTCTGCTGAGTTTCCTCAGTATTCTCTTCCCCTGTTACATCTGAATCAACTACTGTGCTGATCTCCTGACCATCATTATGTCTAGATATAGACCTCAGACAGTAAAAACTACTGTAATACTGATTGAGCTCCTGAAAATTAAAGAATATTTAATTATCATTTAAACGAAATTAATGGTGATTTAGCTGTTACTTTCATTTTTTCTTCATTTATGACATTATCACCTGATACTAATTAAAAAAATTGTTCAAGCTAAAATTTAATCGTGCAAAACATAAATGCATAATAAAAATGTAATAAATAAAAAATAAAAAAAGTGGCTTCGACGAGGATCGAACCGGGGTTGATCGTGTGTCACGGTTCGGTTTGAGCAGAAACATAATAAAAACGTGTTGAAATCACGCTTCAACTGGCAGGGTCATCACAATATTCTAGACTTTTTTCTCATAAACAAAAAGATGCGATAGTTCGAAAAGTGCGATAGTACAAACTTTTCGGACGTTCCAGTGGCATTTCGAACTATCGCGATTCAACTGTATGTGTTTTTTTTAAAATATTCTTTTTTTTTGTTAATTATCAAATGTGTTATGTTTTCATAAACAAATGGAAATTATTATGGCTGAGTACCTAAGGTCATATAACAATACAATTCAAAACAAGAATAAATACGTAAAGTAATACTGAGTTGGAATCAGAGACAATATAACATTTAAATGACCATTATTCATAAGGCATAATAATTATGTAAACAAAAAAACTTACATACAGGAACAAAAAACTGTCATATTAACCATTTATTCAAAGCTAGACGGCATATATAATATACCTTTGGCCATGTACAAAACAAAACACACAGAACATGTCATTATGTAATAAATGATATAAACATACTAAACACCATTTCATCACCTTAGGACCACAAGGGCCCACCTGACCAGTGTCAAAGAGCAAGACAGGTCCACTCAATTCTAAGGTGACGACTTGACAAAACGCATAAATAACATGTATTTTTTTATTGTGTAAACATACGTATTATATATTAAAAAGATTTATTCATTGAAAATGCTAAACAATAAACAATTAGGATTTTTCATAATTTTAGTCTGTTATTCTAACGATCAATCAATATAAATGCTGGAAATGGGAAATTGGTCCAATTCTCCATAGACTGCAGCATTTGAAGTTTGAGGTTTAACTCCTATAATATTTTTACCAAATTTTATATAAATCAAATAAGGGTCATTAAAGATTTACTATTTCAAAACATAAAATGAAAAAGATCTTAACAATATACATAATATTATGGTGATAAAGTATGAAACATTGAAATTTAACAAGTAAACACAGCATGCATCCGAAAGTCCCTTCACACATAGATTGAATATAATGTTTTTAACAGTTCATTGATTAGCAGAGCGTTTTTTCAATTGTTTCCGTGCATACCAGTTCCTTTCAGTAACTGTGTTGTTTAAATCTACATCATGGAATGTTATGCCAATGGCATACTTTCTTCCCGATCCTATAACGTAATCTGAAAATGTAGATTGACATTTATATGTTGATATAAAAAAGAATCATTTCCTCTACCTAGATTGTTGCATGATATTCATGCTTAGATACTCATTTAATGAAATTGCTGAATGGATAATGGTTATGTAAATTTATTAGATTACACTGTAACAGTTATTACATGGTAAACTAATACTACGACTCAAGATGTTTAGAAACTCTTGACTTCATGCATTTCCACTATTTCAAAATTAAACATGCTAAAAAACTTATATGTCAATGTATACCACCAGGAGACATTGATACAATAGTTATTATTTCTAAGAAGTTGATCTATAAGTAATATAACACAGCCACACCAAATAATTGCATCTATATTCCTATAGATACTGCAACTGCGGCCGAGTGGTTAGGGTGTCCAACTTCGGAAAGGGAGATCAAAGGTTTGAACCCAAGTTGAGACTAGGTCAGAACTGATGCAGTCGGTTGGTGAGCCACCAACTAGTTAAATAATGGTAACCATAGGTCCATCTCAGCCAGGCACTCGGCAAAAGGACAAGGTATTTGGGAGGTACTGTGCGAACATAACATACTTGTCTCATAAGCCAACTTGGCTGGCCTTTTCAATTGGGCTGACACTATAATAAACAATACCTTTACCTATACCTCTCAACACTCCAAGCCTTTCTTGGTCAAGCACCTGTTTGTGCTCATCTCCAGGGTGGGATTTTCCAGTTCCTGTTCCCCTGTAGTTTTCCAACTCATACAGAGTATAAATAGCTTGTCTAAGAGTCCATACATCAGGTAGTACCCGCCTTTTGCTCCCTTTTTAGCTGCTGTTGCACATGCCAATGAAGGGCCTTACAGTCGACATAGACCTCACTCTGGGACAACAGTTTTACCTAAAGAAGTTCAAATATCAAAGTTAAATAAATTATGATACGCAATATCTACCATAATATCTTTAAGATTAAACAATTTGAGATGCTGATTATGGACTGAAAAGAACGTTTCTTTGACAAACTCCTTACTTACTTGGCATAAAATGGACACATGTAAAAAATATTGCACCCTGAATAAAGGCATTGCTTTGCTCTGGGGTATTGTCCCAGCCAACACTAAGTCAATTTGTGAGTTTCATTTTAGAATATATCTTGAAGAAAAGTTTTCAGTTTAAATAAGGTCTTTATAAACAGAAAACAGTGGTCATAAACACTTTCGTCCGTTAAAGACCATGGTAGTACACTTTATATTACATTCACTTGGGGAGTTTAAATTGCATAAATCTCTCTATATGGTCTTTGGCTTAAATTTGAACAAAATTTTATAAAAATCAAATAACCCCATCTGGAACATCTGCACTTGAGGTATGGCTCACCTGTTAGGTAAAACAACAGACTGTGAGACAAGCTGATTCCAGTATACCCACCCATACAACTTTCTTGTGGGGTTGTATAATAACTTAATTCTTAAAATACCATTGATGAGTTGTCTGTAGATTGAAGACTGGATGCTGAGAAGGAGGTTTCCTTTGAGATCATCGAGGCTGCATCTGCTGTGGCATTGGCTGTAAAATAGTTTTTTTTCTTCAAATTTTTAAGAACAGTTTGGGTGGTTTAACTGTTGTTTATTTCTACAAATTGAGACTTTCGTCATTGTAATGCTTATATAAATTACAGAGAAAAATTTAATTCATTTAAACAATTATAAATATTCATCTTAAAAAAAAAAATATTCAAAAAATAAGATAAGCCAATGCATAAAGGGTAAGTACTGTTAACCCGAAATACACAACAGTATGAAAACAATCATTTACAATTTTATCACTAGTCTCTGACAGGCAAATAAAACACAATGATGACAATGAATATTATTGATGAACATTCGCCATTAAGTCCTACCTTATCTCTGGATTTACATAGCAACAGTGGCTCTGGCTCCTGAAACATATCAAACAATTGTTAACAGTGGAGTGGAACCTAGCTGTATTATTATTCTTGACTGTGAACATTTATTTAGTAATAATACAAATTGAAAGTTAAACATTAAAATGTATAACGCTAAATATAATTTCATCCTATTGAAAAAGACAAACATTTACTTTTTTCCAATAATCCACCAATCAAACTAGAAATAGAGCATATCAGAAACAGTGGTGCCTGCATGAGGACTGTACCTTAAATTCGAGCTGAGACAGTGGCTGAAAAACAAAGATGACAAATAAGCTATGTGAAGTCAATGTTAATGAAAGGAGTTGAAACAAATGTTGACATTAAGTAACATGAATATAAAAATAACTGGAATATGATTTGAATATAAATGTGGATTCAGAATATAATCTAAGCTTAAGACATTCTACCAAATTATGAGCACGATATCATGTTGTTTTTTATAATAAAGATCAAATGAGCATGGATAAATAATAGCAATAATAATAAAGATTTAAAAGCATGAGTTGAGCTTACATAAATTTCTCCATGGTATGCAGCATGAGTGTCTGTAGCTCTAGTATATAGTTCTTTTCGGGCTGCTGGTCATTTTACATCTGCGTGTTGGTAAGAACCAAAACTAGATAAAATTTGAATGAAAACCAAAAGCAGAAAAAAACCACTTTGAATTCATAATGATTGAGTACCTATGTTGCACATTTTCAAACACATACACATTTTTGTTTGTTAAATTTCCACTTCATTTTGAGGAATTCATGTGGATGGCATCTAATTTAAGCTAATTAAGCTTTTAAAAACCCTGAGTAAAAAATAAATCAGAAAAGTGTAACTAGCAGCCTTGCCATTTTCATATGTACATGTATCAACCTTTCAATTATTTATTTATGTAGTAATTACATGTATTTAGATTGTGATTTACTTTTCTCAATCAACATTATGCATAAATGCTGTAGCATTTAACAATAAATTCTTACAATTTCATATCTATTTAGTTTGGCCTCTTAGTTTTCAATAAAAAATCTCACCATTGTGCTGTCTTCCAATTGTGACAGAAAATTTGCAGTTTCGTCTCTTTCAGCTACCATCTTCTATGAAATTGAATAATCAACTTTAAAACATTAAATCCCATTAAAAGTTAATTCACACATCTATGACAATTATCACAATGTGTACATGTAATATAATGTATCTTTTCATAATAGCTAGGTACATGGTAGAATCATTTGATAAATGTAAGCTCACATGTTATAAATGCAAAATTAAAACTTGATAAACCATAGAAATGATTTGGTACATTCTGTTTGTACTGAGGTATTAATTGTGAGAATTTATTTTAATATTTTTTCAGTGTAAATTTGAAGTCATTGCATCAGTATTATGATTACTGGTATGAAACAAAGATGCCAAAATATAAAAAAAGCTGACATCTGAAGCAGAGACATTAATTTAGCAGATTTTATTTCTTTAAAAACCAGACCATCAGCATTATTTTCTTTCAATTACATTTCTACCACAAGTTTTGTTCATGACTTAATTATAAAAGTTTTATGAACTTGATTAATAATACCTTCAAACATGTATGTACACAAGTGTTGGACTCCAGGTGGTCTCCAAGTCTTTGCAAAAAGTGTATAAACTCTGGACTACACAATCCTCTTAAGGTGGCTAGCACTGTATCAGAAACACCTGAAACAAATTTATTTATGATCAGGCACCTGTAAGTGTATGCTAATGACATTGCATTCTAATCTTTATGTTATTTCACATTGTCTTACTAGTAATAGAGCAAAAAAAACCATTGATATCACCCAAACCAAAAAAAGTTACAAAAAAGTTATGCTTTGTGAGTCATAAAACGTTACAAAAAAGCATAAGTTATACAAGTTTGGAACCATATATTTCAACATAGTTACAGAAAAGTTACAGTGATAGAGTTACATAAAAAGTTTGTAACTTTTCTTTGCCTATTTACAGAGAAAAGTTACATATTAGTTACAAATGCAGATATTCTGTGTCAAAACTATTTTTAATCAAAATTTAACTTGGCTAGATTTACAGTAAAACCCCGATTATCCGAACTCGGATTATCCGAAAACCTGGTCTCATCCGAAATGAAATTTCGGTCCCAAATTTCCCTCTATATAATTCAATGTAAATAAACCTCGATTATCCGAATCGTCTAATCCGAATACCATGGCTTATCCGCAGTGATAAACAGGTCCCCACAATCATCCGAACGTGTATTTTCACACCTGTTATCCGAAGTCGACAATTAACTCTGATTAATCAGACAAGTTCATTGTTGGATTTTTTTAACGTGTCAAAGGTGTGATCAACAAATCATCAAACCACTGTGAACTAAGGATTGTTGGTTTGGATCAGTGTTTGCTGTAATGGGAACAAAATTAGCCTATTACGATACAGACTTGGTTAGATCATTCACATTTTGTTTTTTGCTTCATTTATAATTTGCATCATAATTTCACTTTAATAAGCAACTATTATCAAAATGTTCATTTTACTTTTTGAAGTTTGTTAAATTGACAAACAATACACATATAACCAATATTAATTACCGGCACTCGATTTAAAAATCATTCCATTTTCGGAAAATGAATACAAACATGATAATGTGCTTCGTAACATGAATGTGCTATACCGTTTTCGTATTTATTTGTATTCATAGTTTCACTTTGGGATCCTTATGACTTTGACGAATTGATAATGGTACAAACTACTCATACAATTGTTTTTACGTTACACATATACACATGTTTATTTCAAAATGTATTTTTTCGTAAATAAAATATGAATTATAACACATTAATTTTGTTGTTATTATATCTATAAGTGTATGCCGTATATATGGGAGTGATCTCCCTTTATTCTAATACAATTGTCCAGATTTCCCTTACCCTGGATTATTCGAAACCCCGGATTATCCGAAGTAATTTTTCGGTCCCGATGACTTCGGATAATCAGGGTTTTACTGTATTTCTTCCTCTGTTTTACAGGTTATAATATTTAATATCAAAGTTACTAATTTAAAAAAGGTTAATTCATGCTTCACACCTGGTAACTGATTTTGTGTGAATGGTCCTCTGAGTTGATCATCGGTCTGTGTGTCCACTTGTCTGTCTTTGTGACCAGTTGTCTGCCTGTGTGACCAGTTAATTATTAGTCTGTGTGAGCGTAGGAAGGACATTATGGATTTATAATTAGATATTATGTATACTATGTAGACTTGTAATCAATAATAAACTTATATCCAACCAACTAGTTTAACCTGTAATCCATCCTTGTGACACCCTGAAGTAAATTTGCAGTAGAGCCACCAAATATAACTCACAGCTAAATGAAAGTTAATTTCTTTTATGACAACAATGTGATAAGATCAAACTTGTCCTTATACTCATCAAGGTTGAGATCATACTCACCACCAAACAATACACTAAACATCATTGATAAAGATAGTGCTCTCCATCCCACTTCAGTTATAAATCTCTGCATGTCAGAACTGATGTTTTCCTATCTCAAGTATAGGACACACACCACCACACATTTTCTTTTCGTAGCAACCTGCACAATAATAATTACAATGTTAATACCTTCAAATTCTTTTGATACATGAGATTTCAAATTAAGGTTAGGTCTACCAGATAAATACAATAAAAGTATACTACACAGAGTATTTTACAACAATTAAAATCATTTTTCTACTAGTTTAATTATCTTTAAATAAAAAGAAATGAAGGATGACTGTCTATGCCACTGACAATAAACTGCATATTACAGAGCTCCAGATAAGAGAAATGAATCAATGTGTTAAAAATTTATTGTCACATAATGTGAACAAAATTTATCATATTTTAGACAATGATTTTGAAGTTTTGCAAATATCGAAAAGCATGACTAATTCATCAACCAAATAAATTGATGCTAGTTGATGTTAATGATGAAAGAAATCGTCTAAAATTGTTTATATGTTAACTTTGCTATAATATATAAAAACCAAATGAAATATCACTTACTTGCATGTTAAACCTTCTCTGATGAAAGCATGCAAGTGTATGCTTCTGGTAGCATCATGATCTGTTAGTAGTCGTATCTTGGCCAATGATGATATTGAAGTAATTGGTATCAATTGTCTGTTTCTATTATTTCAATGTGTCCAATTACCAAGAAATAAACTGAAAAATAGCAACCGATTTAAATTCCAGCATCAACAGTAATGACATCCAAACAAAGCTATCAACCTATTTAATCTAACTTGACAAAATAAACTTATATTTGTTAACCACAAGTGTGATAAAAAATTATTGATTCTGGCACTTAAAATCATACAATATAATGCTATGATTGTCTTTATATATGCATGAATGATTGACATATTTAACAGTCAGTAAAATCAAGGTAAATGAAACCTGTTTACTCAAACTGAAATTTTAGCTTCTTTTTCTTTCATTTGTTAATGAAAATCTGGTTGTCTGAACCAAACGTTTTGTCCCATGGCAGACAACAAGACAACTGCTAATTTCGTGCACAGATTTGAGATATTGTAAAAAAAAAAGGTTAGTTGCTTACAGTAAATGAAATAGTGTCTGTGGGCGTGGAGCATTTTTTCATCTGTCTATAACTATATCTACATCAGCAAGTAATTATTCTACATGCATGCACCAAAGTATCATTATTCCAAATATTTTACTTTTAATTTTGTAGATTTTTAATTTTTGAGTTATCTCCCTTTCATTGTAAGATATATAGTTGCTAATGAAAATTTTAAGGCCAATTCCAATGTACATTTTTAAATTTAAGGTACTTGGGGGTATGTTTCTTGTTCTGTAAATAATAGGGCTGTCAGATATAGCTTCATAAACTTTAATGATGCAGATGATTATTCAAGTCACTGAAAAACAGACATGTACTTGTTATATGATATAAATGATGCATGGTGTAATTTTTAAAGTAACTTGTTTATTGATGCAGATTGTACCTAAAATTTCTAATGTAAATGTAGATTGTCAAAAATTGAAAGAAAAGCAACCAAAAATATTATGTTAAATAACAGGTATAACTGACATTAATACAGTAATTCAAGAATCTTGTTCAAGAAAATGATCCACAGACACAGAAATGCTAAGCAACCGAAGCAGCATATTATTTGAAGGACATGCAGCTATGATGGGAAATATGGTGAAACAAAAACCTGTTGTTCCTGTCCAAATTCTCTTTCGTTTTAGCACTGGCTGTATTTACAATGAACTCCAAATACTGAAATAATATAATAAATAATACATAATCTTAGATAGATATAGATTTCATCTGAAAATAAGACAACGACGTTTTGTAATGTGTGAAATGTTGGACACGTTGCGTGAACAACACATTTCCTTAAGGAAATGGTATTGTTGGAAGGGAACATGAGAATCCGATTTCATACATAGAAGGAAAATGTTTTTTACTTAATTCATAAGGAAGTTTTTACTTATAATGAAATCCAATGGCCATTGTTTGAGGTCCACTACATGATGTTTCATGCCAAATATCTAAGCTTTAGCCTTTGTGGTTTTAAAGATATCAGAAGATTTTTACTCTATGCATAAAGTGCAGACCCATAACCCCAGACAGGGCCAATTAATTTTGACCCATGGGCCATAATTTGAAAAATATTGGTAGTGATCTTCTAGACATGATTTCAGGCATGCCAAATTCATGTGGCCTCAGAGGAGATTTTACAAAATTTTGAAAACCCATGACAATCTAGACAAAGGTTCACAACACGATGTTTCATGCCAAATTATGAGCCTTTGTGGTTTCAGAGAAGATTTTTGAAGTTTTTTATATTTACCATATACATAAAAGGAAAACCTATGACCGCCGGGAGGGAGTCAATTTTGACCCCAGGGCCATACTTTGAACAATCTTGGTAGAGGTCCACTACTACATTATGCCCACAAACAATCCATTACTCAGTATATCCATAATTACTCTCATCATTTAGCCGAGTCAGCCTGTAGAGGTGAAAATAATGATAAAACACTGTGCCATGCCACGCAAAATGTATAAGAAACATATAATCCAAATTGGTTGTGATTATCCAACTGCCTGTGGCATTCATGTGTCAAAAATGACCTGACTGTTTAATTGACTGCTCATTTGGTTGCTGCTCATTCGAGAAACATCGGGGATTTGAATACATCTGATAGATGTACATGGAGATGTTACTGAATACCTCATAGATACCCTTCAATTGAAATAAAAATTGTGGATGCTAGATTTTTAGTTACTCAGTTTACACTCACAGAATCAATTAAAAGGGTGAACATTATATAATCAATGGGCATTCTTCCTATTACATAGCAAATATATCTTCCATATTATCTATATGTTTATATCAGCCTATCTGATGATTTTTAAAGTAATGTCATAAGCTGTAGTTATCGCAAAATCTGACATTGTTTACTCTTACATGGAGACTGTTGAGAAAAACCTATACCTTACTGTCTGTTATATAATATTACTCAATAATTATAATGGTAAACATAAGTCATTATTTAGGTACATCTTGATATTTTATTTATGTACCGGTAGAAACTATTATTACATGTATTTCTATCATTTTGTAACGGTACAATTATTCTATAAGTCTGTGGAGGCACGCCATACTTAACATACTTTCTCGTATTATGATTGTTTATGCAATATATATGTTTAGTGGCACGATTGTTTAAAGTTGACTGTTTTGGACTACTCTAAGATTACTTCTTTTGTGGTTGAGCATTCATAAACATATAAATAATCGGTAAGGATCCGTTGTCAAAACATCCATCAAAATCCATACGTGAAATAAAATTCTTCAAATTGTCATGTAAGAAACGTTTTTGCTTTATCATTATTATATTATGAATTCATGTACTGGGTATGAGGAATGAAAATCTATCTTTAAAATTCATGTTGTATTACCTACAGCTGTCGTTCTGTTTGCTCCTATCAACCCAATCCCCATATTACAATATATATATATTAAATTAATGATTCTAAAAATTAATTGTTTTTTTTGTTCATTGGTTTTTTTTCAAACATTGCCTATAATGAATAAATATATACATCGATCACTCTAATATGTATCAATTCCTTTAAAACATACATTTTTCTTTATTTGATATAAGATATTCATCTTTTATGATATCAATTATAATGTCAAATGACTTTTAAAGTTATTTTTTGTTATCTGAATTTCTTTTTGTTAATACCAATACGGAAATGAAATACAGCTTGTCACGGGATTGATGATCAAATGCCCACTCGATTTCTTTCGATATAAATTTACCTTGGGTCTGACACAATCCCACTTGTTGGTGAACATTTCTACCATTTATTTCCAAAATTCATCCACAGATGACAAAGTTACTGAACCTGCAGACATAAAAAATACATCATTTTATTTTAAGATATAATAACCAGTAAGTGTGATCTTTATCTTGGAGGTACAGACCTTGGTCTTTGCTAAACAAATTACCAATTTGTGGTGACCATTTCTGTCAAATATTTCAGAAATCCACCCATATTAGACAAAGGTACAGAGTGGACACTAAAAAAACATACCCATTATTTTACCTTTATGAACCTAGGCCTAATGAAAGATACAACGCCACAAGTTGGTGAACATTTCTGCCAAATATTTCCAAAAATCCATGCATAAATGATGAAGTTACTGTGCAGATAAGAAACAAAATCACTATTTTTTAATATTACCTTCTTAGTTAATGTGACTTTCACCTTGGAGGTACAGACCTGGTTTTTTTAAAGACACAATGCCACATCTTGGTTAACATTTCTAACCTGACAGACCTAAAAAAAAGGAAAATTGTGTATACATCATTCAGGTAAATAAGTCATGAACAGCCAGTGTGATAAAGACAAGATGCTTTAATTTATCGGACCAACACACAATCTATCTGACAAGTCGGCTATCTGTCAAAAATTCTGACCTCTTAGTAAGACCGTGACCTTGGAGGTATAGAGCTGAGACATTCCCATGTATAAATGAACACTTCTGCCAAATATTTTTAAAATTCACACATGGGCAACAGAGTTGTACTTCCAGACGGACGCACGCACACAAACAGACACGCACCCCCCCCCACACACACACACAAACGGACATGAAGACTCCAGTAAACTTTGCTTGTGGGGGTATTATATGGAGCAAAATTTTGACCTATATGTTGTACATTGTAAACATGGTATCATATGCAAGCACAAGTAGTCAAGAATATATTAATCCCCTTCATTGACATGCTCCATAAAAGATCACTCCCTAATAAGGGTCCAGGAAGTGAGACAGCCTAATGATACATAATTATTAATGCATAACAACTACTTAAATTTGCATCTTATCATAACTTACAAATGTATACAATTAAAATTTTAGCAGTTATCACTTCCCATTATGATTCTAGGCCATTTCTCCCCCCCCCCCCCTTGGCCACTTCCCCCCCCTAATAATAACAGTATTGCATTATGATTCTAGGCCATTTCTTCCCCCCCTTGGCCACATTTTCCCCCCTAATAATAACAGTATTGCATTATGATTCTAGGCCATTTCTTCCCCCCCCCCCCTAATGATAACAGTATTGCATTATGATTCTAGGCCATTTCTTCCCCATCTAGGCCACTCCCCCCCCCCCCCTATTAATAACAGTATTGCATTATGATTCAAGGCCATTTCTTCCCCATCTAGGCCACTTTTTTCCCCCTAATAATAACAGTATTGCATTATGATTCTCCCCCATTGGCCACTTTTTCCCCCCTAATATGAACATAAAGACGTAAGTATAAACTCATAAATATGAACCTTCAGAAGTAAGTATAAACTCAGAAGTATATGGACTATAGAAGTGAATATAAACTCAGAAATATGAACTTACAGAAGTAAGTATAAGCTCATAAATATGAACATTCAGAAGTAAGTATAAACTCAGAAGTATGAACTTACAGACGTAAGTATCAACTTAGAAAGTATAAACTCATAAAAATGAGCATACAGAAGTAAATACATACACAGAAAAATGAACATAAGGAAGTAAATATAAACTCAAAAATATGAACATACAAAAGTAAATATAAACTCAGAAATATAAACAAACAGACGTTAAGCGAAAGATGTAGATATACAAATGAAAAAATCAGGGGGGAAAAAGTGGCCAGGGGGGAAAGAATGGCCTGTTACACCGGTAAAAATACTTGAAATCTACAGCTGTGTTTCCAATAGAACTGTTTATTATGTAATTGAACAAGTGTATAAATTTTAAGACTTAATACATGTAATATATTAACTATACGAGGGATGATCCAAAATAAACAGGACTATTGCGCTCTTGGCAAAACTTAATGGTTTAACTGTTAATAACTAAGCATAATTTTTTACCGCTATTCGATCTGTTTGATTTTCATGAATTTTTCAAAAAATATTCAACTGTATTACCATGGTAACATTCATCCGTAGCACTAGAAATTGAAATCATGAATATACCTGTAATGACACTAATGTTTTAGTCACAATTCGGTCTAAGGACGTAAAATTCCGACAAGTTATCATACAATGTATAAACAACCTCGTACGAAAATATGACTTAATTTGGACGTTGCATTTAAAAATAAATGAGCTTCATACAAAACAAGTGACATCGTAAACTTGTAAACCTCAAATACAACCAACAAAATACATCTCTCGTCTTCAGAAATTTGTGAATGTCAACTACATGTATTCCATACAACAATTATCTCTTGTCTACAATTTATTGTTAACCTCCAATACCTACCAACTACAGCCAACTCTCGTCTTCAGACTTGCAACACTTGTCAGCTTACTACAACCCTGTAAATTAATTCTTGGCAATATTGTGATTTTGGGATCATCTTTTTCATCTCTATGAGCTCTTTACAATGAAGTGCATGCTTCAAGATCTTACCTAAATATGGTTAATCAGAAGTCCACAAACTTGTAACTTGCTTATTTACGCAAAACTTCAAATACATTTTGCTCAAAATGGGAAAAAAATGACATACTGGCTTGTAGAAATAACCCAACGACCAGCCACATCAGCCATCTTTCAATATTGCATTATTACTTCACAGGTAGATCCAAATGTGACAAACACACAACATTACATAACATCTCAACGTCAATATGAGAATACAACATCTCCACAGAAATATCAGAACAGTCATAGTAACTTCACATGAAGTATTTGAGTAAAACAAATATACATTGTCACATTACAAGTTTACATGATCATCCCGGGTCATGTTTATGATATTACATGTATATGATGTCCTTCCAACTTGTAAGCATCCTATTTGTTGTTTAAACAATGTATTCATAAAACCCATCACAGTACATCAACACATTTGGTATGACCAATATTTCACCAGTCGTTGTGATGTCTATAATATAAAACATAAAACAACTAAATAATTTCTGTGACAAGATACAAATGTATGTCTATAGGAGATATATACGTCCATTATGAATCATAATCAACCTTTACAGGAAGAAACATCTGCAATACAATAACCATGTTGTATGTTGATCGTTTCTTAATAATGTACATGTAGTTAAAACAGTACAACTTGTTTTGAAATGAATCTAATATGATACATATTGTTACGGTCAAGCTTTGTATCCTTCTCAGAGTTGACTGTGGTTGGTAACGTGTCCTTCTAGATCTGTACCTGGTAAATTACTCAGATGTTGGCTCAACAGAGTAATATAAGTCTAAACTTACTAAGTAAAATAAAAACGCTGCTCAAAGTTCACATAGAGTTTATTTTGGTGTGTAATATCAACACTTTTTAAATCCAATAAATTAGTTGCCTGAAAAATCAATAATCAATCAAATTTTCTGTATACATTTACTACAGCACACACTAAATTCCCGTAAAAATATCTACAGCATAAAGTACAAAAAACGTGACCGAACGCTATCATGAAATAATAAAGGGGTCAAGTAAGTGACCAAAAATGTCTGCATACTATTTGATAAAATTTACAAAGTATTTTGTAATAAAGTTCCTAGTTTACTTAAAGTTAAATTAAATCATACTAACAGATGAAATACTTCAAAGTGTCTAACCTACCGGTATATAACACTTGATTAAATGAAATTCCAATGTTAAAAATAAGAAATATAGCTTGGAGAAAAATATATAGCGTCTCGGTCGAAAGTTTAATGAATTCTGACTAAAGTCAAACATTTTCTGGTTCTTTTATACCCAGACAAGAAAAACGAACAAGTTTTTCGATAAACAATGTTCGATCGAACGTTATGGTTGATAAATGAGGTTTGATGTTCGGACGCCAACAACCCAACGTTCGAAAACGAACATTTCTTTACGAAAGAACGCTGTCAACCAAAATGACGTAAAATGAATGAAAATCTACTGAAAAATACAACAAATCTGTACAATATACACATAGGAAAGTAATTACAACATACATGCCATATCTCACGCCGTGAGACTTTTTCTCACGTATTTTTACCCTTCCTCACGGTCTAACGCCGTTAGATCGAAATCTCACGGAAAATTGTACCTCAGATAAAAAAAATATGCCGTGCAGTAAACAACTACGACAACATGTGTTTTTACGATAATAACCGAACTCTCCGATTGCAGTTAAAAGTTGACACTTTGTTAATTGCCTGTAAACTTGCGTATGTTTTATATCACCTCGGGCGGTATGTTGTATGTGACCATGGTAAGTTGTATTTAATCATCATATTAATTGATAAGGTGATAGCCTGTTTGTTATATGTTCTCTGAATAGTAAATTAACGAGTGATTAATTTAGATGACCTGTTTAAACTAGTGGATGGGGTAAAGTAATTAAAGTAAATTAGCGGTGTTGTATTACAGCTCTGAGTAGAGATTAATTATTCTGGCTACTGAATGTGTCTTTAATAATCAGATGACTAATTTTTCACAATTGTAAAATACTGAAGAATATAATGTACCGTATATGCTCGACTATAAGACGCATGCGCTTATAAGACGCACCTATAACATGGACTAGCAATCTGAGGTATTTAGCATTGACCCTTCTATAAGACATCCAACGAGGATAGTTACAAGTTCCAGAGGGAGTTAATCTTCTGACATAAACTGATTAAAATCAAACAATAAGAGTAAATTATTTCAAAGCAGAAATCGCATTGCTCCCGACAGTCGTATAAAACAGAAAGTAGAATTTAACAAAGGGGAGTAACTTCTACGGACTGTTTATTAATATATATCTCATAATGCACAGTAAGAGAATCTGTGATATGCCCCCAGGTAATGTTAATTCAAATGTTTAACAATTGCAATCAGCAACGATTATGTCATACTGACTGTGGTATGACTGTGCTTTTGATTAAGTTGAGATATAAAAGGTGCTAATTTCACTGGATACAAAAGAAATTAACACACACACAAACAAAACAATGTGTCAAACTTGCTAATCCGCGACCAAAGAAAACAAAAGCCATCAAGATGTGCATTAACTCAAATAAAAATCTAATGATTTACTAATTAAACTATATTGTCACGTATAACATTTGTATTAATCTCGTACCTTACTAAATAATCCAGTAACAAATTATTTACACAAAAAATATCCATAATTGTGTGTCACATTCACATTCAATTTATGTGAGTAAAATATTAACCAGAGAGCAAGAAAACTGATCATTTGATTGACAGATTGCATCATTTATGACGTCAGTTACATTAACCTTAAACCCAGGCATATTTCAACACCGCTACAAATAGAAAATCAATGTAGTTACAAGTCTGGGAATGTGCACATATTTTGCGGACTTTAAACCTCTGTGTCTATGTGTGATAAAATATCTTTTTGGGCATAAGTTGAGTTGGATTTGCGACCTACTTAGAAGTAAGGATGAATTAATCGATCAAAGGCAGTGAATTGTTCAGAAGTCGTAACAGAAAAAGTGTCAAAGAAAATTTTGTTACATCAAAGGATGCCGACATTTTACACGATTAACTCGTTCTTAATTATGAAATAATACATGAACCTGTTAGACAAGATAAGAACAGAAAGCTATTAATGCTGACAACATATTATACAGTAATGTTGTGATTTTTTTCGTTGGACAACGAGTGGGTGGGGCGCGTCGTCGAAAACGAAATCAACGGTCGATAAAATGAAATATTCTGTCAAAAGCATAAGATTTTGGGGAAATTCTTTTACCTCTCCTGTGCGCCTCGCTTGTAAGACGCACCCCCCTCGTCAAGTTTGATAATTGAGTCACAAAAATGCGTCTTATAGTCGAGCATATACGGTACTTTAGTGCAAAGAATTCAAGTAAGAACGATCATGCAGGTTTTCAGATAGTGTTGCACTTCCTTGATGAATTATATTGAATTTATTTATCTTACAGAAATTTACTTTGTAAGTTCATTGTCATACTGAAATTGAAGCATTGTTTATCTTGTTTCAGTTCTTAAACTGGCTGAGAAGTTGGCACCAGAGGTCAACTACTTGAACAAAGAACTTCTTGAAGAAGCAGAAGAAAATCTTCTTTCACCAATGACACAGCTTTGAAAATTTGTCAAAGAAACAACACCCCTAGACTGTTTCTGGGATGAAATGATGTCAAAACAAACTATGCCCAGTGGTTAACAGCAATAAGACAATGTCATGACATTTAAGCATATATAATGTGCTGTAGATGAAGAGACTTAATTAATGCTGTGTTCTTCAGTATGATAATACTTTGAATATCATATGTGCTGCTTAACTTACTATACCATGTGCATTGTTAAATAAATTCTGTTTAACTTACTTTGTCTTTATTTTAATTAATAAATATCTATGAATGCATTTATTCCAATTCATGGGTGTAAATAAAGGTATTTTGCATGCAAAAAGCGCCATCTTGCGCGCGCAAAATAGTTCGAGAAAAAGTCTCACTTATTTTTACCCAAATCTCACTTAAAAATGACCCTTCAGAAGCAAATCTCACTTATTGACCCTCTGAAAATATGGCATGTATGTTACAATCACAGAACAAGTATTCAGACCAGATTTATCAAATTACCTGATGTTTATAATTTATCAAAGTTGTACGAGATGCAATAGCTAGGGGCAACGGAAATAAACAACCTCACAATGCATCAGGAATCACAACAACAAATATGGCTGCTACTGTCAAAAGTAAAAGAGTGGGAAATAAACGAATCGACTACCTCACCGAGTGTGCGCTGTTCACTGATTTAAACATGTAAAATATAACAAATATACCTAAGTCTCTAGATTATTGTTGCTTAAACTGACAAAACTGTGCTAAATCCAAAGTAGCGGGCAAAATATGAACTTCATAACAGAATAAAATAGAAAAGATTTTCTCACACAAAAAAAGTCTAAAGCTGAGTCACAGCAATATAAGTCAATACTTAAAGCAGAACTATTTGAAATTTGAATATTTCAATAGAATATGCTTTTTATCTATACTGTAAACTTATCCATTATTCATGGGTAACTTAACTTAAATGGAATCAGACAAATGGTTGATAGAGAACTCTATTGCATCAGTTCATCTATATGCAAAGTTGATGTAAAAAATTAAAACATACAAGGGAGACAATTTCATGTTCATTCATTGTATGAGATTAGCCTCCCTTCTAATATACAGGTAGTAAATTAGATATATAAAAATTGCAAAAGTACCATTGTGTATTTCAAACAGGATATTCCAGTGTCTGGGATAGCAATTAGAAGCCAACTTGTTCTTTCAGCTGATGCTGAACACCTGAAACATAATTCTAATAGGGTTATAATGATTATACCAAAATACCTATATTGAATGCATGTTTTTATAAAGTTTGTAAAATATCATGGAAGAGAACTGTACTTGCATAAAATTAATGAACATTTTAGATAAATGGCATTAATTGGTATAGCATGGCTATGATACAGAATCATACTTCATAAAATTGCATCAAGAAGTGTTTAAAACTTTCAAAGTTCTCTCTATTCATATAATTATATTCATGTAATATAAGATACTATAATATAGCTTATTATTACCAAATGGCATTTTCTCCTGTCTTATATATAATAACAACTCTGATGAGTAGATGACCTCCTGATACAAATGTTGTTAATTTGTATACTTGTTACATCCACATCCAGGCACTCCATGTTTTATCATCATTCAAACCTGGAAAAAGAATGATTTACAAGTCTGGTCTTTTTTTGTTCAAGTTTGAATAGCTTCTACATGTATCCATTAGTCTGCCAGCTAAGTTAACAATCTTATCTGCTTCTTCTTTTAAAGTCTCTTTAATTGAGGAAATATGGAAGACCTCCATGTCTGGAAAAAAATCAAAATAATTTAGCATTTCTTTCAAGATGTGTAAAAAAAAATAAAATGAAATACTTTAATATTCAAATAACAGAAACAGAATTGATAACTAATAAGCAATACTGTTTTTATACATTGATATCAAGCTTAGCAGAAATTGTTAAATAAGAAATTCTTTGGCAATTGTTCAATTTGCAACACTAATTGCCCATGCGATATGCAATTTTTTGAAAATAAGAATACAGTTAATCCTGTGAACATAGGCCACCCATGGGGAAGACTAAATGTAGCCTTTACTGGCAGAGGACCTTTTTGGAGATCATTTTGTTCTGTTTAAAATTACAAAAACTTATACCAGCAAGACAGCTGTTCAACGACTGTTTTGATGGGACGATGGATTCCTTTCTCACCGCTTGATTACACACACTTTTTATCAGTGATGTTGGGAACCTAAATGAAGAAAATCAAAATGTAGTTTTTGTTGTCTCATATCTAAAAAATCTGATTGTTGACCGTAAGGATCATTAAATATCAAATCTGAGTAATCGATAAAAAACATTAACACAAGTAGCTTAATGCCTGTGTGCGCGGACAAAATAATTTTCATTCCTGAATTCTAAAAATTATTCATTCCTAAAAGACAATATCAATAAATAATCATAGCTGATTCCAAAATCATAAATAAGCAGTCAATTTCTCCATCTATTTATAACAATAAATACATCAGTAAGTAATGATTCTGATGACTTTTACACTAAATTAACTGGGTATACATATATACATTATCTTATCAATATGTTTCAGTCAGATTTGTTCTGAACATCCATGTCCCCTACATGACTTTGTGGATTTTTTAACAATTTTGTCACGGCTCAAAAAACATGGTCTAGCTATACTCATACATCAATGTAACACATCATTCCAAACATTCTACTTTTTATTTGGTCCATTTTTAATTTCCAAGTTATCTCCCTTTCTATACACAAAATGTAGTAGCTTATGAAAATGTAAAGGCCAATTCAAATATTCATTTTTAAAATTTAGGTTCTTGGGTATGACTGTTATCACATTCAAACAATTAGTCTGCAAATATAATAGGACTGTCACACTTTTATATACTTAAATGATCACATTTAATTACATCTATTTGTTATATAAATGTCATACACTGTATAATTTACTAATTACAAATAACTTGTTTAATGAGGCAGATTATATTTCAAATCACAAATGTAACTTAACTGCATACTGACAAAATTGAAAGAAATACAACCAAAAATAAAAATAAGTTAAATAACAGGTATAATTTTATATGTACATGTAAATTAATACATTTATTCAAGAAAACTTGTTCAAGAAAATCAGACCCAGATAAGCATTACAAACATATCAAATTACTTTAGGGACCTATGGTTTAACAAAAACCTGATATTCTTTCCTTTTCCAAATTGTCTTTCATTTCAGCATTGGCTGTATCAACAATGAACTCCAAGAACTGAAAAATATAATAGATAATACATAATTATAGATAGATTTGATTTGGTTTGAACAAAGACATGTCCAACATTTCACACAAATTATAATTTCCATGAAGTGATATAGTTACATAAAATATAAAGTTCTTTACAAATACATGTACATGTGTATAGTTGTATCATTTTTAAACAAAAAGACATAAGTTCAGTAAATTTTAAAGTCTTACAGTAGTTCTTTTCCAATATTTTATATGTGATTATATAAGTATACATTTGTATAAAGTTTTAATACTTACAATATATATATATATTAATTATATGAGGTAAAAAGGTAGTAACAACGTTAAGTGACCCTTAAGTCTAACGATGGTTCAACAAGCATTTAAAGCCTGCCGGGCTAGCTCAGTGGTTAGAGCATTTGTCTACTGATCGAGAGGTCGTGAGTTCGAACCCCGGGCGAAGCTCACACTGTCCATGACTAATTTGACTGAAGATATTACATCCTTTGTTGAATTGTCCTCCACCTCTAAATTATATGGGGAAGCTTGGCAGAAGCTTACAGATAGAATGTGATTAGTACTGGTTAAGGCTTAAATGAAGTCCAGTAAAGCTTGTTAGGATAACTGCCCGTCACGATATCACTGAAATAATGTTGAAAATGGCATAAAACCCGATGAAACAAACAAACAATCAACAGGTGTTTAAAAATAACTTCTCCTTCCATAAATAGACCCATCTCAGTGGTCGAGTGGTTTAAATCGCTGACTTAAAATCATTGTAACCTCTCGTTGTTAGCGGGTTGTGGTTTTGAGCCCAGCTACCTGCCAAGTCTTCTTATGTGAGAAAGTAGGCAGTTGCTTACGGAGGAAGGGATTCTAGTACTGGTTCTTCCCAGGAACAATGGTTATATATATAGAGAGGTGAACTGTCCACCTCATATGACAAAGGGCATAAAACACAATGAAACAAACAAACATCCATGAATAGCTCTCAAGATTCATACAAATTCTATGGTAAATGATCAGTGATTTTCTAACCTGGGTTGCAAGCAACCTTGACTAAAAACAATCCCCGACTTTTCACTGACCAAAACCACCATATATATTCATTACTTTCAACCTTCAAAATCATTTTTCTCTGACTTTTCAGGTACTTTTTATTGACAAATTTAAAAAGTATCTGACAATTAATTCACTGACCTTGAAAAGATAGTTCCTTGGCAACCATGTGAACATTGTCAGAACAATAATCTCCACAATACATCCAGAAAAGAGAACATCTATGTCTTTACAGCATAGTTTTTATCTGAAAAAAAAAATGAATTCAATGCATTTTAGAATATACATAAGCCAGTGTCCTTTTTGACACACCAGCTATAATATAATACCCATAAGACAGTCATTTTTTAACATACTAGCTCACTGCAACTAAAAATAATAATATTTAAAAACAGGATTGCCCAGTTATCTTTGTGTGTTTGATAGTTACCCTGGATACTTATATTTCTGAATATATTGTATGGTGACTTACATTTTTCTTTATCAAATAAGATTGATATCTGTTGTTGAAAGACAGATTGATCACCTTATCTGAAACTATAAGTTTTCTGCTGCAAGTTAGAGGATCTTCTAATGAATGAGTACTTCTTCTTGCCTGAAAGATGAAATATAGCATGAATAGCATAATGAACCAGATATTGAAACTAATTAAGAGACTCCTTACAGTCAACTTTAGTAGGGCTTTGTATTGTCACTGGAGTGAAAGATAACCCCAGAGAATGTTTGAAAAGTTTTTTCAGAAATGATATTGGCTAAAACTTAAAAAGATGCTTAAAAGTACATAAAAATCTTGCTCCACAAGCATTCAGAATTTCTGGGTACACACTAGCCTTACTTATTCGGCTTTAGGTTGGCTGATTTTATTAACAAATTCAGAAGGCCCATCCTCTCAGCCTTACAAAAAGCTGCCTATTTACATGCATTACATACATACATATATACGGAGGTGCAAAATACATCAAAATTCTTCAGTAACTGGTATAACTTACTTGAATCAATAGAAATAACAATATTCTGTGTGAATGTGCCTTAAAACTTCTGTATCTAATGTCGAACTTAATTTAACATAGCTTGTTGATTATACTAATAACTGGTGTCAATGTACTTTATGTATTAGTTATTGTTCTTTTTTTACTTTTAAGCGATATATTAGAAGAGATGAGAAGCCGAGTGCAGTGAAATGTCGCATAAAATTCAAATGTTCTGTGTCACGAAATAATTGTTTACAATTACAACAGAAAACCCTATGTTTTCTCTGTAAACTTTTCGTTTTACCATGACAGTTCTAGAATGACATATTAGGCTATACTTGGTCTACGGGTATTGTGCTTGTAAACCACAGCATCTCACCCCTGGAAGTTCAAGTCTGGTTTGGATAGGAAAACCTTGCATGTGAAATAATAGGCAGTCACTTATGAAGGTGTCTAGTACTGGCCTAGAGGTTCTAAAACTTGTAATCTATCTCTGAGCTCAAATATCAATTTGATTCTCAAAGTATCATGGATGAATATAAGGAGCTGATTTATAATTTATAAAATACATATCCAGTTGATTATGATGTGACATTCATGAATCAATAATATGAGTACTGTAAACCAGGAAACTATCGCATCAAGAAACTTTCGCGTTTTTATGTACCCAGGCATATTCGGGGCATTAAACTTTTGCGGATTTGATGAGACCGCGAATCTCATGAAACAAAATATGCTTTGAATGAAATGTGTTCTTTAAATAGCATGACATGGCATTACAATATACCTAAAGCTAATTTATCCGGTCAGTGGTCATGGTGCTTGAATATATTGTTTGAGAAGTTTTAAGGCTTGCTGTTGTTGATTAGAGATTGGAGTTACAAATGTTATTTGATAAGATACATAGCTTTTTAGGACACAAAAGTCAAACAAAAATGAGGAAATGGTTTGTTTGTGCATCAATTAGCGACTATAACAATAGTCGTCTCTATGTATATTCAATATTCTAATAACGGGTGTCAAAAACAATAAAACTGTTAACTACCAACCGTATGATTGTAAAATATACTTTTCACACCTTGAATCGTAAACATGTAAACATTCTACCATTACCACATTGAATAAGCAAATCATAGCAGCTTCAAGACAATTTTCTTATAGCGACTAATTTTTGCGGTTTTATGACTAATGAGTAGTTCACGGTGTTTTACTTTCACAGACTTAAAAAATAAAACTTAAATGCGCAAAATAATTTCCTGGTTTACAGTAATATCTGACCATAACTGATTTAGAAACATCAAAAGACAAACTATATATATAATTATATTTATGAGATTTGATGAACAATTCTATAACCACGGGAACCTGGTACTACCAAGGAACAATGGTAATAAGCTCTAGCCTTTGTTGCTTTATGAGAAGAACTTGAAGTTTTACTATATGCATAAAGGGAAAATCCACAACCCCAGGGGCAGTGCCAATTTTGATCCATGGTTCATAATTTGAACAGTACAGGTTAGGGATGGGTATTACGGTTAGGGACGGGTATTGTGGGAAATTTTGTATCCTGATATATTGTGATATGCAACAATTGTACAAAAGTCATATAATTGTTTTAAAACTCTCCTTGAGTAAGGCAACACATACAGGCCTATAATGCAGTTACACAATTAAATATTTACATACAATCTCTGTAGAGCAACACCCTGTGGTAGCTGCAAATATTGGCCATTGTATAGAGGTTGTTGCTCTACTGAGGTTAAAATTATAGTAAATATCAGCTCAGGAAAATTTTGAAGGTGTTGTTATAGAGAGGTTGTTGCTCTCCAGAGGGCCGCTCTGGAGAGGTTGTACTGTATATATAAAATATAAAGTGGTCAATACCAATTTATATGGTACTGTAATAGGAGGAGGAAAATAATATACCCGATGTAGGGCTTGAACCCGCGACCTCCAGCATGCAAGTCAGATGCTCTACCAACTGAGCAAACACAGTAGAAGACACTTTTTGAATAGCTCTGTTGGGGATATAGTCACATAAGCACTGACAGTGGTAAGAGTTACCGTTGTGAATGAGCTTGAATTTTGACAAAATAAGTGTCTGTGGTAAAATCTAAATGTCAGTGAACTGAGCAGTCATTGTGTACTATTTACCTTTCAGAGAGATATCATGAGAACTTCATGATTCACTATTTTTGAATGGCACAGGGGTATAATGATACATGTACAGTGTAACAAATACACTGATGGTTAAAATCTTTGTGATTTTAAGTACATAGAGTGAACAAAAAGACCTTGGACACCCCAATGACTAGATTATTCAATGATTGTTTGAATAAACATGTGTAAAGTGAAAATTACTCTTGGTTTAAATACATTTGTGTAGGATCAAAATGGACAAACTGTAATATTAATTAAAGTCTCATTAGCTTTTTGCTATAGAAAAAAATATGCAAAAAATTCAATGGCTGATATTATCCAAGATAATAATTACTGACGAAACGAGCCCTTTTTTCTAAAAACTCTCATTTCCCTGTATATATAGAGCATGTGAGGTCACTTTACAATGTGTGCATAACTTGACATTGGGAAAATAAAGCTGTTTTATAAATAATACTTATTTCAATGATATTGAAAAAAATACGATATTGGTTTTGGAAACATTTTTTTTGCTATAAAGTATGCGCGGGAGACAAATACACAGGATTCCTCTGTTATAGAACAAACAGAAACAATTAATAACGACCAATAAATAATAAATTTATATGCTTATGGGACTTATAGATAAATGTAGAAAAGTACAATAAAAGTCAATTCTGCAACACAATTAACTACCGTCAGAACAGTTCTAAATCAATTTTTATAATGGGTACCTAGGGTTGACCAGTGATTTTTTTGGAATTTTCAAAACTACCCGTGGCTTTCTAAAAGGGAAAACACAGCACAATAAATCTTAAAAGGTAAATATGAAATAAAAACCATCACCTGAGAGTGTGATCATTTATCAAATTTATTGCATTTCAACATGCAGCATGAAATCATGGTACTGGTGACAAATTCAAATGGTATCCTTGGGTCAACCTATTCATTGGACTTCTTTTATTTCTTTTCAGTAGGAAATATGACTTTACTTTAATTTGGGGAATACAGCATTTTTAGGGGAAAATATAACACTTTTGGGCTAGAGGAAGGCTGTAGAATATTTGCAAAAGAAAATCACAGTTAATTAAAGTTGATTTAAGTTTCTCAATAGCCAATGTCTCATTAACATGCTAGCTACTTGAACTTGAATTACTTACACAGAAAATTTTCAAGAATAGGCGATTATTACCATTACAACAGCCATTATCAGCCATTACACAAAAGGGTCTTCCTTGACGCACAAATTTGTGTGTTTTGACACAAAAAATCCTAAAAGACCTGTAAAAATCGATTACATTTTTTTGTAACTATAAGTGCAGAGTAAGCATAATTAATATTTAGGTATGAACCACAGGTGGGAATCAAGAGTTAGAGTGTTTCATGGGATGAATACTATCTCCAAAACGAGTTATGATTAGAAATGACAAACTCCATGTTGCTTGGTGTGATGCAGCGTTTTTATATACAACTTGGTACCCAACAAGCATAACATAGACTGTGTTTTCGTTTAAATCAGGGTTCAACAACATTAAAGCGGACATTCATCGCATTGGTATGGTATCACTTTGTTTACAATTTCATTCAAAATGCCGGACTCGAGAGCGCAACTGTCAAAATTGATGTGCACGAATTTCAAATTGAGAAGCAGGCAACTTCTAGTGATGTTCGAACTATAATTTTGCTACACAAATAATTCTGAAGTACTGCATATGAAAATAAATCTTAAAATATCAAATTAGAAGTAAGTTTTTTCAAATCTGACATAGATTTTTTAGGACTATGTTTCAGCCCCGGCAGATCATATAATTAAGAAAAATCTAAATGCAGCTTATTTAATAAGCTTTCAGATTAACCTAACTTCATTCATTAGCAACATGTCATGCACACTGAAGTTTTAAGCGTGTGTATAAATTTTCAATTAACACGCATAATGATTTCACAGTGTAAACTCCATGCATTAAGTGGGTCATGTGTAATAAGCAGGGAATTGAGTTATACAATTTATTATGAATTTATACTGAAAGGAAATTTTGTTGGTTTTTATTTCATGTATACATTTTATTGATGCCATAATAAAAAATTATTTCATTGATGTGCAATTAGATGTTATCCTAGAAATTCAAAATGTAAGATCATTTTAGATATGGCCCCTTAATTATATCAGAAATGTGACCCCTTAGAAAAAAATCCAAGGGAAAACTCTGACACCAGTTTCGTTTTTTTGTTTAGAAATAGTGAGGAGAAACATAACAACAAAATGCACTTTTCAGATATGGTATTAAGGAAAACCGAAAACAAACATTACCGAAAACAAAAATTCATTACCGAAAACAGATTGTTTTATACTTTTATCTTCAGATTATGTAAGTATGGTATATTTATGCATAGTATACAACATTTGAGGAAAAAATCTTCAAACTTCAAAATTATAGTCATTTGAATGATCGATTTGCTTGTTCCCTAAGTGTCGTGAAATGTAAAGTATAACAACTTACTAAAAAGTACAAGCAATGTTGATAATATTTTGTTTGTATGATATATATCACATTTTATGTTTCAGGGCATTTTTTCCAAAAATTGGGATGGGGCCCTAGCCATTCATTTTGGGAAATTCAAGTGCAATATTTGGCCAAATTTTGAGGTTAGACAACCAAGTTAGAATAGCATGGTATTTTCAGGAATTTCTTGCCCCAAATTGGGAAAAAACAGTAACTGTATGTGATAGCTAGATAGTCAGACATGCTTATGTGGTGTGTGTGATTATTTTTCATTATCAATCATAATTAAATAGATCATATGTCAATATTTCAGGGGATAGTTTTACAACAAGATTTATACAACTTTTTGTCAATTTTCATTAACCTAGTTACAGAGTTACTTCCATAAGTTTTCTTACGAATAACTTCGTCATCATCATCTTATAGAATTCATCCATACAACTAAAAAGTTCTTGCAAATTATATGACCATGATCTCCATGGTCAAGTGGTTTAAGACGTTGACTTAAATCATTGTAACCTCTAATTGATAGAGGGTTGTGGGTTCAAGCCCTGCTACCGACCATGCCTCTTTATGTGAGAAAATAGGCAGTTGCTTACATAGGACGGGAGTCTTGTACTGGTTCTTCCAAGGAACAATGCTTAGGTGAACAGTCTGCCTCATATGACTGACTGTTCAAAAGGGGTGTAAAACCAGCCTTCACTTAAAACATTTTTAAGCACTGGACATTCGGTCCAGTGTAAATACAAAACTTTACTGGACTGAATGAACTTTTAGTGGACCAAAAAGAGTACAAACAAAATTTCTTATGATTTGGCTAAAAATCGTATTTTTCAAGAGTGATTATAGAATATTTCTATTTTGTTCTGATACATGTTATTATTATCACTGAAAAATTTACTGGACCTTCGGATGACTGGCATTTTCAAATTTACTGGACCAATAGCCATTTTGGTGGACTCAGTCCACGGTTGGGTGCTAAATTCAAAGACAGTAAAACTCGATATAAACAAACAAAAAAAGCAAATTATATTATTTAACTTATTTTCTCATTGTTATTAGGCACATGAAGTTTGTTTTCGATTTTTTTTCGGTGCTCTCTAATACCCTTCAGATAAGGTATGTTGAAGCATTTAATGCTTGTATGAGTATAGAAACATGTTTAATTTCTATCCCGGAGTTATCAGTTCTCGATAACTTAAGGAAATAGACATTTAAATAATCAAGTCCGATATATATCCTTACCAAAAAATTATTTGATGAAATTGATGATTAAGTCATGTGATAATTGTTCTTTGTATTAAAAACATTATCTGAACTACATATTTTAAATGTAACATCCGAAACCTGTATATGTTAAAATGACGCTTTCTATATGACGTCACCTGCACTCGAGCATGCTCCGGAATCCCCGAAACCTATGCCATTTTGTTCAGGAAGTAAGTTTCTTTGAAGATACAACATTCTTTGATGTAGATAAATGTAATTTATGGGATTTATTAAAATTCTTTTGTTTACTGAGTGTCTACCACAGGTATCAATAATTGGCATTGCAAAAAAATAGCTATGACTACAAGAAGCAATACACATGTATTAAAAGCGACAATTACAAGACTTTGTGAACCTGGCCTCTTTTCTTGCCAAACTGAGTGGAGTACAATATTTTAGATGTACACATGACAACATGAATCACATTGGACCAATTGAACAATCTTTTCGCTCCAGTTTTTAGCTGAAATTATGAGGATTATGATAAGATTTTTTTCTTCAGTGTTTAAAAAAGTACATCAATTTGAAACCGGTCCCTGTGTGCCTAACAAAACCATATGGTGTAGGTTTTTTACATACAGTTTGGAAAGTACGCTTGTATGCACCTGCAGACGAAAGTTTAAATATGACTTATTTGTGGAATATACGCCTTTTCACGAATGGATAAAACTCGCTTATTTTCACCGATATCATTGTAGTTATTGTGACCGAGTTTTAATTATGATTTTCCACACACAAAATCTAATATGCAGATCTTTGTAATATTGTGTGGGATGGGGCTAAATCAAAGTGTATTTCTGTCACAAAGTCTTAATTAGTTAAATAGTTGGACTATGTAAACAACACTTGACACGGGTGAAGTTACGCCCCTGGATACCCAGGACACACAGAACTTTATTTATTTGCTCATAAAATATTTGTGTATCCTTTTCGCCACTGGTAATAAGAAATTATCTATAAGAATAACCCTGATTGAAGCAATACACAGAGTTGAAACAATAAGTGACAAATATCGCATATTCGCGGAAACATATGACATTCACATAACTAGCTGTTACAATACAAATAAAAACAGTCAACAATTACATTTCATCGTTAAATAAATCAGATTTTATCAACAAAAATCAACACTCACAAGGTATTTGTAAATAAACAGGAGAAAACTGTGCATCCACGTGCGAAGAACTTCCCGGAAATCTAGACGCTTGTGAACTGGTTCCCGTTCCATGTTGAGTGCTGCATGAGTAATTAATGAGCGCTAGCTGATCATGATCTCTACGAGGGAGACAAAGCTGAATGACTAAAATCAAAGCACTGAAAGCACATGAAACATGAGACATTCACAACGTACTCTTAGTCTAGCACATCGGTTATCTTATCTAAAAAAGCCAAAATATATATAAACCAATCAATATGTATCTACAGTCAGAAATTTTATCCCAGAAAATACAATATCAATGTTAGTTTAAACTGAAATAATTAATTAAGACACTGCCTTCTATACTTCTATATGAATCATTCACAATCTTAGCAAAAAAAGTATTAAAAAAATCTACACAGATGTCAATACTGCCAAGGGCTAACGCATCACTGGCAAGTGATGACATCACAATGGCAAAATGCTCAATAGCTTCCATACTGAAGAAGAGAATTAAGATGTGATTGGACCAGAGATAAAAAAAATGAATACAAGGAACTTTTGATTAGCACAGTACAAATTCAAAGTAATTACACTAACTGTAAGCCCAAAACAAACAATACAAACTAAGTTCCCAATTCTTTATATGTTTGCATGTGCAGTTATCCATATAATAGTCAGATTGGGATTCGAACCCAAATCTCCCCATAGCCAATTATACTGGCCTGGGTTGCTCTAATCCAATTAAGCTATCTGACCTTAAACTTATAGGTAAACTGCAATTCAAAAATGAGGAAATTAACAAATATGAAACATTTGTTTTAAAATAAACAATGATTATTGTAGAATCCCTCTGGATAAGCTGTGTTAAAAGTATGAATAGTTAAAATAAAAGATTGTTAATGGTCCCATGTTTCACAGAATACCCTCATTATTACCAGAATAAACAGAAATACACTAAGTCTTCTCATTATGGGATAATTATATTCCTGTATTACATTTGTTGTAAATGTGCTTGGTTCGAATAACACACAGGGCAGAAAAAAAGCAGTATATAACAGTCCTTTAAACTTTGTAAGAATTATCTAAAATTTAGTAAACCATAAAGTGACATGGTTTTATACCTGAAAAGCATTGATGTCATTATCATAAAAATCAATGAACTAAACAAGAAACCAAAAGAAGTAAGCTTAAAAATCCTTTTTGGTGTTCACATCCACAAAACCATATACTATCATGCACACGAATAAATTTCTTTACTCGTCAATAATAGGAAAGAAATCTGTGTGACATGCATTCTATTGGATACATATAAGGCTATCCTGTATGAAAGCAGTTGAGGAAATCAAGCTAGTATATGCATGGAAAGATATTATATATCTTTAATCTGTATTGGTAATGAAATGAGAAAAGAAATTATTTACATGATATGTATCAAGCAAAACATACAAACGTCATTCTATGAAATAACTTATACCTAAGAATCAGGGGGGGGGGGGTATTCACGAAAAATCTTGCAGATAAACTTTTCCTTAAGTTTAAATAGATTTTCCATAGATTAATCTTAAGTAATATTCATGAAACATTTTAACTGAAGGTTTTCCTTAATACTGGCAAAACTTTTTCCTTAAATTTTAAGGAAGGTTGTGGCTTCCTTTAATATGTTAAGGATATAATATGTCTTTAAAATATGCTAAATTTCATGGATGAGTTGAGAAATCAGACCGTGTGTATTCACGATTTGGTGTCTTCGAGGTGGAGTATACATATTTTGTCCACTAAAAATTTATATCATTAATGTTATCCTATAAAAGTGAAATTTACTGCTTCAGTTTTAGTGAGTACTAAGATAGATGCTTTGGACAGCACAACATTTGTGTACTAATGCTTTTAAGTCATTGTATGATATGAAAAATAACACAAATAGTACCAATTTAATTTAAATATATTTAAAGCATTCATATCATTAAGACATTATACTAAGATAATAATAATCCTAAAGATAATTTAGATGAGCTTATATAAAGTGCATGCATTGAAAACATACTTTATATTGAATAAATGCCAAGATAGTTGTTCACAAATTTAACAGAAAATATAATTTTGTTGAAAAATACACTAGATATAATTATATCAGGATGAAGTGAGTATACATTTTGAAATCCTGTTTCATTACTTCTTATACTATTTTTGATTAATTATCCTAATTATTAAGTTAAAAATATACAGATTTATTCTTGCGGGTCTATTTACATTTTTTAACTGGGGAATTTTGATTAAGTGGCCTATTTAATGAAGTTATTTACTGTTCATGAATTGTATACAGATTTTAGGGGATTATGACCGCAATATTTATTTACACGTTCAAAGCCAAATTTTGAGGGAAATATCTTAATAAATAAGGTTATGATATGTCGATTGCTTCTTTACGGCAAAATTTAATTAAATAACCAATTAATGACCCTTTAGAATGAAGTCAAATTTTGATCGAATATCATAATAAATGACCTGATCTATTGTTTATTGTTTATCAAAGGGAAATTTTTGAATGAATATCCTATTTAATGAAGTTATGTAATGTACATGCATTGTATACAGTAATTTAAGGGAATAATGACTGTAATATTTATTTACATGTTTGAAAGCCAAATTTTGATTAAATTCCCTAATAAAAGAAATTTTAAGATGTTCATTGTTTGTCAACAGCATATTTTGATTAAATAATCCAATTATAATGACGCTTTACAATGTGCATGAATTGTAAACATACATTTATCAGAATTAGTATTTCAATATTTTTGTTTTACATATTTGAAAGCCAAATTATGATTGAATATTATAATAAATGACCTAATTTATTGTTCATTGTTTATTAAAGTGACATCTTTGATTAAATATCCTATTTAATGAAATTATATAATGTACATGAATTGTATACAGATATTTAAGTGAATTATGACTGCAATATTTATTTACATATTTGAAAGCCAAATTATGATTGAATATTATAATAAATGACCTAATATATTGTTTATTGTTTATTCAAGGGTCACCTTTGATTAAATATCCTATTTAATGAAGCTATATAATGTACATGAATTGTATACAGATATTTAAGTGAATTATGACTGCAATATTTATTTACATATTTGAAAGCCAAATTATGATTGAATATTGTAATAAATGACATAATTTATTGTTCATTATTTATTAAAGTAAATATCCTATTTAATGAAATTATATAATGTACATGAATTGTAAACAGATATTTAAGGGAATTATCACTGCAATATTTATTTACATATTTGAAAGCCAAATTATGATTGAATATTATAATAAATGACCTAATATATTGTTTATTGTTTATTAAAGGGAATTCTTTGACTAAATATCCTATTTAATGAAGTTATATAATGTACATGAATTGTATACAGATATTTAAGGGAATTATCACTGCAATATTTATTTACAAGTTTGAAAGCCAAATTTTGATTAAATACCCTAATAAATGAGATTTTAAGATGTTCCTTGTTTGTCAACTGCATATTGTGATTAAATAATCCAGTTAATGACTCTGTACAATGTGCATGAATTGCAAACATACATTTATCAGAATTAGTATTTCAATAATTTTATGTTACATATTTGAAAGCCAAATTATGATTGAATATTATAATAAATGACCTAATATATTGTTTATTGTTTATTCAAGGGACATCTTTGATTAAATATCCTATTTAATGAAGTTATATAATGTACATGAATTGTATACAGATATTTAAGTGAATTATGACTGCAATATTTATTTACATATTTGAAAGCCAAATTATGATTGAATATTGTAATAAATGACCTAATTCATTGTTCATTGTTTATTAAAGTGACATCTTTGATTAAATATCCTATTTAATGAAATTATATAATGTAGATGAATTGTATACAGACATTTAAGGGAATTATGACTGCAATATTTATTTACATGTTTGAAAGCCAAATTTTGATTAAATACCCTAATAAATGAGGTTATAAGATGTTCATTGTTTGTCAACTGCATATTTTGATTATATAACCTAATTAATGACTCTTTACAATGTGCATGAATTGTAAACATACATTTATCAGAATTATTACTTCAATAGTTTTGTTTTACATATTTGAGTCCAAATTATGATTGAATATTGCAATAAATGACCTAATTTATTGTTCATTGTTTATTAAAGTGACATCTTTGATTAAATATCCTATTTAATGAAGTTATATAATGTACATGAATTGTGTACAGATATTTAAGGGAATTATCACTGCAATATTTATTTACATGTTTAAAAGCCAAATTTTGATTAAATACCCTAATAAATGAGGTTATAAGATGTTCATTGTATGTCAACTACACAATTTGATTAAATAACCTAATTAATGACCCTTTACAATATGCATGAATTGTAAACATACATTTATCAGAATTATTACTTCAATATTTTTGTTTTACATATTTGATGCAAAATTATGATTGAATATCATAATAAATGACCTAATATTTTGGTCATTGTTTATTAAAGGGACATCTTTGATTAAATATCCTATTTAATGAAATTATATAATGTACATGAATTGTATACAGATATTTAAGGGAATTATCACTGCAATATTTATTTACATGTTTGAAAGCCAAGTTTTGATTAAATACCCTAATAAATGAGATTTTAAGATGTTCATTGTTTGTCAACTGCATATTTTGATTATATAACCTAATTAATGACTCTTTACAATGTGCATGAATTGTAAACATACATTTATCAGAATTATTACTTCAATATTTTTGTTTGGCATATTTGAGTCCAAATTATGATTGAATATCATAATAAATGACCTAATATATTGTTTATTGTTTATTAAAGGTCATCATTGATTAAATATCCTATTTAATGAAGTTATATAATGTACATGAATTGTATACAGATATTTAAGGGAATTATCACTGCAATATTTATTTACATGTTTGAAAGCCAAATTTTGATTAAATACCCTAATAAAAGAGGTTATAAGATGTTCATTGTTTGTCAACTACACAATTTGATTAAATAACCTAATTAATGACCCTTTACAATATGCATGAATTGTAAACATACATTTATCAGAATTATTACTTCAATATTTTTGTTTGGCATATTTGAGTCCAAATTATGATTGAATATCATAATAAATGACCTAATATATTGTTCATTGTTTATTAAAGGTCATCTTTGATTAAATATCCTATTTAATGAAGTTATATAATGTACATGAATTGTATATAAATATTAAAGTGAATTATGACTGCAATATCTATCTACATATTTGAAAGCCAAATTATGATTGAATATTGTAATAAATGACCTAATTTATTGTTCATTGTTTATTAAAGTGACATCTTTGATTAAATATCCTATTTAATGAAGTTATATAATGTACATGAATCGTATACAGATATTTAAGGGAATTATCACTGCAATATTTATTTACATGATTGAAAGCCAAATTTTGATTAAATACCCTAATAAATGAGATTTTAAGATGTTCATTGTTTGTCAAGTACAAAATTTGATTAAATAACCTAACTATTGACCCTTTACAATATGCATGAATTGTAAACATAGATTTATCAGAATAATGACTGCAATATTTATTTACATATTTGAAAGCCAAATTATGATTGAATATTGTAATAAAGGATCTAATTTATTGTTCATTGTTTATTAAAGTGACATCTTTGATTAAATATCCTATTTAATGAAGTTATATAATGTACATGAATTGTATACAGATATTTAAGGGAAATATGACTGCAATATTTATTTACATGTTTGAAAGCCAAATTTTGATTAAATACCCTAATAAATGAGATTTTAAGATGTTCATTGTTTGTCAAGTACAAAATTTGATTAAATAACCTAACTAATGACCTTTTACAATTTGTATGAATTGTAAACATACATTTATCAGAATTATTACTTCAATATTTTTATTTTACATATTTGAGTCCAAATTATGATTGAATATTGCAATAAATGACCTAATTTATTGCTCATTGTTTATTAAAATGACATCTTTGATTAAATATCCTATTTAATGAAGTTATATAATGTACATGAATTGTATACAGATATTTAAAGGAATTATCACTGCAATATTTATTTAGATGTTTGAAAGCCAAATTTTGATTAAATACCCTAATAAAAGAGGTTATAAGATGTTCATTGTTTGTCAACTACACAATTTGATTAAATAACCTAATTAATGATCCTTTACAATATGCATGAATTGTAAACATACATTTATCAGAATTATTACTTCGATATTTTTGTTTGGCATATTTGAGCCCAAATTATGATTGAATATCATAATAAATGACCTAATATATTGTTCATTGTTTATTAAAGGTCATCTTTGATTAAATATCCTATTTAATGCAGTTATATAATGTACATGAATTGTATACAGATATTAAAGTGAATTATGACTGCAATATCTATTTACATATTTGAAAGGCAAATTATGATTGAATATTGTAATAAATGACCTAATTTATTGTTCATTGTTTATTAAAGTGACATCTTTGATTAAATATCCTATTTAATGAAGTTATATAATGTACATGAATTGTATACAGATATTAAAGTGAATTATGACTGCAATATTTATTTACATATTTGAAAGCCAAATAATGATTGAATATTGTAATAAAGGACCTAATTTATTGTTCATTGTTTATTAAAGTGACATCTTTGATTAAATATCCTATTTAATGAAATTATATAATGTACATGAATTGTATACAGATATTTAAAGGAATTATCACTGCAATATTTATTTACATGTTTAAAAGCCAAATTTTGATTAAATACCCTAATAAATGAGATTTTAAGATGTTCATTGTTTGTCAAGTGCATATTTTGATTATATAACCTAATTAATGACTCTTTACAATGTGCATGTATTGTAAACATACATTTATCAGAATTATTACTTCAAAATTTTTGTTTTACATATTTGAGTCCAAATTATGATTGAATATTGCAATAAATGACCTAATTTATTGTTCATTGTTTATTAAAGTGACATCTTTGATTAAATATCATATTTAATGAAATTATATAATGTACATGAATTGTATACTGACATTTAAGGGAATTATGACTGCAATATTTATTTACATGTTTGAAAGCCAAATTTTGATTAAATACCCTAATAAATGAGGTTATAAGATGTTCATTGTTTGTCAACTGCATATTTTGATTATATAACCTAATTAATGACTCTTTACAATGTGCATGAATTGTAAACATACATTTATCAGAATTATTACTTCAATATTTTTGTTTTACATATCTGAGTCCAAATTATGATTGAATATTGCAATAATAGACCTAATTTATTGTTCATTGTTTATTAAAGTGACATCTTTGATTAAATATCCTATTTAATGAAGTTATATAATGTACATGAATTGTATACAGATATTTAAGTGAATTATGACTTCAATATTTATTTACATATTTGAAAGCCAAATTATGATTGAATATTGTAATAAATGACCTAATTCATTGTTCATTGTTTATTAAAGTGACATCTTTGATTAAATATCCTATTTAATGAAATTATATAATGTAGATGAATTGTATACAGACATTTAAGGGAATTATGACTGCAATATTTATTTACATGTTTGAAAGCCAAATTTTGATTAAATACCCTAATAAATGAGGTTATAAGATGTTCATTGTTTGTCAACTGCATATTTTGATTATATAACCTAATTAATGACTCTTTACAATGTGCATGAATTGTAAACATACATTTATCAGAATTATTACTTCAATAGTTTTGTTTTACATATTTGAGTCCAAATTATGATTGAATATTGCAATAAATGACCTAATTTATTGTTCATTGTTTATTAAAGTGACATCTTTGATTAAATATCCTATTTAATGAAGTTATATAATGTACATGAATTGTGTACAGATATTTAAGGGAATTATCACTGCAATATTTATTTACATGTTTAAAAGCCAAATTTTGATTAAATACCCTAATAAATGAGGTTATAAGATGTTCATTGTATGTCAACTACACAATTTGATTAAATAACCTAATTAATGACCCTTTACAATATGTATGAATTGTAATCATACATTTATCAGAATTATTACTTCAATATTTTTGTTTTACATATTTGATGCAAAATTATGATTGAATATCATAATAATTGACCTAATATTTTGGTCATTGTTTATTAAAGGGACATCTTTGATTAAATATCCTATTTAATGAAATTATATAATGTACATGAATTGTATACAGATATTTAAGGGAATTATCACTGCAATATTTATTTACATGTTTGAAAGCCAAGTTTTGATTAAATACCCTAATAAATGAGATTTTAAGATGTTCATTGTTTGTCAACTGCATATTTTGATTATATAACCTAATTAATGACTCTTTACAATGTGCATGAATTGTAAACATACATTTATCAGAATTATTACTTCAATATTTTTGTTTGGCATATTTGAGTCCAAATTATGATTGAATATCATAATAAATGACCTAATATATTGTTCATTGTTTATTAAAGGTCATCTTTGATTAAATATCCTATTTAATGAAGTTATATAATGTACATGAATTGTATACAGATATTTAAAGGAATTATCACTGCAATATTTATTTACATGTTTGAAAGCCAAATTATGATTAAATACCCTAATAAAAGAGGTTATAAGATGTTCATTGTTTGTCAACTACACAATTTGATTAAATAACCTAATTAATGACCCTTTACAATATGCATGAATTGTAAACATACATTTATCAGAATTATTACTTCAATATTTTTGTTTTACATATTTGATGCAAAATTATGATTGAATATCATAATAAATGACCTAATATTTTGGTCATTGTTTATTAAAGTGACATCTTTGATTAAATATCCTATTTAATGAAGTTATATAATGTACATGAATTGTATACAGATTTTTAAGGGAATTATCACTGCAATATTTATTTAGATGTTTGAAAGCCAAATTTTGATTAAATACCCTAATAAAAGAGGTTATAAGATGTTCATTGTTTGTCAACTACACAATTTGATTAAATAACCTAATTAATGATCCTTTAAAATATGCATGAATTGTAAACATACATTTATCAGAATTATTACTTCGATATTTTTGTTTGGCATATTTGAGCCCAAATTATGATTGAATATCATAATAAATGACCTAATATATTGTTCATTGTTTATTAAAGGTCATCTTTGATTAAATATCCTATTTAATGCAGTTATATAATGTACATGAATTGTATACAGATATTAAAGTGAATTATGACTGCAATATCTATTTACATATTTGAAAGGCAAATTATGATTGAATATTGTAATAAATGACCTAATTTATTGTTCATTGTTTATTAAAGTGACATCTTTGATTAAATATCCTATTTAATGAAGTTATATAATGTACATGAATTGTGTACCGATATTTAAGGGAATTATCACTGCAATATTTATTTACATGATTGAAAGCCAAATTTTGATTAAATACCCTAATAAATGAGATTTTAAGATGTTCATTGTTTGTCAAGTACATAATTTGATTAAATAACCTAACTATTGACCCTTTACAATATGCATGAATTGTAAACATAGATTTATCAGAATTATGACTGCAATATTTATTTACATGCTTGAAAGCCAGATTTTGATTGAATATTGTAATGAAGGTCCTAATTTATTGTTCATTGTTTATTAAAGTGACATCTTTGATTAAATATCCTATTTAATGAAGTTATATAATGTACATGAATTGTATACAGATATTAAAGTAAATTATGACTGCAATATTTATTTACATATTTGAAAGGCAAATTATGATTGAATATTGTAATAAATGACCTAATTTATTGTTCATTGTTTATTAAAGTGACATCTTTGATTAAATATCCTATTTAATGAAATTATATAATGTACATGAATTGTATACAGATATTAAAGTGAATTATGACTGCAATATTTATTTACATATTTGAAAGCCAAATAATGATTGAATATTGTAATAAAGGACCTAATTTATTGTTCATCCCATACCGAAAAAAGTTACAAAAAAGTTATGCCTTTTGAGGCAAAAAAAGTTACAAAAAAAGCATAACTAAGTTATACAAGTTTGGAACCATTTATTTCAACATAGTTACAGAAAAGTTATGCCTATTAAAAGTTACTAACTAATATGTAACTTTTTTGTGCCTATTTACAGAGAAAAGTTACATATTAGTTACAAAAAAGTTACACTATAGTTACAAAAAAGTTACATTCTAATTTCTATGCATCATTAAGACACAGAAAAGTTACACAAAAATTATAAGTGTATAAAAGTTACAAAAAAGTTACATTTCAGGCATACTTTAGTTACATTCAAAGTTACAAAAAAGTTACATTGTAGGCATTCTATAGTTACATTTAAAGTTACATAAAAGTTACAAAAAAGTTACAGAAAAGTTATATTCTAGGCATACTTTAGTTGCATTCAAAGTTACATAAAAGTTACAAAAAAGTTATATTCTAGGCATACTTTAGTAACATTCAAAGTTACATAAAAGTTACAAAAAAGTTACAGAAAAGTTATATTCTAGGCATAATTTAGTTACATTCAAAGTTACATAAAAGTTACAAAAAAGTTACAGAAAAGTTATATTCTAGGCATACTTTAGTTACATTCAAAGTTACATAAACGTTACAAAAAAGTTATATTAAAGTTATATTAAAGTTACAGAAAAGTTACAGAAAAGTTACACTAAAATAACCGAATTTTCACTATAATCAGACAAGAAAGATTTTAAATATTAATATCATAGCATTTAATTATTTCTTAAATAATACAAAAAGGATGTGAAAACAAAATCAGTTTACAGTGACTTTTTAAGCACATAGATATTTCTTGAATAAAACACTATACAGTCTATATTCCAGCATTTTAGATGTATTTATACTTAATTCACAAGACAATGGTGATTAGAGTTCTCTTCCTCAAGTTTGTTTTCATTTTTCTTTGTTCAAAACTGACCAATAGTGCATTATTCTAGGTTCATCTACAAAACTTAATAATGCAGCTTTCACATCTTTGCCTTTAATAACAGCAGTCTGGAAAAAAAGAAGACAATATACAATAAAATATGATTTAATAATTTCAATTGATTATCCAACAGATAATGTGCATTAGTTATTGTAGTCAACTTAGAAAGAACATTTGCAAGTGTTTGAATTTCATATGCAGACAACCTTTAAAAGACAGAGAGTAATCTTTACAGAAGCTCTTTATAATATTTTTCAGTCAATACTATATAGTACTAGTAGAAAAACAGCCCAGATCTCTAGCTTGAGGAAATAGGATTCAGATTAATCCAGATCATTAATAAGTTACTATTTCTGTTTGAAAGTTTCATTAAGATTTTTGTGTTCAACTTAGCAATATTAGTTGATGTTAAGATTAAGAAATTGAAAAAGTTTGTGTTTTCTATACATGCATATTGATTATGTTCCAATCATAAATATGACTTCAGTTATCAAACAAGAGTGCCAGGTCTCAAATACCCTAAGCCCTATGTCAAGGGCCATAACTCATAAGTGCCTGTGCCAATTGGGCTGGTTATCAAACTTGACGGTTGTGACCTGCTGGACAAGTATCCTGAAAAAATTGTCGAAGTCCTGGCTATCCCTTATTAATAAATGTTCTTACCAATGGATGCTGCTTCATTGATCACATCTGGAACTGTTTGTTCATCTTGCTCTAAAGAAATAAAATGCAGATATAAGGAAAATAAATTTTACATAATGTTTCCTTTCCTACCAGAGAAGGAGAAAAAACTCAGATAAAGGCTCATTAAAATCCCAACTGTTATGTCATTAAAATATGGACATAAAGGGGTTCCATTTAAAATGCAGTTAATCCAAATGTCATTTTAATAAATGCTTTATCTCAAATAAATAATATAAGTACCATTTTCTGACTACCATAATTAAAGTCTTGTGTCATTTTTTCCAATTGCTTTTTCACTTCTGATGTGGAACCTGCAGAATAATATAAAAAAATAAGCATAAGTGCAATTTAACCTGTCATTGACTATAAAAAAGCAGGACTAGATATAAAATAACTATGAAGTTTATAATTCATAGCTCTTACAGTTCAAGTGTCATGCTCCTATTCCTAATAAGAATCAAGTATAAACAAATGTAACAAAGGGCAATAACTCCAAAATTATGAAATTCAGAGTGACGGTTCTTGTGCACTGCAGTCATCCTCAATGAGACTTATCTAACTATGAATTTTATAATCCATTGCTCTTTCGGTCTAATAGTTATGCCCGGACAAGAATTAAGTATGGAAAAATTAACAAAGGGCAATAACTCCAAAATTATGAAATGCAGAGTAACAGTTCTTGTGCACTGCACTCAACCTTAATGAGATCTATCTGTCGATGAAATTTCAAATTCATAGCTTTTATATAGTACAAGAGTTTTGCACCGGACAAGAATCAAGTAAACAAACAAAGGGCAATAAATCCAAAATTAAGCCAAGCAGAGTAATGGTTCTTGTACACTGTACTCATCCTCGATGAGATCTATCTAACTATGAAGTTACAAATTCATCGCTTTTATAGTCTAAGAGTTATGCTCCAGACAATAATTATGTTTGACAAATTAACAAAGGGCAATAACTCCAAAATTAAGCCATACAGAGTAATGGTTCTGGTACACTGTACTCATCCTCGATGAGATCTATCATACTATGAACTTTCAAATTCATAGCTCTTATAGTCTAAGAGTTATGCTCCAGACAATAATTATGTATGAACAAATTAACAAAGGGCAATAACTCCAAAATTAATTAATACAGAGTAACAGTTCTTGTGCACTACACTCATCCTCAATGAAGTCTATCTAACCATAAAGTTTCAAATGCATAGCTCATATAGTCTAAGAGTTATGCTCCGGACAATAATTATCTATGAACAAATTAACAAAGGGCAATAACTCCAAAATTAAGAAATACAGAGTAACGGTTCTTGTGCACTACACTCATCCTTAATGAAGTCTATCTAACCATAAAGTTTCAAATGCATAGCTCATATAGTCTAGGAGTTATGCTAAGTATTATGTATGAACACATTAACAAAGGGCAACAACTCAAAAATTAAGAAATACAGAGTAACGGTTCTTGTGCACTACACACATCCTAAATGAAATCTATCTAACTATAAAGTTTCAAATTCATAGCTCTTATAGTCTAGGAGTTATGCTAAGTATTATGTATGAACACATTAACAAAGGGCAACAACTCCAAAACTATAAATAAATTAATAATAATAAATACTGCCAGTTTCACTCCAGGTGGCGCGCTAGTATTGACCTAGTTGTTAGCAAACAACATGGCCGCCAGAATAAGCGCAAACATTAAAAAAAATACTTAAAATGGCAATTAGTTAACACTTCCAATTAATCTGATTATTGATAAAGCTATGTAATATCGAGCAACTCAGTATATATATGTTGTATATAGAATTATTTTTCTATGTAAACAAATAAAATCTAAGTAGAAATACCTAAACGTTATATCCCAAGAATCTTGACAGGAACTTGAAGACCATCGTGAAAATTACGATATCACCAACTATGTACGAGTCGAAATCCTTCCTTGAATCTTTTTTCCCCACCAGTGTGACGATTTTAAATAGACTTCCTCCGATCCATTGTACAGGAACGTGTACATGATGGATACAAGCAATATAAATTGAATAAATTTAAAGCTTCAATCTTTCTTCTTCTTGAACTGACGCGGCTTTTTGAAAAATCGATGCCTCCGAGCCAATCAAAATCGTGCGCGAAGTCACGTTTCGAATTTGGCCAATCAGTGTGTAGCGTGACGTCAGCAATGCAATATTACGGAAACAACCGAGTAATTCCGATCTACGTTCTGACTTAAAAAAAACAAAACTTTTGCTTATTATTTAACTAACGTTTCTCCCTTGAATAAATATTTATCCAGTCTTAGAGATCTGTTAATTTATACAATCACCTACTTCAAATTAGAATCATTAATAGTTAATTAACAATCAAATAAGCTGGGAAGCATGTGTCACACGTACAGTCAAGGTGTCAGCATATTTATGGCATCATTTAAAATATACACAGAAATTTTATTAGTTGACAGTTTGCTTCAAACAACGAACACCGACATGCGTAGCCTTATATGGCAAATCAATGTGTGATTTATTACGTGATCAATTAATTAACGAGTTTGTTTGATCAATTTAAACATTAATTTTTCAGCTGAACGGGAAGTGTTTATTTGTTTTGCTTTATTGTAAAAACCTCATATTTGCATGTTTTGTACATGTATTGAGTGAATAAATGATATGTTCTGTTCTAAAATATGTATGATGCAATACTATGTCTTGGATTTTGTCTGGTGACGTACGTAATTTCATCTGTGTAGAAAATTATAATGGATCAGAATGGACGTACCGTCGTAATGATTCATGTAATAAAAAAACGTAGTTATATCATTATTTAGTATTGTTGACTTCATTGTATTCTTTAAATAATCAACAAAAACTAATGAATTTTAGTGAGGTATTTAATGATTGTATGTCAACATCACGTGTTGTGTAAACGAAGTTTATGTACATTATTTGATTTAAAATTGGCATGTATGCATTTAGTTGTATATTTACAAGCAATCCAAGGCATCGATGTATTTAAATGTCTATTTGCGTAAATGAACTGAAATTAAGCATTGCGTGTATAGAAGGATCCGTACAGTACTATTTTAAACAGTGTAACACACATAAATAACACGTCTGACCCGAAGCTGCTAGATTGCTTAACACAGCAGGTGGTATACGACCCCATGCTGTTATTTCCGGTATAAATAAGGATCATGTCACACAGACTACGATTTTGACCACTTGCTTGTATCACGGACAGTTCGCATGTTGGCATAAATAGATATTTTGTTTAAGTGAATGCTTTTTCTTAGTAATACAAATTTATACACACATGAATGTATGTATAAGTCCTTGATACTTAATAGACTGGATTAAATTTTGATTTATTTGCCGGGAATACGAGACGATTTTCCGAAAATCTACAAATTTATCGATTGAATAAACGCCCGTTGTTCGGTCCGTGTTTTCGATATACATGGTCGTTACGTACACGTATATTTCGGAAAATTAGCACAAACTTTTCCCAAAATTATCAGGTGGTGGAAAAGTATTTCGGCCCAGTGGAAACACTGTTTATGAAACGACTTTAAAGGATTTTAAGCTCACCTGAGCATGTGGTAAGATGAGTATTTAAATTACAATCAATGTCGACGTCCGTCGTCCACACCTGGAGGATTTCTTAACAAGTGTCACAGTTTTGATTGCATCTTCATAAAAGTTTTTCAGAAAGTTTGTCTCAGTGATATCATGAACCGGGTCAAACATGGGTCATCTGGGGTAAAAAACTAGGTCACCGGGGTAAAACCACAGGAACTATTTGATGATAGTGTTGAGGTCATAGCTTTTTTTTTATTATTGTATTGTCAGAATATGTTGTCTTAGACAATTTTGAACATACGTCTTTTGGGGTCAAAAACTAGGTCACCGGGTCAAATCTCAGGAAAACCTTTATAACACTGTAATAGTTTATAATTTTGATCGGATCTTCACCAAACTTTGTAAGAATGTTTGTCATGCCGATGTCACGAAAAAATCTGAACGTACGTGTTTTGGGGTCAAAAACTAGGTCACCGGGTTAAATGTCAGGAAAGCCTTCATAACACTGTAGAGATCATGATTTTGATTGGATCTTCACCAAACCTTGTAAAAATGTTTGTTATAATGATGTTACCTTAAAGTTTGAATATACGTCATTTGGGGTCAAAAACTAGGTCACCGGGTCAAATCTCAGGAAAAGCTTCATAATACTGTAAAGATCATGACCTTGATTGGATCTTCACCAAACCTTTTAAGAATGTTTGTCATACTAATGTCATCTTAAAGTTTGAATATACGTCATTTGGGGTCAAAAACTAGGTCACCGGGTCAAATCTCAGGAAAACCTTCATAACACTGTAGAGGTCATAATTTTGATTGGATCTTCACTCAACCTTGTAAGAATGTTTGTCATACTGAAAATGATTGAACATGGGTCATTTGGGGTCAAAAACTAGGTCACCGTGTCAAATTACATGAGAAAAAAATGAATAAACTTTGTCAATTGCAAAAGCTTCAACTGATAAATTGTAGAGTTCTTTTATTTATTGGATGTAAACTGCAGTGTAGATAGCAATTTCATACCAAAGTCCAAGTGCTTGACAGTTTATCAAAATATCATGTAAAAAACGAATTGCATGTACTTGTAAGATCTATGAGAAAAGAATCAATGATTTATATTTCCTAACTAGTGATTTCTTTGGAATAATATATAAATTCATAATCATATTAGAATAATTATTTAATTGTGCAGGAAACATGACATTAAACCTGAATACACAGAAAATAGAACATTTTGGCCTCATTTTAAGTTTTAAAAGTCAAGAAAATAACAGAGTTCTGAATAGTTACTCTTTAGTTACACCAAAAAATGACAAAGTCTAAAAGGCAGAAATATATATACTCTGAAAAAGACAGAGTTAAAAAAAGTTACACTTTAGTTACACCAAACAATGGCTAAGTCCAAAAAGTTACAATTTAGTTACACTGGAAAAAGACAGAGTTAAAAAAAGTTACACTTTAGTTACACCATGAAATGACTAAGTTCAAAAAGTTACAATTTAGTTACACTTGAAAAAAACAGAGTTAAAAAAGTTACACTTTAGTTACACCATAAAATAACTAAGTCCAAAAAAGTTACAAATTAGTTATAACTTTTTTGTAACTCAATACCTAGTTACAAAAAAGTTACTCTTTAGTTACAGAAAAGTTATGCCTATGTGTAACTTTTTTCGGTATGGGATTGTTTATTAAAGTGACATCTTTGATTAAATATCCTATATAATGAAATTATATAATGTACATGAATTGTATACAGATATTTAAAGGAATTATCACTGCAATATTTATTTACATGTTTAAAAGCCAAATTTTGATTAAATACCCTAATAAATGAGATTTTAAGATGTTCATTGTTTGTCAAGTGCATATTTTGATTATATAACCTAATTAATGACTCTTTACAATGTGCATGTATTGTAAACATACATTTATCAGAATTATTACTTCAAAATTTTTGTTTTACATATTTGAGTCCAAATTATGATTGAATATTGCAATAAATGACCTAATTTATTGTTCATTGTTTATTAAAGTGACATCTTTGATTAAATATCATATTTAATGAAATTATATAATGTACATGAATTGTATACTGACATTTAAGGGAATTATGACTGCAATATTTATTTACATGTTTGAAAGCCAAATTTTGATTAAATACCCTAATAAATGAGGTTATAAGATGTTCATTGTTTGTCAACTGCATATTTTGATTATATAACCTAATTAATGACTCTTTACAATGTGCATGAATTGTAAACATACATTTATCAGAATTATTACTTCAATATTTTTGTTTTACATATTTGAGTCCAAATTATGATTGAATATTACAATAATAGACCTAATTTATTGTTCATTGTTTATTAAAGTGACATCTTTGATTAAATATCCTATTTAATGAAGTTATATAATGTACATGAATTGTATACAGATATTTAAGTGAATTATGACTTCAATATTTATTTACATATTTGAAAGCCAAATTATGATTGAATATTGTAATAAATGACCTAATTCATTGTTCATTGTTTATTAAAGTGACATCTTTGATTAAATATCCTATTTAATGAAATTATATAATGTAGATGAATTGTATACAGACATTTAAGGGAATTATGACTGCAATATTTATTTACATGTTTGAAAGCCAAATTTTGATTAAATACCCTAATAAATGAGGTTATAAGATGTTCATTGTTTGTCAACTGCATATTTTGATTATATAACCTAATTAATGACTCTTTACAATGTGCATGAATTGTAAACATACATTTATCAGAATTATTACTTCAATAGTTTTGTTTTACATATTTGAGTCCAAATTATGATTGAATATTGCAATAAATGACCTAATTTATTGTTCATTGTTTATTAAAGTGACATCTTTGATTAAATATCCTATTTAATGAAGTTATATAATGTACATGAATTGTGTACAGATATTTAAGGGAATTATCACTGCAATATTTATTTACATGTTTAAAAGCCAAATTTTGATTAAATACCCTAATAAATGAGGTTATAAGATGTTCATTGTATGTCAACTACACAATTTGATTAAATAACCTAATTAATGACCCTTTACAATATGTATGAATTGTAATCATACATTTATCAGAATTATTACTTCAATATTTTTGTTTTACATATTTGATGCAAAATTATGATTGAATATCATAATAATTGACCTAATATTTTGGTCATTGTTTATTAAAGGGACATCTTTGATTAAATATCCTATTTAATGAAATTATATAATGTACATGAATTGTATACAGATATTTAAGGGAATTATCACTGCAATATTTATTTACATGTTTGAAAGCCAAGTTTTGATTAAATACCCTAATAAATGAGATTTTAAGATGTTCATTGTTTGTCAACTGCATATTTTGATTATATAACCTAATTAATGACTCTTTACAATGTGCATGAATTGTAAACATACATTTATCAGAATTATTACTTCAATATTTTTGTTTGGCATATTTGAGTCCAAATTATGATTGAATATCATAATAAATGACCTAATATATTGTTCATTGTTTATTAAAGGTCATCTTTGATTAAATATCCTATTTAATGAAGTTATATAATGTACATGAATTGTATACAGATATTTAAAGGAATTATCACTGCAATATTTATTTACATGTTTGAAAGCCAAATTATGATTAAATACCCTAATAAAAGAGGTTATAAGATGTTCATTGTTTGTCAACTACACAATTTGATTAAATAACCTAATTAATGACCCTTTACAATATGCATGAATTGTAAACATACATTTATCAGAATTATTACTTCAATATTTTTGTTTTACATATTTGATGCAAAATTATGATTGAATATCATAATAAATGACCTAATATTTTGGTCATTGTTTATTAAAGTGACATCTTTGATTAAATATCCTATTTAATGAAGTTATATAATGTACATGAATTGTATACAGATTTTTAAGGGAATTATCACTGCAATATTTATTTAGATGTTTGAAAGCCAAATTTTGATTAAATACCCTAATAAAAGAGGTTATAAGATGTTCATTGTTTGTCAACTACACAATTTGATTAAATAACCTAATTAATGATCCTTTACAATATGCATGAATTGTAAACATACATTTATCAGAATTATTACTTCGATATTTTTGTTTGGCATATTTGAGCCCAAATTATGATTGAATATCATAATAAATGACCTAATATATTGTTCATTGTTTATTAAAGGTCATCTTTGATTAAATATCCTATTTAATGCAGTTATATAATGTACATGAATTGTATACAGATATTAAAGTGAATTATGACTGCAATATCTATCTTCATATTTGAAAGCCAAATTATGATTGAATATTGTAATAAATGACCTAATTTATTGTTCATTGTTTATTAAAGTGACATCTTTGATTAAATATCCTATTTAATGAAGTTATATAATGTACATGAATTGTGTACCGATATTTAAGGGAATTATCACTGCAATATTTATTTACATGATTGAAAGCCAAATTTTGATTAAATACCCTAATAAATGAGATTTTAAGATGTTCATTGTTTGTCAAGTACATAATTTGATTAAATAACCTAACTATTGACCCTTTACAATATGCATGAATTGTAAACATAGATTTATCAGAATTATGACTGCAATATTTATTTACATGCTTGAAAGCCAGATTTTGATTGAATATTGTAATGAAGGACCTAATTTATTGTTCATTGTTTATTAAAGTGACATCTTTGATTAAATATCCTATTTAATGAAGTTATATAATGTACATGAATTGTATACAGATATTAAAGTAAATTATGACTGCAATATTTATTTACATATTTGAAAGGCAAATTATGATTGAATATTGTAATAAATGACCTAATTTATTGTTCATTGTTTATTAAAGTGACATCTTTGATTAAATATCCTATTTAATGAAATTATATAATGTACATGAATTGTATACAGATATTAAAGTGAATTATGACTGCAATATTTATTTACATATTTGAAAGCCAAATAATGATTGAATATTGTAATAAAGGACCTAATTTATTGTTCATTGTTTATTAAAGTGACATCTTTGATTAAATATCCTATATAATGAAATTATATAATGTACATGAATTGTATACAGATATTTAAAGGAATTATCACTGCAATATTTATTTACATGTTTAAAAGCCAAATTTTGATTAAATACCCTAATAAATGAGATTTTAAGATGTTCATTGTTTGTCAAGTGCATATTTTGATTATATAACCTAATTAATGACTCTTTACAATGTGCATGTATTGTAAACATACATTTATCAGAATTATTACTTCAAAATTTTTGTTTTACATATTTGAGTCCAAATTATGATTGAATATTGCAATAAATGACCTAATTTATTGTTCATTGTTTATTAAAGTGACATCTTTGATTAAATATCATATTTAATGAAATTATATAATGTACATGAATTGTATACTGACATTTAAGGGAATTATGACTGCAATATTTATTTACATGTTTGAAAGCCAAATTTTGATTAAATACCCTAATAAATGAGGTTATAAGATGTTCATTGTTTGTCAACTGCATATTTTGATTATATAACCTAATTAATGACTCTTTACAATGTGCATGAATTGTAAACATACATTTATCAGAATTATTACTTCAATATTTTTGTTTTACATATTTGAGTCCAAATTATGATTGAATATTACAATAATAGACCTAATTTATTGTTCATTGTTTATTAAAGTGACATCTTTGATTAAATATCCTATTTAATGAAGTTATATAATGTACATGAATTGTATACAGATATTTAAGTGAATTATGACTTCAATATTTATTTACATATTTGAAAGCCAAATTATGATTGAATATTGTAATAAATGACCTAATTCATTGTTCATTGTTTATTAAAGTGACATCTTTGATTAAATATCCTATTTAATGAAATTATATAATGTAGATGAATTGTATACAGACATTTAAGGGAATTATGACTGCAATATTTATTTACATGTTTGAAAGCCAAATTTTGATTAAATACCCTAATAAATGAGGTTATAAGATGTTCATTGTTTGTCAACTGCATATTTTGATTATATAACCTAATTAATGACTCTTTACAATGTGCATGAATTGTAAACATACATTTATCAGAATTATTACTTCAATAGTTTTGTTTTACATATTTGAGTCCAAATTATGATTGAATATTGCAATAAATGACCTAATTTATTGTTCATTGTTTATTAAAGTGACATCTTTGATTAAATATCCTATTTAATGAAGTTATATAATGTACATGAATTGTGTACAGATATTTAAGGGAATTATCACTGCAATATTTATTTACATGTTTAAAAGCCAAATTTTGATTAAATACCCTAATAAATGAGGTTATAAGATGTTCATTGTATGTCAACTACACAATTTGATTAAATAACCTAATTAATGACCCTTTACAATATGTATGAATTGTAATCATACATTTATCAGAATTATTACTTCAATATTTTTGTTTTACATATTTGATGCAAAATTATGATTGAATATCATAATAATTGACCTAATATTTTGGTCATTGTTTATTAAAGGGACATCTTTGATTAAATATCCTATTTAATGAAATTATATAATGTACATGAATTGTATACAGATATTTAAGGGAATTATCACTGCAATATTTATTTACATGTTTGAAAGCCAAGTTTTGATTAAATACCCTAATAAATGAGATTTTAAGATGTTCATTGTTTGTCAACTGCATATTTTGATTATATAACCTAATTAATGACTCTTTACAATGTGCATGAATTGTAAACATACATTTATCAGAATTATTACTTCAATATTTTTGTTTGGCATATTTGAGTCCAAATTATGATTGAATATCATAATAAATGACCTAATATATTGTTCATTGTTTATTAAAGGTCATCTTTGATTAAATATCCTATTTAATGAAGTTATATAATGTACATGAATTGTATACAGATATTTAAAGGAATTATCACTGCAATATTTATTTACATGTTTGAAAGCCAAATTATGATTAAATACCCTAATAAAAGAGGTTATAAGATGTTCATTGTTTGTCAACTACACAATTTGATTAAATAACCTAATTAATGACCCTTTACAATATGCATGAATTGTAAACATACATTTATCAGAATTATTACTTCAATATTTTTGTTTTACATATTTGATGCAAAATTATGATTGAATATCATAATAAATGACCTAATATTTTGGTCATTGTTTATTAAAGTGACATCTTTGATTAAATATCCTATTTAATGAAGTTATATAATGTACATGAATTGTATACAGATTTTTAAGGGAATTATCACTGCAATATTTATTTAGATGTTTGAAAGCCAAATTTTGATTAAATACCCTAATAAAAGAGGTTATAAGATGTTCATTGTTTGTCAACTACACAATTTGATTAAATAACCTAATTAATGATCCTTTACAATATGCATGAATTGTAAACATACATTTATCAGAATTATTACTTCGATATTTTTGTTTGGCATATTTGAGCCCAAATTATGATTGAATATCATAATAAATGACCTAATATATTGTTCATTGTTTATTAAAGGTCATCTTTGATTAAATATCCTATTTAATGCAGTTATATAATGTACATGAATTGTATACAGATATTAAAGTGAATTATGACTGCAATATCTATCTTCATATTTGAAAGCCAAATTATGATTGAATATTGTAATAAATGACCTAATTTATTGTTCATTGTTTATTAAAGTGACATCTTTGATTAAATATCCTATTTAATGAAGTTATATAATGTACATGAATTGTGTACCGATATTTAAGGGAATTATCACTGCAATATTTATTTACATGATTGAAAGCCAAATTTTGATTAAATACCCTAATAAATGAGATTTTAAGATGTTCATTGTTTGTCAAGTACATAATTTGATTAAATAACCTAACTATTGACCCTTTACAATATGCATGAATTGTAAACATAGATTTATCAGAATTATGACTGCAATATTTATTTACATGCTTGAAAGCCAGATTTTGATTGAATATTGTAATGAAGGACCTAATTTATTGTTCATTGTTTATTAAAGTGACATCTTTGATTAAATATCCTATTTAATGAAGTTATATAATGTACATGAATTGTATACAGATATTAAAGTAAATTATGACTGCAATATTTATTTACATATTTGAAAGGCAAATTATGATTGAATATTGTAATAAATGACCTAATTTATTGTTCATTGTTTATTAAAGTGACATCTTTGATTAAATATCCTATTTAATGAAATTATATAATGTACATGAATTGTATACAGATATTAAAGTGAATTATGACTGCAATATTTATTTACATATTTGAAAGCCAAATAATGATTGAATATTGTAATAAAGGACCTAATTTATTGTTCATTGTTTATTAAAGTGACATCTTTGATTAAATATCCTATTTAATGAAATTATATAATGTACATGAATTGTATACAGATATTTAAAGGAATTATCACTGCAATATTTATTTACATGTTTAAAAGCCAAATTTTGATTAAATACCCTAATAAATGAGATTTTAAGATGTTCATTGTTTGTCAAGTGCATATTTTGATTATATAACCTAATTAATGACTCTTTACAATGTGCATGTATTGTAAACATACATTTATCAGAATTATTACTTCAAAATTTTTGTTTTACATATTTGAGTCCAAATTATGATTGAATATTGCAATAAATGACCTAATTTATTGTTCATTGTTTATTAAAGTGACATCTTTGATTAAATATCATATTTAATGAAATTATATAATGTACATGAATTGTATACTGACATTTAAGGGAATTATGACTGCAATATTTATTTACATGTTTGAAAGCCAAATTTTGATTAAATACCCTAATAAATGAGGTTATAAGATGTTCATTGTTTGTCAACTGCATATTTTGATTATATAACCTAATTAATGACTCTTTACAATGTGCATGAATTGTAAACATACATTTATCAGAATTATTACTTCAATATTTTTGTTTTACATATCTGAGTCCAAATTATGATTGAATATTGCAATAATAGACCTAATTTATTGTTCATTGTTTATTAAAGTGACATCTTTGATTAAATATCCTATTTAATGAAGTTATATAATGTACATGAATTGTATACAGATATTTAAGTGAATTATGACTTCAATATTTATTTACATATTTGAAAGCCAAATTATGATTGAATATTGTAATAAATGACCTAATTCATTGTTCATTGTTTATTAAAGTGACATCTTTGATTAAATATCCTATTTAATGAAATTATATAATGTAGATGAATTGTATACAGACATTTAAGGGAATTATGACTGCAATATTTATTTACATGTTTGAAAGCCAAATTTTGATTAAATACCCTAATAAATGAGGTTATAAGATGTTCATTGTTTGTCAACTGCATATTTTGATTATATAACCTAATTAATGACTCTTTACAATGTGCATGAATTGTAAACATACATTTATCAGAATTATTACTTCAATAGTTTTGTTTTACATATTTGAGTCCAAATTATGATTGAATATTGCAATAAATGACCTAATTTATTGTTCATTGTTTATTAAAGTGACATCTTTGATTAAATATCCTATTTAATGAAGTTATATAATGTACATGAATTGTGTACAGATATTTAAGGGAATTATCACTGCAATATTTATTTACATGTTTAAAAGCCAAATTTTGATTAAATACCCTAATAAATGAGGTTATAAGATGTTCATTGTATGTCAACTACACAATTTGATTAAATAACCTAATTAATGACCCTTTACAATATGTATGAATTGTAATCATACATTTATCAGAATTATTACTTCAATATTTTTGTTTTACATATTTGATGCAAAATTATGATTGAATATCATAATAATTGACCTAATATTTTGGTCATTGTTTATTAAAGGGACATCTTTGATTAAATATCCTATTTAATGAAATTATATAATGTACATGAATTGTATACAGATATTTAAGGGAATTATCACTGCAATATTTATTTACATGTTTGAAAGCCAAGTTTTGATTAAATACCCTAATAAATGAGATTTTAAGATGTTCATTGTTTGTCAACTGCATATTTTGATTATATAACCTAATTAATGACTCTTTACAATGTGCATGAATTGTAAACATACATTTATCAGAATTATTACTTCAATATTTTTGTTTGGCATATTTGAGTCCAAATTATGATTGAATATCATAATAAATGACCTAATATATTGTTCATTGTTTATTAAAGGTCATCTTTGATTAAATATCCTATTTAATGAAGTTATATAATGTACATGAATTGTATACAGATATTTAAAGGAATTATCACTGCAATATTTATTTACATGTTTGAAAGCCAAATTATGATTAAATACCCTAATAAAAGAGGTTATAAGATGTTCATTGTTTGTCAACTACACAATTTGATTAAATAACCTAATTAATGACCCTTTACAATATGCATGAATTGTAAACATACATTTATCAGAATTATTACTTTAATATTTTTGTTTTACATATTTGATGCAAAATTATGATTGAATATCATAATAAATGACCTAATATTTTGGTCATTGTTTATTAAAGTGACATCTTTGATTAAATATCCTATTTAATGAAGTTATATAATGTACATGAATTGTATACAGATTTTTAAGGGAATTATCACTGCAATATTTATTTAGATGTTTGAAAGCCAAATTTTGATTAAATACCCTAATAAAAGAGGTTATAAGATGTTCATTGTTTGTCAACTACACAATTTGATTAAATAACCTAATTAATGATCCTTTACAATATGCATGAATTGTAAACATACATTTATCAGAATTATTACTTCGATATTTTTGTTTGGCATATTTGAGCCCAAATTATGATTGAATATCATAATAAATGACCTAATACATTGTTCATTGTTTATTAAAGGTCATCTTTGATTAAATATCCTATTTAATGCAGTTATATAATGTACATGAATTGTATACAGATATTAAAGTGAATTATGACTGCAATATCTATCTTCATATTTGAAAGCCAAATTATGATTGAATATTGTAATAAATGACCTAATTTATTGTTCATTGTTTATTAAAGTGACATCTTTGATTAAATATCCTATTTAATGAAGTTATATAATGTACATGAATTGTGTACCGATATTTAAGGGAATTATCACTGCAATATTTATTTACATGATTGAAAGCCAAATTTTGATTAAATACCCTAATAAATGAGATTTTAAGATGTTCATTGTTTGTCAAGTACACAATTTGATTAAATAACCTAACTATTGACCCTTTACAATATGCATGAATTGTAAACATAGATTTATCAGAATTATGACTGCAATATTTATTTACATGCTTGAAAGCCAGATTTTGATTGAATATTGTAATGAAGGACCTAATTTATTGTTCATTGTTTATTAAAGTGACATCTTTGATTAAATATCCTATTTAATGAAGTTATATAATGTACATGAATTGTATACAGATATTAAAGTGAATTATGACTGCAATATTTATTTACATATTTGAAAGGCAAATTATGATTGAATATTGTAATAAATGACCTAATTTATTGTTCATTGTTTATTAAAGTGACATCTTTGATTAAATATCCTATTTAATGAAGTTATATAATGTACATGAATTGTATACAGATATTAAAGTGAATTATGACTGCAATATTTATTTACATATTTGAAAGCCAAATAATGATTGAATATTGTAATAAAGGACCTAATTTATTGTTCATTGTTTATTAAAGTGACATCTTTGATTAAATATCCTATTTAATGAAATTATATAATGTACATGAATTGTATACAGATATTTAAAGGAATTATCACTGCAATATTTATTTACATGTTTAAAAGCCAAATTTTGATTAAATACCCTAATAAATGAGATTTTAAGATGTTCATTGTTTGTCAAGTGCATATTTTGATTATATAACCTAATTAATGACTCTTTACAATGTGCATGTATTGTAAACATACATTTATCAGAATTATTACTTCAAAATTTTTGTTTTACATATTTGAGTCCAAATTATGATTGAATATTGCAATAAATGACCTAATTTATTGTTCATTGTTTATTAAAGTGACATCTTTGATTAAATATCATATTTAATGAAATTATATAATGTACATGAATTGTATACTGACATTTAAGGGAATTATGACTGCAATATTTATTTACATGTTTGAAAGCCAAATTTTGATTAAATACCCTAATAAATGAGGTTATAAAATGTTCATTGTTTGTCAACTGCATATTTTGATTATATAACCTAATTAATGACTCTTTACAATGTGCATGAATTGTAAACATACATTTATCAGAATTATTACTTCAATATTTTTGTTTTACATATTTGAGTCCAAATTATGATTGAATATTGCAATAATAGACCTAATTTATTGTTCATTGTTTATTAAAGTGACATCTTTGATTAAATATCCTATTTAATGAAGTTATATAATGTACATGAATTGTATACAGATATTTAAGTGAATTATGACTTCAATATTTATTTACATATTTGAAAGCCAAATTATGATTGAATATTGTAATAAATGACCTAATTCATTGTTCATTGTTTATTAAAGTGACATCTTTGATTAAATATCCTATTTAATGAAATTATATAATGTAGATGAATTGTATACAGACATTTAAGGGAATTATGACTGCAATATTTATTTACATGTTTGAAAGCCAAATTTTGATTAAATACCCTAATAAATGAGGTTATAAGATGTTCATTGTTTGTCAACTGCATATTTTGATTATATAACCTAATTAATGACTCTTTACAATGTGCATGAATTGTAAACATACATTTATCAGAATTATTACTTCAATAGTTTTGTTTTACATATTTGAGTCCAAATTATGATTGAATATTGCAATAAATGACCTAATTTATTGTTCATTGTTTATTAAAGTGACATCTTTGATTAAATATCCTATTTAATGAAGTTATATAATGTACATGAATTGTGTACAGATATTTAAGGGAATTATCACTGCAATATTTATTTACATGTTTAAAAGCCAAATTTTGATTAAATACCCTAATAAATGAGGTTATAAGATGTTCATTGTATGTCAACTACACAATTTGATTAAATAACCTAATTAATGACCCTTTACAATATGTATGAATTGTAATCATACATTTATCAGAATTATTACTTCAATATTTTTGTTTTACATATTTGATGCAAAATTATGATTGAATATCATAATAATTGACCTAATATTTTGGTCATTGTTTATTAAAGGGACATCTTTGATTAAATATCCTATTTAATGAAGTTATATAATGTACATGAATTGTATACAGATATTTAAGGGAATTATCACTGCAATATTTATTTACATGTTTGAAAGCCAAGTTTTGATTAAATACCCTAATAAATGAGATTTTAAGATGTTCATTGTTTGTCAACTGCATATTTTGATTATATAACCTAATTAATGACTCTTTACAATGTGCATGAATTGTAAACATACATTTATCAGAATTATTACTTCAATATTTTTGTTTTACATATTTGAGTCCAAATTATGATTGAATATCATAATAAATGACCTAATATATTGTTCATTGTTTATTAAAGGTCATCTTTGATTAAATATCCTATTTAATGAAGTTATATAATGTACATGAATTGTATACAGATATTTAAATGAATTATCACTGCAATATTTATTTACATGTTTGAAAGCCAAATTATGATTAAATACCCTAATAAAAGAGGTTATAAGATGTTCATTGTTTGTCAACTACACAATTTGATTAAATAACCTAATTAATGACCCTTTGCAATATGCATGAATTGTAAACATACATTTATAAGAATTATTACTTCAATATTTTTGTTTTACATATTTGATGCAAAATTATGATTGAATATCATAATAAATGACCTAATATTTTGGTCATTGTTTATTAAAGTGACATCTTTGATTAAATATCCTATTTAATGAAGTTATATAATGTACATGAATTGTATACAGATTTTTAAGGGAATTATCACTGCAATATTTATTTACATGTTTGAAAGCCAAATTTTGATTAAATACCCTAATAAAAGAGGTTATAAGATGTTCATTGTTTGTCAACTACACAATTTGATTAAATAACCTAATTAATGATCCTTTACAATATGCATGAATTGTAAACATACATTTATCAGAATTATTACTTCGATATTATTGTTTGGCATATTTGAGCCCAAATTATGATTGAATATCATAATAAATGACCTAATATATTGTTCATTGTTTATTAAAGGTCATCTTTGATTAAATATCCTATTTAATGCAGTTATATAATGTACATGAATTGTATACAGATATTAAAGTGAATTATGACTGCAATATCTATCTACATATTTGAAAGCCAAATTATGATTGAATATTGTAATAAATGACCTAATTTATTGTTCATTGTTTATTAAAGTGACATCTTTGATTAAATATCCTATTTAATGAAGTTATATAATGTACATGAATTTTGTACCGATATTTAAGGGAATTATCACTGCAATATTTATTTACATGATTGAAAGCCAAATTTTGATTAAATACCCTAATAAATGAGATTTTAAGATGTTCATTGTTTGTCAAGTACAAAATTTGATTAAATAACCTAACTATTGACCCTTTACAATATGCATGAATTGTAAACATAGATTTATCAGAATTATGACTGCAATATTTATTTACATGCTTGAAAGCCAGATTTTGATTGAATATTGTAATGAAGGACCTAATTTATTGTTCATTGTTTATTAAAGTGACATCTTTGATTAAATATCCTATTTAATGAAGTTATATAATGTACATGAATTGTATACAGTTATTAAAGTGAATTATGACTGCAATATTTATTTACATATTTGAAAGCCAAATTATGATTGAATATTGTAATAAATGACCTAATTTATTGTTCATTGTTTATTAAAGTGACATCTTTGATTAAATATCCTATTTAATGAAGTTATATAATGTACATGAATTGTATACAGATATTAAAGTGAATTATGACTGCAATATTTATTTACATATTTGAAAGCCAAATTATGATTGAATATTGCAATAATAGACCTAATTTATTGCTCATTGTTTATTAAAATGACATCTTTGATTAAATATCCTATTTAATGAAGTTATATAATGTACATGAATTGTATACCGATATTTAAGGGAATTATCACTGCAATATTTATTTACATGTTTAAAAGCCAAATTTTGATTAAATACCCTAATAAATGAGATTTTAAGATGTTCATTGTTTGTCAAGTGCATATTTTGATTATATAACCTAATTAATGACTCTTTACAATGTGCATGTATTGTAAACATACATTTATCAGAATTATTACTTCAATATTTTTGTTTTACATATTTGAGTCCAAATTATGATTGAATATTGCAATAAATGACCTAATTTATTGTTCATTGTTTATTAAAGTGATATCTTTGATTAAATATCATATTTAATGAAATTATATAATGTACATGAATTGTATACTGACATTTAAGGGAATTATGACTGCAATATTTATTTACATGTTTGAAAGCCAAATTTTGATTAAATACCCTAATAAATGAGGTTATAAGATGTTCATTGTTTGTCAACTGCATATTTTGATTATATAACCTAATTCATGACTCTTTACAATGTGCATGAATTGTAAACATACATTTATCAGAATTATTACTTCAATATTTTTGTTTTACATATTTGAGTCCAAATTATGATTGAATATTGCAATAATAGACCTAATTTATTGTTCATTGTTTATTAAAGTGACATCTTTGATTAAATATCCTATTTAATGAAGTTATATAATGTACATGAATTGTACACAGATATTTAAGGGAATTATCACTGCAATATTTATTTACATATTTGAAAGCCAAATTATGATTGAATATTGCAATAATAGACCTAATTTATTGCTCATTGTTTATTAAAATGACATCTTTGATTAAATATCCTATTTAATGAAGTTATATAATGTACATGAATTGTATACCGATATTTAAGGGAATTATCACTGCAATATTTATTTACATGTTTAAAAGCCAAATTTTGATTAAATACCCTAATAAATGAGATTTTAAGATGTTCATTGTTTGTCAAGTGCATATTTTGATTATATAACCTAATTAATGACTCTTTACAATGTGCATGTATTGTAAACATACATTTATCAGAATTATTACTTCAATATTTTTGTTTTACATATTTGATGCCAAAATTATGATTGAATATCATAATAAATGACCTAATATATTGTTCATTGTTTATTAGAGGTCATCTTTGATTAAATATCCTATTTAATAAAGTTATATAATGTACATGAATTGTATACAGATATTTAAGGGAATTATCACTGCAATATTTATTTACATATTTGAAAACCAAATTAAGATTGAATATTGTAATATATGACCTAATTTTTGTTCATTGTTTATTAAAGTGACATCTTTGATTAAATATCCTATTTAATGAAAATATATAATGTACATGAATTGTATACAGATATTTAAGGGAAATATGACTGCAATATTTATTTACATGTTTGAAAGTCAAATTTTGGTTAAATACACTAATAAATGAGATTTTAAGATGTTCATTGTTTGTCAAGTGCATATTTTGATTATATAACCTAATTAATGACTCTTTACAATGTGCATGTATTGTAAACATAGATTTATCAGAATTATTACTTCAATATTTTTGTTTTACATATTTGAGTCCAAATTATGATTGAATATTGCAATAAATGACCTAATTTATTGTTCATTGTTTATTAAAGTGACATCTTTGATTAAATATCCAATTTAATGAAATTATATAATGTAGATGAATTGTATACAGACATTTAAGGGAATTATCACTGCAATATTTATTTACATATTTGAAAGCCAAATTATGATTGAATATTGTAATAAATGACCTAATTTATTGTTCATTATTTATTAAAGTAAATATCCTATTTAATGAAATTATATAATGTACATGAATTGTAAACAAATATTTAAGGGAATTATCACTGCAATATTTATTTACATATTTGAAAGCCAAATTATGATTGAATATTATAATAAATGACCTAATATATTGTTTATTGTTTATTAAAGGGAATTCTTTGACTAAATATCCTATTTAATGAAGTTATATAATGTACATGTATTGTATACAGATATTTAAGGGAATTATCACTGCAATATTTATTTACATGTTTGAAAGCCAAATTTTGATTAAATACCCTAATAAATGAGATTTTAAGATGTTCCTTGTTTGTCAACTGCATATTGTGATTAAATAATCCAGTTGATGACTCTGTACAATGTGCATAAATTGCAAACATACATTTATCAGAATTAGTATTTCAATAATTTTATGTTACATATTTGAAAGCCAAATTATGATTGAATATTATAATAAATGACCTAATATATTGTTTATTATTTATTCAAGGGACATCTTTGATTAAATATCCTATTTAATGAAGTTATATAATGTACATGAATTGTATACAGATATTTAAGTGAATTATGACTGCAATATTTATTTACATATTTGAAAGCCAAATTATGATTGAATATTGTAATAAATGACCTAATTTATTGTTCATTGTTTATTAAAGTGACATCTTTGATTAAATATCCTATTTAATGAAATTATATAATGTAGATGAATTGTATACAGACATTTAAGGGAATTATGACTGCAATATTTATTTACATGTTTGAAAGCCAAATTCTGATTAAATACCCTAATAAATGAGATTTTAAGATGTTCATTGTTTGTCAAGTACAAAATTTGATTAAATAACCTAACTAATGACCTTTTACAATTTGTATGAATTGTAAACATACATTTATCAGAATTATTACTTCAATATTTTTATTTTACATATTTGAGTCCAAATTATGATTGAATATTGCAATAAATGACCTAATTTATTGTTCATTAAAGTGATATCTTTGATTAAATATCATATTTAATGAAATTATATAATGTACATGAATTGTATACTGACATTTAAGGGAATTATGACTGCAATATTTATTTACATGTTTGAAAGCCAAATTTTGATTAAATACCCTAATAAATGAGGTTATAAGATGTTCATTGTTTGTCAACTGCATATTTTGATTATATAACCTAATTAATGACTCTTTACAATGTGCATGAATTGTAAATATACATTTATCAGAATTATTACTTCAATATTTTTGTTTTACATATTTGAGTCCAAATTATGATTGAATATTGCAATAATAGACCTAATTTATTGTTCATTGTTTATTAAAGTGACATCTTTGATTAAATATCCTATTTAATGAAGTTATATAATGTACATGAATTGTACACAGATATTTAAGGGAATTATCACTGCAATATTTATTTACATGTTGAAAAGCCAAATTTTGATTAAATACCCTAATAAATGAGGTTATAAGATGTTCATTGTTTGTCAACTACACAATTTGATTAAATAACCTAATTAATGACCCTTTACAATATGCATGAATTGTAAACATACATTTATCAGAATTATTACTTCAATATTTTTGTTTTACATATTTGATGCCAAAATTATGATTGAATATCATAATAAATGACCTAATATATTGTTCATTGTTTATTAGAGGTCATCTTTGATTAAATATCCTATTTAATAAAGTTATATAATGTACATGAATTGTATACAGATATTTAAGGGAATTATCACTGCAATATTTATTTACATATTTGAAAACCAAATTAAGATTGAATATTGTAATATATGACCTAATTTTTTGTTCATTGTTTATTAAAGTGACATCTTTGATTAAATATCCTATTTAATGAAAATATATAATGTACATGAATTGTATACAGATATTTAAGGGAAATATGACTGCAATATTTATTTACATGTTTGAAAGCCAAATTTTGGTTAAATACACTAATAAATGAGATTTTAAGATGTTCATTGTTTGTCAAGTACAAAATTTGATTAAATAACCTAACTATTGACCCTTTACAATATGCATGAATTGTAAACATAGATTTATCAGAATTATGACTGCAATATTTATTTACATATTTGAAAGCCAAATTATGATTGAATATTGTAATAATAGACCTAATTTATTGTTCATTGTTTATTAAAATGACATCTTTGATTAAATATCCTATTTAACGAAGTTATATAATGTACATGAATTGTATACAGATATTTAAGGGATTTATGACTGCAATATTTATTTACATATTTGAAAGCCAAATTATGATTGAATATTGTAATAAATGACCTAATTTATTGTTCATTGTTTATTAAAGTGACATCTTTGATTAAATATCCTATTTAATGAAGTTATATAATGTACATGAATTTTGTACCGATATTTAAGGGAATTATCACTGCAATATTTATTTACATGATTGAAAGCCAAATTTTGATTAAATACCCTAATAAATGAGATTTTAAGATGTTCATTGTTTGTCAAGTACAAAATTTGATTAAATAACCTAACTATTGACCCTTTACAATATGCATGAATTGTAAACATAGATTTATCAGAATTATGACTGCAATATTTATTTACATGCTTGAAAGCCAGATTTTGATTGAATATTGTAATGAAGGACCTAATTTATTGTTCATTGTTTATTAAAGTGACATCTTTGATTAAATATCCTATTTAATGAAGTTATATAATGTACATGAATTGTATACAGTTATTAAAGTGAATTATGACTGCAATATTTATTTACATATTTGAAAGCCAAATTATGATTGAATATTGTAATAAATGACCTAATTTATTGTTCATTGTTTATTAAAGTGACATCTTTGATTAAATATCCTATTTAATGAAGTTATATAATGTACATGAATTGTATACAGATATTAAAGTGAATTATGACTGCAATATTTATTTACATATTTGAAAGCCAAATTATGATTGAATATTGCAATAATAGACCTAATTTATTGCTCATTGTTTATTAAAATGACATCTTTGATTAAATATCCTATTTAATGAAGTTATATAATGTACATGAATTGTATACCGATATTTAAGGGAATTATCACTGCAATATTTATTTACATGTTTAAAAGCCAAATTTTGATTAAATACCCTAATAAATGAGATTTTAAGATGTTCATTGTTTGTCAAGTGCATATTTTGATTATATAACCTAATTAATGACTCTTTACAATGTGCATGTATTGTAAACATACATTTATCAGAATTATTACTTCAATATTTTTGTTTTACATATTTGAGTCCAAATTATGATTGAATATTGCAATAAATGACCTAATTTATTGTTCATTGTTTATTAAAGTGATATCTTTGATTAAATATCATATTTAATGAAATTATATAATGTACATGAATTGTATACTGACATTTAAGGGAATTATGACTGCAATATTTATTTACATGTTTGAAAGCCAAATTTTGATTAAATACCCTAATAAATGAGGTTATAAGATGTTCATTGTTTGTCAACTGCATATTTTGATTATATAACCTAATTCATGACTCTTTACAATGTGCATGAATTGTAAACATACATTTATCAGAATTATTACTTCAATATTTTTGTTTTACATATTTGAGTCCAAATTATGATTGAATATTGCAATAATAGACCTAATTTATTGTTCATTGTTTATTAAAGTGACATCTTTGATTAAATATCCTATTTAATGAAGTTATATAATGTACATGAATTGTACACAGATATTTAAGGGAATTATCACTGCAATATTTATTTACATATTTGAAAGCCAAATTATGATTGAATATTGCAATAATAGACCTAATTTATTGCTCATTGTTTATTAAAATGACATCTTTGATTAAATATCCTATTTAATGAAGTTATATAATGTACATGAATTGTATACCGATATTTAAGGGAATTATCACTGCAATATTTATTTACATGTTTAAAAGCCAAATTTTGATTAAATACCCTAATAAATGAGATTTTAAGATGTTCATTGTTTGTCAAGTGCATATTTTGATTATATAACCTAATTAATGACTCTTTACAATGTGCATGTATTGTAAACATACATTTATCAGAATTATTACTTCAATATTTTTGTTTTACATATTTGATGCCAAAATTATGATTGAATATCATAATAAATGACCTAATATATTGTTCATTGTTTATTAGAGGTCATCTTTGATTAAATATCCTATTTAATAAAGTTATATAATGTACATGAATTGTATACAGATATTTAAGGGAATTATCACTGCAATATTTATTTACATATTTGAAAACCAAATTAAGATTGAATATTGTAATATATGACCTAATTTTTGTTCATTGTTTATTAAAGTGACATCTTTGATTAAATATCCTATTTAATGAAAATATATAATGTACATGAATTGTATACAGATATTTAAGGGAAATATGACTGCAATATTTATTTACATGTTTGAAAGTCAAATTTTGGTTAAATACACTAATAAATGAGATTTTAAGATGTTCATTGTTTGTCAAGTGCATATTTTGATTATATAACCTAATTAATGACTCTTTACAATGTGCATGTATTGTAAACATAGATTTATCAGAATTATTACTTCAATATTTTTGTTTTACATATTTGAGTCCAAATTATGATTGAATATTGCAATAAATGACCTAATTTATTGTTCATTGTTTATTAAAGTGACATCTTTGATTAAATATCCAATTTAATGAAATTATATAATGTAGATGAATTGTATACAGACATTTAAGGGAATTATCACTGCAATATTTATTTACATATTTGAAAGCCAAATTATGATTGAATATTGTAATAAATGACCTAATTTATTGTTCATTATTTATTAAAGTAAATATCCTATTTAATGAAATTATATAATGTACATGAATTGTAAACAAATATTTAAGGGAATTATCACTGCAATATTTATTTACATATTTGAAAGCCAAATTATGATTGAATATTATAATAAATGACCTAATATATTGTTTATTGTTTATTAAAGGGAATTCTTTGACTAAATATCCTATTTAATGAAGTTATATAATGTACATGTATTGTATACAGATATTTAAGGGAATTATCACTGCAATATTTATTTACATGTTTGAAAGCCAAATTTTGATTAAATACCCTAATAAATGAGATTTTAAGATGTTCCTTGTTTGTCAACTGCATATTGTGATTAAATAATCCAGTTGATGACTCTGTACAATGTGCATAAATTGCAAACATACATTTATCAGAATTAGTATTTCAATAATTTTATGTTACATATTTGAAAGCCAAATTATGATTGAATATTATAATAAATGACCTAATATATTGTTTATTATTTATTCAAGGGACATCTTTGATTAAATATCCTATTTAATGAAGTTATATAATGTACATGAATTGTATACAGATATTTAAGTGAATTATGACTGCAATATTTATTTACATATTTGAAAGCCAAATTATGATTGAATATTGTAATAAATGACCTAATTTATTGTTCATTGTTTATTAAAGTGACATCTTTGATTAAATATCCTATTTAATGAAATTATATAATGTAGATGAATTGTATACAGACATTTAAGGGAATTATGACTGCAATATTTATTTACATGTTTGAAAGCCAAATTCTGATTAAATACCCTAATAAATGAGATTTTAAGATGTTCATTGTTTGTCAAGTACAAAATTTGATTAAATAACCTAACTAATGACCTTTTACAATTTGTATGAATTGTAAACATACATTTATCAGAATTATTACTTCAATATTTTTATTTTACATATTTGAGTCCAAATTATGATTGAATATTGCAATAAATGACCTAATTTATTGTTCATTAAAGTGATATCTTTGATTAAATATCATATTTAATGAAATTATATAATGTACATGAATTGTATACTGACATTTAAGGGAATTATGACTGCAATATTTATTTACATGTTTGAAAGCCAAATTTTGATTAAATACCCTAATAAATGAGGTTATAAGATGTTCATTGTTTGTCAACTGCATATTTTGATTATATAACCTAATTAATGACTCTTTACAATGTGCATGAATTGTAAATATACATTTATCAGAATTATTACTTCAATATTTTTGTTTTACATATTTGAGTCCAAATTATGATTGAATATTGCAATAATAGACCTAATTTATTGTTCATTGTTTATTAAAGTGACATCTTTGATTAAATATCCTATTTAATGAAGTTATATAATGTACATGAATTGTACACAGATATTTAAGGGAATTATCACTGCAATATTTATTTACATGTTGAAAAGCCAAATTTTGATTAAATACCCTAATAAATGAGGTTATAAGATGTTCATTGTTTGTCAACTACACAATTTGATTAAATAACCTAATTAATGACCCTTTACAATATGCATGAATTGTAAACATACATTTATCAGAATTATTACTTCAATATTTTTGTTTTACATATTTGATGCCAAAATTATGATTGAATATCATAATAAATGACCTAATATATTGTTCATTGTTTATTAGAGGTCATCTTTGATTAAATATCCTATTTAATAAAGTTATATAATGTACATGAATTGTATACAGATATTTAAGGGAATTATCACTGCAATATTTATTTACATATTTGAAAACCAAATTAAGATTGAATATTGTAATATATGACCTAATTTTTTGTTCATTGTTTATTAAAGTGACATCTTTGATTAAATATCCTATTTAATGAAAATATATAATGTACATGAATTGTATACAGATATTTAAGGGAAATATGACTGCAATATTTATTTACATGTTTGAAAGCCAAATTTTGGTTAAATACACTAATAAATGAGATTTTAAGATGTTCATTGTTTGTCAAGTACAAAATTTGATTAAATAACCTAACTATTGACCCTTTACAATATGCATGAATTGTAAACATAGATTTATCAGAATTATGACTGCAATATTTATTTACATATTTGAAAGCCAAATTATGATTGAATATTGTAATAATAGACCTAATTTATTGTTCATTGTTTATTAAAATGACATCTTTGATTAAATATCCTATTTAACGAAGTTATATAATGTACATGAATTGTATACAGATATTTAAGGGATTTATGACTGCAATATTTATTTACATATTTGAAAGCCAAATTATGATTGAATATTGTAATAAATGACCTAATTTATTGTTCATTATTTATTAAAGTAAATATCCTATTTAATGAAATTATATAATGTACATGAATTGTAAACAAATATTTAAGGGAATTATCACTGCAATATTTATTTACATATTTGAAAGCCAAATTATGATTGAATATTATAATAAATGACCTAATATATTGTTTATTGTTTATTAAAGGGAATTCTTTGACTAAATATCCTATTTAATGAAGTTATATAATGTACATGTATTGTATACAGATATTTAAGGGAATTATCACTGCAATATTTATTTACATGTTTGAAAGCCAAATTTTGATTAAATACCCTAATAAATGAGATTTTAAGATGTTCCTTGTTTGTCAACTGCATATTGTGATTAAATAATCCAATTAATGACTCTGTACAATGTGCATGAATTGCAAACATACATTTATCAGAATTAGTATTTCAATAATTTTATGTTACATATTTGAAAGCCAAATTATGATTGAATATTATAATAAATGACCTAATATATTGTTTATTGTTTATTCAAGGGACATCTTTGATTAAATATCCTATTTAATGAAGTTATATAATGTAGATGAATTGTATACAGATATTTAAGTGAATTATGACTGCAATATTTATTTACATGTTTGAAAGCCAGATTTTGATTGAATATTGTAATAAATGACCTTATTTATTGTTCATTGTTTATTAAAGTGATATCTTTGATTACAGAATTGTATACAGATATTTAAGGGAAATATGACTGCAATATTTATTTACATGTTTGAAAGCCAAATTTTGATTAAATACACTAATAAATGAGATTTTAAGATGTTCATTGTTTGTCAAGTACAAAATTTGATTAAATAACCTAACTAATGACCCTTTACAATATGCATGAATTGTAAACATACATTTATCAGAATTATGACTGCAATATTTATTTACATGTTTGAAAGCCAAATTATGATTGAATATTGTAATAAATGACCTGATTTATTGTTCATTGTTTATTAAAGTGACATCTTTGATTAAATATCCTATTTAATGAAAATATATAATGTACATGAATTGTATACAGATATTTAAGGGAAATATGACTGCAATATTTATTTACATGTTTGAAAGCCAGATTTTGATTGAATATTGCAATAAATGACCTAATTTATTGTTCATTGTTTATTAAAGTGACATCTTTGATTAAATATCCTATTTAATGAAGTTATATAATGTACATGAATTGTGTACAGATATTTAAGGGAATTATCACTGCAATATTTATTTACATGTTTAAAAGCCAAATTTTGATTAAATACCCTAATAAATGAGGTTATAAGATGTTCATTGTATGTCAACTACACAATTTGATTAAATAACCTAATTAATGACCCTTTACAATATGTATGAATTGTAATCATACATTTATCAGAATTATTACTTCAATATTTTTGTTTTACATATTTGATGCAAAATTATGATTGAATATCATAATAATTGACCTAATATTTTGGTCATTGTTTATTAAAGGGACATCTTTGATTAAATATCCTATTTAATGAAATTATATAATGTACATGAATTGTATACAGATATTTAAGGGAATTATCACTGCAATATTTATTTACATGTTTGAAAGCCAACTTTTGATTAAATACCCTAATAAATGAGATTTTAAGATGTTCATTGTTTGTCAACTGCATATTTTGATTATATAACCTAATTAATGACTCTTTACAATGTGCATGAATTGTAAACATACATTTATCAGAATTATTACTTCAATATTTTTGTTTGGCATATTTGAGTCCAAATTATGATTGAATATCATAATAAATGACCTAATATATTGTTCATTGTTTATTAAAGGTCATCTTTGATTAAATATCCTATTTAATGAAGTTATATAATGTACATGAATTGTATACAGATATTTAAAGGAATTATCACTGCAATATTTATTTACATGTTTGAAAGCCAAATTATGATTAAATACCCTAATAAAAGAGGTTATAAGATGTTCATTGTTTGTAAACTACACAATTTGATTAAATAACCTAATTAATGATCCTATACAATATGCATGAATTGTAAACATACATTTATCAGAATTATTACTTCGATATTTTTGTTTGGCATATTTGAGTCCAAATTATGATTGAATATCATAATAAATGACCTAATATATTGTTCATTGTTTATTAAAGGTCATCTTTGATTAAATATCCTATTTAATGCAGTTATATAATGTACATGAATTGTATACAGATATTAAAGTGAATTATGACTGCAATATCTATCTACATATTTGAAAGCCAAATTATGATTGAATATTGTAATAAATGACCTAATTTATCGTTCATTGTTTATTAAAGTGACATCTTTGATTAAATATCCTATTTAATGAAGTTATATAATGTACATGAATTGTGTACCGATATTTAAGGGAATTATGACTGCAATATTTATTTACATATTTGAAAGCCAAATAATGATTGAATATTGTAATAAAGGACCTAATTTATTGTTCATTGTTTATTAAAGTGACATCTTTGATTAAATATCCTATTTAATGAAATTATATAATGTACATGAATTGTATACAGATATTTAAGGGAATTATCACTGCAATATTTATTTACATGTTTGAAAGCCAAATTTTGATTAAATACCCTAATAAATGAGATTTTAAGATGTTCATTGTTTGTCAAGTACAAAATTTGATTAAATAACCTAACTAATGACCCTTTACAATATGCATAAATTGTAAACATACATTTATCAGAATTATGACTGCAATATTTATTTACATATTTGAAAGCCAAATTATGATTGAATATTGTAATAAAGGACCTAATTTATTGTTCATTGTTTATTAAAGTGACATCTTTGATTAAATATCCTATTTAATGAAATTATATAATGTACATGAATTGTATACAGAAATTTAAGGGAATTATGACTGCACTATTTTTTTACATGCTTGAAAGCCAGATTTTGATTGAATATTGTAATAAAGGACCTAATTTATTGTTCATTGTTTATTAAAGTGATATCTTTGATTAAATATCCTATTTAATGAAATTATATAATGTACATGAATTGTATACAGATATTTAAGTGACTTATGACTGCAATATTTATTTACATATTTGAAAGCCAAATTATGATTGAATATTGTAATAAATGACCTGATTTATTGTTCATTGTTTATTAAAGTGACATCTTTGATTAAATATCCTATTTAATGAAAATATATAATGTACATGAATTGTATACAGATATTTAAGGGAAATATGACTGCAATATTTATTTACATGTTTGAAAGCCAAATTTTGGTTAAATACACTAATAAATGAGATTTTAAGATGTTCATTGTTTGTCAAGTGCATATTTTGATTATATAACCTAATTAATGACTCTTTACAATGTGCATGTATTGTAAACATACATTTATCAGAATTATTACTTCAATATTTTTGTTTTACATATTTGAGTCCAAATTATGATTGAATATTGCAATAAATGACCTAATTTATTGTTCATTGTTTATTAAAGTGACATCTTTGATTAAATATCCAATTTAATGAAATTATATAATGTAGATGAATTGTATACAGACATTTAAGGGAATTATCACTGCAATATTTATTTACATATTTGAAAGCCAAATTATGATTGAATATTGTAATAAATGACCTAATTTATTGTTCATTATTTATTAAAGTAAATATCCTATTTAATGAAATTATATAATGTACATGAATTGTAAACAAATATTTAAGGGAATTATCACTGCAATATTTATTTACATATTTGAAAGCCAAATTATGATTGAATATTATAATAAATGACCTAATATATTGTTTATTGTTTATTAAAGGGAATTCTTTGACTAAATATCCTATTTAATGAAGTTATATAATGTACATGTATTGTATACAGATATTTAAGGGAATTATCACTGCAATATTTATTTACATGTTTGAAAGCCAAATTTTGATTAAATACCCTAATAAATGAGATTTTAAGATGTTCCTTGTTTGTCAACTGCATATTGTGATTAAATAATCCAGTTGATGACTCTGTACAATGTGCATAAATTGCAAACATACATTTATCAGAATTAGTATTTCAATAATTTTATGTTACATATTTGAAAGCCAAATTATGATTGAATATTATAATAAATGACCTAATATATTGTTTATTATTTATTCAAGGGACATCTTTGATTAAATATCCTATTTAATGAAGTTATATAATGTACATGAATTGTATACAGATATTTAAGTGAATTATGACTGCAATATTTATTTACATATTTGAAAGCCAAATTATGATTGAATATTGTAATAAATGACCTAATTTATTGTTCATTGTTTATTAAAGTGACATCTTTGATTAAATATCCTATTTAATGAAATTATATAATGTAGATGAATTGTATACAGACATTTTAGGGAATTATGACTGCAATATTTATTTACATGTTTGAAAGCCAAATTCTGATTAAATACCCTAATAAATGAGATTTTAAGATGTTCATTGTTTGTCAAGTACAAAATTTGATTAAATAACCTAACTAATGACCTTTTACAATTTGTATGAATTGTAAACATACATTTATCAGAATTATTACTTCAATATTTTTATTTTACATATTTGAGTCCAAATTATGATTGAATATTGCAATAAATGACCTAATTTATTGTTCATTAAAGTGATATCTTTGATTAAATATCATATTTAATGAAATTATATCATGTACATGAATTGTATACTGCCATTTAAGGGAATTATGACTGCAATATTTATTTACATGTTTGAAAGCCAAATTTTGATTAAATACCCTAATAAATGAGGTTATAAGATGTTCATTGTTTGTCAACTGCATATTTTGATTATATAACCTAATTAATGACTCTTTACAATGTGCATGAATTGTAAATATACATTTATCAGAATTATTACTTCAATATTTTTGTTTTACATATTTGAGTCCAAATTATGATTGAATATTGCAATAATAGACCTAATTTATTGTTCATTGTTTATTAAAGTGACATCTTTGATTAAATATCCTATTTAATGAAGTTATATAATGTACATGAATTGTACACAGATATTTAAGGGAATTATCACTGCAATATTTATTTACATGTTGAAAAGCCAAATTTTGATTAAATACCCTAATAAATGAGGTTATAAGATGTTCATTGTTTGTCAACTACACAATTTGATTAAATAACCTAATTAATGACCCTTTACAATATGCATGAATTGTAAACATACATTTATCAGAATTATTACTTCAATATTTTTGTTTTACATATTTGATGCCAAAATTATGATTGAATATCATAATAAATGACCTAATATATTGTTCATTGTTTATTAGAGGTCATCTTTGATTAAATATCCTATTTAATAAAGTTATATAATGTACATGAATTGTATACAGATATTTAAGGGAATTATCACTGCAATATTTATTTACATATTTGAAAACCAAATTAAGATTGAATATTGTAATACATGACCTAATTTTTTGTTCATTGTTTATTAAAGTGACATCTTTGATTAAATATCCTATTTAATGAAAATATATAATGTACATGAATTGTATACAGATATTTAAGGGAAATATGACTGCAATATTTATTTACATGTTTGAAAGCCAAATTTTGGTTAAATACACTAATAAATGAGATTTTAAGATGTTCATTGTTTGTCAAGTGCATATTTTGATTATATAACCTAATTAATGACTCTTTACAATGTGCATGTATTGTAAACATACATTTATCAGAATTATTACTTCAATATTTTTGTTTTACATATTTGAGTCCAAATTATGATTGAATATTGCAATAAATGACCTAATTTATTGTTCATTGTTTTTTAAAGTGACATCTTTGATTAAATATCCTATTTAATGAAATTATATAATGTAGATGAATTGTATACAGACATTTAAGGGAATTATCACTGCAATATTTATTTACATATTTGAAAGCCAAATTATGATTGAATATTGTAATAAATGACCTAATTTATTGTTCATTATTTATTAAAGTAAATATCCTATTTAATGAAATTATATAATGTACATGAATTGTAAACAAATATTTAAGGGAATTATTACTGCAATATTTATTTACATATTTGAAAGCCAAATTATGATTGAATATTGTAATAAATGACCTAATATATTGTTTATTGTTTATTAAAGGGAATTCTTTGACTAAATATCCTATTTAATGAAGTTATATAATGTACATGTATTGTATACAGACATTTAAGGGAATTATGACTGCAATATTTATTTACATGTTTGAAAGCCAAATTTTGATTAAATACCCTAATAAATGAGATTTTAAGATGTTCATTGTTTGTCAAGTACAAAATTTGATTAAATAACCTAACTATTGACCCTTTACAATATGCATGAATTGTAAACATAGATTTATCAGAATTATGACTGCAATATTTATTTACATATTTGAAAGCCAAATTATGATTGAATATTGTAATAATAGACCTAATTTATTGTTCATTGTTTATTAAAATGACATCTTTGATTAAATATCCTATTTAACGAAGTTATATAATGTACATGAATTGTATACAGATATTTAAGGGATTTATGACTGCAATATTTATTTACATATTTGAAAGCCAAATTATGATTGAATATTGTAATAAATGACCTAATTTATTGTTCATTATTTATTAAAGTAAATATCCTATTTAATGAAATTATATAATGTACATGAATTGTAAACAAATATTTAAGGGAATTATCACTGCAATATTTATTTACATATTTGAAAGCCAAATTATGATTGAATATTATAATAAATGACCTAATATATTGTTTATTGTTTATTAAAGGGAATTCTTTGACTAAATATCCTATTTAATGAAGTTATATAATGTACATGTATTGTATACAGATATTTAAGGGAATTATCACTGCAATATTTATTTACATGTTTGAAAGCCAAATTTTGATTAAATACCCTAATAAATGAGATTTTAAGATGTTCCTTGTTTGTCAACTGCATATTGTGATTAAATAATCCAGTTAATGACTCTGTACAATGTGCATGAATTGCAAACATACATTTATCAGAATTAGTATTTCAATAATTTTATGTTACATATTTGAAAGCCAAATTATGATTGAATATTATAATAAATGACCTAATATATTGTTTATTGTTTATTCAAGGGACATCTTTGATTAAATATACTATTTAATGAAGTTATATAATGTAGATGAATTGTATACAGATATTTAAGTGAATTATGACTGCAATATTTATTTACATGTTTGAAAGCCAGATTTTGATTGAATATTGTAATAAATGACCTTATTTATTGTTCATTGTTTATTAAAGTGATATCTTTGATTACAGAATTGTATACAGATATTTAAGGGAAATATGACTGCAATATTTATTTACATGTTTGAAAGCCAAATTTTGATTAAATACACTAATAAATGAGATTTTAAGATGTTCATTGTTTGTCAAGTACAAAATTTGATTAAATAACCTAACTAATGACCCTTTACAATATGCATGAATTGTAAACATACATTTATCAGAATTATGACTGCAATATTTATTTACATGTTTGAAAGCCAAATTATGATTGAATATTGTAATAAATGACCTGATTTATTGTTCATTGTTTATTAAAGTGACATCTTTGATTAAATATCCTATTTAATGAAAATATATAATGTACATAAATTGTATACAGATATTTAAGGGAAATATGACTGCAATATTTATTTACATGTTTGAAAGCCAGATTTTGATTGAATATTGCAATAAATGACCTAATTTATTGTTCATTGTTTATTAAAGTGACATCTTTGATTAAATATCCTATTTAATGAAGTTATATAATGTACATGAATTGTGTACAGATATTTAAGGGAATTATCACTGCAATATTTATTTACATGTTTAAAAGCCAAATTTTGATTAAATACCCTAATAAATGAGGTTATAAGATGTTCATTGTATGTCAACTACACAATTTGATTAAATAACCTAATTAATGACCCTTTACAATATGTATGAATTGTAATCATACATTTATCAGAATTATTACTTCAATATTTTTGTTTTACATATTTGATGCAAAATTATGATTGAATATCATAATAATTGACCTAATATTTTGGTCATTGTTTATTAAAGGGACATCTTTGATTAAATATCCTATTTAATGAAATTATATAATGTACATGAATTGTATACAGATATTTAAGGGAATTACCACTGCAATATTTATTTACATGTTTGAAAGCCAACTTTTGATTAAATACCCTAATAAATGAGATTTTAAGATGTTCATTGTTTGTCAACTGCATATTTTGATTATATAACCTAATTAATGACTCTTTTCAATGTGCATGAATTGTAAACATACATTTATCAGAATTATTACTTCAATATTTTTGTTTGGCATATTTGAGTCCAAATTATGATTGAATATCATAATAAATGACCTAATATATTGTTCATTGTTTATTAAAGGTCATCTTTGATTAAATATCCTATTTAATGAAGTTATATAATGTACATGAATTGTATACAGATATTTAAAGGAATTATCACTGCAATATTTATTTACATGTTTGAAAGCCAAATTATGATTAAATACCCTAATAAAAGAGGTTATAAGATGTTCATTGTTTGTAAACTACACAATTTGATTAAATAACCTAATTAATGATCCTATACAATATGCATGAATTGTAAACATACATTTATCAGAATTATTACTTCGATATTTTTGTTTGGCATATTTGAGTCCAAATTATGATTGAATATCATAATAAATGACCTAATATATTGTTCATTGTTTATTAAAGGTCATCTTTGATTAAATATCCTATTTAATGCAGTTATATAATGTACATGAATTGTATACAGATATTAAAGTGAATTATGACTGCAATATCTATCTACATATTTGAAAGCCAAATTATGATTGAATATTGTAATAAATGACCTAATTTATCGTTCATTGTTTATTAAAGTGACATCTTTGATTAAATATCCTATTTAATGAAGTTATATAATGTACATGAATTGTGTACCGATATTTAAGGGAATTATGACTGCAATATTTATTTACATATTTGAAAGCCAAATAATGATTGAATATTGTAATAAAGGACCTAATTTATTGTTCATTGTTTATTAAAGTGACATCTTTGATTAAATATCCTATTTAATGAAATTATATAATGTACATGAATTGTATACAGATATTTAAGGGAATTATCACTGCAATATTTATTTACATGTTTGAAAGCCAAATTTTGATTAAATACCCTAATAAATGAGATTTTAAGATGTTCATTGTTTGTCAAGTACAAAATTTGATTAAATAACCTAACTAATGACCCTTTACAATATGCATAAATTGTAAACATACATTTATCAGAATTATGACTGCAATATTTATTTACATATTTGAAAGCCAAATTATGATTGAATATTGTAATAAAGGACCTAATTTATTGTTCATTGTTTATTAAAGTGACATCTTTGATTAAATATCCTATTTAATGAAATTATATAATGTACATGAATTGTATACAGAAATTTAAGGGAATTATGACTGCACTATTTTTTTACATGCTTGAAAGCCAGATTTTGATTGAATATTGTAATAAAGGACCTAATTTATTGTTCATTGTTTATTAAAGTGATATCTTTGATTAAATATCCTATTTAATGAAATTATATAATGTACATGAATTGTATACAGATATTTAAGTGACTTATGACTGCAATATTTATTTACATATTTGAAAGCCAAATTATGATTGAATATTGTAATAAATGACCTGATTTATTGTTCATTGTTTATTAAAGTGACATCTTTGATTAAATATCCTATTTAATGAAAATATATAATGTACATGAATTGTATACAGATATTTAAGGGAAATATGACTGCAATATTTATTTACATGTTTGAAAGCCAAATTTTGGTTAAATACACTAATAAATGAGATTTTAAGATGTTCATTGTTTGTCAAGTGCATATTTTGATTATATAACCTAATTAATGACTCTTTACAATGTGCATGTATTGTAAACATACATTTATCAGAATTATTACTTCAATATTTTTGTTTTACATATTTGAGTCCAAATTATGATTGAATATTGCAATAAATGACCTAATTTATTGTTCATTGTTTATTAAAGTGACATCTTTGATTAAATATCCAATTTAATGAAATTATATAATGTAGATGAATTGTATACAGACATTTAAGGGAATTATCACTGCAATATTTATTTACATATTTGAAAGCCAAATTATGATTGAATATTGTAATAAATGACCTAATTTATTGTTCATTATTTATTAAAGTAAATATCCTATTTAATGAAATTATATAATGTACATGAATTGTAAACAAATATTTAAGGGAATTATCACTGCAATATTTATTTACATATTTGAAAGCCAAATTATGATTGAATATTATAATAAATGACCTAATATATTGTTTATTGTTTATTAAAGGGAATTCTTTGACTAAATATCCTATTTAATGAAGTTATATAATGTACATGTATTGTATACAGATATTTAAGGGAATTATCACTGCAATATTTATTTACATGTTTGAAAGCCAAATTTTGATTAAATACCCTAATAAATGAGATTTTAAGATGTTCCTTGTTTGTCAACTGCATATTGTGATTAAATAATCCAGTTGATGACTCTGTACAATGTGCATAAATTGCAAACATACATTTATCAGAATTAGTATTTCAATAATTTTATGTTACATATTTGAAAGCCAAATTATGATTGAATATTATAATAAATGACCTAATATATTGTTTATTATTTATTCAAGGGACATCTTTGATTAAATATCCTATTTAATGAAGTTATATAATGTACATGAATTGTATACAGATATTTAAGTGAATTATGACTGCAATATTTATTTACATATTTGAAAGCCAAATTATGATTGAATATTGTAATAAATGACCTAATTTATTGTTCATTGTTTATTAAAGTGACATCTTTGATTAAATATCCTATTTAATGAAATTATATAATGTAGATGAATTGTATACAGACATTTTAGGGAATTATGACTGCAATATTTATTTACATGTTTGAAAGCCAAATTCTGATTAAATACCCTAATAAATGAGATTTTAAGATGTTCATTGTTTGTCAAGTACAAAATTTGATTAAATAACCTAACTAATGACCTTTTACAATTTGTATGAATTGTAAACATACATTTATCAGAATTATTACTTCAATATTTTTATTTTACATATTTGAGTCCAAATTATGATTGAATATTGCAATAAATGACCTAATTTATTGTTCATTGTTTATTAAAGTGACATCTTTGATTAAATATCCTATTTAATGAAGTTATATAATGTACATGAATTGTACACAGATATTTAAGGGAATTATCACTGCAATATTTATTTACATGTTGAAAAGCCAAATTTTGATTAAATACCCTAATAAATGAGGTTATAAGATGTTCATTGTTTGTCAACTACACAATTTGATTAAATAACCTAATTAATGACCCTTTACAATATGCATGAAATGTAAACATACATTTATCAGAATTATTACTTCAATATTTTTGTTTTACATATTTGATGCCAAAATTATGATTGAATATCATAATAAATGACCTAATATATTGTTCATTGTTTATTAGAGGTCATCTTTGATTAAATATCCTATTTAATAAAGTTATATAATGTACATGAATTGTATACAGATATTTAAGGGAATTATCACTGCAATATTTATTTACATATTTGAAAACCAAATTAAGATTGAATATTGTAATATATGACCTAATTTTTTGTTCATTGTTTATTAAAGTGACATCTTTGATTAAATATCCTATTTAATGAAAATATATAATGTACATGAATTGTATACAGATATTTAAGGGAAATATGACTGCAATATTTATTTACATGTTTGAAAGCCAAATTTTGGTTAAATACACTAATAAATGAGATTTTAAGATGTTCATTGTTTGTCAAGTGCATATTTTGATTATATAACCTAATTAATGACTCTTTACAATGTGCATGTATTGTAAACATACATTTATCAGAATTATTACTTCAATATTTTTGTTTTACATATTTGAGTCCAAATTATGATTGAATATTGCAATAAATGACCTAATTTATTGTTCATTGTTTTTTAAAGTGACATCTTTGATTAAATATCCTATTTAATGAAATTATATAATGTAGATGAATTGTATACAGACATTTAAGGGAATTATCACTGCAATATTTATTTACATATTTGAAAGCCAAATTATGATTGAATATTGTAATAAATGACCTAATTTATTGTTCATTATTTATTAAAGTAAATATCCTATTTAATGAAATTATATAATGTACATGAATTGTAAACAAATATTTAAGGGAATTATTACTGCAATATTTATTTACATATTTGAAAGCCAAATTATGATTGAATATTGTAATAAATGACCTAATATATTGTTTATTGTTTATTAAAGGGAATTCTTTGACTAAATATCCTATTTAATGAAGTTATATAATGTACATGTATTGTATACAGACATTTAAGGGAATTATGACTGCAATATTTATTTACATGTTTGAAAGCCAAATTTTGATTAAATACCCTAATAAATGAGATTTTAAGATGTTCATTGTTTGTCAAGTACAAAATTTGATTAAATAACCTAACTATTGACCCTTTACAATATGCATGAATTGTAAACATAGATTTATCAGAATTATGACTGCAATATTTATTTACATATTTGAAAGCCAAATTATGATTGAATATTGTAATAATAGACCTAATTTATTGTTCATTGTTTATTAAAATGACATCTTTGATTAAATATCCTATTTAACGAAGTTATATAATGTACATGAATTGTATACAGATATTTAAGGGATTTATGACTGCAATATTTATTTACATATTTGAAAGCCAAATTATGATTGAATATTGTAATAAATGACCTAATTTATTGTTCATTATTTATTAAAGTAAATATCCTATTTAATGAAATTATATAATGTACATGAATTGTAAACAAATATTTAAGGGAATTATCACTGCAATATTTATTTACATATTTGAAAGCCAAATTATGATTGAATATTATAATAAATGACCTAATATATTGTTTATTGTTTATTAAAGGGAATTCTTTGACTAAATATCCTATTTAATGAAGTTATATAATGTACATGTATTGTATACAGATATTTAAGGGAATTATCACTGCAATATTTATTTACATGTTTGAAAGCCAAATTTTGATTAAATACCCTAATAAATGAGATTTTAAGATGTTCCTTGTTTGTCAACTGCATATTGTGATTAAATAATCCAGTTAATGACTCTGTACAATGTGCATGAATTGCAAACATACATTTATCAGAATTAGTATTTCAATAATTTTATGTTACATATTTGAAAGCCAAATTATGATTGAATATTATAATAAATGACCTAATATATTGTTTATTGTTTATTCAAGGGACATCTTTGATTAAATATCCTATTTAATGAAGTTATATAATGTAGATGAATTGTATACAGATATTTAAGTGAATTATGACTGCAATATTTATTTACATGTTTGAAAGCCAGATTTTGATTGAATATTGTAATAAATGACCTTATTTATTGTTCATTGTTTATTAAAGTGATATCTTTGATTACAGAATTGTATACAGATATTTAAGGGAAATATGACTGCAATATTTATTTACATGTTTGAAAGCCAAATTTTGATTAAATACACTAATAAATGAGATTTTAAGATGTTCATTGTTTGTCAAGTACAAAATTTGATTAAATAACCTAACTAATGACCCTTTACAATATGCATGAATTGTAAACATACATTTATCAGAATTATGACTGCAATATTTATTTACATGTTTGAAAGCCAAATTATGATTGAATATTGTAATAAATGACCTGATTTATTGTTCATTGTTTATTAAAGTGACATCTTTGATTAAATATCCTATTTAATGAAAATATATAATGTACATGAATTGTATACAGATATTTAAGGGAAATATGACTGCAATATTTATTTACATGTTTGAAAGCCAGATTTTGATTGAATATTGCAATAAATGACCTAATTTATTGTTCATTGTTTATTAAAGTGACATCTTTGATTAAATATCCTATTTAATGAAGTTATATAATGTACATGAATTGTGTACAGATATTTAAGGGAATTATCACTGCAATATTTATTTACATGTTTAAAAGCCAAATTTTGATTAAATACCCTAATAAATGAGGTTATAAGATGTTCATTGTATGTCAACTACACAATTTGATTAAATAACCTAATTAATGACCCTTTACAATATGTATGAATTGTAATCATACATTTATCAGAATTATTACTTCAATATTTTTGTTTTACATATTTGATGCAAAATTATGATTGAATATCATAATAATTGACCTAATATTTTGGTCATTGTTTATTAAAGGGACATCTTTGATTAAATATCCTATTTAATGAAATTATATAATGTACATGAATTGTATACAGATATTTAAGGGAATTATCACTGCAATATTTATTTACATGTTTGAAAGCCAACTTTTGATTAAATACCCTAATAAATGAGATTTTAAGATGTTCATTGTTTGTCAACTGCATATTTTGATTATATAACCTAATTAATGACTCTTTACAATGTGCATGAATTGTAAACATACATTTATCAGAATTATTACTTCAATATTTTTGTTTGGCATATTTGAGTCCAAATTATGATTGAATATCATAATAAATGACCTAATATATTGTTCATTGTTTATTAAAGGTCATCTTTGATTAAATATCCTATTTAATGAAGTTATATAATGTACATGAATTGTATACAGATATTTAAAGGAATTATCACTGCAATATTTATTTACATGTTTGAAAGCCAAATTAAGATTAAATACCCTAATAAAAGAGGTTATAAGATGTTCATTGTTTGTAAACTACACAATTTGATTAAATAACCTAATTAATGATCCTATACAATATGCATGAATTGTAAACATACATTTATCAGAATTATTACTTCGATATTTTTGTTTGGCATATTTGAGTCCAAATTATGATTGAATATCATAATAAATGACCTAATATATTGTTCATTGTTTATTAAAGGTCATCTTTGATTAAATATCCTATTTAATGCAGTTATATAATGTACATGAATTGTATACAGATATTAAAGTGAATTATGACTGCAATATCTATCTACATATTTGAAAGCCAAATTATGATTGAATATTGTAATAAATGACCTAATTTATCGTTCATTGTTTATTAAAGTGACATCTTTGATTAAATATCCTATTTAATGAAGTTATATAATGTACATGAATTGTGTACCGATATTTAAGGGAATTATGACTGCAATATTTATTTACATATTTGAAAGCCAAATAATGATTGAATATTGTAATAAAGGACCTAATTTATTGTTCATTGTTTATTAAAGTGACATCTTTGATTAAATATCCTATTTAATGAAATTATATAATGTACATGAATTGTATACAGATATTTAAGGGAATTATCACTGCAATATTTATTTACATGTTTGAAAGCCAAATTTTGATTAAATACCCTAATAAATGAGATTTTAAGATGTTCATTGTTTGTCAAGTACAAAATTTGATTAAATAACCTAACTAATGACCCTTTACAATATGCATAAATTGTAAACATACATTTATCAGAATTATGACTGCAATATTTATTTACATATTTGAAAGCCAAATTATGATTGAATATTGTAATAAAGGACCTAATTTATTGTTCATTGTTTATTAAAGTGACATCTTTGATTAAATATCCTATTTAATGAAATTATATAATGTACATGAATTGTATACAGAAATTTAAGGGAATTATGACTGCACTATTTTTTTACATGCTTGAAAGCCAGATTTTGATTGAATATTGTAATAAAGGACCTAATTTATTGTTCATTGTTTATTAAAGTGATATCTTTGATTAAATATCCTATTTAATGAAATTATATAATGTACATGAATTGTATACAGATATTTAAGTGACTTATGACTGCAATATTTATTTACATATTTGAAAGCCAAATTATGATTGAATATTGTAATAAATGACCTGATTTATTGTTCATTGTTTATTAAAGTGACATCTTTGATTAAATATCCTATTTAATGAAAATATATAATGTACATGAATTGTATACAGATATTTAAGGGAAATATGACTGCAATATTTATTTACATGTTTGAAAGCCAAATTTTGGTTAAATACACTAATAAATGAGATTTTAAGATGTTCATTGTTTGTCAAGTGCATATTTTGATTATATAACCTAATTAATGACTCTTTACAATGTGCATGTATTGTAAACATACATTTATCAGAATTATTACTTCAATATTTTTGTTTTACATATTTGAGTCCAAATTATGATTGAATATTGCAATAAATGACCTAATTTATTGTTCATTGTTTATTAAAGTGACATCTTTGATTAAATATCCAATTTAATGAAATTATATAATGTAGATGAATTGTATACAGACATTTAAGGGAATTATCACTGCAATATTTATTTACATATTTGAAAGCCAAATTATGATTGAATATTGTAATAAATGACCTAATTTATTGTTCATTATTTATTAAAGTAAATATCCTATTTAATGAAATTATATAATGTACATGAATTGTAAACAAATATTTAAGGGAATTATCACTGCAATATTTATTTACATATTTGAAAGCCAAATTATGATTGAATATTATAATAAATGACCTAATATATTGTTTATTGTTTATTAAAGGGAATTCTTTGACTAAATATCCTATTTAATGAAGTTATATAATGTACATGTATTGTATACAGATATTTAAGGGAATTATCACTGCAATATTTATTTACATGTTTGAAAGCCAAATTTTGATTAAATACCCTAATAAATGAGATTTTAAGATGTTCCTTGTTTGTCAACTGCATATTGTGATTAAATAATCCAGTTGATGACTCTGTACAATGTGCATAAATTGCAAACATACATTTATCAGAATTAGTATTTCAATAATTTTATGTTACATATTTGAAAGCCAAATTATGATTGAATATTATAATAAATGACCTAATATATTGTTTATTATTTATTCAAGGGACATCTTTGATTAAATATCCTATTTAATGAAGTTATATAATGTACATGAATTGTATACAGATATTTAAGTGAATTATGACTGCAATATTTATTTACATATTTGAAAGCCAAATTATGATTGAATATTGTAATAAATGACCTAATTTATTGTTCATTGTTTATTAAAGTGACATCTTTGATTAAATATCCTATTTAATGAAATTATATAATGTAGATGAATTGTATACAGACATTTTAGGGAATTATGACTGCAATATTTATTTACATGTTTGAAAGCCAAATTCTGATTAAATACCCTAATAAATGAGATTTTAAGATGTTCATTGTTTGTCAAGTACAAAATTTGATTAAATAACCTAACTAATGACCTTTTACAATTTGTATGAATTGTAAACATACATTTATCAGAATTATTACTTCAATATTTTTATTTTACATATTTGAGTCCAAATTATGATTGAATATTGCAATAAATGACCTAATTTATTGTTCATTAAAGTGATATCTTTGATTAAATATCATATTTAATGAAATTATATCATGTACATGAATTGTATACTGACATTTAAGGGAATTATGACTGCAATATTTATTTACATGTTTGAAAGCCAAATTTTGATTAAATACCCTAATAAATGAGGTTATAAGATGTTCATTGTTTGTCAACTGCATATTTTGATTATATAACCTAATTAATGACTCTTTACAATGTGCATGAATTGTAAATATACATTTATCAGAATTATTACTTCAATATTTTTGTTTTACATATTTGAGTCCAAATTATGATTGAATATTGCAATAATAGACCTAATTTATTGTTCATTGTTTATTAAAGTGACATCTTTGATTAAATATCCTATTTAATGAAGTTATATAATGTACATGAATTGTACACAGATATTTAAGGGAATTATCACTGCAATATTTATTTACATGTTGAAAAGCCAAATTTTGATTAAATACCCTAATAAATGAGGTTATAAGATGTTCATTGTTTGTCAACTACACAATTTGATTAAATAACCTAATTAATGACCCTTTACAATATGCATGAATTGTAAACATACATTTATCAGAATTATTACTTCAATATTTTTGTTTTACATATTTGATGCCAAAATTATGATTGAATATCATAATAAATGACCTAATATATTGTTCATTGTTTATTAGAGGTCATCTTTGATTAAATATCCTATTTAATAAAGTTATATAATGTACATGAATTGTATACAGATATTTAAGGGAATTATCACTGCAATATTTATTTACATATTTGAAAACCAAATTAAGATTGAATATTGTAATATATGACCTAATTTTTTGTTCATTGTTTATTAAAGTGACATCTTTGATTAAATATCCTATTTAATGAAAATATATAATGTACATGAATTGTATACAGATATTTAAGGGAAATATGACTGCAATATTTATTTACATGTTTGAAAGCCAAATTTTGGTTAAATACACTAATAAATGAGATTTTAAGATGTTCATTGTTTGTCAAGTGCATATTTTGATTATATAACCTAATTAATGACTCTTTACAATGTGCATGTATTGTAAACATACATTTATCAGAATTATTACTTCAATATTTTTGTTTTACATATTTGAGTCCAAATTATGATTGAATATTGCAATAAATGACCTAATTTATTGTTCATTGTTTTTTAAAGTGACATCTTTGATTAAATATCCTATTTAATGAAATTATATAATGTAGATGAATTGTATACAGACATTTAAGGGAATTATCACTGCAATATTTATTTACATATTTGAAAGCCAAATTATGATTGAATATTGTAATAAATGACCTAATTTATTGTTCATTATTTATTAAAGTAAATATCCTATTTAATGAAATTATATAATGTACATGAATTGTAAACAAATATTTAAGGGAATTATTACTGCAATATTTATTTACATATTTGAAAGCCAAATTATGATTGAATATTGTAATAAATGACCTAATATATTGTTTATTGTTTATTAAAGGGAATTCTTTGACTAAATATCCTATTTAATGAAGTTATATAATGTACATGTATTGTATACAGACATTTAAGGGAATTATGACTGCAATATTTATTTACATGTTTGAAAGCCAAATTTTGATTAAATACCCTAATAAATGAGATTTTAAGATGTTCATTGTTTGTCAAGTACAAAATTTGATTAAATAACCTAACTATTGACCCTTTACAATATGCATGAATTGTAAACATAGATTTATCAGAATTATGACTGCAATATTTATTTACATATTTGAAAGCCAAATTATGATTGAATATTGTAATAATAGACCTAATTTATTGTTCATTGTTTATTAAAATGACATCTTTGATTAAATATCCTATTTAACGAAGTTATATAATGTACATGAATTGTATACAGATATTTAAGGGATTTATGACTGCAATATTTATTTACATATTTGAAAGCCAAATTATGATTGAATATTGTAATAAATGACCTAATTTATTGTTCATTATTTATTAAAGTAAATATCCTATTTAATGAAATTATATAATGTACATGAATTGTGAACAAATATTTAAGGGAATTATCACTGCAATATTTATTTACATATTTGAAAGCCAAATTATGATTGAATATTATAATAAATGACCTAATATATTGTTTATTGTTTATTAAAGGGAATTCTTTGACTAAATATCCTATTTAATGAAGTTATATAATGTACATGTATTGTATACAGATATTTAAGGGAATTATCACTGCAATATTTATTTACATGTTTGAAAGCCAAATTTTGATTAAATACCCTAATAAATGAGATTTTAAGATGTTCCTTGTTTGTCAACTGCATATTGTGATTAAATAATCCAGTTAATGACTCTGTACAATGTGCATGAATTGCAAACATACATTTATCAGAATTAGTATTTCAATAATTTTATGTTACATATTTGAAAGCCAAATTATGATTGAATATTATAATAAATGACCTAATATATTGTTTATTGTTTATTCAAGGGACATCTTTGATTAAATATCCTATTTAATGAAGTTATATAATGTAGATGAATTGTATACAGATATTTAAGTGAATTATGACTGCAATATTTATTTAGATGTTTGAAAGCCAAATTTTGATTAAATACCCTAATAAAAGAGATTTTAAGATGTTCATTGTTTGTCAAGTACACAATTTGATTAAATAACCTAACTATTGACCCTTTACAATATGCATGAATTGTAAACATAGATTTATCAGAATTATGACTGCAATATTTATTTACATGCTTGAAAGCCAGATTTTGATTGAATATTGTAATGAAGGACCTAATTTATTGTTCATTGTTTATTAAAGTGACATCTTTGATTAAATATCCTATTTAATGAAGTTATATAATGTACATGAATTGTATACAGATATTAAAGTGAATTATGACTGCAATATTTATTTACATATTTGAAAGCCAAATTATGATTGAATATTGTAATAAATGACCTAATTTATTGTTCATTGTTTATTAAAGTGACATCTTTGATTAAATATCCTATTTAATGAAGTTATATAATGTACATGAATTGTATACAGATATTAAAGTGAATTATGACTGCAATATTTATTTACATATTTGAAAGCCAAATTATGATTGAATATTGCAATAATAGACCTAATTTATTGCTCATTGTTTATTAAAATGACATCTTTGATTAAATATCCTATTTAATGAAGTTATATAATGTACATGAATTGTATACCGATATTTAAGGGAATTATCACTGCAATATTTATTTACATGTTTAAAAGCCAAATTTTGATTAAATACCCTAATAAATGAGATTTTAAGATGTTCATTGTTTGTCAAGTGCATATTTTGATTATATAACCTAATTAATGACTCTTTACAATGTGCATGTATTGTAAACATACATTTATCAGAATTATTACTTCAATATTTTTGTTTTACATATTTGAGTCCAAATTATGATTGAATATTGCAATAAATGACCTAATTTATTGTTCATTGTTTATTAAAGTGATATCTTTGATTAAATATCATATTTAATGAAATTATATAATGTACATGAATTGTATACTGACATTTAAGGGAATTATGACTGCAATATTTATTTACATGTTTGAAAGCCAAATTTTGATTAAATACCCTAATAAATGAGGTTATAAGATGTTCATTGTTTGTCAACTGCATATTTTGATTATATAACCTAATTCATGACTCTTTACAATGTGCATGAATTGTAAACATACATTTATCAGAATTATTACTTCAATATTTTTGTTTTACATATTTGAGTCCAAATTATGATTGAATATTGCAATAATAGACCTAATTTATTGTTCATTGTTTATTAAAGTGACATCTTTGATTAAATATCCTATTTAATGAAGTTATATAATGTACATGAATTGTACACAGATATTTAAGGGAATTATCACTGCAATATTTATTTACATGTTGAAAAGCCAAATTTTGATTAAATACCCTAATAAATGAGGTTATAAGATGTTCATTGTTTGTCAACTACACAATTTGATTAAATAACCTAATTAATGACCCTTTACAATATGCATGAATTGTAAACATACATTTATCAGAATTATTACTTCAATATTTTTGTTTTACATATTTGATGCCAAAATTATGATTGAATATCATAATAAATGACCTAATATATTGTTCATTGTTTATTAGAGGTCATCTTTGATTAAATATCCTATTTAATAAAGTTATATAATGTACATGAATTGTATACAGATATTTAAGGGAATTATCACTGCAATATTTATTTACATATTTGAAAACCAAATTAAGATTGAATATTGTAATATATGACCTAATTTTTGTTCATTGTTTATTAAAGTGACATCTTTGATTAAATATCCTATTTAATGAAAATATATAATGTACATGAATTGTATACAGATATTTAAGGGAAATATGACTGCAATATTTATTTACATGTTTGAAAGTCAAATTTTGGTTAAATACACTAATAAATGAGATTTTAAGATGTTCATTGTTTGTCAAGTGCATATTTTGATTATATAACCTAATTAATGACTCTTTACAATGTGCATGTATTGTAAACATAGATTTATCAGAATTATTACTTCAATATTTTTGTTTTACATATTTGAGTCCAAATTATGATTGAATATTGCAATAAATGACCTAATTTATTGTTCATTGTTTATTAAAGTGACATCTTTTATTAAATATCCAATTTAATGAAATTATATAATGTAGATGAATTGTATACAGACATTTAAGGGAATTATCACTGCAATATTTATTTACATATTTGAAAGCCAAATTATGATTGAATATTGTAATAAATGACCTAATTTATTGTTCATTATTTATTAAAGTAAATATCCTATTTAATGAAATTATATAATGTACATGAATTGTAAACAAATATTTAAGGGAATTATCACTGCAATATTTATTTACATATTTGAAAGCCAAATTATGATTGAATATTATAATAAATGACCTAATATATTGTTTATTGTTTATTAAAGGGAATTCTTTGACTAAATATCCTATTTAATGAAGTTATATAATGTACATGTATTGTATACAGATATTTAAGGGAATTATCACTGCAATATTTATTTACATGTTTGAAAGCCAAATTTTGATTAAATACCCTAATAAATGAGATTTTAAGATGTTCCTTGTTTGTCAACTGCATATTGTGATTAAATAATCCAGTTGATGACTCTGTACAATGTGCATAAATTGCAAACATACATTTATCAGAATTAGTATTTCAATAATTTTATGTTACATATTTGAAAGCCAAATTATGATTGAATATTATAATAAATGACCTAATATATTGTTTATTATTTATTCAAGGGACATCTTTGATTAAATATCCTATTTAATGAAGTTATATAATGTACATGAATTGTATACAGATATTTAAGTGAATTATGACTGCAATATTTATTTACATATTTGAAAGCCAAATTATGATTGAATATTGTAATAAATGACCTAATTTATTGTTCATTGTTTATTAAAGTGACATCTTTGATTAAATATCCTATTTAATGAAATTATATAATGTAGATGAATTGTATACAGACATTTAAGGGAATTATGACTGCAATATTTATTTACATGTTTGAAAGCCAAATTCTGATTAAATACCCTAATAAATGAGATTTTAAGATGTTCATTGTTTGTCAAGTACAAAATTTGATTAAATAACCTAACTAATGACCTTTTACAATTTGTATGAATTGTAAACATACATTTATCAGAATTATTACTTCAATATTTTTATTTTACATATTTGAGTCCAAATTATGATTGAATATTGCAATAAATGACCTAATTTATTGTTCATTAAAGTGATATCTTTGATTAAATATCATATTTAATGAAATTATATAATGTACATGAATTGTATACTGACATTTAAGGGAATTATGACTGCAATATTTATTTACATGTTTGAAAGCCAAATTTTGATTAAATACCCTAATAAATGAGGTTATAAGATGTTCATTGTTTGTCAACTGCATATTTTGATTATATAACCTAATTAATGACTCTTTACAATGTGCATGAATTGTAAATATACATTTATCAGAATTATTACTTCAATATTTTTGTTTTACATATTTGAGTCCAAATTATGATTGAATATTGCAATAATAGACCTAATTTATTGTTCATTGTTTATTAAAGTGACATCTTTGATTAAATATCCTATTTAATGAAGTTATATAATGTACATGAATTGTACACAGATATTTAAGGGAATTATCACTGCAATATTTATTTACATGTTGAAAAGCCAAATTTTGATTAAATACCCTAATAAATGAGGTTATAAGATGTTCATTGTTTGTCAACTACACAATTTGATTAAATAACCTAATTAATGACCCTTTACAATATGCATGAATTGTAAACATACATTTATCAGAATTATTACTTCAATATTTTTGTTTTACATATTTGATGCCAAAATTATGATTGAATATCATAATAAATGACCTAATATATTGTTCATTGTTTATTAGAGGTCATCTTTGATTAAATATCCTATTTAATAAAGTTATATAATGTACATGAATTGTATACAGATATTTAAGGGAATTATCACTGCAATATTTATTTACATATTTGAAAACCAAATTAAGATTGAATATTGTAATATATGACCTAATTTTTTGTTCATTGTTTATTAAAGTGACATCTTTGATTAAATATCCTATTTAATGAAAATATATAATGTACATGAATTGTATACAGATATTTAAGGGAAATATGACTGCAATATTTATTTACATGTTTGAAAGCCAAATTTTGGTTAAATACACTAATAAATGAGATTTTAAGATGTTCATTGTTTGTCAAGTGCATATTTTGATTATATAACCTAATTAATGACTCTTTACAATGTGCATGTATTGTAAACATACATTTATCAGAATTATTACTTCAATATTTTTGTTTTACATATTTGAGTCCAAATTATGATTGAATATTGCAATAAATGACCTAATTTATTGTTCATTGTTTTTTAAAGTGACATCTTTGATTAAATATCCTATTTAATGAAATTATATAATGTAGATGAATTGTATACAGACATTTAAGGGAATTATCACTGCAATATTTATTTACATATTTGAAAGCCAAATTATGATTGAATATTGTAATAAATGACCTAATTTATTGTTCATTATTTATTAAAGTAAATATCCTATTTAATGAAATTATATAATGTACATGAATTGTAAACAAATATTTAAGGGAATTATTACTGCAATATTTATTTACATATTTGAAAGCCAAATTATGATTGAATATTGTAATAAATGACCTAATATATTGTTTATTGTTTATTAAAGGGAATTCTTTGACTAAATATCCTATTTAATGAAGTTATATAATGTACATGTATTGTATACAGACATTTAAGGGAATTATGACTGCAATATTTATTTACATGTTTGAAAGCCAAATTTTGATTAAATACCCTAATAAATGAGATTTTAAGATGTTCATTGTTTGTCAAGTACAAAATTTGATTAAATAACCTAACTATTGACCCTTTACAATATGCATGAATTGTAAACATAGATTTATCAGAATTATGACTGCAATATTTATTTACATATTTGAAAGCCAAATTATGATTGAATATTGTAATAATAGACCTAATTTATTGTTCATTGTTTATTAAAATGACATCTTTGATTAAATATCCTATTTAACGAAGTTATATAATGTACATGAATTGTATACAGATATTTAAGGGATTTATGACTGCAATATTTATTTACATATTTGAAAGCCAAATTATGATTGAATATTGTAATAAATGACCTAATTTATTGTTCATTATTTATTAAAGTAAATATCCTATTTAATGAAATTATATAATGTACATGAATTGTAAACAAATATTTAAGGGAATTATCACTGCAATATTTATTTACATATTTGAAAGCCAAATTATGATTGAATATTATAATAAATGACCTAATATATTGTTTATTGTTTATTAAAGGGAATTCTTTGACTAAATATCCTATTTAATGAAGTTATATAATGTACATGTATTGTATACAGATATTTAAGGGAATTATCACTGCAATATTTATTTACATGTTTGAAAGCCAAATTTTGATTAAATACCCTAATAAATGAGATTTTAAGATGTTCCTTGTTTGTCAACTGCATATTGTGATTAAATAATCCAGTTAATGACTCTGTACAATGTGCATGAATTGCAAACATACATTTATCAGAATTAGTATTTCAATAATTTTATGTTACATATTTGAAAGCCAAATTATGATTGAATATTATAATAAATGACCTAATATATTGTTTATTGTTTATTCAAGGGACATCTTTGATTAAATATCCTATTTAATGAAGTTATATAATGTAGATGAATTGTATACAGATATTTAAGTGAATTATGACTGCAATATTTATTTACATGTTTGAAAGCCAGATTTTGATTGAATATTGTAATAAATGACCTTATTTATTGTTCATTGTTTATTAAAGTGATATCTTTGATTACAGAATTGTATACAGATATTTAAGGGAAATATGACTGCAATATTTATTTACATGTTTGAAAGCCAAATTTTGATTAAATACACTAATAAATGAGATTTTAAGATGTTCATTGTTTGTCAAGTACAAAATTTGATTAAATAACCTAACTAATGACCCTTTACAATATGCATGAATTGTAAACATACATTTATCAGAATTATGACTGCAATATTTATTTACATGTTTGAAAGCCAAATTATGATTGAATATTGTAATAAATGACCTGATTTATTGTTCATTGTTTATTAAAGTGACATCTTTGATTAAATATCCTATTTAATGAAAATATATAATGTACATGAATTGTATACAGATATTTAAGGGAAATATGACTGCAATATTTATTTACATGTTTGAAAGCCAGATTTTGATTGAATATTGCAATAAATGACCTAATTTATTGTTCATTGTTTATTAAAGTGACATCTTTGATTAAATATCCTATTTAATGAAGTTATATAATGTACATGAATTGTGTACAGATATTTAAGGGAATTATCACTGCAATATTTATTTACATGTTTAAAAGCCAAATTTTGATTAAATACCCTAATAAATGAGGTTATAAGATGTTCATTGTATGTCAACTACACAATTTGATTAAATAACCTAATTAATGACCCTTTACAATATGTATGAATTGTAATCATACATTTATCAGAATTATTACTTCAATATTTTTGTTTTACATATTTGATGCAAAATTATGATTGAATATCATAATAATTGACCTAATATTTTGGTCATTGTTTATTAAAGGGACATCTTTGATTAAATATCCTATTTAATGAAATTATATAATGTACATGAATTGTATACAGATATTTAAGTGACTTATGACTGCAATATTTATTTACATGTTTGAAAGCCAACTTTTGATTAAATACCCTAATAAATGAGATTTTAAGATGTTCATTGTTTGTCAACTGCATATTTTGATTATATAACCTAATTAATGACTCTTTACAATGTGCATGAATTGTAAACATACATTTATCAGAATTATTACTTCAATATTTTTGTTTGGCATATTTGAGTCCAAATTATGATTGAATATCATAATAAATGACCTAATATATTGTTCATTGTTTATTAAAGGTCATCTTTGATTAAATATCCTATTTAATGAAGTTATATAATGTACATGAATTGTATACAGATATTTAAAGGAATTATCACTGCAATATTTATTTACATGTTTGAAAGCCAAATTATGATTAAATACCCTAATAAAAGAGGTTATAAGATGTTCATTGTTTGTAAACTACACAATTTGATTAAATAACCTAATTAATGATCCTATACAATATGCATGAATTGTAAACATACATTTATCAGAATTATTACTTCGATATTTTTGTTTGGCATATTTGAGTCCAAATTATGATTGAATATCATAATAAATGACCTAATATATTGTTCATTGTTTATTTAAGGGACATCTTTGATTAAATATCCTATTTAATGAAATTATATAATGTACATGAATTGTATACAGATATTTAAGTGACTTATGACTGCAATATTTATTTACATGTTTGAAAGCCAACTTTTGATTAAATACCCTAATAAATGAGATTTTAAGATGTTCATTGTTTGTCAAGTACAAAATTTGATTAAATAACCTAACTAATGACCCTTTACAATATGCATAAATTGTAAACATACATTTATCAGAATTATGACTGCAATATTTATTTACATATTTGAAAGCCAAATTATGATTGAATATTGTAATAAAGGACCTAATTTATTGTTCATTGTTTATTAAAGTGACATCTTTGATTAAATATCCTATTTAATGAAATTATATAATGTACATGAATTGTATACAGAAATTTAAGGGAATTATGACTGCACTATTTTTTTACATGCTTGAAAGCCAGATTTTGATTGAATATTGTAATAAAGGACCTAATTTATTGTTCATTGTTTATTAAAGTGATATCTTTGATTAAATATCCTATTTAATGAAATTATATAATGTACATGAATTGTATACAGATATTTAAGTGACTTATGACTGCAATATTTATTTACATGTTTGAAAGCCAAATTATGATTGAATATTGTAATAAATGACCTGATTTATTGTTCATTGTTTATTAAAGTGACATCTTTGATTAAATATCCTATTTAATGAAAATATATAATGTACATGAATTGTATACAGATATTTAAGGGAAATATGACTGCAATATTTATTTACATGTTTGAAAGCCAAATTTTGGTTAAATACACTAATAAATGAGATTTTAAGATGTTCATTGTTTGTCAAGTGCATATTTTGATTATATAACCTAATTAATGACTCTTTACAATGTGCATGTATTGTAAACATACATTTATCAGAATTATTACTTCAATATTTTTGTTTTACATATTTGAGTCCAAATTATGATTGAATATTGCAATAAATGACCTAATTTATTGTTCATTGTTTATTAAAGTGACATCTTTGATTAAATATCCAATTTAATGAAATTATATAATGTAGATGAATTGTATACAGACATTTAAGGGAATTATCACTGCAATATTTATTTACATATTTGAAAGCCAAATTATGATTGAATATTGTAATAAATGACCTAATTTATTGTTCATTATTTATTAAAGTAAATATCCTATTTAATGAAATTATATAATGTACATGAATTGTAAACAAATATTTAAGGGAATTATCACTGCAATATTTATTTACATATTTGAAAGCCAAATTATGATTGAATATTATAATAAATGACCTAATATATTGTTTATTGTTAATTAAAGGGAATTCTTTGACTAAATATCCTATTTAATGAAGTTATATAATGTACATGTATTGTATACAGATATTTAAGGGAATTATCACTGCAATATTTATTTACATGTTTGAAAGCCAAATTTTGATTAAATACCCTAATAAATGAGATTTTAAGATGTTCCTTGTTTGTCAACTGCATATTGTGATTAAATAATCCAGTTGATGACTCTGTACAATGTGCATAAATTGCAAACATACATTTATCAGAATTAGTATTTCAATAATTTTATGTTACATATTTGAAAGCCAAATTATGATTGAATATTATAATAAATGACCTAATATATTGTTTATTATTTATTCAAGGGACATCTTTGATTAAATATCCTATTTAATGAAGTTATATAATGTACATGAATTGTATACAGATATTTAAGTGAATTATGACTGCAATATTTATTTACATATTTGAAAGCCAAATTATGATTGAATATTGTAATAAATGACCTAATTTATTGTTCATTGTTTATTAAAGTGACATCTTTGATTAAATATCCTATTTAATGAAATTATATAATGTAGATGAATTGTATACAGACATTTTAGGGAATTATGACTGCAATATTTATTTACATGTTTGAAAGCCAAATTCTGATTAAATACCCTAATAAATGAGATTTTAAGATGTTCATTGTTTGTCAAGTACAAAATTTGATTAAATAACCTAACTAATGACCTTTTACAATTTGTATGAATTGTAAACATACATTTATCAGAATTATTACTTCAATATTTTTATTTTACATATTTGAGTCCAAATTATGATTGAATATTGCAATAAATGACCTAATTTATTGTTCATTAAAGTGATATCTTTGATTAAATATCATATTTAATGAAATTATATCATGTACATGAATTGTATACTGACATTTAAGGGAATTATGACTGCAATATTTATTTACATGTTTGAAAGCCAAATTTTGATTAAATACCCTAATAAATGAGGTTATAAGATGTTCATTGTTTGTCAACTGCATATTTTGATTATATAACCTAATTAATGACTCTTTACAATGTGCATGAATTGTAAATATACATTTATCAGAATTATTACTTCAATATTTTTGTTTTACATATTTGAGTCCAAATTATGATTGAATATTGCAATAATAGACCTAATTTATTGTTCATTGTTTATTAAAGTGACATCTTTGATTAAATATCCTATTTAATGAAGTTATATAATGTACATGAATTGTACACAGATATTTAAGGGAATTATCACTGCAATATTTATTTACATGTTGAAAAGCCAAATTTTGATTAAATACCCTAATAAATGAGGTTATAAGATGTTCATTGTTTGTCAACTACACAATTTGATTAAATAACCTAATTAATGACCCTTTACAATATGCATGAATTGTAAACATACATTTATCAGAATTATTACTTCAATATTTTTGTTTTACATATTTGATGCCAAAATTATGATTGAATATCATAATAAATGACCTAATATATTGTTCATTGTTTATTAGAGGTCATCTTTGATTAAATATCCTATTTAATAAAGTTATATAATGTACATGAATTGTATACAGATATTTAAGGGAATTATCACTGCAATATTTATTTACATATTTGAAAACCAAATTAAGATTGAATATTGTAATATATGACCTAATTTTTTGTTCATTGTTTATTAAAGTGACATCTTTGATTAAATATCCTATTTAATGAAAATATATAATGTACATGAATTGTATACAGATATTTAAGGGAAATATGACTGCAATATTTATTTACATGTTTGAAAGCCAAATTTTGGTTAAATACACTAATAAATGAGATTTTAAGATGTTCATTGTTTGTCAAGTGCATATTTTGATTATATAACCTAATTAATGACTCTTTACAATGTGCATGTATTGTAAACATACATTTATCAGAATTATTACTTCAATATTTTTGTTTTACATATTTGAGTCCAAATTATGATTGAATATTGCAATAAATGACCTAATTTATTGTTCATTGTTTTTTAAAGTGACATCTTTGATTAAATATCCTATTTAATGAAATTATATAATGTAGATGAATTGTATACAGACATTTAAGGGAATTATCACTGCAATATTTATTTACATATTTGAAAGACAAATTATGATTGAATATTGTAATAAATGACCTAATTTATTGTTCATTATTTATTAAAGTAAATATCCTATTTAATGAAATTATATAATGTACATGAATTGTAAACAAATATTTAAGGGAATTATTACTGCAATATTTATTTACATATTTGAAAGCCAAATTATGATTGAATATTGTAATAAATGACCTAATATATTGTTTATTGTTTATTAAAGGGAATTCTTTGACTAAATATCCTATTTAATGAAGTTATATAATGTACATGTATTGTATACAGACATTTAAGGGAATTATGACTGCAATATTTATTTACATGTTTGAAAGCCAAATTTTGATTAAATACCCTAATAAATGAGATTTTAAGATGTTCATTGTTTGTCAAGTACAAAATTTGATTAAATAACCTAACTATTGACCCTTTACAATATGCATGAATTGTAAACATAGATTTATCAGAATTATGACTGCAATATTTATTTACATATTTGAAAGCCAAATTATGATTGAATATTGTAATAATAGACCTAATTTATTGTTCATTGTTTATTAAAATGACATCTTTGATTAAATATCCTATTTAACGAAGTTATATAATGTACATGAATTGTGAACAAATATTTAAGGGAATTATCACTGCAATATTTATTTACATATTTGAAAGCCAAATTATGATTGAATATTATAATAAATGACCTAATATATTGTTTATTGTTTATTAAAGGGAATTCTTTGACTAAATATCCTATTTAATGAAGTTATATAATGTACATGTATTGTATACAGATATTTAAGGGAATTATCACTGCAATATTTATTTACATGTTTGAAAGCCAAATTTTGATTAAATACCCTAATAAATGAGATTTTAAGATGTTCCTTGTTTGTCAACTGCATATTGTGATTAAATAATCCAGTTAATGACTCTGTACAATGTGCATGAATTGCAAACATACATTTATCAGAATTATTACTTCAATATTTTTGTTTTACATATTTGATGCAAAATTATGATTGAATATCATAATAATTGACATAATATTTTGGTCATTGTTTATTAAAGGGACATCTTTGATTAAATATCCTATTTAATGAAATTATATAATGTACATGAATTGTATACAGATATTTAAGGGAATTATCACTGCAATATTTATTTACATGTTTGAAAGCCAACTTTTGATTAAATACCCTAATAAATGAGATTTTAAGATGTTCATTGTTTGTCAACTGCATATTTTGATTATATAACCTAATTAATGACTCTTTACAATGTGCATGAATTGTTAACATACATTTATCAGAATTATTACTTCAATATTTTTGTTTGGCATATTTGAAAGCCAAATTATGATTGAATATTATAATAAATGACCTAATATATTGTTTATTGTTTATTCAAGGGACATCTTTGATTAAATATCCTATTTAATGAAGTTATATAATGTAGATGAATTGTATACAGATATTTAAGTGAATTATGACTGCAATATTTATTTACATGTTTGAAAGCCAGATTTTGATTGAATATTGTAATAAATGACCTTATTTATTGTTCATTGTTTATTAAAGTGATATCTTTGATTACAGAATTGTATACAGATATTTAAGGGAAATATGACTGCAATATTTATTTACATGTTTGAAAGCCAAATTTTGATTAAATACACTAATAAATGAGATTTTAAGATGTTCATTGTTTGTCAAGTACAAAATTTGATTAAATAACCTAACTAATGACCCTTTACAATATGCATGAATTGTAAACATACATTTATCAGAATTATGACTGCAATATTTATTTACATATTTGAAAGCCAAATTATGATTGAATATTGTAATAAAGGACCTAATTTATTGTTCATTGTTTATTAAAGTGACATCTTTGATTAAATATCCTATTTAATGAAATTATATAATGTACATGAATTGTATACAGAAATTTAAGGGAATTATGACTGCACTATTTTTTTACATGCTTGAAAGCCAGATTTTGATTGAATATTGTAATAAAGGACCTAATTTATTGTTCATTGTTTATTAAAGTGATATCTTTGATTAAATATCCTATTTAATGAAATTATATAATGTACATGAATTGTATACAGATATTTAAGTGACTTATGACTGCAATATTTATTTACATGTTTGAAAGCCAAATTATGATTGAATATTGTAATAAATGACCTGATTTATTGTTCATTGTTTATTAAAGTGACATCTTTGATTAAATATCCTATTTAATGAAAATATATAATGTACATGAATTGTATACAGATATTTAAGGGAAATATGACTGCAATATTTATTTACATGTTTGAAAGCCAGATTTTGATTGAATATTGCAATAAATGACCTAATTTATTGTTCATTGTTTATTAAAGTGACATCTTTGATTAAATATCCTATTTAATGAAGTTATATAATGTACATGAATTGTGTACAGATATTTAAGGGAATTATCACTGCAATATTTATTTACATGTTTAAAAGCCAAATTTTGATTAAATACCCTAATAAATGAGGTTATAAGATGTTCATTGTATGTCAACTACACAATTTGATTAAATAACCTAATTAATGACCCTTTACAATATGTATGAATTGTAATCATACATTTATCAGAATTATTACTTCAATATTTTTGTTTTACATATTTGATGCAAAATTATGATTGAATATCATAATAATTGACCTAATATTTTGGTCATTGTTTATTAAAGGGACATCTTTGATTAAATATCCTATTTAATGAAATTATATAATGTACATGAATTGTATACAGATATTTAAGGGAATTATCACTGCAATATTTATTTACATGTTTGAAAGCCAACTTTTGATTAAATACCCTAATAAATGAGATTTTAAGATGTTCATTGTTTGTCAACTGCATATTTTGATTATATAACCTAATTAATGACTCTTTACAATGTGCATGAATTGTTAACATACATTTATCAGAATTATTACTTCAATATTTTTGTTTGGCATATTTGAGTCCAAATTATGATTGAATATCATAATAAATGACCTAATATATTGTTCATTGTTTATTAAAGGTCATCTTTGATTAAATATCCTATTTAATGAAGTTATATAATGTACATGAATTGTATACAGATATTTAAAGGAATTATCACTGCAATATTTATTTACATGTTTGAAAGCCAAATTATGATTAAATACCCTAATAAAAGAGGTTATAAGATGTTCATTGTTTGTCAACTACACAATTTGATGAAATAACCTAATTAATGACCCTTTACAATATGTATGAATTGTAATCATACATTTATCAGAATTATTACTTCAATATTTTTGTTTTACATATTTGATGCAAAATTATGATTGAATATCATAATAATTGACCTAATATTTTGGTCATTGTTTATTAAAGGGACATCTTTGATTAAATATCCTATTTAATGAAATTATATAATGTACATGAATTGTATACAGATATTAAGGGAATTATCACTGCAATATTTATTTACATGTTTGAAAGCCAAGTTTTGAATAAATACCCTAATAAATGAGATTTTAAGATGTTCATTGTTTGTCAACTGCATATTTTGATTATATAACCTAATTAATGACTCTTTACAATGTGCATGAATTGTAAACATACATTTATCAAAATTATTACTTCAATATTTTTGTTTGGCATATTTGAGTCCAAATTATGATTGAATATCATAATAAATGACCTAATATATTGTTCATTGTTTATTAAAGGTCATCTTTGATTAAATATCCTATTTAATGAAGTTATATAATGTACATGAATTGTATACAGATATTTAAAGGAATTATCACTGCAATATTTATTTACATGTTTGAAAGCCAAATTATGATTAAATACCCTAATAAAATAGGTTATAAGATGTTCATTGTTTGTCAACTACACAATTTGATTAAATAACCTAATTAATGACCCTTTACAATATGCATGAATTGTAAACATACATTTATCAGAATTATTACTTCAATATTTTTGTTTTACATATTTGATGCAAAATTATGATTGAATATCATAATAAATGACCTAATATTTTGGTCATTGTTTATTAAAGTGACATCTTTGATTAAATATCCTATTTAATGAAGTTATATAATGTACATGAATTGTATACAGATTTTTAAGGGAATTATCACTGCAATATTTATTTACATGTTTGAAAGCCAAATTTTGATTAAATACCCTAATAAAAGAGGTTATAAGATGTTCATTGTTTGTCAACTACACAATTTGATTAAATAACCTAATTAATGATCCTTTACAATATGCATGAATTGTCAACATACATTTATCAGAATTATTACTTCAATATTTTTGTTTGGCATATTTGAGTCCAAATTATGATTGAATATCATAATAAATGACCTAATATATTGTTCATTGTTTATTAAAGGTCATCTTTGATTAAATATCCTATTTAATGAAGTTATATAATGTACATGAATTGTATACAGATATTAAAGTGAATTATGACTGCAATATCTATCTACATATTTGAAAGCCAAATTATGATTGAATATTGTAATAAATGACCTAATTTATTGTTCATTGTTTATTAATGTGACATCTTTGATTTAATATCCTATTTAATGAAGTTATATAATGTACATGAATTGTGTACCGATATTTAAGGGAATTATCACTGCAATATTTATTTACATGATTGAAAGCCAAATTTTGATTAAATACCCTAATAAATGAGATTTTAAGATGTTCATTGTTTATCAACTGCATATTTTGATTATATAACCTAATTAATGACTCTTTACAATGAGCATGAATTGTAAACATACATTTATCAGAATTATTACTTCGATATTTTTGTTTGGCATATTTGAGTCCAAATTATGATTGAATATCATAATAAATGACCTAATATATTGTTCATTGTTTATTAAAGGTCATCTTTGATTAAATATCCTATTTAATGCAGTTATATAATGTACATGAATTGTATACAGATATTAAAGTGAATTATGACTGCAATATCTATCTACATATTTGAAAGCCAAATTATGATTGAATATTGTAATAAATGACCTAATTTATTGTTCATTGTTTATTAAGGGACATCTTTGATTAAATATCCTATTTAATGAAGTTATATAATGTACATGAATTGTGTACCGATATTTAAGGGAATTATGACTGCAATATTTATTTACATATTTGAAAGCCAAATAATGATTGAATATTGTAATAAAGGACCTAATTTATTGTTCATTGTTTATTAAAGTGACATCTTTGATTAAATATCCTATTTAATGAAATTATATAATGTACATGAATTGTATACAGATATTTAAGGGAATTATCACTGCAATATTTATTTACATATTTGAAAGCCAAATTTTGATTAAATACACTAATAAATGAGATTTTAAGATGTTCATTGTTTGTCAAGTACAAAATTTGATTAAATAACCTAACTAATGACCCTTTACAATATGCATGAATTGTAAACATACATTTATCAGAATTATGACTGCAATATTTATTTACATATTTGAAAGCCAAATTATGATTGAATATTGTAATAAAGGACCTAATTTATTGTTCATTGTTTATTAAAGTGACATCTTTGATTAAATATCCTATTTAATGAAATTATATAATGTACATGAATTGTATACAGAAATTTAAGGGAATTATGACTGCACTATTTTTTTACATGCTTGAAAGCCAGATTTTGATTGAATATTGTAATAAAGGACCTAATTTATTGTTCATTGTTTATTAAAGTGATATCTTTGATTAAATATCCTATTTAATGAAATTATATAATGTACATGAATTGTATACAGATATTTAAGTGAATTATGACTGCAATATTTATTTACATGTTTGAAAGCCAAATTATGATTGAATATTGTAATAAATGACCTGATTTATTGTTCATTGTTTATTAAAGTGACATCTTTGATTAAATATCCTATTTAATGAAAATATATAATGTACATGAATTGTATACAGATATTTAAGGGAAATATGACTGCAATATTTATTTACATGTTTGAAAGCCAAATTTTGATTAAATACCCTAATAAATGAGATTTTAAGATGTTCATTGTTTGTCAAGTACAAATTTGATTAAATAACCTAACTAATGACCCTTTACAATATGCATGAATTGTAAACATACATTTATCAGAATTATTACTTCAATATTTTTGTTTTACACATTTGATGCCAAATTATGATTGAATATCATTATAAATGACCTAATATATTGTTCATTGTTTATTAAAGGTCATCTTTGATTAAATATCCTATTTAATGAAATTATATAATGTACATGAAGTGTATACAGATATTTAAAGGAATTATCACTGCAATATTTATTTACATTTTTAAAAGTCAAATTTTGATTAAATACCCTAATAAATGAGGTTATAAGATGTTCATTGTTTGTCAACTGCATATTTTGATTAAATAACCTAACTTATGACCCTTTACAATATGCATGAATTGGAAACATACATTTATCAGAATTATTACTTCAATATTTTGTTTGGCATATTTGAGTCCAAATTATGATTGAATATCATAATAAATGACCTAATATATTGTTCATTATTTATTAAAGGTCATCTTTGATTAAATATCCTATTTAATGAAGTTATATAATGTAGATGAATTGTATACAGATATTTAAGTGAATTATGACTGCAATATTTATTTACATGTTTGAAAGCCAGATTTTGATTGAATATTGTAATAAATGACCTAATTTATTGTTCATTGTTTATTAAAGTGATATCTTTGATTAAATATCCTATTTAATGAAATTATATTATGTACATGAATTGTAAACAGATATTTAAGGGAAATATGATTGCAATATTTATTTACATGTTTGAAAGCCAAATTTTGATTAAATACCCTAATAAATGAGATTTTAAGATGTTCATTGTTTGTCAAGTGCATATTTTGATTATATAACATAATTAATGACTCTTTACAATGTGCATGTATTGTAAACATACATTTATCAGAATTATTACTTCAATATTTTTGTTTTACATATTTGAGTCCAAATTATGATTGAATATTGCAATAAATGACCTAATTTATTGTTCATTGTTTATTAAAGTGACATCTTTGATTTAATATCCTATTTAATGAAATTATATAATGTAGATGAATTGTATACAGACATTTAAGGGAATTATCACTGCAATATTTATTTACATATTTGAAAGCCAAATTATGATTGAATATTGTAATAAATGACCTAATTTATTGTTCATTATTTATTAAAGTAAATATCCTATTTAATGAAATTATATAATGTACATGAATTGTAAACAAATATTTAAGGGAATTATCACTGCAATATTTATTTACATATTTGAAAGCCAAATTATGATTGAATATTATAATAAATGACCTAATATATTGTTTATTGTTTATTCAAGGGACATCTTTGATTAAATATCCTATTTAATGAAGTTATATAATGTAGATGAATTGTATACAGATATTTAAGTGAATTATGACTGCAATATTTATTTACATGTTTGAAAGCCAGATTTTGATTGAATATTGTAATAAATGACCTTATTTATTGTTCATTGTTTATTAAAGTGATATCTTTGATTACAGAATTGTATACAGATATTTAAGGGAAATATGACTGCAATATTTATTTACATGTTTGAAAGCCAAATTTTGATTAAATACACTAATAAATGAGATTTTAAGATGTTCATTGTTTGTCAAGTACAAAATTTGATTAAATAACCTAACTAATGACCCTTTACAATATGCATGAATTGTAAACATACATTTATCAGAATTATGACTGCAATATTTATTTACATGTTTGAAAGCCAAATTATGATTGAATATTGTAATAAATGACCTGATTTATTGTTCATTGTTTATTAAAGTGACATCTTTGATTAAATATCCTATTTAATGAAAATATATAATGTACATGAATTGTATACAGATATTTAAGGGAAATATGACTGCAATATTTATTTACATGTTTGAAAGCCAGATTTTGATTGAATATTGCAATAAATGACCTAATTTATTGTTCATTGTTTATTAAAGTGACATCTTTGATTAAATATCCTATTTAATGAAGTTATATAATGTACATGAATTGTGTACAGATATTTAAGGGAATTATCACTGCAATATTTATTTACATGTTTAAAAGCCAAATTTTGATTAAATACCCTAATAAATGAGGTTATAAGATGTTCATTGTATGTCAACTACACAATTTGATTAAATAACCTAATTAATGACCCTTTACAATATGTATGAATTGTAATCATACATTTATCAGAATTATTACTTCAATATTTTTGTTTTACATATTTGATGCAAAATTATGATTGAATATCATAATAATTGACCTAATATTTTGGTCATTGTTTATTAAAGGGACATCTTTGATTAAATATCCTATTTAATGAAATTATATAATGTACATGAATTGTATACAGATATTTAAGTGACTTATGACTGCAATATTTATTTACATGTTTGAAAGCCAACTTTTGATTAAATACCCTAATAAATGAGATTTTAAGATGTTCATTGTTTGTCAACTGCATATTTTGATTATATAACCTAATTAATGACTCTTTACAATGTGCATGAATTGTAAACATACATTTATCAGAATTATTACTTCAATATTTTTGTTTGGCATATTTGAGTCCAAATTATGATTGAATATCATAATAAATGACCTAATATATTGTTCATTGTTTATTAAAGGTCATCTTTGATTAAATATCCTATTTAATGAAGTTATATAATGTACATGAATTGTATACAGATATTTAAAGGAATTATCACTGCAATATTTATTTACATGTTTGAAAGCCAAATTATGATTAAATACCCTAATAAAAGAGGTTATAAGATGTTCATTGTTTGTAAACTACACAATTTGATTAAATAACCTAATTAATGATCCTATACAATATGCATGAATTGTAAACATACATTTATCAGAATTATTACTTCGATATTTTTGTTTGGCATATTTGAGTCCAAATTATGATTGAATATCATAATAAATGACCTAATATATTGTTCATTGTTTATTAAAGGGACATCTTTGATTAAATATCCTATTTAATGAAATTATATAATGTACATGAATTGTATACAGATATTTAAGTGACTTATGACTGCAATATTTATTTACATGTTTGAAAGCCAACTTTTGATTAAATACCCTAATAAATGAGATTTTAAGATGTTCATTGTTTGTCAAGTACAAAATTTGATTAAATAACCTAACTAATGACCCTTTACAATATGCATAAATTGTAAACATACATTTATCAGAATTATGACTGCAATATTTATTTACATATTTGAAAGCCAAACTATGATTGAATATTGTAATAAAGGACCTAATTTATTGTTCATTGTTTATTAAAGTGACATCTTTGATTAAATATCCTATTTAATGAAATTATATAATGTACATGAATTGTATACAGAAATTTAAGGGAATTATGACTGCACTATTTTTTTACATGCTTGAAAGCCAGATTTTGATTGAATATTGTAATAAAGGACCTAATTTATTGTTCATTGTTTATTAAAGTGATATCTTTGATTAAATATCCTATTTAATGAAATTATATAATGTACATGAATTGTATACAGATATTTAAGTGACTTATGACTGCAATATTTATTTACATGTTTGAAAGCCAAATTATGATTGAATATTGTAATAAATGACCTGATTTATTGTTCATTGTTTATTAAAGTGACATCTTTGATTAAATATCCTATTTAATGAAAATATATAATGTACATGAATTGTATACAGATATTTAAGGGAAATATGACTGCAATATTTATTTACATGTTTGAAAGCCAAATTTTGGTTAAATACACTAATAAATGAGATTTTAAGATGTTCATTGTTTGTCAAGTGCATATTTTGATTATATAACCTAATTAATGACTCTTTACAATGTGCATGTATTGTAAACATACATTTATCAGAATTATTACTTCAATATTTTTGTTTTACATATTTGAGTCCAAATTATGATTGAATATTGCAATAAATGACCTAATTTATTGTTCATTGTTTATTAAAGTGACATCTTTGATTAAATATCCAATTTAATGAAATTATATAATGTAGATGAATTGTATACAGACATTTAAGGGAATTATCACTGCAATATTTATTTACATATTTGAAAGCCAAATTATGATTGAATATTGTAATAAATGACCTAATTTATTGTTCATTATTTATTAAAGTAAATATCCTATTTAATGAAATTATATAATGTACATGAATTGTAAACAAATATTTAAGGGAATTATCACTGCAATATTTATTTACATATTTGAAAGCCAAATTATGATTGAATATTATAATAAATGACCTAATATATTGTTTATTGTTTATTAAAGGGAATTCTTTGACTAAATATCCTATTTAATGAAGTTATATAATGTACATGTATTGTATACAGATATTTAAGGGAATTATCACTGCAATATTTATTTACATGTTTGAAAGCCAAATTTTGATTAAATACCCTAATAAATGAGATTTTAAGATGTTCCTTGTTTGTCAACTGCATATTGTGATTAAATAATCCAGTTGATGACTCTGTACAATGTGCATAAATTGCAAACATACATTTATCAGAATTAGTATTTCAATAATTTTATGTTACATATTTGAAAGCCAAATTATGATTGAATATTATAATAAATGACCTAATATATTGTTTATTATTTATTCAAGGGACATCTTTGATTAAATATCCTATTTAATGAAGTTATATAATGTACATGAATTGTATACAGATATTTAAGTGAATTATGACTGCAATATTTATTTACATATTTGAAAGCCAAATTATGATTGAATATTGTAATAAATGACCTAATTTATTGTTCATTGTTTATTAAAGTGACATCTTTGATTAAATATCCTATTTAATGAAATTATATAATGTAGATGAATTGTATACAGACATTTTAGGGAATTATGACTGCAATATTTATTTACATGTTTGAAAGCCAAATTCTGATTAAATACCCTAATAAATGAGATTTTAAGATGTTCATTGTTTGTCAAGTACAAAATTTGATTAAATAACCTAACTAATGACCTTTTACAATTTGTATGAATTGTAAACATACATTTATCAGAATTATTACTTCAATATTTTTATTTTACATATTTGAGTCCAAATTATGATTGAATATTGCAATAAATGACCTAATTTATTGTTCATTAAAGTGATATCTTTGATTAAATATCATATTTAATGAAATTATATCATGTACATGAATTGTATACTGACATTTAAGGGAATTATGACTGCAATATTTATTTACATGTTTGAAAGCCAAATTTTGATTAAATACCCTAATAAATGAGGTTATAAGATGTTCATTGTTTGTCAACTGCATATTTTGATTATATAACCTAATTAATGACTCTTTACAATGTGCATGAATTGTAAATATACATTTATCAGAATTATTACTTCAATATTTTTGTTTTACATATTTGAGTCCAAATTATGATTGAATATTGCAATAATAGACCTAATTTATTGTTCATTGTTTATTAAAGTGACATCTTTGATTAAATATCCTATTTAATGAAGTTATATAATGTACATGAATTGTACACAGATATTTAAGGGAATTATCACTGCAATATTTATTTACATGTTGAAAAGCCAAATTTTGATTAAATACCCTAATAAATGAGGTTATAAGATGTTCATTGTTTGTCAACTACACAATTTGATTAAATAACCTAATTAATGACCCTTTACAATATGCATGAATTGTAAACATACATTTATCAGAATTATTACTTCAATATTTTTGTTTTACATATTTGATGCCAAAATTATGATTGAATATCATAATAAATGACCTAATATATTGTTCATTGTTTATTAGAGGTCATCTTTGATTAAATATCCTATTTAATAAAGTTATATAATGTACATGAATTGTATACAGATATTTAAGGGAATTATCACTGCAATATTTATTTACATATTTGAAAACCAAATTAAGATTGAATATTGTAATATATGACCTAATTTTTTGTTCATTGTTTATTAAAGTGACATCTTTGATTAAATATCCTATTTAATGAAAATATATAATGTACATGAATTGTATACAGATATTTAAGGGAAATATGACTGCAATATTTATTTACATGTTTGAAAGCCAAATTTTGGTTAAATACACTAATAAATGAGATTTTAAGATGTTCATTGTTTGTCAAGTGCATATTTTGATTATATAACCTAATTAATGACTCTTTACAATGTGCATGTATTGTAAACATACATTTATCAGAATTATTACTTCAATATTTTTGTTTTACATATTTGAGTCCAAATTATGATTGAATATTGCAATAAATGACCTAATTTATTGTTCATTGTTTTTTAAAGTGACATCTTTGATTAAATATCCTATTTAATGAAATTATATAATGTAGATGAATTGTATACAGACATTTAAGGGAATTATCACTGCAATATTTATTTACATATTTGAAAGACAAATTATGATTGAATATTGTAATAAATGACCTAATTTATTGTTCATTATTTATTAAAGTAAATATCCTATTTAATGAAATTATATAATGTACATGAATTGTAAACAAATATTTAAGGGAATTATTACTGCAATATTTATTTACATATTTGAAAGCCAAATTATGATTGAATATTGTAATAAATGACCTAATATATTGTTTATTGTTTATTAAAGGGAATTCTTTGACTAAATATCCTATTTAATGAAGTTATATAATGTACATGTATTGTATACAGACATTTAAGGGAATTATGACTGCAATATTTATTTACATGTTTGAAAGCCAAATTTTGATTAAATACCCTAATAAATGAGATTTTAAGATGTTCATTGTTTGTCAAGTACAAAATTTGATTAAATAACCTAACTATTGACCCTTTACAATATGCATGAATTGTAAACATAGATTTATCAGAATTATGACTGCAATATTTATTTACATATTTGAAAGCCAAATTATGATTGAATATTGTAATAATAGACCTAATTTATTGTTCATTGTTTATTAAAATGACATCTTTGATTAAATATCCTATTTAACGAAGTTATATAATGTACATGAATTGTGAACAAATATTTAAGGGAATTATCACTGCAATATTTATTTACATATTTGAAAGCCAAATTATGATTGAATATTATAATAAATGACCTAATATATTGTTTATTGTTTATTAAAGGGAATTCTTTGACTAAATATCCTATTTAATGAAGTTATATAATGTACATGTATTGTATACAGATATTTAAGGGAATTATCACTGCAATATTTATTTACATGTTTGAAAGCCAAATTTTGATTAAATACCCTAATAAATGAGATTTTAAGATGTTCCTTGTTTGTCAACTGCATATTGTGATTAAATAATCCAGTTAATGACTCTGTACAATGTGCATGAATTGCAAACATACATTTATCAGAATTATTACTTCAATATTTTTGTTTTACATATTTGATGCAAAATTATGATTGAATATCATAATAATTGACATAATATTTTGGTCATTGTTTATTAAAGGGACATCTTTGATTAAATATCCTATTTAATGAAATTATATAATGTACATGAATTGTATACAGATATTTAAGGGAATTATCACTGCAATATTTATTTACATGTTTGAAAGCCAACTTTTGATTAAATACCCTAATAAATGAGATTTTAAGATGTTCATTGTTTGTCAACTGCATATTTTGATTATATAACCTAATTAATGACTCTTTACAATGTGCATGAATTGTTAACATACATTTATCAGAATTATTACTTCAATATTTTTGTTTGGCATATTTGAAAGCCAAATTATGATTGAATATTATAATAAATGACCTAATATATTGTTTATTGTTTATTCAAGGGACATCTTTGATTAAATATCCTATTTAATGAAGTTATATAATGTAGATGAATTGTATACAGATATTTAAGTGAATTATGACTGCAATATTTATTTACATGTTTGAAAGCCAGATTTTGATTGAATATTGTAATAAATGACCTTATTTATTGTTCATTGTTTATTAAAGTGATATCTTTGATTACAGAATTGTATACAGATATTTAAGGGAAATATGACTGCAATATTTATTTACATGTTTGAAAGCCAAATTTTGATTAAATACACTAATAAATGAGATTTTAAGATGTTCATTGTTTGTCAAGTACAAAATTTGATTAAATAACCTAACTAATGACCCTTTACAATATGCATGAATTGTAAACATACATTTATCAGAATTATGACTGCAATATTTATTTACATATTTGAAAGCCAAATTATGATTGAATATTGTAATAAAGGACCTAATTTATTGTTCATTGTTTATTAAAGTGACATCTTTGATTAAATATCCTATTTAATGAAATTATATAATGTACATGAATTGTATACAGAAATTTAAGGGAATTATGACTGCACTATTTTTTTACATGCTTGAAAGCCAGATTTTGATTGAATATTGTAATAAAGGACCTAATTTATTGTTCATTGTTTATTAAAGTGATATCTTTGATTAAATATCCTATTTAATGAAATTATATAATGTACATGAATTGTATACAGATATTTAAGTGACTTATGACTGCAATATTTATTTACATGTTTGAAAGCCAAATTATGATTGAATATTGTAATAAATGACCTGATTTATTGTTCATTGTTTATTAAAGTGACATCTTTGATTAAATATCCTATTTAATGAAAATATATAATGTACATGAATTGTATACAGATATTTAAGGGAAATATGACTGCAATATTTATTTACATGTTTGAAAGCCAGATTTTGATTGAATATTGCAATAAATGACCTAATTTATTGTTCATTGTTTATTAAAGTGACATCTTTGATTAAATATCCTATTTAATGAAGTTATATAATGTACATGAATTGTGTACAGATATTTAAGGGAATTATCACTGCAATATTTATTTACATGTTTAAAAGCCAAATTTTGATTAAATACCCTAATAAATGAGGTTATAAGATGTTCATTGTATGTCAACTACACAATTTGATTAAATAACCTAATTAATGACCCTTTACAATATGTATGAATTGTAATCATACATTTATCAGAATTATTACTTCAATATTTTTGTTTTACATATTTGATGCAAAATTATGATTGAATATCATAATAATTGACCTAATATTTTGGTCATTGTTTATTAAAGGGACATCTTTGATTAAATATCCTATTTAATGAAATTATATAATGTACATGAATTGTATACAGATATTTAAGGGAATTATCACTGCAATATTTATTTACATGTTTGAAAGCCAACTTTTGATTAAATACCCTAATAAATGAGATTTTAAGATGTTCATTGTTTGTCAACTGCATATTTTGATTATATAACCTAATTAATGACTCTTTACAATGTGCATGAATTGTTAACATACATTTATCAGAATTATTACTTCAATATTTTTGTTTGGCATATTTGAGTCCAAATTATGATTGAATATCATAATAAATGACCTAATATATTGTTCATTGTTTATTAAAGGTCATCTTTGATTAAATATCCTATTTAATGAAGTTATATAATGTACATGAATTGTATACAGATATTTAAAGGAATTATCACTGCAATATTTATTTACATGTTTGAAAGCCAAATTATGATTAAATACCCTAATAAAAGAGGTTATAAGATGTTCATTGTTTGTCAACTACACAATTTGATGAAATAACCTAATTAATGACCCTTTACAATATGTATGAATTGTAATCATACATTTATCAGAATTATTACTTCAATATTTTTGTTTTACATATTTGATGCAAAATTATGATTGAATATCATAATAATTGACCTAATATTTTGGTCATTGTTTATTAAAGGGACATCTTTGATTAAATATCCTATTTAATGAAATTATATAATGTACATGAATTGTATACAGATATTAAGGGAATTATCACTGCAATATTTATTTACATGTTTGAAAGCCAAGTTTTGAATAAATACCCTAATAAATGAGATTTTAAGATGTTCATTGTTTGTCAACTGCATATTTTGATTATATAACCTAATTAATGACTCTTTACAATGTGCATGAATTGTAAACATACATTTATCAAAATTATTACTTCAATATTTTTGTTTGGCATATTTGAGTCCAAATTATGATTGAATATCATAATAAATGACCTAATATATTGTTCATTGTTTATTAAAGGTCATCTTTGATTAAATATCCTATTTAATGAAGTTATATAATGTACATGAATTGTATACAGATATTTAAAGGAATTATCACTGCAATATTTATTTACATGTTTGAAAGCCAAATTATGATTAAATACCCTAATAAAATAGGTTATAAGATGTTCATTGTTTGTCAACTACACAATTTGATTAAATAACCTAATTAATGACCCTTTACAATATGCATGAATTGTAAACATACATTTATCAGAATTATTACTTCAATATTTTTGTTTTACATATTTGATGCAAAATTATGATTGAATATCATAATAAATGACCTAATATTTTGGTCATTGTTATTTAAAGTGACATCTTTGATTAAATATCCTATTTAATGAAGTTATATAATGTACATGAATTGTATACAGATTTTTAAGGGAATTATCACTGCAATATTTATTTACATGTTTGAAAGCCAAATTTTGATTAAATACCCTAATAAAAGAGGTTATAAGATGTTCATTGTTTGTCAACTACACAATTTGATTAAATAACCTAATTAATGATCCTTTACAATATGCATGAATTGTCAACATACATTTATCAGAATTATTACTTCAATATTTTTGTTTGGCATATTTGAGTCCAAATTATGATTGAATATCATAATAAATGACCTAATATATTGTTCATTGTTTATTAAAGGTCATCTTTGATTAAATATCCTATTTAATGAAGTTATATAATGTACATGAATTGTATACAGATATTAAAGTGAATTATGACTGCAATATCTATCTACATATTTGAAAGCCAAATTATGATTGAATATTGTAATAAATGACCTAATTTATTGTTCATTGTTTATTAATGTGACATCTTTGATTAAATATCCTATTTAATGAAGTTATATAATGTACATGAATTGTGTACCGATATTTAAGGGAATTATCACTGCAATATTTATTTACATGATTGAAAGCCAAATTTTGATTAAATACCCTAATAAATGAGATTTTAAGATGTTCATTGTTTATCAACTGCATATTTTGATTATATAACCTAATTAATGACTCTTTACAATGAGCATGAATTGTAAACATACATTTATCAGAATTATTACTTCGATATTTTTGTTTGGCATATTTGAGTCCAAATTATGATTGAATATCATAATAAATGACCTAATATATTGTTCATTGTTTATTAAAGGTCATCTTTGATTAAATATCCTATTTAATGCAGTTATATAATGTACATGAATTGTATACAGATATTAAAGTGAATTATGACTGCAATATCTATCTACATATTTGAAAGCCAAATTATGATTGAATATTGTAATAAATGACCTAATTTATTGTTCATTGTTTATTAAGGGACATCTTTGATTAAATATCCTATTTAATGAAGTTATATAATGTACATGAATTGTGTACCGATATTTAAGGGAATTATGACTGCAATATTTATTTACATATTTGAAAGCCAAATAATGATTGAATATTGTAATAAAGGACCTAATTTATTGTTCATTGTTTATTAAAGTGACATCTTTGATTAAATATCCTATTTAATGAAATTATATAATGTACATGAATTGTATACAGATATTTAAGGGAATTATCACTGCAATATTTATTTACATATTTGAAAGCCAAATTTTGATTAAATACACTAATAAATGAGATTTTAAGATGTTCATTGTTTGTCAAGTACAAAATTTGATTAAATAACCTAACTAATGACCCTTTACAATATGCATGAATTGTAAACATACATTTATCAGAATTATGACTGCAATATTTATTTACATATTTGAAAGCCAAATTATGATTGAATATTGTAATAAAGGACCTAATTTATTGTTCATTGTTTATTAAAGTGACATCTTTGATTAAATATCCTATTTAATGAAATTATATAATGTACATGAATTGTATACAGAAATTTAAGGGAATTATGACTGCACTATTTTTTTACATGCTTGAAAGCCAGATTTTGATTGAATATTGTAATAAAGGACCTAATTTATTGTTCATTGTTTATTAAAGTGATATCTTTGATTAAATATCCTATTTAATGAAATTATATAATGTACATGAATTGTATACAGATATTTAAGTGAATTATGACTGCAATATTTATTTACATGTTTGAAAGCCAAATTGTGATTGAATATTGTAATAAATGACCTGATTTATTGTTCATTGTTTATTAAAGTGACATCTTTGATTAAATATCCTATTTAATGAAAATATATAATGTACATGAATTGTATACAGATATTTAAGGGAAATATGACTGCAATATTTATTTACATGTTTGAAAGCCAAATTTTGATTAAATACCCTAATAAATGAGATTTTAAGATGTTCATTGTTTGTCAAGTACAAATTTGATTAAATAACCTAACTAATGACCCTTTACAATATGCATGAATTGTAAACATACATTTATCAGAATTATTACTTCAATATTTTTGTTTTACACATTTGATGCCAAATTATGATTGAATATCATTATAAATGACCTAATATATTGTTCATTGTTTATTAAAGGTCATCTTTGATTAAATATCCTATTTAATGAAATTATATAATGTACATGAAGTGTATACAGATATTTAAAGGAATTATCACTGCAATATTTATTTACATTTTTAAAAGTCAAATTTTGATTAAATACCCTAATAAATGAGGTTATAAGATGTTCATTGTTTGTCAACTGCATATTTTGATTAAATAACCTAACTTATGACCCTTTACAATATGCATGAATTGGAAACATACATTTATCAGAATTATTACTTCAATATTTTTGTTTGGCATATTTGAGTCCAAATTATGATTGAATATCATAATAAATGACCTAATATATTGTTCATTATTTATTAAAGGTCATCTTTGATTAAATATCCTATTTAATGAAGTTATATAATGTAGATGAATTGTATACAGATATTTAAGTGAATTATGACTGCAATATTTATTTACATGTTTGAAAGCCAGATTTTGATTGAATATTGTAATAAATGACCTAATTTATTGTTCATTGTTTATTAAAGTGATATCTTTGATTAAATATCCTATTTAATGAAATTATATTATGTACATGAATTGTAAACAGATATTTAAGGGAAATATGATTGCAATATTTATTTACATGTTTGAAAGCCAAATTTTGATTAAATACCCTAATAAATGAGATTTTAAGATGTTCATTGTTTGTCAAGTGCATATTTTGATTATATAACATAATTAATGACTCTTTACAATGTGCATGTATTGTAAACATACATTTATCAGAATTATTACTTCAATATTTTTGTTTTACATATTTGAGTCCAAATTATGATTGAATATTGCAATAAATGACCTAATTTATTGTTCATTGTTTATTAAAGTGACATCTTTGATTTAATATCCTATTTAATGAAATTATATAATGTAGATGAATTGTATACAGACATTTAAGGGAATTATCACTGCAATATTTATTTACATATTTGAAAGCCAAATTATGATTGAATATTGTAATAAATGACCTAATTTATTGTTCATTATTTATTAAAGTAAATATCCTATTTAATGAAATTATATAATGTACATGAATTGTAAACAAATATTTAAGGGAATTATCACTGCAATATTTATTTACATATTTGAAAGCCAAATTATGATTGAATATTATAATAAATGACCTAATATATTGCTTATTGTTTATTAAAGGGAATTCTTTAACTAAATATCCTATTTAATGAAGTTATATAATGTACATGAATTGTATACAGATATTTAAGGGAATTATCACTGCAATATTTATTTGCATGTTTGAAAGCCAAATTTTGATTAAATACCCTAATAAATGAGATTTTAAGATGTTCCTTGTTTGTCAACTGCATATTGTGATTAAATAATCCAGTTAATGACTCTGTACATTGAGCCTGAATTGCAAACATACATTTATCAGAATTAGTATTTCAATAATTTTATGTTACATATTTGAAAGCCAAATTATGATTGAATATTATAATAAATGACCTAATATATTGTTTATTGTTTATTCAAGGGACATCTTTGATTAAATATCCTATTTAATGAAGTTATATAATGTACATGAATTGTATACAGATATTTAAGTGAATTATGACTGCAATATTTATTTACATATTTGAAAGCCAAATTATGATTGAATATTGTAATAAATGACCTAATTTATTGTTCATTGTTTATTAAAGTGACATCTTTGATTAAATATCCTATTTAATGAAATTATATAATGTAGATGAATTGTATACAGACATTTAAGGGAATTATGACTGCAATATTTATTTACATGTTTGAAAGCCAAATTTTGATTAAATACCCTAATAAATGAGATTTTAAGATGTTCATTGTTTGTCAAGTACAAAATTTGATTAAATAACCTAACTATTGACCCTTTACAATATGCATGAATTGTAAACATAGATTTATCAGAATTATGACTGCAATATTTATTTACATATTTGAAAGCCAAATTATGATTGAATATTGTAATAATAGACCTAATTTATTGTTCATTGTTTATTAAAATGACATCTTTGATTAAATATCCTATTTAACGAAGTTATATAATGTACATGAATTGTATACAGATATTTAAGGGATTTATGACTGCAATATTTATTTACATGTTTGAAAGCCAAATTTGGATTAAATACCCTAATAAAAGAGGTTATAAGATGTTCATTGTTTGTCAACTACACAATTTGATTAAATAACCTAATTAATGACCCTTTACAATATGCATGAATTGTAAACATACATTTATCAGAATTATTACTTCAATATTTTTGTTTTACATATTTGATGCCAAATTATGATTGAATATCATAATAAATGACCTAATATATTGTTCATTGTTTATTAAAGGTCATCTTTGATTAAATATCCTATTTAATGAAATTATATAATGTACATGAATTGTATACAGATATTAAAGTGAATTATGACTGCAATATTTATTTACATATTTGAAAGCCAAATTATGATTGAATATTGTAATAAATGACCTAATTTATTGTTCATTGTTGATTAAAGTGACATCTTTGATTAAATATCATATTTAATGAAGTTATATAATGTACATGAATTGTATACAGATATTTGAGGGAATTATCACTGCAATATTTATTTACATGTTTAAAAGCCAAATTTTGATTAAATACCCTAATAAATGAGGTTATAAGATGTTCATTGTTTGTCAACTACACAATTTGATTAAATAACCTAATTAATGACCCTTTACAATATGCATGAATTGTAAACATACATTTATCAGAATTATTACTTCAATATTTTTGTTTTACATATTTGATGCCAAAATTATGATTGAATATCATAATAAATGACCTAATATATTGTTCATTGTTTATTAAAGGTCATCTTTGATTAAATATCCTATTTAATGAAGTTATATAATGTACATGAATTGTATACAGACATTTAAGGGAATTATGACTGCACTATTTTTTTACATGCTTGAAAGCCAGATTTTGATTGAATATTGTAATAAAGGACCTAATTTATTGTTCATTGTTTATTAAAGTGATATCTTTGATTAAATATCCTATTTAATGAAATTATATAATGTACTTGAATTGTATACAGATATTTAAGTGAATTATGACTGCAATATTTATTTACATGTTTGAAAGCCAAATTATGATTGAATATTGTAATAAATGACCTGATTTATTGTTCATTGTTTATTAAAGTGACATCTTTGATTAAATATCCTATTTAATGAAAATATATAATGTACATGAATTGTATACAGATATTTAAGGGAAATATGACTGCAATATTTATTTACATGTTTAAAAGCCAAATTTTGATTAAATACCCTAATAAATGAGGTTATAAGATGTTCATTGTTTGTCAACTACACAATTTGATTAAATAACCTAATTAATTACCCTTTACAATATGCATGAATTGTAAACATACATTTATCAGAATTATTACTTCAATATTTTTGTTTTACATATTTGATGCCAAAATTATGATTGAATATCATAATAAATGACCTTATATATTGTTCATTGTTCATTAAAGGTCATCTTTGATTAAATATCCTATTTAATGAAGTTATATAATGTACATGAATTATATACAGATATTAAAGTGACATCTTTGATTAAATATCCTATTTAATGAAAATATATAATGTACATGAATTGTATACAGATATTTAAGGGAAATATGACTGCAATATTTATATACATGTTTGAAAGCAAAATTATGATTGAATATTGTAATAAATGACCTAATTTATTGTTCATTGTTTATTAAAGTGACATCTTTGATTAAATATAGTATTTAATGAAATTATATAATGTAGATGAATTGTATACAGACATTTAAGGGAATTATGACTGCACTATTTTTTTACATGCTTGAAAGCCAGATTTTGATTGAATATTGTAATAAAGGACCTAATTTATTGTTCATTGTTTATTAAAGTGACATCTTTGATTAAACATCCTATTTATTGATACTATATAATGTAGATGGATTGTATACAGATATTTAAGGGAATTATGACTGCAATATTTATTCACAGGTGCCGGGCGCGTAGCCCAAAAATGTTATCAATATATTATTATAATATATTGATAACATTTTTGGGAAAGTCAAATGCTACGCGCCCGGCACCTGTGTATTTATTTACATGCTTGAAAGCCAGATTTTGATTAGATACCCGAATAAATGAGATTTTAAGATGTTCATTGTTTGTCAACTGCATATTGTGATTAAATAATCCAGTTAATGACTCTTTACAATGTGCATGAATTGTAAACATACATTTATCAGAATTATTACTTCAATATTTTTGTTTTGCATATTTGAGTCCAAATTATGATTGAATATCATAATAAATGACCTAATATATTGTTCATTGTTTATTAAAGGTCATCTTTGATTAAATATCCTATTTAATGAGTTATATAATGTACATGAATTGTATACAGATATTTAAGTGAATTATGACTGCAAAATTTATTTACATATTTGAAAGCCAAATTATGATTGAATATTGTAATAAATGAACTAATTTATTGTTTATTGTTTATTAAAGTGACATCTTTGATTAAATATCATATTTAATGAAGTTATATAATGTATATGAATTGGATACAGATATTTAAGGGAATTATGACTGCAATATTTATTTACATGCTTGAAAGCCAAATTTTGATTAAATACCCTAATAAATGAGATTTTAAGATGTTCATTGTTTGTCAACTCCATATTTTGATTAAATAATCCAATAAATGACTCTTTACAAAGTGCATGAATTGTAAACATACATTTATCAGAATTATTATTTCAATATTTTTGTTTTACATATTTGAAAGCCAAATTATTATTAAACATCACAATAAATGACCTAATATAGTGTTCATTGTTTATTAAAGGAACATCTTTGAATAAATATCCTATTTAGTGAAGTTATATAATGTACATGAATTGGATACAGATATTTAAGTGAATTATGACTGCAATATTTATTTACATATTTGAAAGCCAAATTTTGATTAAATACCCTAATAAATGAGATTTTAAGATGTTCATTGTTTGTCAACTGCAAATTTTGATCAAATAATCCAATTAATGACCCTTTAGATTGTGAATGAATTGTAAGCATGCATTTATTAGAATTTTTGCTTCAATATATTTTTGTTTTACTTATTCCAAACCCTATTTAATGAATATATCTAATCTTTGATTTATTTCTTGAAGACATGGTTTGTCAGGAACATAATTTTATCTTAAATACTTTATTTATTGTATAATAATTCTTACTGCATTTAAAAACGTTGATAAGCGCATGTAAGTGTGTTTCGCGCACATAATTCGATTTAAAAGCACGTCAACTTATATGATTTCATTGTACAGAAATCCAATCCATTATATTTACTAAACAGTTAGTTTGTGTGTTGAAAGAGTAATATTTTAATGTTTTATCTTAATCCTCTATCATTATCTTAAGTATTTGAAAATGTAATTGCTTAAAATATTCAAAAAAAATTTTTTTTAAATTAAAAAAATTCCTAGTCCTAAAAAAATAGTGCCTGTGAAGTTACAATATGTGAGGGGGCCTATCATTGTGAGTTAGGTGCCGTGAGCAAGAAAGTCCACCTACTTCAGAAATCCTTCCTAATTAATCCTTATCCAAATTTATTATTATTTTACAAACACAAATATAACAAAACACAAACACTACGCGCATTCACTAAGCACAAACACTACGCGCAATCACTAAGCACAAACACTATGCACACTTCCTAAGCATAAACACTTCCTCGATCACTAAGCTCAACGCACATTTATAAAAAAAAACACTGTCGAAAAAAAGCAGTCTCGTTCAAAACTTCAATGTAGTTTAGATGTTATTATATGCTGGTTTGTCCTGAAATGTAATGGCAAATCAGTTAACCAAGGGATCAAATACAAATTACAAATAAATTAAGTTCTGATGATAGAACAAGTTATCAAACACTGAAATATTTAGGTTCAAGGGCACGATTTATCAAATAATTATGAAATTGTAACTAACTTAAAGGAAAGTGTCTTGCAGTAATAAATGACAAGTCATTATTAAAAATACAGAAATTATATATAAATACTAGGAAAAGAGCTTTAGGAAAATATAAATGCTGTCAGACCTATGAGCAATGATCACTATTTAAAAAGACATAATGTGGTCTTTATTGGCAGGTGGCCTTCATTTAGATTTTTTGTTTGTTTATAATCAGTGACGGTTTTTCATAGAATGGCTTTGATTCACAAGGCGGCCGGGGATAGCCGCTAACACAGGTATGACTGTATGTAGATATTCAATGAGCTGTATGTTTGGAGTAGGTAATAATAAACTTATCCACACAAACATGTATCACTACTACCATGCTTTTGAATAGCTACAATCACTCCAGTTGATTTATAAAATCAGAAACATATTAACGTCAATAAATATTCAATGAATAACAAGGAGTTGGGTACTAGTACCAAAATACTAATGATTAGATAATAGTCATTTATTACTAGTAGAAATGCCTATTCACATTGATCCAAAATGAAAACTTTCATCTGATTTATTTCAGTATTTATGACAGCATATTGTTACTCATCACTGTATAACACATTCTACATTACTATGAAGTGTAACTACTTCTTCAGAAATCACTCTAGGGTGGTAATAAAGAGTATACATGTATAAGTAACTTTCTGTACATAATGACAAATCATATTTGACAACTTATCAATAAAGTGCACAAGCCAGAAATAGAGCGATTCATTAGAAAATTTGAATCACATGTAATCAAATTCCAGTCAATTAATCATGGTGGTTATCTACGTACATATGAAAGAGATACAAGTTATAGAAAGTATACTTATATTCATAAAGAGTCATTTCCACAGCAAGGCTGTACATTTCTACAATCACTATTTTAAATTTACAAAATTTGAAAAAAGGTATAATATAACAGTAAATATATATAGTAAATACATGTTATTGGGTATGGTGCGATTTTACTAAACTGTCAAAGGGGAATAATTACACGGTCGCTGAATGTGATTATTTTTAGCTTCGTACCACAGTCGACAGTTTTCGTATATTTTACCGTTAGGAAATACATCTCATTCCGCATGTTTACATAGTATAATGTAGCTCATCGTTAAATTCATGATTGCCCATTCAACAATCGTTATAGTGAAAAGTATTGTATAGATTACGCATTGACCATGAAATTATGCATCTTTGACAGATTGATAAAATCGCACTGTACAATTGATAAAATACTAGTGTGTGTAATAATGTGTAAGTGCATTGGCCTAAAATGAAAACTGTACAATTGTCTAGATGTTTTTTTAAGCATTCCTCTCGTTGTAAGTTATAATACTCACCATTATTCGACAACGGATTACCAAGTATCTGAAACCCCATTGTTATCCTAAATTTTCACGTCCGATAGTTACCATTAAATATGCTAATGACAATGGACCTCAATTATCCGAATTGTGTTATTTGAATGTCATCGCTGATCCGATGTGATATCATAACATGTACTTAAAATCATTCAAGCCCCATTTACACATAATTATAATCCTAAATCGTCAATTAAATCAGATCGAAGACCCAGAACAATCTATCATGCCTTTAGGAGTCTTAAACGTATTTAATTTTACACACCTACATAGCTGTTTATGAGAGGTCAATAAAAAATATCGTATGCATGCCTTGGACTTGTTTCGAAAAAAGCTAGACCTGCCCACGTGCAAAAAAGTGTATGTGTGCTTTAGGATTTTATCATTTTTATAAACACTGTGTATGTCATACAGTGTCACAAAATCGATTTGACAGTGTAATTAACATTTCTAAAACATAGAGCATAAGGGTATGTCCAAAAAATGGGTAATTTATAATGAAGCAGTTTATTCCGCATACTAAGTCTCGTGATGAAATCGTATAAAATATATTACTTAATTATGATCTAAATTCAGATCTCAACAACTTAGACCTAAAAAAGGTATGGCGTTTATGTCGGAAACTCCCAGCTAGTTTGTCTTTCTTACTGTTGTCCATCTGTCGTTACTTCGTATGAGTTGAGTCAAATTCGTCGATGTTCATTTCAATAAGCATATTTTGTTATAGTACGCATGGACGCTCTTGACAATGGAAACTTACAAGATTATACATGAATGCATTAAATTCACGAAATTTGGGAATTGGTCGGTCAAATATACACATACAACTGATGATGGACAATATACGTACCTGCAATGTGTCGTATAAAACAACATATACATCTAACAGCAATGATTTGATCATTTACTTATGATTCTTATTTGTTCGTTTGTTTGTTCACCTAACCATCGTTCCTGGGAAGAACCAGTATTAGACTCCCATACTCCGTATAAGCAACTGCCTATAACTTTCTAGTATAAAGAGACATGGGCACTAGCGGGACTCGAACCCACGACGAAAGGTTACTGTGATTTGAAGTACGCGAATTTAAATACTCGTCCACAGAGGCGGATTTACTTATGATTCTTATCGCAACTATACATACATTGAAAGTCGTAACGCATTTTCCTTCATTTTTTTTGTTTTGTTAAATATGACAATATAATTGTCGACTTGAATACAAAACAAATGTTTTTCGACGTAAATATACATAACGTTTCCGCTTTCGGTTGAACTATGGCATAGATGTTAGAAAATAGCTCATGGCAACAGATTCTTTTCTTATACTGTTATTTTGCCATTATTGTACTAGAAAGTGGAGAATCTAAATTATATATAAAAATAGCATATTTCTTAAAAACGTTTTGTCTTTCAAATTGACAGTCATATTGTCACAAGTATACACAGACAAGCTTTACACAAACATCACAAACATTCAATGATCGCCATCATCAGAGTTTTGAATTGGATTATAAACTTATCATAGCCAAAACCACACCAGTAAATCGAAAACGATGATAATACACACATTTTGGTCTGGCATTAAGCGCTCAATATACTTCTTTATTTTCTCCCATACATGTCCATTATAGCCAGAGACAATATATCGTCTGAATCGAAATTGCAGGAAACTACAATAACTTTTGCGACTTAAGAACGATGCGTAGATACCAACCTCGAACATCGGCCTATCTGTGTAGAAAAGACCTGATCACTGGATTCTCGAAACGCTATCTATCTATCTCTTGTTACAGTCAACCTCTCTTGCGAATGTAAAAGACGGGGTACGCAGCAGTTTGTTAGGGAGAGTGAGATTATGAGAAAATAATATCTGATCTATAGTAAGTTTCAGGAAATAGCGAGACTAGAGATGAAAGAAAGACTCATTCATTGTTAGGTTTGGTTAGTAATTGTGTTGAGGTGCAGGGTGAAAGAAGGAATACATGAAGTATGTAGAATGAAAGAAGTGTGCATCAGTCACATCATCACACATACATGAAGCCTCTATGTACAATCATTATATAACTACAATGTATTCATATATTCATTTAATTGGATAAAATCTAAACGTGGGTGATTTAAAAGTATAAAAACAGGATGCTGGGTCTAGTACTTGGCTGATACTATGCCTGTTTGAACTGGTCCGGTGTAGGCAAGATGACAATATTGCCATATTGTTCCATAACAGTAATGGGTGTGGGAAGATGAAGTATTTCCGATAATCAAATGATACTCGGACTTGTCTGATGCTTAGTGGGTGCACATGCATTGAGAGACTATAAATAAGTTGTTTTTTATATAGGGTGGTTGGTTGTATTGAATCATATCTGCGGTTTTCGAGAGTGCGCCAACCGAGATCTTCTATCATGGTAGTTACACTAGAATATGAGGATGAATTTTTCTATGGCCCGTCGTGCCGCTCTACGCTGGACCATTTCTACCGTATGTATGTTTGATTTTGTGTAGGGACACCATAGAGAGGAACAGTATTCAACATGTGGCCGGACCAAGGATTTGTATGCAAGTTCTTTGAATTATACGTTTTTTATACTGTGTTTCTCTTGATGAAGCCTAGGTTTGTTGGTATTTTGTTGTAATTCTAGTTATATAAGAAAGACCTAGGCGCTCTCGGTGTTCACATAAATCCGTGACCAGGTCTTTCCTACGTAGATAGACCTCGTACTCGATCGATATCCTATACATAAAAAGCCACACAAAATATAATTGATTTATAGTTGAAAAAATGGACATACTGTACACAATTTAACATATTCTGCTTCTAACACGGTATGATGATTATCCCTTAATTTTGAATTGGTTGGTAAATTGCATTAAAGATAGTTTGAATTTGTAAGTAAGTACAACATAGATACTTTACTCTTTATATGTCTCTTTTTTTAGCATACTTCTTACATGTGTTACTCTTGATAAAAAACATGGACTGTGGTAACAATTATGCCATTCTTTACAAATCGCTGGATTAATTATTTCTTCAAGAGATTTCACGATTTTCTTGTTTAAAACGTGCATGGCAACCTGCGTTTCGCTTACCAGTTATATACACACACAAGTAACTATTATGCAACAGCACAGATAAATAATTAGAATACATGTTATACATGTATATAGATACAAGGTGATTCGTTCATCAAAAGTCTAAATCGATAAACACTAAGTAGATAAATGAATTTACGTAACTGCTAATTCAAAAGTGACTATTATGGAAAAAGTATGACATTTATGCATAGAAATGTATCAAAATGTTGTAACTTCACGAAATTTTTATGCAATTATTTAAGGCGATCTGTATTTCGCTCCTACACTTGCTCGCTGAACAGACATTTTATGTGAATGATGAACACATAATATTATTATCGTGCTCTTCAGCCATTGTACATAGTTGACAGCGGTAAGTGCACTTGAAAGTTAACAGTTGTTAAATGTGTCTTTGTTTACCATAAAAATACAACAGCTCTACAGGGTGTAAGTACTTGACAATGTAAACTCTGTTTAATCCCTGCACAAGAATCCAAAAGAACATATTTTTACTATATTGGGTCGAAGAACCAGGTTCAACAATAAAATCGATTCAGCAAGAAAATGCACATATTAAAGGGGCATTCATACAACGTTACATAAATTAAATAATTTCAGAGGATTCAGTATATACAGTTATTTTATGTAAGGCAGCCGGTTAACCAGTTGTCCCTGTCTGTATTCTAACCAGTAATAACTTACCCTTCCATATGGAGTCGGCAACCTCTCAATACAGAAAGAAAATCGACCTTTTGGTCAAATTTACTTAGAAGGGTATGACCTGTCGTGACTGGGATTCAAACGCGGATCGTCGAGTTACGTGTCCAGCACAAAAAAACACTGCACCACAACCGCAACCGTGACGTTAAGGTGGATCGCGGGTTTCCCCCAGAAAAATGGTCATTTTTTTAGACGTCAACGTACAATAAAGAAATTTTGCATAAACAACTTTTAAGGTAATTATTTCTGGGAATCTTCATGTAGACTCCTCGCCACTTAATTATTTCTGCTACAGTCGCTATCGTTCTTTTAGCTTTCTGATTATACGAAGAACACCCGAATATGCACTCTAACCTTCACGAACATTTTCATATCGATGACATGCAAAAAAGTGACAGTGACCTGTATTAAGAATACTTATTAATTCGGGTTTGATTATATACATTTTATTTTGAACTATATGTTAATAAATGTAGAACTTTCGGTCGAAAGGTCTCGTCAATAATAGAATAAACAACGCTGAAAACACGACTTCAATCTACGGTTGTTCTATCAGGTTTGTCTCGTTATAACATATTCTTATCCGTTATAAAAAAAATATTTATATAACATAGATGTTTTCATCTCAACACCAGAAAAACATACATTGAGACATTTTTGCTTCTTTGTAAAAATTAATATATGCTTACGTTCGAAACATACACTTTAATCAGTAGTGAGAGAGAATTCAAACTATCATAACATAGTATAACATGCAATTAAATGTATTCACAAGCCAACACGAGAGGAACAATGGAAAAGAAACCCCATTTCACGTAAATCTCGTTTTCTCACGGGAAACATGTGTGTCAAAACATGTTCATTTATACATGTATATTAAGAAGAACATTTATAGGTAGTGCTCGTATTGTGGGTGTAATTTGATTTACTTTTTTTCAACCAAAAGGCACAATGTGTGTCTCTGGTAAATACATTCAGTTAATGACGACCAAAAACGTATCATTGTTTTACAGTGTAGAGGAAAAACACGGTGTTGTCTGAGCAATAATAGTATATTTGAGAGTTTTGTTGCAATGTGATTAAACCTGAATTCGTTATGATATGTATACCTAATTTCCATGAAAACATTTATTAGAGTCGGTTTATTATAAGTCCCTATCACGATCACACTGCCACTGAATATGATGCATACTGGTCCTAATTTTGAGAAATACAAATTATGTTTGTTGTTTTAATGTTAAAAATAAGAAAAATATATTATTTAGTATTTTTTTCAATCGATAGTATCTATCTTTTCAAATCCACATGACAGAATAAATCAGACATTTATTTTTGTACTAGTCTCTTTTATAGTTAGAACTTCGACATTCACTCCTTCTCTTCTATGTTTCAAACAATTAGATATTTAGATACAATAGTATATAGAGAATGTTATTACGTGTGAGGCTGTAAGTCGTATATGCACTGATCACCAAATATAACTTTTTTCTCTCAAATTGAAATCACATGTTTGATACGAACCTTTTTACTGAAGTTTATGACTACTAATTGTTTTTACACAGTGCATGTATATAGTTAGGTTAATTTATATTGCATTGTATCAATATACTACATCACTACCATTCTCCATACAGCAGGGCACCAGACAAGGCAGTATCTGTTCTCCATTCCTGTACACAGTTTTCCATAACGAACGTTTGAAGGCCTGGCAGACTGATGATAAATAATGTTTCCGTGTGTGCACCAGCTCAAGCAGACGACATAGTTCTAATATCATTTAGTAAAAAAATAATGGTCTCTCCAATCTAATCAAAGTGTGTTACAGGTATGCTAACAAATGGAGATATATCTATAATCCTCAGAAATGTGCAGTTCTTACTCATAACCTCAACAGACTTGCTCGTCTTAAAAATACAGACATAACGTATGGTGACACTCCATTACAAGTAGTTACAGAATTCAATTATCTTGTTATTACCCGAACCAAATCGCAAAACCCCCGCAAACGTAGATGATATTCGTCAAACCGTTAGAGGAACTCTGTTTAGCATAAACATGGTATCAATCCAATAACGTCTGTGAGACTATACATGTCAACAGTTCTATCAAGAGCATGTTTCGGATTTTATTTATGGAACGGTATAAACGCTAGTGTCGACATGCGCCATCTAGAGGCAACACATCATTTCACCATCTAGCAAAACACATCATTTCTGTCTCAAACATATACAATCTTTACCATTTAGCACAAGATCTGATAGGGTAAAAGGTCTTCTTGGATTTACGTCAATTGAAACTTATATTGATCAACAAAAGTTAAATTTTCTCGGTTCTATATGTAGAATGAAATCAACAGATATCATATTAAAAGTGTTCCTACACATACTGTTCCAATACCGGTACAGATGTTCAGTGAAACAATTAGGTTTTATTCCAGACATTTTTCGAATTCTATCAAAATATGACTTTCAACATTATTTCCTCGAATTTGAACACTCTATATGCTTCCCATCTAAGTTGTCATGGAGAAATAGTTGTAAGAATTTACATGGCATATGGCTGGAGAGAATATCCTCATTATCCAAATTTAATAGGTTCAGGGAAATACATTTCGTACTAACATCTTCAAACATATGGCGGGTAGCACTTTTGAGACCAGAGAGTATTGAACTCATAACTTCCTTAGCAAAATTATGTTGCACTCCAGTTTCAAATAGACATGTTATAAAAAGTATGTACTACTTGTCATACAGTATACAATGATTATATTTATCATGCTATATTTCAATGTGAAAGCTATTGGCCGTGTATGTCTAATGTCAAATTTCTTTTTGAAAACTGAAAATCGTTTTCCACAGTATAAACGATATTCTTGTAGAAAACGAATTAACATGATTTTTGTAAAAGGGCGGGAAATATTGGTATAAACCATATGTTTCAATAATGAAAAAAAACCAGCATATACAAACTTCACTATCTATGAGTTTATTTCGAAAATAGCCGTGAATATTCTAGACAATATACGCGACTTTCTAAAAAATGTAAGGAAAATCGGCTCTGTTCATGAAACATGATCAAACGTTGTATATGATTATGTGTTTAATCCAAAATGCAATTAAAACAACTACTATGTCAAAGCTGGATCAAAATAAATGCTCCGATGCTGTTGGTATGTTGCGAGCAGGTATCGCCAAATTAAAGGTCTGAGGTTGTTGGTATGTTGCGAGCAGGTATCGCCAAATTAAAGGTCTGAGGTTGTTGGTATGTTGCGAGCAGGTATCGCCAAATTAAAGGTCTGAGGTTGTTGGTTTGTTGCGAGCAGGTATCGCCAAATTAAAGGTTTGAGGTTGTTGGTATGTTGCGAGCAGGTATCGCCAAATTAAAGGTCTGATTTTGTTGGTATGTTGCGAGCAGGTATCGCCAAATAAACGCCCTCCGTGACTGTTGGTATGTCGTGTGCAAGTATCGCCAAATTAAAGCTCTGAGGTTGTTGGTATGTTGCGACCTGGTATGACCAAAACGGCTGTGGCAAGGATATTACCATTATTTCGAGTAGCCATGCACAAATATGGAACGCGTCCACTGACTAATATCGTACATCTTCAATTCATTATGTTTGAAACTAAGTTTGTTTCGCTCACTAAGCAAATTTTATTGTAATATTGTCAGTCAGTGTAAATCCTGTGGAAATATCAATTCGCTAAGTGCAAACATCATTTTTTCATATCGAAACATCAAACCTTAGGTTTTTGTTTTCATGTAATTCGTTAAGCACAACCATCAATTGGCGATGAACAAAACAATTTGTTATGTGGTCAGACATTTCGTTTTTACTATATTACCAATTCGTCCTTACTCGTTACTTTTGTTTTCATTACAATATGTAACGTGACTTACATTGGGGCATATTTAGCTCAGAAAATGATGTCTAAAAGTTGTTTTCAACAAATACAATGTAATTAGGACTCATTGGATTTAAATGATACTGTCATCATCAACATCACCATTACTCTGTAATATGATAGACATTTTCTAAATGTTATATCCAATTCACATACACGGATTTTTTAAGAGTCCTTTAGGATCACCAACTAATAGGCAATCGCAAGAATCCGTAAATAAACTAGCTGGCCATGGTACTCGTAAATAACTCGTCACAACTCGCAGACACTCGTAGTGTACATTGGTGTTCTTCGTTATAAGAAAGCAACACTTGCTACCACTCCCTTTAAAAGCTTTCTTATTATTACGAAAATACTCTAACCTATACATACGAATTTCCGCTTTCAGTTGTAATTATAGCATATATATACGAGTATAGAAACTAGCTCATATGACATCATATATCTAATATTTATTTACTCGAAAGCGAACAGTTTTTCACAAAACGTATTTGCGTCTAAAGGGATTTTTTTTTTCAAAACAAGAGTGTCTTGTCGCAATTATACAGATAAACTGAACGTTTCAATAAAATCTAAACATACAATGACCTTGCCATCAGGGTGGTGTAATGTGTAGCCAATTCCACTAAAGTAAGACAACAATGATAATTATGACAGACAAATTTGGGTCTGACATAAAGAATGAACTTTACATTTTCATAATGTCGGGTATTATCATGTTGTCCCCACACATGTCCAGAGCCAAGAACAATAAATCATTTAACCTTGTGTAAGATTAACACAGATAATATTCATCCTCGTACATCGGTCTGTGTTGAAAAGACCACGGGATGACCAAGTATTTCCTAAGCAGATGGACATCGTATTCGGTAAGTATCGATTACATACTAAACCTCATATCATACATGATAAAAAGCTAAGGATCCTGAAAAATAGGCACACATTCTACCCTTAGCCTACCTGAATACGTGGGCAGTGAAAAGTGAAAATTACATGGCTACATGTCCATTACCAACGACCTAGGCGTTGATGCTTATACTTGTAAATTATATCCCTGCATATTTGCGCGTTTTTGTGGAATTGAAACATTGCAATTCTGAAAACTTTCGGTTTTATCTTGTAATATACGATCATATCTTGATACATAATGATACGTAATGATTACGGGCACGTAATGGAAAAGGCCCGCGCGGATTACGCATTCGGAAGTGGACGGCTTTACGCTTAAGAGCAAATACAAGTGTAGCTTTCAACATTATTGTGTATAAAATTTCTTTATCTAGAATAATCTACTATTACGACCCTATTTTCTTCTCCAAACTACAAATATATATGAAGACACTGCAGTTCCATCGATCTTATATTCTTGGGATGTCAGTCAAAACCGGATTGTGTGTAAAGATATATATGACAGTCCTAATATTGGCAAAATAATTGTATGTGACTGGAATCACACCCAAGTACATAAATAATGAATATTGGAAGCGACCTTTAAATTTTTATAAGCAACTATAAATCGAAATGAAAGATAACATAAATAGCTTTAGTTTTATTCTAATAACTTACTTTATAAATATCTATACTGTGTTTCTCTTGTCTTGTGTTTATATGTATTTATAATTAGTGTGTTTATATCATAATTATTTATATACTTACTGTTAGTTAGGATTCAAGATTCTTTATTTGATTCTTTATTTGTAACGTAAACATATATACATGTTTCTAGTTACATGATCCAATGAATTATATATACAAATAACAATAGCAAAACATTTATAAGTTATACAAGTATATATACAATTTACATGTGATGCAATTCAAACACGAAATTAATAAACATAAGATATACTGCAAATTCAAGATATCTTATTATGAGGAAGGACTAAAATTTACAGGTGGCAGTTACATTAATTAACATTATTAATAATATTTTTTCTAATAACAAATGCTTCATATACAAACTTACATAGTCTATACAAAATACCAAAATTTTCATTTCTCATTAACTCAATAAATTTTTCTACATTTGGTTTACCATAAAAGTATTTCTTTATATATTTCTTACGAATCACATTGTAAGCTGGACAAATACATATAAAATGAAACTCATCTTCTAGATCTCTACTATTACATATTAAACAATATCTTTGATTTTGATCAATTCTGTTATTTCCATAACGTCCAGTTTCAATTCTCAAATCATGCGCTGATAGTCTTAATTGTGAAAAAGCTTTACGAAATTTACAGGGAATTCTAGTTAGGATGTGCATACTTTTCTAGGTTGTTACGCTTTTGTTGCATTATACTAATTAAATGTATGTTCTGTTCTGTTTATAATTTTCAACATAATTATTATATACATTGTAGTTTGACTGAACCGAACAATACGTGGTCGGCTATTCCAATAATCTCTTCTTCGTCAATGACATTCCTCAGTTACAACCGTATATTTACAAATATCACATGTTTCTCGTGATTTCAGTGATTATGCTAATTCTCCCAACGTGAACATTTGATGATACAAAATGTACAGTATAACTCAACAAATGAAGACCACTGTCCAGACCGATTCTTTATTTTTTCAAAGTGACTTAATGTGTCCAACCAGATTACTATTTCTAAATACTGGTTTTATCGTATTTTTTATTTCCCTGCTAATTTTATGCAAAGTTTTAAGTATTCCAGTTATTATCTACAATACACTGTATTTCAGAAATTTGTCTGCTTGCAAAAGAAATATCGGTCTATGTTTGGTAACTAGTCGTAAAAGTACCCGCGAGATTGTTCTTGTTATCTCCCTTATTTAAGTAATTACAGCTTCAATTGTAAACGGGCAAGCAATCCAGACTAGCTCGTTTACAGAGCCAACGAAAACTAGTCTATATGAATGAGTGCCGAATTTCTAGCCATATATGTCGTTAGTTCAAACAATTATTATACAAATGATTCGGTTCCTGAAAAAAATGCTCAATTAAATGACCCCTTCCACTAAGAAGGTAACTTTCCCTTTGTAAATCTACGGTGATCCCCTCAATATCAATCAGTATATTTGGATGTTTTTAAGTCTTTGTTGGTATTGTTTTTAAAAAGCTTTAACAACAAAATGGATTTTTTTAATGAGGCACGTGTGTCAATTTCACGTCTTAAAACATTTATCATGTACAGAACATTATTTTAAACATGTTTTAGGAGTGGGTACCATGTGAATATAGAGAGAAATATTTTCAAATAATTGACATTGCCACTGAAGAAAACATTACGCTAAACAAATCACCTCTGTCCATTGCAGTGTTTCTTGGATGAACTTAATTAGCCGTGATAATAAATCGAGCGCAAGGAATGAACTGTCTCCTTTAATATTCTTTAAATATCCTACTAAAATGAAACCTCCATAAAACGGTCATCTCCGAACAACAGCTACCTCCCTGTTACAGCAAGTATACTAGCAAAACAAATTTACATGTTTTAATCTATTTTCACTCTCTCAAAAACAGCCACCTCCTTTCAAGGGCCATGTATTTCTCTTCCCATGTGTGGCTGTTGTAGGGAGGTTGTACTGTAGTATATTTCGAGTTGGTGTTTTGGATAAAAATGGGTCAAATAAAGATTAAACTTATACCTTTGTCCATGTCATTAAAATGGATTAAAAATATGAATTGTTAATGTCGCAAAATATGTCTTCAAGAAAAAAATGTAGGCATCATCATACCAAGTTTGTTGCTTGTATGAAAATTTGCAATATTTTGCCGGAAAGTACGTTTTATTTATTCCGCTATTTCCACAGTATATCACATTCGTGCATTATTTTTCGTCAGGAAAAAGGCATTTAAAATAATAAATATATAGTATGGAGAGATAGCAAAAAGAAAAGATAATTGTACAATATTACTATTAAAGTGCTTCTACCGAGACAGAGCAGTAATAACAACGGTCCTGTTTGCATACTTTTGCAGACCAAACCAAAATAACATGGTAAAAGAGCTCAATGTAGTGTATTTACAATTGTAAAGTTAAACCTGTGAACAAAGGCTACCCTTGGGAAAGACAAAATGTGGCCTTTTTTTACAGGTGACATTTATTTACAGGTGGTCTTTATTTACAGATGACCTTTATTCGGTGGTGGTCGCTAACACAGGTTTGACTGTATGTATACGTACGTGTATGCGCAAGAAAATTATTGAATATTATAGGAACACGTATTTAAAATTCAAGCATTGCAAACGATGGATAATAACCTTCTGAATTTAAAGCAAGTCCAAAGATAAATAATGTACAAACTGTAAAGAAGACTTTTTGACTTTAAAATAAGGATACATTAAACTACAGAGTGCTGACATTAACTAACATTGATTTGGATTAACATCATGATGAGTCGCGCTGGTCAAGTCAAACCACAGGTGCTTGGCACGTTTTTATAATGCACCAGTTGTATTACATATACATGTATAAAGTGAAGTAACTATTTTCACTCGTCCTAAAATAGAAATAGTAAAATCATTGTAACCGTGTTCTACTGTAGGTAACAATGTGAGTCATGTTAAAGTGGTTAAGTTTGTATAATGGGAGATTACTGGAAAAATTTGCCGATTTCTGTACTTCTCACATGCATCCAGAACAGTCACAAATGCACGGACATTCCGACGAATGGACGTTGTTGGGTATTTCTTTTGTTCAATACCCAACAAGTGTCCTCTCGTACCCAACAAGAATATTTTTAATAGCACGAAACAAGTGTCATATCGTTCGCCCGCCAACACAAAGACTATGTTTTATTTATAATAAATAATGACATTGTGTAAGTAAATCTGATCAGTTTTCCTGGATTCTCTACCAGCACTAACCTTGTTCCCCGCGAGAAACTGTGGTACCTATTGAATGATTAGTCTTAAGACGTCATGTCTTCAATCAAATAGTCCCGGAGTACTTGTGCTCCACACAGGGTTAAGACTTCCATCATCGAAAGAAGATTTTGAAATGTTGCCGTAAGAAATATTGGCATAGGTACGCTTTATGGGATATGCTAATTCTGGCGCCGGACAAGTACCATATATAGATACCAAGTACAAAATAGTGATCTTAAATGATTATTTCCTTATATGTACGGACGTTTGGTAGAAAAAATGTGATGTTTACTTTTGTACATGAACCCATGACAAATAACAATGCAAACAAAAATTGTCCATAAGAAACAGATACTGCTGACCTTTCATATTTGCAATGTCGTCAAGGCAACATATATAATGTCGACATTCTAAACATGTTAAATTGAGTCAGGATTATCAGCCTATAGAAAGAGACAGAATTCATCGTTTTGAGCCTTAGCCATTGAAATTCGTCTAAAGCAATACTGACCCATCGATGAAGAATATCTTCTATAATAATACGCTCGTACGTTGTGCTAAATAATATACTTGTACCATGTTTCCACTAACATCTCATAAAATATTGGGTCACATAAAATATACGGTATGTAAGTCGACAGAATGTTTTTTTCTAATTTACTTAGTTCATAGATAAAGTTCATAACGAAATGAAAAAAAATCGGCAACAAAAAAACGACTGAGTCTGAAATCTAAGACTGCATCAAGTAAGGGTCCAATGATCATCATACTGTCTCTAAACTCAGTATTGGCGGCAGCAACATTCGAACTTTGAAACCTCACAAAATCACCTTAACAACCCCTTCTTTAACTATAAATCTTGCTGATACATGATTTTTAATGTACAGTAAACTTTAATTCTCTTTTTCTTATATACCTATAACCATGAGTATTAGTAAATACTAAATAACCCTATATTCAAATACAAGGCGTTTTACTTTACTTTTTAATTACATTGCTATCAAATGGAACCAAGTTTCAACATTTAGAAAATTATCACAGATTTAAGATCTAGTATCTTTAATAACAAGATGAGCATTTATAGATATTTAAGTATTGTACGGTAGAACTCTTAAATTAAAAGTGAATTCCGGTAATTCTCTTCAATACATGAATATTTTACTGCAATTTAATGTAACCATGTTTGACTGTATACACTGCTCAACTTTTATAACGGATCATTAATGAAGCAGGGGTTGACTAATAACTTCGTTAGTTAGTTAGTTAGTAGATATAGGAAGACTACATATAAATACGTAAATACAGTACAACCTCTTTAGAGCAACACCCTCTGGGAGCTGCACATATTGGCCGTTTTTAGAGGTTGTTGCTCTACGGAGGTTAAATTTATAGTTAATATCAGTTTAGGGAATTTTGAAGGTGTTGTTACACAGAGGTTGTTGCTCTACAGAGGGACGCTCTGGAGAGGTTTTACTGTAGATAAAAGGGGGAAATGAAATATATAAGATGTTGATATGAGAAAGAATTGGAGTGAGTGAAAGTGCATAGAGTATGAAAAGCATGTTTGGTTATGACATTATGGTTTGTCGGGAATTGGTATTAATTAAATGGGTCGTTAGAAAACCGATGACAATGGTGCACTGTGTATACATTTATCTGCTCATCTGTCTGTCAGTATATACTTGTCTTAGCGATCTTAGCGATCTCATGCATAGTTAAGGTGAATGTTGATCAATACGGTTATCTGCATTATAACCAACCGTCTGTCTGTCTACATATCCGACATTCACCATACATATACCTAGTTATCAAATGAATGCTGATTATTGTTATTGTTCTTTGAACTATGTATGTACGTATGTCTTTTAAAAAAATAATCATGCGTAAATGAGGTGGGCGCTGCATTATACTGATATCCATTATTAAGTGTGTTACATACATTGTTGTTTTGATGTTTTATTCGAAATTTTGAACATATGTTTCACATTGCCTTTATTCTATATATGTTATGTTGATATATCTATCTTTCTGTTCTGGATGATCTTTTACTACAATAAAGGGTGTTTGATAATATGTGAAACCATAAGGATTCAATGTGGAGACCACCATTATTAACGCACATAGTTTCCTGAGTAATATACCGTAGGAATCATGAGACTCACAATATTTCTATGAACGTCAAAATTCAGAAAAACGTCAACGTACGTTCACGCTATGACGTCACGTCCGAGAATGTTGTTTTTCAAACTGGCGGCGTCTTAGAAGAAAGGTGCATGAATTATAGAGTTATACTTTGCGAACCATTATCCAGCAGCTACAGTTTTGCGCACAATGCAGAAACGACATCCTGAAGAAAGTAGACTTACCAAGCGTCAAGTGCTTAGGCTAGTTAGAATATTTAAAAAGATAGCACAGGAACCTTTAATTTTATCCACTTAACAACAATAGGTAAAACAAACGTAATCCGAACCTCGTTCATAGACCGCTGTATATATACATATATTACATAAGGAGCGAACCTTTACCCTACCCAGTTTTTTTTATATCGCTTACTGAGTCAAGCAGTCATCTCATTCTTCATTGACAATTCGATTCAATCTTAGATAAGATATAAATAAACAAGAAACGCAATGAAAATAACATCCATTTTCCTTATTCATCATTTGGACTCCTTTACAACCCAATCAGCTAAACTGAATAAGCACAAATTTGTCGCGGAATGTTTTTAGCTGATTGTTGTACGGGACATTGAAATAATATCAACACCATGAAAACTTAATTGTATATGTATAAAGAAGCAGAAAAATAGCTTTTTTCAGTTGTTTCCTCTTATAACGAAACTATCGTCTTATGCGAGTTTGACATAACAGTTGTCATCTGTACACCTTTAAAGGGCGAACATCCAATCAATTACTTTTTACAAATTATTCTATTTACTTCCCTTCAATTGGACATCGTTTTATATGGTTAATGTCTACAAATTTGGTATGTGTGGATAATTTGATTAGGTTTATTTAAGGTATTAAATATATAACAAAAGAAAGAATGTACGATACTTGATGAGTGATAAATGATGTTTGCTATAATGAATACAAAGGGATTCGTGAAGCACGTTTTTATCCAGAGTTCACGAAATGTGTTACATGGTTCGTATTCATACAAAGTCTTCTTTGTTACAGCTAGTTATTGGTGTGTTTTGTTCAAATTGATTTCTATGACGTCAAACATACCATGTTGTCATAAATCGAGGTATTTTGTGTAACTAAAAGGCGACGAAATTGAACACACTAGGTATGTGTGATATTTTATCAATGCACAAAATTGAGATAAAGAATCGTTTCACACTAAAAATTACTTTTTTAGCAATTGCCCGGACACGTATTTATAAAGCATCTTAACTATTTTTTCTCAGACTAGGTCTACCATGGACTTGATACGAAAACATCTTATTACGAGATAAATACTATTCTTAAATGATCTTCAGACATTTTTAGCAAAGAAAATTCGTATTAAAAATGTTTCTAGACTTTCCTTTCGTCGAATAGGTCAAGTCGTGTCGTGGCTACGAAATTGATATAATTATGTCTTCACTAGTTTTCTATCATATTACTGAGTAACGATGTTGCTAATAATGACAGCTTTATATAATAACACCAATGAGTCCTACATACATGCACAGTTTATACAGTGTTACATTCATTGAAGATACACATAGACATCCTTTTCTTAGCTCTGTCACACTACAATGTATATATAAGTATCTCTTTAAATATAGATCCTCGGGGTAGCTCTATTTGGTGAATGGCACTCTTTCCATTGGGGAGCTGTATATGGAAATAAAACATGTACCAAGTCGAATCAAACTCGCATACACATTGATCAAAATGATGTCAACGAAAACCAGTTACTTGACTGGGAGTATATTGACCAAATTGGTACAGCAGGAATGATTCTAAATGTTCGATATAACAATTATCGCAATTGTATTAAGATAAAGTCAGAACGGACAACAGACAGACAAATAATTTACAAAATGAACAGATGTCAGGTATTGACGTCAAAATTCAAGAAATCTTGAGTTAAGAATGATATGTATTTGTATTCACTGTCATTCATATCATAATATTAATGTAATGCTGATAAGCCACGCTTGTCTATATCTTTTGAAAGACTACGATTAACAGATGAGTGCATTTTGTTCTGAGATTTGTCATTTAGTAATATTGAAGTGTTGTGAAACTATTCTATAGATGTTCAAATATACATTTTGTAATTATGAAACATAAAACGGCCATATATCTTACATTAATGCTAAATATGACACAGAACCCACCTCCGTGGCCAAGTGATTATGGTTGCTGACTTTATATCACTGTAACCTCTCACTGGTAGAGGGTCGTGTGTTCGTGCCCAGTAATCGACCATGTCTCTTTATGCGAGAAAGTAGGCAGTTGTTTACGACGGATGGGAGACTAGTACTGGTTCATCCCAGGAATGATGGTCTAGTGAACTGTGCGCCACATAATTATGACTTTGACTGTTGAAAAGGGGCGTAAAATCGGATGAATCAAACATAAACATGATACAATGCTAATAAAACCCTTACACAAATACAATGTACGTCTATAAATATTTCTGTAATATGTAGAGAAATGAAATAAATTGTACGGTTACTTGTACCATATATTTCACATCTTTTAAAGAGCCATACAAACCAAACATGTCCTTTTTCACATTGACATTAACCTACCAGTTTGATATTTACAGATATAGAGTAAAAGTTGATACTAGATTATAAGTTTTTCACTGGCATTTATAAGCGCCGCACCAACATCCTGGGTAAGTAAGAGACTTTCTGGCTTTAATAGAGATGACACAGACCCTAAACGTGCACCTGAATTAAACCATCGACCTTACCTAAGCTAGATGGATGGCTTCTTCATAATTATGAGGGTGTTTCAGTAATCGGGTGTAATTCGAAATTACAGCGGTGAGGGGCTAGTTTCACCCGTCAGGGGAAAATAACCACTCTATCACAGAGGTGAGAGGTCGGTATCAACAGTCAGAGACAATAACCACTCTATCACAGAGGTGAGAGGTCAGTATCACTAGTCAGAGACAATAACCACTCTATCACAGAGGTAAGAGGTCAGTATTACCAGTCAGAGACAATAACCACTCTATCACGGAGGTGAGAGGTCAGAATCACCAGTCAGAGACAATAACTACTCTATCATGGAGGTGAGAGGTCAGAATCACCAGTCAGAGACAATAACCACTCTATCACGGAGGTGAGAGGTCAGAATCACCAGTCAGAGACAATAACCACTCTATCATGGAGGTGAGAGGTCAGAATCACCAGTCAGAGACAATAACCACTCTATCATGGAGGTGAGAGGTCAGAATCACCAGTCAGAGACAATAACCACTCTATCATGGAGGTGAGAGGTCAGAATCACCAGTCAGAGACAATAACCACTTTATCACAGAGGTGAGAGGTCAGAATCACCAGTCAGAGACAATAACCACTCTATCATGGAGGTGAGAGGTCAGAATCACCAGTCAGAGGCAATAACCACATTATCATGAAGGTGAGAGGTCAGAATCACCAGTCAGAGACAATAGCCACACTATCATGGAGGTGAGAGGTCAGAATCACCAGTCAGAGACAATAACCACTTTATCAAGGAGGTGAGAGGTCAGAATCACCAGTCAGAGACAATAACAACTTTATCACGGAGGTGAGAGGTCAGAATCACCAGTCAGAGACAATAACCACTCTATCATGGAGGTGAGAGGTCAGAATCACCAGTCAGAGACAATAACCACACTATCACAGAGGTGAGAGGTCAGTATCACCAGTCAGAGACAATGACCACTTTATCACGGAGATGAGAGGTCAGAATCACCAGTCAGAGGCAATAACCACTCTATCACAGAGGTGAGGGTCAGTATTACCAGTCAGAGACAATTACCACTCTGTTACAGAGGTGTGGGGCTAGTTTCACCTGTCAGAGTCAATAACCACTCTATCATACAGGTGAGAGGTCCATATCACCAGTCAGAGACAATAACCACTCTATCATAGAGGTGAGAGGTCCATATCACCAGTCAGAGACAATAACCACTCTATCACAGAGGTGAGGGGTCTGTATTACCAGTCAGAGACAATAACCATTCTATCACAGAGGTAAGAGGTCAATATTATCAGTCAGAGACAATAACCACTCTATCACAGAGGTGAGGGTCAGTATTACCAGTCAGAGACAATAACCACTCTATTACAGAGGCATGGGGCTAGTTTCACATGTCAGAGACAATAACCACTCTATCACAGAGTTTAGAGGTCAGAATCACCAGTCAGAGACAATAACCACTCTATCACGGAGGTGAGGGTCAGTATTACCAGTCAGAGACAATGACCACTCTATCACGGAGGTGAGAGGTCAGAATCACCAGTCAGAGACAATAACCACACTATCTCAGAGGTGAGAGGTCAGAATCACCAGTCAGAGGCAAAAACCACTCTATCACAGAGGTGAGAGGTCAGTATTACCAGTCAGAGACAATAACCACTCTATCACAGAGGTGTGGGGCTAGTTTAATCTGTCAGAGACAATAACCACTCTATAACAGAGCTGAGGGGCTAGTTTAATCTGCCAGAGACAATAACCACTCTAAAATAGAGGTGAGGGGCTAGTTTCATCTGTCAGATACAATAACCACTCTATGACAGAGCTGGGGGTCTAGTTTCACTGTCAGAGACAATAACCACTCTAAAATAGAGGTGAGGGGCTAGTTTCATCTGTCAGATACAATAACCGCTCTAACAAAGAGGTGAGGGGCTTGTTTCATCTGTCAGATAAAATAACCACTCTAACAAAGAGGTGAGGGGCTAGTTTCATCTGTCAGATAAAATAACCACTGTAACAAAGAGGTGAGTGGCTAGTTTCATCTGTCAGATACAATAACCACTCTAACAAAGAGGTGAGGGGCGAGTTACATCTGTCAGATACAATAACCACTCTAACAAAGAGGTGAGGGGCTAGTTACATCTGTCATATACAATAATCACTCTTTCACAGATACGTGGGGTTAGTTGTACATAACAACTCGACCCTTGAGGTCCATTTACCCATGACATCAGCTACATCCTGTTTTGTCAGTTTCTTTAGAGCATAATATGGACTAAAGAATATATTATATTGAACGTATTGCATGCAGTATTGAGTAATATATATTCTTATGTTTCCATAATAATCAAAGTAAGAAAGTAATTGTAATGAGGTCCTCAATATGTATAAGGGAATAAAGTTCATAATGACGATTTTTACAAACAACTGGACTCATATCTGTGAAAGTCATAACGTCTTGTACGTTCTGTATTTTATTGGATAGCGTGTTTCACAATCGTCGTGAGAATGCGGCCGTATTCGCTTATTTTGTTCGAATCTACTAAGAATTATTTCGACCTCATGTATATTTCTATCACATATTTGTTTGATTCCTAATGATTGTTAATGTTTCCAATGTATTAGATTTCATCTTACAAGTAGAGAATACAATTATTGATACACAGTAGAATTTTTTTTCAGAGCTCATATAATAAGCTTATTGACGAATAAATTGCTCATTCTGTCATATTACAAATCAGTTTTTCCTTGGAATTCGAGCTTTAATTTGTATATTGAAATTGTGGAGGGACATGGATCGCTCGTTTTCAAACTTAGGCCTAAGACGTTTGTTTCTGGTTTCATGCTCATTAAGAATAAGGTAGGTATGTTGGAGCTCTGTTGACAAGCGTGAAATGAGAAATTGGATATACCGTTCCTTAGGCCTTAGACATTTAAACAATCTAGGATCAAGGGAAACATCAGGATATGTCGGGTAACCAGAAACAAACACTTTTATCTGCCTTACAGCATTTTGAAGAGGTCTCGTATTCAATGCGTTCAATACAGCACTTTATGTGTTGTGGGGATTTTGCACGGTTTTCTCATGGAGTTTAAACTGAATTCGTAAATGAAGTGTTGTGTATTGGCCATTCTATCGGTCGATGTTGAGCAGATAAAAGCTTAATTTCAAATAAAAATATGATTTCATTTTAACAAGAGCAAATAAAAAAAAAGTTTTCGGTGAAGGTATAAATACCTAAACGACATAATACCCTTGACGCCTTGTTGTGCGTTTTGGATTACTCCATTTCCTTAATGTGTTTGTCCTGATGTCAGTCTGCGCTCAATAACCACTAGAGCTGTCACAGAGGTGACTAATACCCCCGCCGCCGCTTTGACACAGTACACTATACGGCTAAGTTCAAGAGGACATAACTCTGCAATAAGTGAATCACTGGGCAAGAAAATTGTGTCTTGCAAATCTACACATCAAGGTGATTATATAGGTTATATTTCAAGTTTCATTGCAATCGCTTAATGAATTTGGAAGAAGTTCGCTCCACAAACTTTATGCGGACGGACGGACGGACGGACGGACGGACCGACCGACCGACAGAGTGACTCCAACTTCGTTTGCGGGGGTACAGATGTAGGACGGAATGATGGTCCTGTGTGTCCGTTGACGTCGCCATTTTTTGTCAAACTAGAAAGAATGTGTCCGTAAAGAACGTGATTTAATTTGAACAAATGACGCCATTTTCCAAAACTAACGTCAGGTTAGAATGCGCCAGTTAAATTGCTCTTGGCGTCGGTATCGAATTTATCAACGATTAATTGTGAACAACTGTATCGGAATAACGTTCGAGTTTGACGTAGGTCGCGTGGCAACGTTTGGGTTTTTAAATCTATACCGTAGCTTCTACGCATAAAATAATCGACCAAAATATGTAGAAAATCATAAATAAAATGATACTGAATGTACATTCCAAATGATAACATTATGACACAACACAGGATACTGGTCTTAACGAAGTATACGCTACTTTGTGACAACCCTGGTACAAGTCATACTATAAAAAACTCTTAACTGTCAATATAGTGAGGAGTTCAAATGTTAAAGACTACTATACTGTTTAGCCTGGAACCCTTACCTCCATATTTTGCTCATGAGTGTTGTTCTGTGGTTAGGTAACCATTGATGCTTGCAGTTGACGACTAAATATTCTGATAATTGATGCTAGAACTAGATTATCATCTATTTTTGCAATATTGCGCCTTGAATTATAAGAACATTATTCGGTGTTATCTATGTATAGCCAATGTTTATGTTTTATATGTGAACATGTAAAATAATATCTGTCAAACGTCTGCATTAATATCATGCATCCATGCATACAATAAATATATTACCCTACTGTTCATTTAATAAGGTGATGTTGTAAAACTATGTTATAATGTAGGAAAGACTAATTGATTTTATAGCAAATACATTGTTTTACGGCCCATTTGACAGCTATTGTTATTTCAGAGCAGCTCCAGAGAGTGGGGAGTTAAAAATACAGGAGAACCTGACATTTATATCCTTGCTCTTTGTCGAATAATTTTCCTGATTCCTCGTCGTGCACGTTGTAAACAGATACACGTCTCATCCGTTTTCTGTGATTTTCATAAACCAGTACTTGGCTTAGAATTTGGGATGGGGACCTTGAAAACGTCCCTGAACTGTTGAAAGACGGTGCCGAGATTCGAACCCCTGACCTTCCGTTTAGTACTCCATCGTGTTACTACTAGACCACCGATCACCCTGATTTCATAGTATGTATGACTCAAACCTCGATATAGTTGGCAATAGAGCATGTTTAGACTGGTAGAAGATTTAGTAGTTTTACGCATTCGTAATTTTTTTTTCTGGAAATTTTGGAAATATGATTCAGCTGTGTATGGCAAACTTCTTGACGTTGTCGAAAAGCAACGGTACAATCACTAAGTATTACTTTTATTTTATCAAGTTGGACCACTTCCTTTCATCAAAGAGCGGATCAACTATTCCATCTTCGCCGATTCATATTGTTTTGTACATGACTGAATAGGTTGTTTGGCATTAGTCCCACACAATGATTAAATACAGTATATACAGTGCAACCTCTCAAAAGCGGCCCTCTCTTGAGCAACAACATTCCATCAACAACAGCATTATTTTCCTACTGCAAGATTCAGCTATCAATTTAACCTCTCTAGAGCAACAACCTCTCAATATCATCATAATTTTGTTACTCACAAAGGGTGTTGCGTTGGAGAAGTTGCTCTGTAGTATCAAATTGGCTCATTCACTGAAGAATTTCCAGGTCTTTCAAAGCGCGTGACTAAAAAGCAACAGTAACTACAGACAATTTATTATCTCTGTATGAAAAATACAAAATCTCAACAGATATTTAGTTATTATACATTTAGCATGGATATCACTTACTCATTCGTTTATTTAAGTTTGGTGCATTTAACAAATTACAATGAAATGATATTCACTTTTATGACACATATATTTCTGCTTACATTAAAAAATAAAAAACTGGCCCCAGTTTCACGAACAAAATTGATAAGAAACTCAATAAAGGACTAAATAAAGTGATTTCTCTGTCTAGTAATCTCGTGTCTTTGACCATAAAAGTTGCACTATGTTTCCTTATTTACTAAGAACATGCTAAACATGGTCGCATGAAATATTTTGGGTCCGGCGGACAAATTAAACTCCATTTTCATTTGATTCAAAAATCAAATTTCCAATAACAGACTCAAACCAATTTTATTGAATTATACCATATGAAGAGATTATAGTCAATACTATCACTATCCACATAAAACTATAAGGTGTACGAATATTTTCTATACATCAATTTTCAACATACGCTGCTATGGCAACGGGGAGTACCGTTTCTTATTGGCGTGACCTGAGTTAATGTTGGATACAACAACGTTCATTTTGTATGTATATGACAGACAAGGCTTTCCATATAATGTACCTGTTAACTCTTGTGACGTACAAACTCATAATACTTACTTTGCTCTGAGGACACACGTTAGAAATTAGGGATGATCCTTATAGAAATTAGGAATTATCCTTATAGAATACCGTCTGTTGACGATAGGCACATTAACCGTAATTATTATCCGTACTCAAATAGTCATTCTTATGAACATACAGCAACAGATTACCCTAATTTACTTACATGGTTCTAAGAGACTATGCATACCATAGGCCAAACCATCAACGTACCTAACTATAACGGTGATACATTTCCATTAGCGTCCGAGTTAAACCACAGTCCCCAGTATGGTTATCAGAGGCAGAATAATTATAACTCAAACATACACCCTGATAAGTTTGATGGTACTTCCATTGTTTGGAATGATTATACCATACATTTTAGTGGGTAGCTACTCGGAATCCTAGAGCTAGGGTGGAGCTAAGACTGGGTTAGTCAAAAGAGCCAGTACGTGTTTGTCACTATATCAAATTTACTTTAAAAAAAAGAAAGGAGAAATGCAGCAGTATAGTACATTGCATTTGTTTTTATAATTTGGTTGCTCAATTAGCTCTGTCAGTACAACACTTGACTTGCAAACAGGAAGTTGATGGTTCGAGTCCCGCTTCGGGTACATTATTTTCATCTGGTGCCGTGAGTGTGTGACTAGCCTTGTGTGAAGCAAAGGCTGTGTTAGTCTAAAGAGCCTGTGATTGTCGCAATTAATTACTTTGAATAAAGGGAAGGAGGGATGTAGCAGTATGGTATATAATATACCCGCATCGGGTACACTATTTTTCTTCTCTTATTACAATAGTTTTTCATTCTTTGAAAGCGTGGGTGCCACGCCGGCAGCAAATACAAGTACAGGTGCTGGAAGAGGCATGAATGACTCATTGGAAAGGACACTAGAAGTTTCAAAACCAATAGCTCTGTAATCAAACGTTTCCGCACTTTCAAGTTCGCTCATTCCGTATTTTCTAAACCGCATGTCGCACGTTTTTCTCGTACATGAAAAAAGTGTATGTAAGCAGTATGCGTAAAGTCGACCACAGACATGTATATACTATATACTGAAGACGTTGAGAAAGGTATTTTTTCAAAACGGCTTAATTTAGGTTTTATTGATAGATATGATAAGTTTATGTGTTTGGATTAACAAAAATACAAATATTTTGGTTTTAAAAGCTCCTAACCCCAAGTGTCTGTGAAGTCGACTAGACGCTTTCGAACAGGAAACCTTTTTCTCACAATGTAACTCATTTGAAATGACATACGTGAATATAAAACATATATGCATGCTAGTTTTCTAACACTGGAAGGCTGCACTCCATGAATTAAACTCGCATTTTGATATTTGTTGTTATATGTTTGTGTAGAAAAGATTTGCTCGGGCACCTGCGGACGTCCTTGTCGATTGAAGGTTAAACCCACCACGAATCGTTTATTCCGGACACCGGTGAAATGGATAACATCCGTTATGCTCAGAGACAAAGACAGCCCCACGTTGAATATCAGGAATTAAGTTACGTATGATATAATTTATAATGTAAAATGATTTGTTTTATAATTTGTCTGGTTTTTTTCGATACTATAATTGTTTTCGGATGATACTTGAAGTTAAAATTTGAGTGGTTGTTCTGAGTTACAGTCAAGATTCATTATAGAAGTGGACTCGTGGTACAATCTGTGCCAACTTTATGAATTATAAAGGTACATGTGATTGATATCGGTAGTATTAGCTCAGGTATGGCATTTTTCATTTAATATGCTCAGACGATTAATTTTCTGTATTTGGCCTATAATTATGTATGTATGGTAATTACAAATAATTACAAATGTATAATACATGCTTTTGGTTTTAATTTCTAATTTATATAGTAGCTATCATTTTGTTATCTATGTCTCTGGTAAATTTTAACTACTGGGTTTAATTTCAGATTTGGTTAAAAATTTAACCAAAATATTACCTGAGGCAAGATGGCTGCCCTTGTTGTATCAAATGCTAGATGACCTCAACAATGAAGATAAATAAACAGACAGACTGGGATCTTGACAGCTTCTTAACCAATATCTGACACTTAGATTAAATCTTACTGGAAATAATATCTTATCAAATTTAAGCAAAGTTTTTTACAATCGTTTTACAAAACTTTAACTCAATTTTTTACCAAACCTCAAATTTAACACAGTGAATAGAATTAACCATTATTTATACAATTGGCTGCTGGTGTTTCTCAGTGCCAGAGAAAGCATTGATATTTAACAAGATAGTCTGTATCTTGGAAACACTTTATAACCAGCCATTTTGCTCCAGGGGTGAAGTCCATATATTACTGAATATTTTTCTTTTGCAATATAAATTCTACACATCTTATCTGAATTCTATTATAGTTGACAGAATTTGTGTAGAAATTTAAAAAAAAAGTTGTATCTTATGTTTTGATTATTGTTATCAAACATAAAAAATAGCAAAACAATCAAGTACTTTGTTACATCTTTTGTATTCCAGGAAGTTCTGTGAGCCTAGTTGTCTACAGTATTGTTTATGGATAATGATAAGCTCTATATAAAGGTATTTGTTTAATTTAAGGGATGAAGTATATCAATGATCAATACAACTACAACACTACAATGTTTGTATTGGTATAAACATATGTATGTATTATACATGATCATACTGGTAGAAGAAATTAAATGATTACTAGGTAAATTTGTTAGGTTATAAAGTAAATAGTGAATGTTATATGAAATGCTGTTTTAGATTTGATAAGCTTACAATATTGTAATGTATTTCAACATGTTAATATCTGTGTTTAACCGTTATTGATTGAATGCTTGTATCTATATAACCTATGAAATGAACAATTGATTGGTATGATTGCTGTTATCATTAAATCAGTAATCAGTAACATGTACAATTATAAGACGCCTGATTCCAATGAATTACAATGTATTTGCATAATAAAATTTGGGGGGGGGGGTTGCTTTTGCTTACCACTGTATTTCAGGGCACATCTATGGATGGTGTTAAGGTTGATGGCCTTGAAGTTTTGAAATGCACATGAAATGGCAAAATCCATGCATAGCTATATGCTTATATAATGTACACGTGTAAATATTTTCATACGGAATAAAGCTACAGAAATATCTACAGAAAGGAGCAACCACATGTTGCAGGACATACCTATCGCTTGTGCAGGTATGAACGTATTAAGTGTTCAGTGTGTTGTGTTAGTGTTCAGTGTGTTGTGTTTAGTGTAGTGTTTAGTGTTTGTGTTAAGTGTTGGAAAAGTGTTTTAGTATTTAAATAAATGGAATATAGGATAATATTTCAGAAGTAAGTGGATTTTCTCGTTCACAGCACTTAATTTCACCATAGTAGGGGCCCTCACATAATTTAATTTCACATTTTTTCAATGTTTAGGAAGAAAATATTTTTGTTTTTTAAATTTTTGAAAAGTACTTCATGATTCTTAAGTTAATTAAAATATTTTGTAAGTACAGGGGGATTAGTTTTATATTTATTTCCAATTAGTTTGAAAAACAATGATAATACTTAAGATAAAATCTAAGAATAAAGAAAAAGTATCATCAAGCAAATTTAACTAAAACGTTAAGAAAATACTTCACAAACATATAATAATTGCATAAACTGTAAAAAAAATATCCGTAACTGAATATTAAACAAAACTTCAGATGTTTGAAAGGTTACTAAGAATATCTATAATTCAATCTAACAAAAACATCAATATGGTATAATATACATCTTAATTCAATGTACAGTATGTATACAATTAATGCACATCATATAAGGTCATTAAACAGGGTTATGAAATATGTAAAAATATGTTGCAGAAACAATTCCATTTAAAGTATGTTTACATTAATTAGATTACATAAACAAGATTCCTCAATAATGTGTTTTTCAAAAACAAATATATGATGTAAAGCTTGTAAACAAATATCTCATCAATAATTCAATGCAAAGTATGTATGCAATTCATGCACATTGCATGAAATCATTCATTAGGTCATTTAATATATATTCCTCAATTAAAACTATTAATAAATACCACAAGACTAAATTCAGCATATTTTGACCTAAATAATTAGGGTAATTAATCAAAGTCTGTATGTGTAGTAATCAATTTGGATTTGAAACATGTATATTAGTCATTTCATTCCTAAATATTCATAATAAGGTGTTTTTCAACATAACAATATGCTGTAATGTTTGAAAACAAATATACCGGAAATAATTCAATACAAAGTATATATAAAATCCATGCACATTGCATGAACTCATTAATTAGGTCATGTCATGAAAGTTTGAAATTATGATTTAAAACACACCATATAAGGTCAATAATTAGGGTATTTAATCACAATATGACTGTGAAATATGTAAATAAATATTACAGAAACAATTCTGTTTAAAGTTTGTTTACAATCCATGCACATTGCATGGAATCATCAATTAGGTCATCTAATCAAGATTCTTCAATAATGTGTTTTTCAGCAAAACCCTATGCTGTAAAGCTTGTAAACAAATATCTCATCAATAATTCAATGCAAAGTATGTATGTAATTCATGCATATTGCATGAAATCATTCATTAGGTCATTTAATATTGATTCCTCATTGAAGAATATTAATAAATACCGCAAAACTAAATTCAGCATATTTTGACCTAAATAATATGCGTAATCAATCAAACACTGTATGTGTAGTAATCAATTGGGATTTGCAACATGTATATTAGTAATTTCATTTCTAAATATTCATAATAATGTATTTTTCAACAAAACAATATGCTGTAATGTTTGAAAACAAATATACCGGAAATAATTAAATAAAAAGTATATACACATTTCATGCACATTACCTGAACTCATTAATTAGGTTAAGTCATGACAATTTGAAATTATGAATTAATGCACATATCATAAGGTCAATATTAAGGGTATTTAATCAAAATATGCCTGTGAAATATGTAAGTAAATATTACATAAACAATTGCTTTTAAAGTTTGTTTACAATCCATGCACATTGCATGAAATCATTCATTAGGTCATTTAATATATATTCCTCAATTAAAAATATGAATAAATACCGCAAGACTAATAACAGCATATTTTGACCTAAATAATTAGGGTAATTAATCAAAGACTGTATGTGTAGTAATCAATTGGGATTTGCAACATGTATATTAGTAATTTCATTCCTAAATATTCATAATAATGTATTTTTCAACAAAACAATATGCTGTAATGTTTGAAAACAAATATACCGGAAATAATTAAATAAAAAGTATATACACATTTCATGCACATTACCTGAACTCATTAATTAGGTTAAGTCATGACAATTTGAAATTATGAATTAATGCACATATCATAAGGTCAATATTAAGGGTATTTAATTAAAAAATGACTGTAAAATATGTAAAGAAATATTACAGAAACATTTCCATTTAAAGTTTGTTTACAATCCATGCACATTGCATGAAATCATTCATTAGGTGATTTAATATATATTCCTCAATTAAAAATATTAATAAATACTGCAAGACTAATAACAGCATATTTAGACCTAAATAATTAGGGTAATTAATCAGAGACTGAATGTGTAGTAATTAATTGTGATTTGCAGCATGTATATTAGTCATTGCATTCCTAATCTTCATAATAAATCATTTTTCAACAAAACAATATGCTGTAATGTTTGAAAAAAATTATACCGGAAATAATTAAATACAAAGTATATACACATTTCATGCACAATGCATGAACTCATTAATAAGGTCAATTCATTGAAGTTTGAAATTATGAATTAATGCACACCATATAAAGTCAATAATTAGGGTATTTAATTAAAATATGACTGTGAAACATGTAAATAAATCTTACAGAAACAATTGCATTTAAAGTGTGTTTACAATCCATGCACATTGCATGAAATCATTCATTAGGTGATGTAATATATATTCCTCAATTAAAAATATTAATAAATACTGCAAGACTAATAACAGCATATTTAGACCTAAATAATTAGGGTAATTAATCAGAGACTGAATGTGTAGTAATAAATTGTGATTTGCAGCATGTATATTAGTCATTTCATTCCTAAATCTTCATAATAAATCATTTTTCAACAAAACAATATGCTGTAATGTTTGAAAAAAAATATACCGGAAACAATTAAATAGAAAGTATATACACATTTCATGCACATTGCATGAACTCATTAATTAGGTTATGTCATGACAATTTGAAATTATGAATTAATGCACATATCATATGGTCAATATTAAGGGTATTTAATTAAAATATGACTGTGAAATATGTAAATAAATATTACAGAAACAATTCCATTTAAGGTTTCTTTACAATCCATGCACATTGCATGAAATCATTCATTAGGTCATTTAATATATATTCCTGAATTAAAAATATTAATAAATACCACAAGACTAAATTCAGCATATTTTGACCTAAATAATTAGGGTAATTAATCAAATACAGGTTATGTAGTAATCAATTGGGATTTGCAACATGTATATTAGTCATTTCATTCCTAAATATTCATAATAATGTATTTTTCAACAAAACAATATGCTGTAATTTTTGAAAACAAATATACCGGAAATAATTCAATGCAAAGTATATAAAAAATCAATGCACATTGCATGAACTCATTAATTAGGTCATGTCATGAAAGTTTGAAATTATGAGTTAATGCACACCATATAAGGTCAATAATTAGGGTATTTAATCAAAATATGACTGTGAAATATGTAAATAAGTATTACATAAACAATTGCTTTTAAAGTTTGTTTACAATCCATGCACATTGCATGAAATCATTCATTAGGTCATTTAATATATATTCCTCAATTAAAAATATTAATAAATACCACAAGACTAAATTCAGCATATTTTGACCTAAATAATTAGGGTAATTAATCAAAGACTGTATGTGTAGTAATCAATTGGGATTTGCAACATGTATATTAGTAATTTCATTCCTAAATATTCATAATAATGTGTTTTTCAACATAACAATATGATGTAATGTTTGAAAACAAATATACCGGAAATAATTAAATACAAAGTATATACACATTTCATGCACAATGCATGAACTCATTAATTAGGTCATGTCATGAAAGTTTGAAATTATGAGTTAATGCATACCATATAAGGTCAATAATAGGGGAATTTAATCAAAACATGACTGTGAAATATGTAAATAAATCTTACATAAACAATTGCTTTTATAGTTTGTTTACAATCCATGCACATTGCATGAAATCATTCATTAGGTCATTTAATATATATTCCTCAATTAAAAATATTAATAAATACCACAAGACTAAATTCAGCATATTTTGACCTGAATAATTAGGGTAATTAATCAAAGACTGTATGTGTAGTAATCAATTGGTATTTGCAACATGTATATTAGTCATTTCATTCCTAAATATTCATAATAATGTATTTTTTAACAAAACAATATGCTGTAATTTTTGAAAACAAATATACCGGAATTAATTCAATACAAAGTATATATAAAATCCATGCACATTGCATGAACTCATTAATTAGGTCATGTCATGAAAGTTTGAAATTATGAGTTAATGCATACCATATTAGGTCAATAATAGGGGAATTTAATCAAAACATGACTGTGAAATATGTAATTAAATATTACATAAACAATTGCTTTTATAGTTTGTTTACAATCCATGCACATTGCATGAAATCATTAATTAGGTTATGTCATGACAATTTGAAATTATGAATTAATGCACATATCATATGGTCAATATTAAGGGTATTTAATTAAAATATGACTGTGAAATATGTAAATAAATATTACAGAAACAATTGCTTTTAAACTTTGTTTACAATCCATGCATATTGCATGAAATCATTCATTAGGTCATTTAATAAATATTCCTCATTTAAAAATAGTAATAAATACCACAAGACCAAATTCAGCATGTTTTGACCTGAATAATTAGGGTAATTAATCAAAGACTGTATGTGTAGTAATCAATTGGGATTTGCAACATGTATATTAGTCATTTCATTCCTAAATATTCATAATATTGTATTTTTCAACAAAACAATATACTGTAATTTTTGAAAACAAATATACCGGAAATAATTCAATACAAAGTATATATAAAATCCATGCAAATTGCATGAACTCATTATTTAGGTCATGTCATGAAAGTTCGAAATTATAAGTTAATGCATACCATATAACGTCAATAATAGGGGAATTTAATCAAAACATGACTGTGAAATATGTAAATAAATATTACAGAAACAATTGCTTTTATAGTTTGTTTACAATCCATGCACATTGCATGAAATCATTCATTAGGTCATTTAATATATATTCCTCAATTAAAAATATTAATAAATACCACAAGACTAAATTCAGCATATTTTGACCTAAATAATTAGGGTAATTAATCAAAGACTGAATGTGTAGTAATAAATTGTGATTTGCAGCATGTATATTAGTCATTTCATTCCTAAATATTCATAATAAATCATTTTTCAACAAAACAATATGCTGTAATGTTTGAAAACAAATATACCGGAAATAATTAAATACAAAGTATATACACATTTCATGCACATTGCATGAACTCATTAATTAGGTTATGTCATGACAATTTGAAATTATGAATTAATGCACATATCATATGGTCAATATTAAGGGTATTTAATCAAAATATGACTGTGAAATATGTAAATAAGTATTACAGAAACAATTGCTTTTAAAGTTTGTTTACAATCCATGCACATTGCATGAAATCATTCATTAGGTCATTTAATTATATATTCCTGAATTAAAAATATTAATAAATACCACAACACTAAATTCAGCATGTTTTGACCTGAATAATTAGGGTAATTAATCAAAGACTGTATGTGTAGTAATCAATTGGGATTTGCAACATGTCTATTAGTCATTTCATTCCAAAATATTCATAATAATGTATTTTTCAACAAAACAATATGCTGTAATTTTTGAAAACAAACATACAGAAAATAATTCAATACAAAGTATATATAAAATCCATGCACATTGCATGAACTCATTATTTAGGTCATGTCATGAAAGTTTGAAATTATGAGTTAATGCACACCATATAAGGTCAATAATTATGGTATTTAATCAAAATATGACTGTGAAATATGTAAATAAATATTACAGAAACAATTGCTTTTAAACTTTGTTTACAATCCATGCACATTGCATGAAATCATTCATTAGGTCATTTAGTAAATATTCCTCAATTAAAATATTAATAAATACCACAAGACTAAATTCAGCATATTTTGACCTAAATAATTAGGGTAATTAATCAAAGACTGTATGTGTAGTAATCAATTGGGATTTGCAACATGTATATCAGTCATTTCATTCCTAAATATTCATAATAATGTATTTTTCAACAAAACAATATGCTGTAATTTTTTAAAACAAATATACCGGAAATAATTCAATACAAAGTATATACACATTTCATGCACATTGCATGAACTCATTATTTAGGTCATGTCATGAAAGTTTGAAATTATGAGTTAATGCACACCATATAAGTTCAATAATTAGGGTATTTAATCAAAATATGACTGTGAAATATGTAAATAAGTATTACAGAAACAATTGCTTTTAAAGTTTGTTTACAATCCATGCACATTGCATGAAATCATTCATTGGGTCACTTAATATATTTTCCTCAATTAAAGATATTAATAAGTACCATAAGACTAAATTCAGCATATTTTGACCTAAATAATTAGGGTAATTAATCAAAGACTGTATGTGTAGTAATCAATTGGGATTTGCAACATGTATATTAGTCATTTCATTCCTAAATATTCATAACAATGTATTTTTCAACATAACAATATGCTGTAATGCTTGAAAACAAATATACCGGAAATAATTCAATACAAAGTATATACACATTTCATGCACAATGCATGAACTCATTAATTAGGTCATGTCATGAAAGTTTGAAATTATGAGTTAATGCACAACATATAAGGTCAATAATAGGGGATTTAATCAAAATATGACTGTAAAATATGTAAATAAGTATTACAGAAACAATTGCTTTTAAAGTTTGTTTACAATCCATGCACATTGCATGAAATCATTCATTGGGACATTTAATATATATTCCTCAATTAAAGATATTAATAAATACCATAAGACTAAATTCAGCATATTTTGACCTAAATAATTAGGGTAATTAATCAGAGACTGAATTTGTAGTAATAAATTGTGATTTGCAGCATGTATATTAGTCATTTCATTCCTAAATCTTCATAATAAATCATTTTTCAACAAAACAATATGCTGTAATGTTTGAAAAAAAATATACCGGAAATAATTAAATACAAAGTATATACACATTTCATGCACAATGCATGAACTCATTAATTAGGTCAATTCATTGAAGTTTGAAATTATGAATAAATGCACACCATATAAAGTCAATAATAGGGGAATTTAATCAAAACATGACTGTGAAATATGTAAATAAATATTACATAAACAATTGCTTTTATAGTTTGTTTACAATCCATGCACATTGCATGAAATCATTCATTAGGTCATTTAATATATATTCCTCAATTAAAAATATTAATAAATACCCCAAGACTAAATTCAGCATATTTTGACCTAAATAATTAGGGTAATTAATCAAAGACTGTATGTGTAGTAATCAATTGGGATTTGCAACATGTATATTAGTAATTTCATTCCTAAATATTCATAATAATGTGTTTTTCAACATAACAATATGATGTAATGTTTGAAAACAAATATACCGGAAATAATTAAATACAAAGTATATACACATTTCATGCACAATGCATGAACTCATTAATTAGGTCAATTCATGGAAGTTTGAAATTATGAATTAATGCACACCATATAAAGTCAATAATTAGGGTATTTAATTAAAATATGACTGTGAAATATGTAAATAAATCTTACAGAAACAACTGCATTTAAAGTGTGTTTTCAATCCATGCACATTGCATGAAATCATTAATTAGGTGATTTAATATATATTCCTCAATTAAAAATATTAATAAATACTGCAAGACTAATAACAGCATATTTAGACATTAATAATTAGGGTAATTAATCAGAGACTGAATGTGTAGTAATAAATTGTGATTTGCAGCATGTATATTAGTCATTTCATTCCTAAATATTCATAATAAATCATTTTTCAACAAAACAATATGCTGTAATTTTTGAAAACAAATATACAGAAAATAATTCAATACAAAGTATATAAAAAATCCATGCACATTGCATGAACTCATTAATTAGGTCATGTCATGAAAGTTTGAAATTATGAGTTAATGCACACCATATAAGGTCAATAATTATGGTATTTAATGAAAATATGACTGTGAAATATGTAAATAAGTATTACAGAAACAATTGCTTTTAAAGTTTGTTTACAATCCATGCACATTGCATGAAATCATTCATTAGGTCATTTAATTATATATTCCTGAATTAAAAATATTAATAAATACCACAAGACTAAATTCAGCATGTTTTGACCTAAATAATTAGGGTAATTAATCAAAGACTGTATGTGTAGTAATCAATTGGTATTTGCAACATGTATATTAGTCATTTCATTCCTAAATATTCATAATAATGTATTTTTCAACAAAACAATATGCTGTAATTTTTGAAAACAAATATACCGGAAATAATTCAATACAAAGTATATAAAAAATCCATGCACATTGCATGAACTCATTAATTAGGTCATGTCATGAAAGTTTGAAATTATGAGTTAATGCACACCATATAAGGTCAATAATTATGGTATTTAATCAAAATATGACTGTGAAATATGTAAATAAGTATTACAGAAACAATTGCTTTTAAAGTTTGTTTACAATCCATGCACATTGCATGAAATCATTCATTAGGTCATTTAATTATATATTCCTGAATTAAAAATAGTAATAAATACCACAAGACTAAATTCAGCATGTTTTGACCTGAATAATTAGGGTAATTAATCAAAGACTGTATGTGTAGTAATCAATTGGTATTTGCAACATGTATATTAGTCATTTCATTCCTAAATATTCATAATAATGTATTTTTTAACAAAACAATATGCTGTAATTTTTGAAAACAAATATACCGGAATTAATTCAATACAAAGTATATATAAAATCCATGCACATTGCATGAACTCATTAATTAGGTCATGTCATGAAAGTTTGAAATTATGAGTTAATGCATACCATATTAGGTCAATAATAGGGGAATTTAATCAAAACATGACTGTGAAATATGTAATTAAATATTACATAAACAATTGCTTTTATAGTTTGTTTACAATCCATGCACATTGCATGAAATCATTAATTAGGTTATGTCATGACAATTTGAAATTATGAATTAATGCACATAGCATATGGTCAATATTAAGGGTATTTAATTAAAATATGACTGTGAAATATGTAAATAAATATTACAGAAACAATTGCTTTTAAAGTTTGTTTACAATCCATGCACATTTCATGAAATCATTCATTAGGTCATTTAATATATATTCTTCAATTAAAAATATTAATAAATACCACAAGACTAAATTCAGCATATTTTGACCTAAATAATTAGGGTAATTAATCAAAGACTGAATGTGTAGTAATAAATTGTGATTTGCAGCATGTATATTAGTCATTTCATTCCTAAATATTCATAATAAATCATTTTTCAACAAAACAATATGCTGTAATGTTTGAAAACAAATATACCGGAAATAATTAAATACAAAGTATATACACATTTCATGCACATTGCATGAACTCATTAATTAGGTTATGTCATGACAATTTGAAATTATGAATTAATGCACATATCATATGGTCAATATTAAGGGTATTTAATCAAAATATGACTGTGAAATATGTAAATAAGTATTACAGAAACAATTGCTTTTAAAGTTTGTTTACAATCCATGCACATTGCATGAAATCATTCATTAGGTCATTTAATTATATATTCCTGAATTAAAAATATTAATAAATACCACAACACTAAATTCAGCATGTTTTGACCTGAATAATTAGGGTAATTAATCAAAGACTGTATGTGTAGTAATCAATTGGGATTTGCAACATGTCTATTAGTCATTTCATTCCAAAATATTCATAATAATGTATTTTTCAACAAAATTATATGCTGTAATTTTTGAAAACAAACATACAGAAAATAATTCAATACAAAGTATATATAAAATCCATGCACATTGCATGAACTCATTATTTAGGTCATGTCATGAAAGTTTGAAATTATGAGTTAATGCACACCATATAAGGTCAATAATTATGGTATTTAATCAAAATATGACTGTGAAATATCTAAATAAGTATTACAGAAACAATTGCTTTTAAAGTTTGTTTACAATCCATGCACATTGCATGAAATCATTCATTGGGTCATTTAATATATATTCCTCAATTAAAGATCTTAATAAATACCACAAGACTAAATTCAGCATATTTTGACCTAAATAATTAGGGTAATTAATCAAAGACTGTATGTGTAGTAATCAATTGGGATTTGCAACATGTATATTAGTCATTTCATTCCTAAATATTCATAATAATTTGATTTTCAACATAACAATATGCTGTAATGCTTGAAAACAAATATACCGGAAATAATTCAATACAAAGTATATACACATTTCATGCACAATGCATGAACTCATTAATTAGGTCATGTCATGAAAGTTTGAAATTATGAGTTAATGCACACCATATAAGGTCAATAATAGGGGATTTAATCAAAATATGACTGTGAAATATGTAAATAAATATTACAGAAACAATTGCTTTTAAACTTTATTTACAATCCATGCATATTGCATGAAATCATTCATTAGGTCATTTAATAAATATTCCTCATTTAAAAATAGTAATAAATACCACAAGACCAAATTCAGCATATTTTGACCTAAATAATTAGGGTAATTAATCAAAGACTGTATGTGTAGTAATCAATTGGGATTTGCAACATGTATATTAGTCATTTCATTCCTAAATATACATAATAATTTGTTTTTCAACATAACAATATGCTGTAATGCTTGAAAACAAATATACCGGAAATAATTCAATACAAAGTATATACACATTTCATGCACAATGCATGAACTCATTAATTAGGTCATGTCATGAAAGTTTGAAATTATGAGTTAATGCACACCATATAAGGTCAATAATAGGGGATTTAATCAAAATATGACTGTGAAATATGTAAAGGAATATTACAGAAACAATTGCTTTTAAAGTTTGTTTACAATCCATGCATATTGCATGAAATCATTCATTAGGTCATTTAATTATATATTCCTGAATTAAAAATAGTAATAAATACCACAAGACTAAATTCAGCATGTTTTGACCTGAATAATTAGGGTAATTAATCAAAGACTGTATGTGCAGTAATCAATTGGTATTTGCAACAAGTATATTAGTCATTTCATTCCTAAATATTCATAATAATGTATTTTTCAACAAAATTATATGCTGTAATTTTTGAAAACAAACATACATGAAATAATTCAATACAAAGTTTATATAAAATCCATGCACATTGCATGAACTCATTATTTAGGTCATGTCATGAAAGTTTGAAATTATGAGTTAATGCACACCATATAAGGTCAATAATAGGGGAATTTAATCAAAACATGACTGTGAAATATGTAAATAAATATTACAGAAACAATTGCTTTTAAAGTTTGTTTACAATCCATGCACATTGCATGAAATCATTCATTAGGTCATTTAATATATATTCCTCAATTAAAAATATTAATAAATACCACAAGACTAAATTCAGCATGTTTTGACCTGAATAATTAGGGTAATTAATCAAAGACTGTATGTGTAGTAATCAATTGGGATTTGCAACATGTATATTAGTCATTTCATTCCTAAATATTCATAATATTGTATTTTTCAACAAAACAATATACTGTAATTTTTGAAAACAAATATACCGGAAATAATTCAATACAAAGTATATATAAAATCCATGCAAATTGCATGAACTCATTATTTAGGTCATGTCATGAAAGTTTGAAATTATAAGTTAATGCATACCATATAATGTCAATAATAGGGGAATTTAATCAAAACATGACTGTGAAATATGTAAATAAATATTACAGAAACAATTGCTTTTAAAGTTTGTTTACAATCCATGCACATTTCATGAAATCATTCATTAGGACATTTAATATATATTCTTCAATTAAAAATATTAATAAATACCACAAGACTAAATTCAGCATATTTTGACCTAAATAATTAGGGTAATTAATCAAAGACTGAATGTGTAGTAATAAATTGTGATTTGCAGCATGTATATTAGTCATTTCATTCCTAAATATTCATAATAAATCATTTTTCAACAAAACAATATGCTGTAATGTTTGAAAACACATATACCGGAAATAATTAAATACAAAGTATATACACATTTCATGCACATTGCATGAACTCATTAATTAGGTTATGTCATGACAATTTGAAATTATGAATTAATGCACATATCATATGGTCAATATTAAGGGTATTTAATCAAAATATGACTGTGAAATATGTAAATAAGTATTACAGAAACAATTGCTTTTAAAGTTTGTTTACAATCCATGCACATTGCATGAAATCATTCATTAGGTCATTTAATTATATATTCCTGAATTAAAAATATTAATAAATACCACAACACTAAATTCAGCATGTTTTGACCTGAATAATTAGGGTAATTAATCAAAGACTGTATGTGTAGTAATTAATTGGGATTTGCAACATGTCTATTAGTCATTTCATTCCAAAATATTCATAATAATGTATTTTTCAACAAAATTATATGCTGTAATTTTTGAAAACAAACATACAGAAAATAATTCAATACAAAGTATATATAAAATCCATGCACATTGCATGAACTCATTATTTAGGTCATGTCATGAAAGTTTGAAATTATGAGTTAATGCACACCATATAAGGTCAATAATTATGGTATTTAATCAAAATATGACTGTGAAATATCTAAATAAGTATTACAGAAACAATTGCTTTTAAAGTTTGTTTACAATCCATGCACATTGCATGAAATCATTCATTGGGTCATTTAATATATATTCCTCAATTAAAGATATTAATAAATACCACAAGACTAAATTCAGCATATTTTGACCTAAATAATTAGGGTAATTAATCAAAGACTGTATGTGTAGTAATCAATTGGGATTTGCAACATGTATATTAGTCATTTCATTCCTAAATATTCATAATAATTTGTTTTTCAACATAACAATATGCTGTAATGCTTGAAAACAAATATACCGGAAATAATTCAATACAAAGTATATACACATTTCATGCACAATGCATGAACTCATTAATTAGGTCATGTCATGAAAGTTTGAAATTATGAGTTAATGCACACCATATAAGGTCAATAATTATGGTATTTAATCAAAATATGACTGTGAAATATGTAAATAAATATTACAGAAACAATTGCTTTTAAACTTTGTTTACAATCCATGCATATTGCATGAAATCATTCATTAGGTCATTTAATATATATTCCTCAATTAAAAATATTAATAAATACCACAAGACTAAATTCAGCATATTTTGACCTAAATAATTAGGGTAATTAATCAAAGACTGTATGTGTAGTAAGCAATTGGGATTTGCAACATGTATATTAGTCATTTCATTCCTAAATATTCATAATAATTTGTTTTTCAACATAACAATATGCTGTAATGCTTGAAAACAAATATACCGGAAATAATTCAATACAAAGTATATACACATTTCATGCACAATGCATGAACTCATTAATTAGGTCATGTCATGAAAGTTTGAAATTATGAGTTAATGCACACCATATAAGGTCAATAATAGGGGAATTTAATCAAAACATGACTGTGAAATATGTAAATAAATATTACAGAAACAATTGCTTTTAAAGTTTGTTTACAATCCATGCACATTGCATGAAATCATTCATTAGGTCATTTAATATATATTCCTCAATTAAAAATATTAATAAATACCACAAGACTAAATTCAGCATGTTTTGACCTGAATAATTAGGGTAATTAATCAAAGACTGTATGTGTAGTAATCAATTGGGATTTGCAACATGTATATTAGTCATTTCATTCCTAAATATTCATAATATTGTATTTTTCAACAAAACAATATACTGTAATTTTTGAAAACAAATATACCGGAAATAATTCAATACAAAGTATATATAAAATCCATGCAAATTGCATGAACTCATTATTTAGGTCATGTCATGAAAGTTTGAAATTATAAGTTAATGCATACCATATAATGTCAATAATAGGGGAATTTAATCAAAACATGACTGTGAAATATGTAAATAAATATTACAGAAACAATTGCTTTTAAAGTTTGTTTACAATCCATGCACATTTCATGAAATCATTCATTAGGACATTTAATATATATTCTTCAATTAAAAATATTAATAAATACCACAAGACTAAATTCAGCATATTTTGACCTAAATAATTAGGGTAATTAATCAAAGACTGAATGTGTAGTAATAAATTGTGATTTGCAGCATGTATATTAGTCATTTCATTCCTAAATATTCATAATAAATCATTTTTCAACAAAACAATATGCTGTAATGTTTGAAAACAAATATACCGGAAATAATTAAATACAAAGTATATACACATTTCATGCACATTGCATGAACTCATTAATTAGGTTATGTCATGACAATTTGAAATTATGAATTAATGCACATATCATATGGTCAATATTAAGGGTATTTAATCAAAATATGACTGTGAAATATGTAAATAAGTATTACAGAAACAATTGCTTTTAAAGTTTGTTTACAATCCATGCACATTGCATGAAATCATTCATTAGGTCATTTAATTATATATTCCTGAATTAAAAATATTAATAAATACCACAACACTAAATTCAGCATGTTTTGACCTGAATAATTAGGGTAATTAATCAAAGACTGTATGTGTAGTAATTAATTGGGATTTGCAACATGTCTATTAGTCATTTCATTCCAAAATATTCATAATAATGTATTTTTCAACAAAATTATATGCTGTAATTTTTGAAAACAAACATACAGAAAATAATTCAATACAAAGTATATATAAAATCCATGCACATTGCATGAACTCATTATTTAGGTCATGTCATGAAAGTTTGAAATTATGAGTTAATGCACACCATATAAGGTCAATAATTATGGTATTTAATCAAAATATGACTGTGAAATATCTAAATAAGTATTACAGAAACAATTGCTTTTAAAGTTTGTTTACAATCCATGCACATTGCATGAAATCATTCATTGGGTCATTTAATATATATTCCTCAATTAAAGATATTAATAAATACCACAAGACTAAATTCAGCATATTTTGACCTAAATAATTAGGGTAATTAATCAAAGACTGTATGTGTAGTAATCAATTGGGATTTGCAACATGTATATTAGTCATTTCATTCCTAAATATTCATAATAATTTGTTTTTCAACATAACAATATGCTGTAATGCTTGAAAACAAATATACCGGAAATAATTCAATACAAAGTATATACACATTTCATGCACAATGCATGAACTCATTAATTAGGTCATGTCATGAAAGTTTGAAATTATGAGTTAATGCACACCATATAAGGTCAATAATTATGGTATTTAATCAAAATATGACTGTGAAATATGTAAATAAATATTACAGAAACAATTGCTTTTAAACTTTGTTTACAATCCATGCATATTGCATGAAATCATTCATTAGGTCATTTAATATATATTCCTCAATTAAAAATATTAATAAATACCACAAGACTAAATTCAGCATATTTTGACCTAAATAATTAGGGTAATTAATCAAAGACTGTATGTGTAGTAAGCAATTGGGATTTGCAACATGTATATTAGTCATTTCATTCCTAAATATTCATAATAATTTGTTTTTCAACATAACAATATGCTGTAATGCTTGAAAACAAATATACCGGAAATAATTCAATACAAAGTATATACACATTTCATGCACAATGCATGAACTCATTAATTAGGTCATGTCATGAAAGTTTGAAATTATGAGTTAATGCACACCATATAAGGTCAATAATAGGGGATTTAATCAAAATATGACTGTGAAATATGTAAATAAATATTACAGAAACAATTGCTTTTAAACTTTATTTACAATCCATGCATATTGCATGAAATCATTCATTAGGTCATTTAATAAATATTCCTCATTTAAAAATAGTAATAAATACCACAAGACCAAATTCAGCATATTTTGACCTAAATAATTAGGGTAATTAATCAAAGACTGTATGTGTAGTAATCAATTGGGATTTGCAACATGTATATTAGTCATTTCATTCCTAAATATACATAATAATTTGTTTTTCAACATAACAATATGCTGTAATGCTTGAAAACAAATATACCGGAAATAATTCAATACAAAGTATATACACATTTCATGCACAATGCATGAACTCATTAATTAGGTCATGTCATGAAAGTTTGAAATTATGAGTTAATGCACACCATATAAGGTCAATAATAGGGGATTTAATCAAAATATGACTGTGAAATATGTAAATAAATATTACAGAAACAATTGCTTTTAAACTTTATTTACAATCCATGCATATTGCATGAAATCATTCATTAGGTCATTTAATAAATATTCCTCATTTAAAAATAGTAATAAATACCACAAGACCAAATTCAGCATATTTTGACCTAAATAATTAGGGTAATTAATCAAAGACTGTATGTGTAGTAATCAATTGGGATTTGCAACATGTATATTAGTCATTTCATTCCTAAATATTCATAATAATGTATTTTTCAACAAAACAATATGCTGTAATTTTTGAAAACAAATATACCGGAAATAATTCAATACAAAGTATATAAAAATCCATGCACATTGCATGAACTCATTAATTAGGTCATGTCATGAAAGTTTGAAATTATGAGTTAATGCACACCATATAAGGTCAATAATAGGGGATTTAATCAAAATATGACTGTGAAATATGTAAATAAATATTACAGAAACAATTGCTTTTAAAGTTTGTTTACAATCCATGCACATTGCATGAAATCATTCATTAGGTCATTTAATAAATATTCCTCATTTAAAAATAGTAATAAATACCACAAGACCAAATTCAGCATATTTTGATCTAAATAATTAGGGTAATTAATCAAAGACTGTATGTGTAGTAATCAATTGGGATTTGCAACAGGTATATTAGTCATTTCATTCCTAAATATTCATAATAATGTATTTTTCAACAAAACAATATGCTGTAATTTTTGAAAACAAATATACCGGAAATAATTCAATGCAAAGTATATAAAAAATCCATGCACATTGCATGAACTCATTAATTAGGTCATGTCATGAAAGTTTGAAATTATGAGTTAATGCACACCATATAAGGTCAATAATTATGGTATTTAATCAAAATATGACTGTGAAATATGTAAATAAATATTACAGAAACAATTGCTTTTAAACTTTGTTTACAATCCATGCATATTGCATGAAATCATTCATTAGGTCATTTAATATATATTCCTCAATTAAAAATATTAATAAATACCACAAGACTAAATTCAGCATATTTTGACCTAAATAATTAGGGTAATTAATCAAAGACTGTATGTGTAGTAATCAATTGGGATTTGCAACATGTATATTAGTCATTTCATTCCTAAACATTCATAATAATTTGTTTTTCAACATAACAATATGCTGTAATGCTTGAAAACAAATATACCGGAAATAATTCAATACAAAGTATATACACATTTCATGCACAATGCATGAACTCATTAATTAGGTCATGTCATGAAAGTTTGAAATTATGAGTTAATGCACACCATATAAGGTCAATAATAGGGGATTTAATCAAAATATGACTGTGAAATATGTAAATAAATATTACAGAAACAATTGCTTTTAAACTTTATTTATAATCCATGCATATTGCATGAAATCATTCATTAGGTCATTTAATAAATATTCCTCATTTAAAAATAGTAATAAATACCACAAGACCAAATTCAGCATATTTTGACCTAAATAATTAGGGTAATTAATCAAAGACTGTATGTGTAGTAATCAATTGGGATTTGTAACATGTATTTTAGTCATTTCATTCCTAAATATTCATAATAATGTATTTTTCAACAAAACAATATGCTGTAATTTTTGAAAACAAATATACCGGAAATAATTCAATACAAAGTATATAAAAATCCATGCACATTGCATGAACTCATTAATTAGGTCATGTCATGAAAGTTTGAAATTATGAGTTAATGCACACCATATAAGGTCAATAATTATGGTATTTAATCAAAATATGACTGTGAAATATGTAAATAAATTTTACAGAAACAATTGCTTTTAAAGTTTGTTTACAATCCATGCACATTGCATGAAATCATTCATTGGGTAATTTAATATATATTCCTCAATTAAAGATATTAATAAGTACCATAAGACTAAATTCAGCATATTTTGACCTAAATAATTAGGGTAATTAATCAAAGACTGTATGTGTAGTAATCAATTGGGATTTGCAACAGGTATATTAGTCATTTCATTCCTAAATATTCATAATAATGTCTTTTTCAACATAACAATATGCTGTAATGCTTGAAAACAAATATACCGGAAATAATTCAATACAAAGTATATACACATTTCATGCACAATGCATGAACTCATTAATTAGGTCATGTCATGAAAGTTTGAAATTATGAGTTAATGCACACCATATAAGGTCAATAATAGGGGATTTAATCAAAATATGACTGTAAAATATGTAAATAAATATTACAGAAACAATTGCTTTTAAACTTTGTTTACAATCCATGCATATTGCATGAAATCATTCATTAGGTCATTTAATAAATATTCCTCATTTAAAAATAGTAATAAATACCACAAGACCAAATTCAGCATATTTTGACCTAAATAATTAGGGTAATTAATCAAAGACTGTATGTGTAGTAATCAATTGGGATTTGCAACATGTATATTAGTCATTTCATTCCTAAATATTCATAATAATGTATTTTTCAACAAAACAATATGCTGTAATTTTTCAAAAAAAATATACCGGAAATAATTCAATACAAAGTATATAAAAAATCCATGCACATTGCATGAACTCATTAATTAGGTCATGTCATGAAAGTTTGAAATTATGAGTTAATGCATACCATATAAGGTCAATAATAGGGGAATTTAATCAAAACATGACTGTGAAATATGTAAATAAATATTACATAAACAATTGCTTTTAAAGTTTGTTTACAATCCATGCACATTGCATGAAATCATTCATTAGGTCATTTAATATATATTCCTCAATTAAAAATATTAATAAATACCACAAGACTAAATTCAGCATATTTTGACCTAAATAATTAGGGTAATTAATCAAAGACTGTATGTGTAGTAATCAATTGGGATTTGCAGCATGTATATTAGTCATTTCATTCCTAAATATTCATAATAAATCATTTTTCAACAAAACAATATGCTGTAATGTTTGAAAACAAATATACCGGAAATAATTAAATACAAAGTATATACACATTTCATGCACATTGCATGAACTCATTAATTAGGTTATGTCATGACAATTTGAAATTATGAATTAATGCACATATCATATGGTCAATATTAAGGGTATTTAATTAAAATATGACTGTGAAATATGTAAATAAATATTACAGAAACAATTCCATTTAAAGTTTCTTTACAATCCATGCACATTGCATGAAATCATTCATTAGGTCATTTAATATATATTCCTCAATTAAAAATATTAATAAATACCACAAGACTAAATTCAGCATATTTTGACCTAAATAATTAGGGTAATTAATCAAATACTGTTTATGTAGTAATCAATTGGGATTTGCAACATGTATATCAGTCATTTCATTCCTAAATATTCATAATAATGTATTTTTCAACAAAACAATATGCTGTAATTTTTGAAAACAAATATACCGGAAATAATTCAATACAAAGTATATAAAAATCCATGCACATTGCATGAACTCATTAATTAGGTCATGTCATGAAAGTTTGAAATTATGAGTTAATGCACACCATATAAGGTCAATAATTATGGTATTTAATCAAAATATGACTGTGAAATATGTAAATAAATTTTACAGAAACAATTGCTTTTATAGTTTGTTTACATTCCATGCACATTGCATGAAATCATTCATTAGGTCATTTAATTATATATTCCTGAATTAAAAATATTAATAAATACCACAAGACTAAATTCAGCATGTTTTGACCTGAATAATTAGGGTAATTAATCAATGACTGTATGTGTAGTAATCAATTGGTATTTGCAACATGTATATTAGTCATTTCATTCCTAAATATTCATAATAATGTATTTTTCAACAAAATTATATGCTGTAATTTTTGAAAACAAACATATAGGAAATAATTCAATACAAAGTATATATAAAATCCATGCACATTGCATGAACTCATTAATTAGGTCATGTCATGAAAGTTTGAAATTATGAGTTAATGCACACCATATAAGGTCAATAATTAGGGTATTTAATCAAAATATGACTGTGAAATATGTAAATAAGTATTACAGAAACAATTGCTTTTAAAGTTTGTTTACAATCCATGCACATTGCATGAAATCATTCATTGGGTCATTTAATATATATTCCTCAATTTAAGATATTAATAAATACCATAACACTAAATTCAGCATATTTTGACCTAAATAATTAGGGTAATTAATCAAAGACTGTATGTGTAGTAATCAATTGGGATTTACAACATGTATATTAGTCATTTCATTCAAAAATATTCATAATATTTGTTTTTCAACATAACAATATGCTGTAATGCTTGAAAACAAATATACCGGAAATAATTCAATACAAAGTATATACACATTTCATGCACAATGCATGAACTCATTAATTAGGTCATGTCATGAAAGTTTGAAATTATGAGTTAATGCACACCATATAAGGTCAATAATAGGGGATTTAATCAAAATATGACTGTGAAATATGTAAATAAATATTACAGAAACAATTGCTTTTAAACTTTGTTTACAATCCATGCATATTGCATGAAATCATTTATTAGGTCATTTAATAAATATTCCTCATTTAAAAATAGTAATAAATACCACAAGACCAAATTCAGCATATTTTGACCTAAATAATTAGGGTAATTAATCAATGACTGTATGTGTAGTAATCAATTGGTATTTGCAACATGTATATTAGTCATTTCATTCCTAAATATTCATAATAATGTATTTTTCAACAAAATTATATGCCGAAATTTTTGAAAACAAACATACAGGAAATAATTCAATACAAAGTATATATAAAATCCATGCACATTGCATGAACTCATTAATTAGGTCATGTCATGAAAGTTTGAAATTATGAGTTAATGCACACCATATAAGGTCAATAATTATGGTATTTAATCAAAATATGACTGTGAAATATGTAAATAAGTATTACAGAAACAATTGCTTTGAAAGTTTGTTTACAATCCATGCACATTGCATGAAATCATTCATTGGGTCATTTAATATATATTCCTCAATTAAAGATATTAAAAAATACCATAAGACTAAATTCAGCATATTTTGACCTAAATAATTAGGGTAATTAATCAAAGACTGTATGTGTAGTAATCAATTGGGATTTGCAACATGTATATTAGTCATTTCATTCCTAAATATTCATAATAATTTGTTTTTCAACATAACAATATGCTGTAATGCTTGAAAACAAATATACCGGAAATAATTCAATACAAAGTATATACACATTTCATGCACAATGCATGAACTCATTAATTAGGTCATGTCATGAAAGTTTGAAATTATGAGTCAATGCACACCATATAAGGTCAATAATAGGGGATTTAATCAAATATGACTGTGAAATATGTAAATAAATATTACAGAAACAATTGCTTTTAAACTTTGTTTACAATCCATGCATATTGCATGAAATCATTCATTAGGTCATTTAATAAATATTCCTCATTTAAAAATAGTAATAAATACCACAAGACCAAATTCAGCATATTTTGACCTAAATAATTAGGGTAATTAATCAAAGACTGTATGTGTAGTAATCAATTGGGATTTGCAACATGTATATTAGTCATTTCATTCCTAAATATTCATAATAATGTATTTTTCAACAAAACAATATGCTGTAAATTTTTAAAACAAATATACCGGAAATAATTCAATGCAAAGTATATAAAAAATCCATGCACATTGCATGAACTCATTAATTAGGTCATGTCATGAAAGTTTGAAATTATGAGTTAATGCACACCATATAAGGTCAATAATTAGGATATTTAATCAAAATATGACTGTGAAATATGTAAATAAGTATTACAGAAACAATTGCTTTTAAAGTTTGTTTACAATCCATGCACATTGCATGAAATCATTCATTGGGTCATTTAATATATATTCCTCAATTAAAGATATTAATAAATACCATAAGACTAAATTCAGCATATTTTGACCTAAATAATTAGGGTAATTAATCAAAGACTGTATGTGTAGTAATCAATTGGGATTTGCAACATGTATATTAGTCATTTCATTCCTAAATATTCATAATATTTGTTTTTCAACATAACAATATGCTGTAATGCTTGAAAACAAATATACCGGAAATAATTCAATACAAAGTATATACACATTTCATGCCCAATGCATGAACTCATTAATTAGGTCATGTCATGAAAGTTTGAAATTATGAGTTAATGCACACCATATAAGGTCAATAATAGGGGATTTAATCAAAATATGACTGTGAAATATGTAAATAAATATTACAGAAACAATTGCTTTTAAACTTTGTTTACAATCCATGCATATTGCATGAAATCATTCATTAGGTCATTTAATAAATATTCCTCATTTAAAAATAGTAATAAATACCACAAGACCAAATTCAGCATATTTTGACCTAAATAATTAGGGTAATTAATCAAAGACTGTATGTGTAGTAATCAATTGGGATTTGCAACATGTATATTAGTCATTTCATTCCTAAATATTCATAATAATGTATTTTTCAACAAAACAATATGCTGTAATTTTTCAAAAAAAATATACCGGAAATAATTCAATACAAAGTATATAAAAAATCCATGCACATTGCATGAACTCATTAATTAGGTAATGTCATGAAAGTTTGAAATTATGAGTTAATGCATACCATATAAGGTCAATAATAGGGGAATTTAATCAAAACATGACTGTGAAATATGTAAATAAATATTACATAAACAATTGCTTTTATAGTTTGTTTACAATCCATGCACATTGCATGAAATCATTCATTAGGTCATTTAATATATATTCCTCAATTAAAAATATTAATAAATACCACAAGACTAAATTCAGCATATTTTGACCTAAATAATTAGGGTAATTAATCAAAGACTGTATGTGTAGTAATCAATTGGGATTTGCAGCATGTATATTAGTCATTTCATTCCTAAATATTCATAATAAATCATTTTTCAACAAAACAATATGCTGTAATGTTTGAAAACAAATATACCGGAAATAATTAAATACAAAGTATATACACATTTCATGCACATTGCATGAACTCATTAATTAGGTTATGTCATGACAATTTGAAATTATGAATTAATGCACATATCATATGGTCAATATTAAGGGTATTTAATTAAAATATGACTGTGAAATATGTAAATAAATATTACAGAAACAATTCCATTTAAAGTTTCTTTACAATCCATGCACATTGCATGAAATCATTCATTAGGTCATTTAATATATATTCCTCAATTAAAAATATTAATAAATACCACAAGACTAAATTCAGCATATTTTGACCTAAATAATTAGGGTAATTAATCAAATACTGTTTATGTAGTAATCAATTGGGATTTGCAACATGTATATCAGTCATTTCATTCCTAAATATTCATAATAATGTATTTTTCAACAAAACAATATGCTGTAATTTTTGAAAACAAATATACCGGAAATAATTCAATACAAAGTATATAAAAATCCATGCACATTGCATGAACTCATTAATTAGGTCATGTCATGAAAGTTTGAAATTATGAGTTAATGCACACCATATAAGGTCAATAATTATGGTATTTAATCAAAATATGACTGTGAAATATGTAAATAAATTTTACAGAAACAATTGCTTTTATAGTTTGTTTACATTCCATGCACATTGCATGAAATCATTCATTAGGTCATTTAATTATATATTCCTGAATTAAAAATATTAATAAATACCACAAGACTAAATTCAGCATGTTTTGACCTGAATAATTAGGGTAATTAATCAATGACTGTATGTGTAGTAATCAATTGGTATTTGCAACATGTATATTAGTCATTTCATTCCTAAATATTCATAATAATGTATTTTTCAACAAAATTATATGCTGTAATTTTTGAAAACAAACATATAGGAAATAATTCAATACAAAGTATATATAAAATCCATGCACATTGCATGAACTCATTAATTAGGTCATGTCATGAAAGTTTGAAATTATGAGTTAATGCACACCATATAAGGTCAATAATTAGGGTATTTAATCAAAATATGACTGTGAAATATGTAAATAAGTATTACAGAAACAATTGCTTTTAAAGTTTGTTTACAATCCATGCACATTGCATGAAATCATTCATTGGGTCATTTAATATATATTCCTCAATTTAAGATATTAATAAATACCATAACACTAAATTCAGCATATTTTGACCTAAATAATTAGGGTAATTAATCAAAGACTGTATGTGTAGTAATCAATTGGGATTTACAACATGTATATTAGTCATTTCATTCAAAAATATTCATAATATTTGTTTTTCAACATAACAATATGCTGTAATGCTTGAAAACAAATATACCGGAAATAATTCAATACAAAGTATATACACATTTCATGCACAATGCATGAACTCATTAATTAGGTCATGTCATGAAAGTTTGAAATTATGAGTTAATGCACACCATATAAGGTCAATAATAGGGGATTTAATCAAAATATGACTGTGAAATATGTAAATAAATATTACAGAAACAATTGCTTTTAAACTTTGTTTACAATCCATGCATATTGCATGAAATCATTTATTAGGTCATTTAATAAATATTCCTCATTTAAAAATAGTAATAAATACCACAAGACCAAATTCAGCATATTTTGACCTAAATAATTAGGGTAATTAATCAATGACTGTATGTGTAGTAATCAATTGGTATTTGCAACATGTATATTAGTCATTTCATTCCTAAATATTCATAATAATGTATTTTTCAACAAAATTATATGCTGTAATTTTTGAAAACAAACATACAGGAAATAATTCAATACAAAGTATATATAAAATCCATGCACATTGCATGAACTCATTAATTAGGTCATGTCATGAAAGTTTGAAATTATGAGTTAATGCACACCATATAAGGTCAATAATTATGGTATTTAATCAAAATATGACTGTGAAATATGTAAATAAGTATTACAGAAACAATTGCTTTTAAAGTTTGTTTACAATCCATGCACATTGCATGAAATCATTCATTGGGTCATTTAATATATATTCCTCAATTAAAGATATTAATAAATACCATAAGACTAAATTCAGCATATTTTGACCTAAATAATTAGGGTAATTAATCAAAGACTGTATGTGTAGTAATCAATTGGGATTTGCAACATGTATATTAGTCATTTCATTCCTAAATATTCATAATAATTTGTTTTTCAACATAACAATATGCTGTAATGCTTGAAAACAAATATACCGGAAATAATTCAATACAAAGTATATACACATTTCATGCACAATGCATGAACTCATTAATTAGGTCATGTCATGAAAGTTTGAAATTATGAGTCAATGCACACCATATAAGGTCAATAATAGGGGATTTAATCAAATATGACTGTGAAATATGTAAATAAATATTACAGAAACAATTGCTTTTAAACTTTGTTTACAATCCATGCATATTGCATGAAATCATTCATTAGGTCATTTAATAAATATTCCTCATTTAAAAATAGTAATAAATACCACAAGACCAAATTCAGCATATTTTGACCTAAATAATTAGGGTAATTAATCAAAGACTGTATGTGTAGTAATCAATTGGGATTTGCAACATGTATATTAGTCATTTCATTCCTAAATATTCATAATAATGTATTTTTCAACAAAACAATATGCTGTAATTTTTTAAAACAAATATACCGGAAATAATTCAATGCAAAGTATATAAAAAATCCATGCACCTTGCATGAACTCATTAATTAGGTCATGTCATGAAAGTTTGAAATTATGAGTTAATGCACACCATATAAGGTCAATAATTAGGGTATTTAATCAAAATATGACTGTGAAATATGTAAATAAGTATTACAGAAACAATTGCTTTTAAAGTTTGTTTACAATCCATGCACATTGCATGAAATCATTCATTGGGTCATTTAATATATATTCCTCAATTAAAGATATTAATAAATACCATAAGACTAAATTCAGCATATTTTGACCTAAATAATTAGGGTAATTAATCAAAGACTGTATGTGTAGTAATCAATTGGGATTTGCAACATGTATATTAGTCATTTCATTCCTAAATATTCATAATATTTGTTTTTCAACATAACAATATGCTGTAATGCTTGAAAACAAATATACCGGAAATAATTCAATACAAAGTATATACACATTTCATGCACAATGCATGAACTCATTAATTAGGTCATGTCATGAAAGTTTGAAATTATGAGTTAATGCACACCATATAAGGTCAATAATAGGGGATTTAATCAAAATATGACTGTGAAATATGTAAATAAATATTACAGAAACAATTGCTTTTAAACTTTGTTTACAATCCATGCATATTGCATGAAATCATTCATTAGGTCATTTAATAAATATTCCTCATTTAAAAATAGTAATAAATACCACAAGACCAAATTCAGCATATTTTGACCTAAATAATTAGGGTAATTAATCAAAGACTGTATGTGTAGTAATCAATTGGGATTTGCAACATGTATATTAGTCATTTCATTCCTAAATATTCATAATAATGTATTTTTCAACAAAACAATATGCTGTAATGTTTGAAAAAAAATATACCGGAAATAATTCAATACAAAGTATATAAAAAATCCATGCACATTGCATGAACTCATTAATTAGGTCATGTCATGAAAGTTTGAAATTATGAGTTAATGCACACCATATAAGGTCAATAATAGGGGATTTAATCAAAATATGACTGTGAAATATGTAAATAAATATTACAGAAACAATTGCTTTTAAACTTTGTTTACAATCCATGCATATTGCATGAAATCATTCATTAGGTCATTTAATAAATATTCCTCATTTAAAAATAGTAATAAATACCACAAGACCAAATTCAGCATATTTTGACCTAAATAATTAGGGTAATTAATCAAAGACTGTATGTGTAGTAATCAATTGGGATTTGCAACATGTATATTAGTCATTTCATTCCTAAATATTCATAATAATGTATTTTTCAACAAAACAATATGCTGTAATTTTTCAAAAAAAATATACCGGAAATAATTCAATACAAAGTATATAAAAAATCCATGCACATTGCATGAACTCATTAATTAGGTCATGTCATGAAAGTTTGAAATTATGAGTTAATGCACACCATATAAGGTCAATAATTAGGGTATTTAATCAAAATATGACTGTGAAATATGTAAATAAGTATTACAGAAACAATTGCTTTTAAAGTTTGTTTACAATCCATGCACATTGCATGAAATCATTCATTAGGTCATTTAATTATATATTCCTGAATTAAAAATATTAATAAAAACCACAACACTAAATTCAGCATGTTTTGACCTGAATAATTAGGGTAATTAATCAATGACTGTATGTGTAGTAATCAATTGGTATTTGCAACATGTATATTAGTCATTTCATTCCTAAATATTCATAATAATGTATTTTTCAACAAAATTATATGCTGTAATTTTTGAAAACAAACATACAGGAAATAATTCAATACAAAGTATATATAAAATCCATGCACATTGCATGAACTCATTAATTAGGTCATGTCATGAAAGTTTGAAATTATGAGTTAATGCACACCATATAAGGTCAATAATTAGGGTATTTAATCAAAATATGACTGTGAAATATGTAAATAAGTATTACAGAAACAATTGCTTTTAAAGTTTGTTTACAATCCATGCACATTGCATGAAATCATTCATTGGGTCATTTAATATATATTCCACAATTAAAGATATTAATAAATACAATAAGACTAAATTCAGCATATTTTGACCTAAATAATTAGGGTAATTAATCAAAGACTGTATGTGTAGTAATCAATTGGGATTTGCAACATGTATATTAGTCATTTCATTCCTAAATATTCATAATATTTGTTTTTCAACATAACAATATGCTGTAATGCTTGAAAACAAATATACCGGAAATAATTCAATACAAAGTATAAACACATTTCATGCACAATGCATGAACTCATTAATTAGGTCATGTCATGAAAGTTTGAAATTATGAGTTAATGCACACCATATAAGGTCAATAATTAGGGTATTTAATCAAAATATGACTGTGAAATATGTAAATAAGTATTACAGAAACAATTGCTTTTATAGTTTGTTTACAATCCATGCACATTGCATGAAATCATTCATTAGGTCATTTAATTATATATTCCTGAATTAAAAATATTAATAAATACCACAAGACTAAATTCAGCATGTTTTGACCTGAATAATTATGGTAATTAATCAAAGACTGTATGTGTAGTAATCAATTAGGATTTGCAACATGTATATTAGTAATTTCATTCCTAAATATTCATAATAATGTGTTTTTCAACATAACAATATGATGTAATGTTTGAAAACAAATATACCGGAAATAATTAAATACAAAGTATATACACATTTCATGCACATTGCATGAACTCATTAATTAGGTTATGTCATGATAATTTGAAATTATGAATTAATGCACATATCATATGGTCAATATTAAGGGTATTTAATTAAAATATGACTGTGAAATATGTAAATAAATATTACAGAAACAATTCCATTTAAAGTTTCTTTACAATCCATGCACATTGCATGAAATCATTCATTAGGTCATTTAATATATATTCCACAATTAAAAATATTAATAAATACCACAAGACTAAATTCAGCATATTTTGACCTAAATAATTAGGGTAATTAATCAAATACTGTTTATGTAGTAATCAATTGGGATTTGCAACATGTATATCAGTCATTTCATTCCTAAATATTCATAATAATGTATTTTTCAACAAAACAATATGCTGTAATTTTTTTAAACAAATATACCGGAAATAATTCAATACAAAGTATATACACATTTCATGCACATTGCATGAACTCATTATTTAGGTCATGTCATGAAAGTTTGAAATTATGAGTTAATGCACACCATATAAGGTCAATAATTATGGTATTTAATCAAAATATGACTGTGAAATATGTAAATAAGTATTACAGAAACAATTGCTTTTAAAGTTTGTTTACAATCCATGCACATTGCATGAAATCATTCATTAGGTCATTTAATTATATATTCCTGAATTAAAAATATTAATAAATACCACAAGACTAAATTCAGCATGTTTTGACCTGAATAATTAGGGTAATTAATCAAAGACTGTATGTGTAGTAATCAATTGGGATTTGCAACATGTCTATTAGTCATTTCATTCCTAAATATTCATAATAATGTATTTTTCAACAAAATTATATGCTGTAATTTTTGGAAACAAACATACAGGAAATAATTCAATACAAAGTATATATAAAATCCATGCACATTGCATGAACTCATTATTTAGGTCATGTCATGAAAGTTTGAAATTATGAGTTAATGCACACCATATAAGGTCAATAATTATGGTATTTAATCAAAATATGACTGTGAAATATGTAAATAAATATTACAGAAACAATTGCTTTTAAAGTTTGTTTACAATCCATGCACATTGCATGAAATCATTCATTATGTCATTTAGTAAATATTCCTCAATTAAAAATATTAATAAATACCACAAGACTAAATTCAGCATATTTTGACCTAAATAATTATGGTAATTAATCAAAGACTGTATGTGTAGTAATCAATTGGGATTTGCAACATGTATATAAGTAATTTCTTTCCTAAATATTCATAATATTGTATTTTTCAACAAAATTTTATGCTGTAATGTTTGAAAACAAATATACCGGAAATAATTCAATACAAAGTATATATAAAATCCATGCACATTGCATGAACTCATTATTTAGGTCATATCATGAAAGTTTGAAATTATAAGTTAATGCATACCATATAAGGTCAATAATAGGGGAATTTAATCAAAACATGACTGTGAAATATGTAAATAAATATTAAATAAACAATTGCTTTTAAAGTTTGTTTACAATCAATGCACATTGCATGAAATCATTCATTAGGTCATTTAATATATATTCCTCAATTAAAAATGTTAATAAATACCACAAGACTAAATTCAGCATATTTTGACCTAAATAATTAGGGTAATTAATCAAAGACTGTATGTGTAGTAATCAATTGGGATTTGCAACATGTATATTAGTAATTTCCTTCCTAAATATTCATAATAATGTATTTTTTAACAAAACAATATGCTGTAATTTTTGAAAACAAATATACCGGAAATAATTCAATACAAAGTATATATAAAATCCATGCACATTGCATGAACTCATTAATTAGGTCATGTCATGATAGTTTGAAATTATGAGTTAATGCACACCATATAAGGTCAATAATTAGGGTATTTAATCAAAATATGACTGTGAAATATGTAAATAAGTATTACAGAAACAATTGCTTTTAAAGTTTGTTTACAATCCATGCACATTGCATGAAATCATTCATTGGGTCATTTAATATATATTCCACAATTAAAGATATTAATAAATACAATAAGACTAAATTCAGCATATTTTGACCTAAATAATTAGGGTAATTAATCAAAGACTGTATGTGTAGTAATCAATTGGGATTTGCAACATGTATATTAGTCATTTCATTCCTAAATATTCATAATATTTGTTTTTCAACATAACAATATGCTGTAATGCTTGAAAACAAATATACCGGAAATAATTCAATACAAAGTATAAACACATTTCATGCACAATGCATGAACTCATTAATTAGGTCATGTCATGAAAGTTTGAAATTATGAGTTAATGCACACCATATAAGGTCAATAATTAGGGTATTTAATCAAAATATGACTGTGAAATATGTAAATAAGTATTACAGAAACAATTGCTTTTATAGTTTGTTTACAATCCATGCACATTGCATGAAATCATTCATTAGGTCATTTAATTATATATTCCTGAATTAAAAATATTAATAAATACCACAAGACTAAATTCAGCATGTTTTGACCTGAATAATTATGGTAATTAATCAAAGACTGTATGTGTAGTAATCAATTAGGATTTGCAACATGTATATTAGTAATTTCATTCCTAAATATTCATAATAATGTGTTTTTCAACATAACAATATGATGTAATGTTTGAAAACAAATATACCGGAAATAATTAAATACAAAGTATATACACATTTCATGCACATTGCATGAACTCATTAATTAGGTTATGTCATGATAATTTGAAATTATGAATTAATGCACATATCATATGGTCAATATTAAGGGTATTTAATTAAAATATGACTGTGAAATATGTAAATAAATATTACAGAAACAATTCCATTTAAAGTTTCTTTACAATCCATGCACATTGCATGAAATCATTCATTAGGTCATTTAATATATATTCCACAATTAAAAATATTAATAAATACCACAAGACTAAATTCAGCATATTTTGACCTAAATAATTAGGGTAATTAATCAAATACTGTTTATGTAGTAATCAATTGGGATTTGCAACATGTATATCAGTCATTTCATTCCTAAATATTCATAATAATGTATTTTTCAACAAAACAATATGCTGTAATTTTTTTAAACAAATATACCGGAAATAATTCAATACAAAGTATATACACATTTCATGCACATTGCATGAACTCATTATTTAGGTCATGTCATGAAAGTTTGAAATTATGAGTTAATGCACACCATATAAGGTCAATAATTATGGTATTTAATCAAAATATGACTGTGAAATATGTAAATAAGTATTACAGAAACAATTGCTTTTAAAGTTTGTTTACAATCCATGCACATTGCATGAAATCATTCATTAGGTCATTTAATTATATATTCCTGAATTAAAAATATTAATAAATACCACAAGACTAAATTCAGCATGTTTTGACCTGAATAATTAGGGTAATTAATCAAAGACTGTATGTGTAGTAATCAATTGGGATTTGCAACATGTCTATTAGTCATTTCATTCCTAAATATTCATAATAATGTATTTTTCAACAAAATTATATGCTGTAATTTTTGGAAACAAACATACAGGAAATAATTCAATACAAAGTATATATAAAATCCATGCACATTGCATGAACTCATTATTTAGGTCATGTCATGAAAGTTTGAAATTATGAGTTAATGCACACCATATAAGGTCAATAATTATGGTATTTAATCAAAATATGACTGTGAAATATGTAAATAAATATTACAGAAACAATTGCTTTTAAAGTTTGTTTACAATCCATGCACATTGCATGAAATCATTCATTATGTCATTTAGTAAATATTCCTCAATTAAAAATATTAATAAATACCACAAGACTAAATTCAGCATATTTTGACCTAAATAATTATGGTAATTAATCAAAGACTGTATGTGTAGTAATCAATTGGGATTTGCAACATGTATATAAGTAATTTCTTTCCTAAATATTCATAATATTGTATTTTTCAACAAAATTTTATGCTGTAATGTTTGAAAACAAATATACCGGAAATAATTCAATACAAAGTATATATAAAATCCATGCACATTGCATGAACTCATTATTTAGGTCATATCATGAAAGTTTGAAATTATAAGTTAATGCATACCATATAAGGTCAATAATAGGGGAATTTAATCAAAACATGACTGTGAAATATGTAAATAAATATTAAATAAACAATTGCTTTTAAAGTTTGTTTACAATCAATGCACATTGCATGAAATCATTCATTAGGTCATTTAATATATATTCCTCAATTAAAAATGTTAATAAATACCACAAGACTAAATTCAGCATATTTTGACCTAAATAATTAGGGTAATTAATCAAAGACTGTATGTGTAGTAATCAATTGGGATTTGCAACATGTATATTAGTAATTTCCTTCCTAAATATTCATAATAATGTATTTTTTAACAAAACAATATGCTGTAATTTTTGAAAACAAATATACCGGAAATAATTCAATACAAAGTATATATAAAATCCATGCACATTGCATGAACTCATTAATTAGGTCATGTCATGAAAGTTTGAAATTATGAGTTAATGCACACCATATAAGGTCAATAATTAGGGTATTTAATCAAAATATGACTGTGAAATATGTAAATAAGTATTACAGAAACAATTGCTTTTAAAGTTTGTTTACAATCCATGCACATTGCATGAAATCATTCATTGGGTCATTTAATATATATTCCACAATTAAAGATATTAATAAATACAATAAGACTAAATTCAGCATATTTTGACCTAAATAATTAGGGTAATTAATCAAAGACTGTATGTGTAGTAATCAATTGGGATTTGCAACATGTATATTAGTCATTTCATTCCTAAATATTCATAATATTTGTTTTTCAACATAACAATATGCTGTAATGCTTGAAAACAAATATACCGGAAATAATTCAATACAAAGTATAAACACATTTCATGCACAATGCATGAACTCATTAATTAGGTCATGTCATGAAAGTTTGAAATTATGAGTTAATGCACACCATATAAGGTCAATAATTAGGGTATTTAATCAAAATATGACTGTGAAATATGTAAATAAGTATTACAGAAACAATTGCTTTTATAGTTTGTTTACAATCCATGCACATTGCATGAAATCATTCATTAGGTCATTTAATTATATATTCCTGAATTAAAAATATTAATAAATACCACAAGACTAAATTCAGCATGTTTTGACCTGAATAATTATGGTAATTAATCAAAGACTGTATGTGTAGTAATCAATTAGGATTTGCAACATGTATATTAGTAATTTCATTCCTAAATATTCATAATAATGTGTTTTTCAACATAACAATATGATGTAATGTTTGAAAACAAATATACCGGAAATAATTAAATACAAAGTATATACACATTTCATGCACATTGCATGAACTCATTAATTAGGTTATGTCATGATAATTTGAAATTATGAATTAATGCACATATCATATGGTCAATATTAAGGGTATTTAATTAAAATATGACTGTGAAATATGTAAATAAATATTACAGAAACAATTCCATTTAAAGTTTCTTTACAATCCATGCACATTGCATGAAATCATTCATTAGGTCATTTAATATATATTCCACAATTAAAAATATTAATAAATACCACAAGACTAAATTCAGCATATTTTGACCTAAATAATTAGGGTAATTAATCAAATACTGTTTATGTAGTAATCAATTGGGATTTGCAACATGTATATCAGTCATTTCATTCCTAAATATTCATAATAATGTATTTTTCAACAAAACAATATGCTGTAATTTTTTAAAACAAATATACCGGAAATAATTCAATACAAAGTATATACACATTTCATGCACATTGCATGAACTCATTATTTAGGTCATGTCATGAAAGTTTGAAATTATGAGTTAATGCACACCATATAAGGTCAATAATTATGGTATTTAATCAAAATATGACTGTGAAATATGTAAATAAGTATTACAGAAACAATTGCTTTTAAAGTTTGTTTACAATCCATGCACATTGCATGAAATCATTCATTAGGTCATTTAATTATATATTCCTGAATTAAAAATATTAATAAATACCACAAGACTAAATTCAGCATGTTTTGACCTGAATAATTAGGGTAATTAATCAAAGACTGTATGTGTAGTAATCAATTGGGATTTGCAACATGTCTATTAGTCATTTCATTCCTAAATATTCATAATAATGTATTTTTCAACAAAATTATATGCTGTAATTTTTGGAAACAAACATACAGGAAATAATTCAATACAAAGTATATATAAAATCCATGCACATTGCATGAACTCATTATTTAGGTCATGTCATGAAAGTTTGAAATTATGAGTTAATGCACACCATATAAGGTCAATAATTATGGTATTTAATCAAAATATGACTGTGAAATATGTAAATAAATATTACAGAAACAATTGCTTTTAAAGTTTGTTTACAATCCATGCACATTGCATGAAATCATTCATTATGTCATTTAGTAAATATTCCTCAATTAAAAATATTAATAAATACCACAAGACTAAATTCAGCATATTTTGACCTAAATAATTATGGTAATTAATCAAAGACTGTATGTGTAGTAATCAATTGGGATTTGCAACATGTATATAAGTAATTTCTTTCCTAAATATTCATAATATTGTATTTTTCAACAAAATTTTATGCTGTAATGTTTGAAAACAAATATACCGGAAATAATTCAATACAAAGTATATATAAAATCCATGCACATTGCATGAACTCATTATTTAGGTCATATCATGAAAGTTTGAAATTATAAGTTAATGCATACCATATAAGGTCAATAATAGGGGAATTTAATCAAAACATGACTGTGAAATATGTAAATAAATATTAAATAAACAATTGCTTTTAAAGTTTGTTTACAATCAATGCACATTGCATGAAATCATTCATTAGGTCATTTAATATATATTCCTCAATTAAAAATGTTAATAAATACCACAAGACTAAATTCAGCATATTTTGACCTAAATAATTAGGGTAATTAATCAAAGACTGTATGTGTAGTAATCAATTGGGATTTGCAACATGTATATTAGTAATTTCCTTCCTAAATATTCATAATAATGTATTTTTTAACAAAACAATATGCTGTAATTTTTGAAAACAAATATACCGGAAATAATTCAATACAAAGTATATATAAAATCCATGCACATTGCATGAACTCATTAATTAGGTCATGTCATAAAAGTTTGAAATTATGAGTTGATGCATACCATATAAGGTCAATAATAGGGGAATTTAATCAAAACATGACTGTGAAATATGTAAATAAATATTACATAAACAATTGCTTTTAAAGTTTGTTTACAATCCATGCACATTGCATGAAATCATTCATTTGGTCATTTAATATATATTCCTCAATTAAAAATATTAATAAATGCCACAAGACTAAATTCAGCATATTTTGACATAAATAATTAGGGTGTTTAAATAAAGACTGTATGTGTAGTAATCGATTGGGATTTGCAACATGTATATTAGTCATTTCATTCCTAAATATTCATAATAATGTGTTGTCCAACATAACAATATGCTGTAATTTTTGAAAACAAATATACCGGAAATAATTCAATACAAAGTATATACATATTTCATGCACATTGCATGTATTCATTAATTAGGTCAATTCATGAAAGTTTGAAATTATGAATTAATGCACACCATATAAAGTCAATAATTAGGGTATTTAATTAAAATATGACTGTGAAATATGTAAATAAATATTACAGAAACAATTACTTTTAAAGTTTGTTTACAATCCATGCACATTGCATGAAATCATTCATTAGGTGATTTAATATATATTCCTCAATTAAAAATATTAATAAATACTGCAAGACTAATAACAGCATATTTAGACCTAAATAATTAGGGTAATTAATCAAAGACTGAATGTCTAGTAATAAATTGGGATTTGCAGCATGTATATTAGTTATTTCATTCCTAAATATTCATAATAATGTATTTTTCAACAAAACAATATGCTGTAATGTTTGAAAACAAATATACCGGAAATAATTAAATACAAAGTATATACACATTTCATGCACATTGCATGAACTCATTAATTAGGTTATGTCATGACAATTTGAAATTATGAATTAATGCACATATCATATGGTCAATATTAAGGGTATTTAATTAAAATATGACTGTGAAATATGTAAATAAATATTACAGAAACAATTCCATTTAAAGTTTCTTTACAATCCATGCACATTGCATGAAATCATTCATTAGGTCATTTAATATATATTCCTCAATTAAAAATATTAATAAATACCACAAGACTAAATTCAGCATATTTGACCTAAATAATTAGGGTAATTAATCAAGGACTGTATGTATGGTAATCAATTGAGATTTGCAACATGTATATTGGTCATTCATTCCTAAATATGCATAATAATGTGTTGTCCAACATAACAATATGCTGTAATTTTTGAAAACAAATATACCGGAAATAATTCAATACAAAGTATATACACATTTCATGCACATTGCATGTACTCATTAATTAGGTCAATTCATGAAAGTTTGAAATTATGAATTAATGCACACCATATAAGGTCAATAATTAGGATATTTAATCAAAATATGACTGTGAAATATGTAAATAAGTATTACAGAAACAATGGCTTTTAAAGTTTGTTTACAATCCTTCATTGGGTCATTTAATTATATATTCCTCAATTAAAAATATTGATAAATACCGCAAGACTAAATTCAGCATATTTGACCTAAATAATTAGGGTAATTAATCAAGGACTGTATGTATGGTAATCAATTGAGATTTGCATCATGTATATTGGTCATTCATTCCTAAATATGCATAATAATGTGTTGTCCAACATAACAATATGCTGTAATTTTTTAAAACAAATATACCGGAAATAATTCAATACAAAGTATATACACATTTCATGCACATTGCATGAACTCATTATTTAGGTCATGTCATGAAAGTTTGAAATTATGAGTTAATGCACACCATATAAGGTCAATAATTAGGGTATTTAATCACAATATGACTGTGAAATATATAAATGAATATTACAGATGCAATTTCCTTTAAAGTTTATTTACAATCCATGCACATTGCATTAAACATCAATTAGGTCATCTAATCAAGATTCTTCAATAATGTGTTTCACAGCAAAAGTGTATGCTGTAAAGCTTCTAAACAAATATCCCATTAATAATTCAATGCAAAGGGTGTATGTAATTCATGCATATTGCATGAAATCATTCATTAGGTCATTTTACCTAGATTCCTCATTGGAAAATATTAATAAATACCGCAAATCAATCAAATACTGTATGTTTAGTTATGAAATAGAATTGGCAACATGTATATTAGTGATTTCATTCTGATATATTCATAATAATGTATTTTCCAGTATAACAATATGCTGTTAAGTTTGAATACAAATATATTGGAAATGATTCAATTCAAAATATTTATAAAATTCATGCACATTGTATAAATTTATTAATCAGGTCATTTAATGAAAATTTGAAATTATGAGATAATGCACATCATATAAGGTCAATAATTAGGGTATTTAATCAAAATATGACTGTGAAATATGTAAATGAATATTACAGAAACAATTCCTATTATTTACAATCCATGCACATTGCATGAAATCATTCATTAGGTCATTTAATCAGGGTTCTTCAATGAAGAATGGTAAAAACACTGCAATAATAAATTCAGCGTATTTTGACCTAAATAATTAGGGTAATTAATCAAAGCTGTATCTGTGGTGATCAAATGGGATTTGCAACAAATGTATTAGTAATTTCATTCTGATATATTCATAATGATGTGTTTTCCAACATAACAATATGCTGTAAAGTATGAAAACAAATATACCGGAAATAATTCAATACAAAGTACATATAAAATGCATGCTCATTGTATAAGCTCATTAATCAGGTCAATTCATGAAACATTCAAATAATGAGTAAATGCACATCATATATTAAGATCCATCATTAGGGTGTTTTATCAAATTATGACTATGAAATATGTAAATAAATATTACAGAAACAATTCTGTTTAAAGTTTGTTTACAATCCATGCACATTGCATGAAATCAATTATTAGGTGATCTTATCAAGATTCCTCAATGAAAAATGTGAAGAAACATAGCAAGAATAAATTCAGTATATTAGGCCTAAATAGTTAGGGTAATTAATCACATACTGCATGTCTCGTAATTGCCCTTTTTTAATGTTTATTGCAAACGTGGGAGTTTGAACTTTTCATTTATTTTCATACTTCATTTCCAATTTCACTGCATAGGTCTCCTATCTGTTGCTGGTTATTTTTTCATTTGTGAGAGACATTGGAAATGTATAACCATGAATTGTCTGTTGAATCAATTTTTCCTGAACTTAGTACATGTATTTTTTATATATTTTTTCATGAACCTTCTAAACTACATGTATTCTTCAATTATTATGTTTTCAACATGCAACATATATTTATGTTTGTCTTCTGAGAAAAACCTAATTTATTTTTGTAAGATTTCAATATCCTAATCACAACAATAGGGCAAGGATGGCCATACATCGTCACATGACAATCATTGTTAACTCATTGAAACATTTTTTCAACCTGTGGCCTAGTTTTTGATCCCAGATGACCAATGCTAGAACTGGCTCTACATATAAATAAGATAAACATTCTGACAATGCTTGGTGAAGATCCAATCAAAATTTGACACCCACAGTGTTAATACGGTTTTCCTAAGATTTTACCTTGTGACCTAGTTTTTGACCCTAGGTAAACTGTTTTTTTTTTATTCTTAATATTATTAAGACAAACAAGCTGACAAAGTTTGGCAAAGATCCAATTAAAACCGTGACATCTAGAGCTTTAACAAGGTTTTTACCTAAGATTTAAACTGGTGACCTAGTTTTTGACCCCAGCTGACCCATGTTCGACCTCAACCCACATATTATTGACGCAAGCACTCTGACAAAGTTTAGTGAAGATCCAATCGAAACTGTGACATCTACAGCGGTAACAATGTTTTCCTAAGATTTGACCTAGTGACCTAGTTATTGATCCCAGAAAACTCATATTTAAACTTAAGCGTTATGTCATTAAAACAAACAATTTGACAAAGTTTGGTGAAGTTCCAATTATAACTGTGAAATATACAGTGTTAACATTGTTTTTCATAAGATTTGACCTAGTGACTTAGTTTTTGACTCCAGATGACCCGTGATTGTGCTCGTCCAAGATATTCTAAAAACAAACATTCTGATAAAGTGTCATGATGATCCAATCAAAACATTGACTTCTAGAGTGTTCACAAGGTTTTCCAGCAATTTGCCCTAGTGACCTATTTTTTGACCGCAGATGACCCATTATCAAACTCGACATACATATCATTGAAACAAACATTTGACAAAGTTACATGAAAATCCAATCAAAACAGTGATTTCTAGAGTGTTCACAAGGTTTTCCCTTATTTGGCCCTGGTGACCTATTTTTTTTATCCCAAATGGCCCATTTATCGAACTCGTCGAGATTTTGTCGATATTAACATCCTGACCCAGTTTTGCGAAAATGGTGCTAAAAATGTGGCCCCTAGTGGTGTTCACAAGGTAAAGTTTGACGACGCACAAACGCACGACCCGGACGAAGACTGATGACAAAAGTTCACCCTGAGCACAAAGGTGCTCATGTGAGCTAAATTCTGATGAGTGTTGGCACTGCTCTGTAGTGCTCTTGTTTCTTGTTTGCTTCGCTCACTTGATGTAAATCTTCATAAACATGTATTTCTTTTTAATTGTTATAAGATAAGAGCTTTTACTTAATAGCAATGTATTTAACACAATTGGAAAATCCCAGTAGCAGTTTAGTGATATAAGTTTGCCTCTTTTCTGCAAATTTTATGTCTGTTAAATTTTGTACATGTATTTCCAGTTGTAAATAGATTTAACAGTATTTTATGAGGTCAAATAAATGGTTTACAATGCTGTGACAGTTTTCTTGAAAGTTTTTTAATGATGTCATATTATTGGTGAAAAATGCCCACACAAGTTTTTGACAGTTTTATATGAGGTCATAAAAATGGTTTGAAATGCTAGGAAGCAGTTTTATGATGTCATCTCATTCATATTTTGGCATATTTAAATGCTTTTTAAATGCACTTTCAATGCAAAAATTGCATTTTAAATGCTTTCTATTTTATATAATCACAATCTTGAGGAAAAACTGCTGTATAAATTATAAGAACTGGACAGAAAAACAATGCTAAATAACTGCAAGTTAAATGTATTTCTTTTTCCTAAGGGGTAAATACAGGATTATATCCCATACTTGAAAATGTATTTCTGTATATTCTGGTAATGTGGGTATTCCAGTAAAATGTGGGACCATTAACAATCTTTTATTTTAACTATTCATACTTTTAACACAGCTTATCCACAGGCTACTGGCATCTGAAGACCCCCTACAGACCCTCTACTATTCAAGAATTCTTTCTATACTCTGAAATACTGTCATGTATTATGTTTATAGCATGTTTTATAACAACAATATAAAGTTGTATTCTTTCAACATATATACTTCTCATAGTACTTGTATATAGCAGGGATGTAATATAGCATCCCTGTATATAGTGAGCTTATTCAGAGGGATTCTGCAATAATCATTGTTATTTCAAATCAAATGTTTTATATTTGTTGATTAATCTACAGAATTGCAACTTATCTATATTTTAAGGTCAGATAGCTTAATTGGATAGAGCAACCCAGGCCAGTAATTGGTTATGGGGAGATTTGGGTTCAAATCCCAATCTGACTTTCATTGATAACTGCAAACATTTTAAAAATTGGGAACTTAGTTTGTACAGTTTGTCTAGGGCTTACAATGAGCAGTGTAATTACTTCGAATTTGAAATTCCAACTATATGTTGATCTACATCTACTTGAGACTATAATTAAAAATCCTATTTATTTTTCCAATTTGACAAATGGATAAATCCCCATTCTGAATTGACTGGTCCAGTGGTCCCACAAACGGTTTATGATGTTTAATGCTGCTAAATGCCACTAGCTGGATATAACCAGGCAGAAGAACTACATCTTAACTTCTTACAACATTGAAAATAATATCCTCAAGCGAGTAGAATCATTTCCCTACCTCAGAGTCAAACTATTATTCGACCTAATCTAGAAACGTCTTAATTATATGCAACATCACTAAAAAAGCAAATAAGATTCTGAACCTCCTTAGCATGACTTATAGAACTCCATCCAAGATGTGAAAAAGATGGCATTACATCTCTGGTCTGACATCTTGAGTGAGTACTCTTAAATTCTTTGGTATGTGACCCTTTTACTTAAAGCAAGATATTGCAACAGTTGAGAAAGTTCAACGTTAGGGAACCCGCATTGTTACCAGATACCACTCATGATATAGACACAGTGTAACATCATTATGCTGAATGATCTCAACTGCCATGGCCACAACTACAGCATTGTCAACAGAACAAAAGACTAATTAAAAGCCTTATTTCAGTGCCTTATTAAACTAAACATTGATTGAAATTTCTGGGATAAACTTTTTGTCAGTAAATACATTTTGATTGGTTTATTTTTTAACTTTTCTGGCTTTTTTTAGCAAAGATAACCGATGTTCTAGACAGTGAGTACATTGTGTCAGGAGCTTTCAGTGCTTTGATTTTAGTAATTCAGATTTGTCTCCCTTGTAGAGATCTTGGTCAGCAAATGTTCTAAACTGTTTCCCGTTGATTAGCTTTGGTGCATTGCAACGCGAAACGGGAACCAGTTCACAAGCGTCTATGTACGGGAAGTTCTTCACATGTTGATGTAGTTTTCTCCTGTTTATTAACTAATACCACGTAAGTGCTGATTCTTGTTTATTGGATGTGATGTTTTTAACCATAAAATGTAACTGTTGACTGTTTTTATTGTTGTTGTATTGTAACAGGGATGATAGTATCCCTGATTGTAACAACCAGTTATGTGCATGTCATATGTTTTCGCGAATTCGCGATATTTGTGTCCTTGTACAGTAGGATGGAGTTTTCTATTACCGCGGTACTAATATTGTGGACGCACCGGTTTTCGAACACCTAAATCTTTAACTCGACGTTTCTCTATCAACTGGAGAAGTATTGAACATCAAATCAGAGACATATTGTCGGTTGACATGTATTCGATACGTATATGTTTTCGATACTTTCTGTTTTCTGCGCATAAACGCTTGACAGGAAGTAGAATGACGTCACTTTTTGTTTACACAATGTGCTCGACCTTGATATTTTACGGTCCGCACAATATAATTCCAAAATATGTCGTTATCAAGTAAGTAAACAATCAGTGGGGAATGAAACTGTATAAAGTATGTGAAAGTAGTTCTGGTTACTGCCTTGGTTTTGATGTGTACGACGGGAGTCAAGGCTGCGCTATTTATTCAGAGCTTGTTGACACTGACCCTGATTATGGCCAGACAACTCGTGTCTGTGTTGGGTTGCTGGCTAGATGTGGACTGCTTCATAAAGGTCATGTGGTTTACATGGACAACTACTACAACAGTCCTCAGTTAGCTGATGAGTTGAGTGCTAATGACACTTATGTCTGCGGTACAGTTCGGGTCAATCGTAAGGAAATGCCGAAGTCATTCCCCCAAACAAAACTGAAGACTGGTGAAGTAGTATATAGGAGAAGAGAAAATACCCTGGTGATGAAGTTTCATGACAAGCGGGATGTCCATATCAACATATCATTGAGCCACTTACACACTGCTAAATAGATTAGGTCGTGACGGATTACCAATTGTGAAGCCTACAGCTGTTGTCGACTATTGTAAAAACATGGGTGGTGTTGACATATCAGACCAGGTTCAACAATACTATGAGCCACTCAGAAGGACAGTGAAGTGGTGGAAAAAACTATTTTTCCATTTATGGAATTTGGTGGTAGTGAATGCTTACAAGTTGTATTTACGTTATGGAAATCCACGGAGCAAGAGATCACATCAGAATTTCCGGTCTCAATTGGTGAAGGCACTAATTGAGTCAGCTCCTAAACCACAACCGAGGGGAGGTAGGAAAGCTGAACCTATTGGTAGACTGATTGGACGCCATTTCCCCATGCTAAACGCGCACATCCACAGAGAGATTGCGTTGCATGCAATCTGAAAGTGAAAGACAGAGTTGGCTACAAAAGGAAACAGACCATCTACATGTGTGATTTGTGTGAAGTGCCACTCTGTATGCCTGTCTGTTTCAGAGTGTACCATACATATAAACATTACCAGAACTATTTACATGGAGGTGGTAATGAAAGTGACAGTGATTAATTTTTTTAGTGAACACCTGGAACTAGTATGATTATTTTACCTGTGGTAATTAATTAACTTCATGAGTCTTACTATGACTAGTGACTCATTATTGACACTTGTGTATGTATTTGTTATGTTTATAATGTTATAGATTGCTTTGTTTTATATGTTGTTGTTATTGTTTTGATATTTATGCTGAGAGTAAATATTATTGAATTTCACCTGTTTTACCTGTATTTTGTTTTTATAATTATTCGAAATTGAAGGTGAACAAAGTCATAATTAGTTTATACAACAATGAACAACTCATGTAGAAGTCATATACAACAAATTAATAATTGATTTGGAGTTATTACAACTTTGTAAATATGATCACAGCACAAAGTTTAAAAAAAAATACCTGTATTTTTAATTAACACAATTATAACATTTTACAGGTAGCACAAAATTAAAAACTAACTACATATTTATAAAGAGTATTGAATTCTGATACATTTACATATAGGTTTTATTACTGTATCTTGTGATACAAGTGTTCTATGAAGCAAAACACCAACATACTGGAATCTACAGAATTCCTGCAAAAGTAAAAGTATTCAGCACTGGCAGAAAGTACCATACATAGTTTCATAGCAAGTTAAGGGTTAAACATGATGTTACGGCTTTCTACAATAAAAGCCATATTACGACAACTCATTGTCCGTTATATTTTTTAAAGCTACAAGCTTCTCCAGTCTCCATCACCACAACACAAATAAATGTATTTTACATGTATATAAAATGTTTTATTCTGATGTCAATTATATGTCTGATGCCCAACGTGGCAAGAACGAGAACTCAGTTACGTTCTTACGGTACGAGTAGATTTTATGTCACTGCGCCAACTTTGCTCATGCGCTCTACATTGTTTTTATGGAGACAAAGGAATCTTAATTGTTTACTCCGTTAAACAGTTTTATTTTCTATATATCTCAAACTTACCGCCTCCTCCTCTCCTCCTCCACAGTTTCACTTTCAGTTCCATTATCAGTTATGGTAATGTTTACCCAAGTTCAGGCTTGAGAATTGTTATTACTTTTGGTACTGTTTACCCAAGCTTATTGCTTGAGATAGTTTTATAGTTTCATATTTACTGTTGTATATGTTACTGTGTTTTGTTTGGCAGGTTTTTCAGCCAGATAGTTTAAAAATATATGTTACTGTGTTTTAAACATGATGTTATGGCTTTCTACAATAAAAGCCATATTATGAATACTCATTGTCTGTTATAATTTTTAAAGCTAAAAGCTTCTCCAGTCTTCATCACCACGACACAAATAAAAGATATCACGCATGACATCGTTTTGTAAATTCTGTAGCAAGTAAATCTCAAAAACCAAATATCTTGCATATATAAATTATGCATATACTGAAAGTTTAAACATTTGACCACTGCTGGAAATAATATGTTGTATTTTCCAAGTTAATATTTAACTATACCCATTAGAGTGAAAAAATTGGTACCAGCTAGTTGATATCTTTCTTAAAAAATGGCATAAGTAGGTAGTATAAACATGGGTGTAATAAAACTATCAGTCAAAATTGATATATTGGAAAAACTCGGCAGCTATAATTTAAATAATAAACGTTCTGAAAATGTAAAATTTATGCATGTGGCATTAGCAGGTAATAAGTTATACCTGCTACAAAATCAGCAATTTTTTTGGAAAATAATAGTCACAGGCAATATAACATAGGTAATAACTGAAGTTGCTTATAATCTCAGATATATGTCTCTGATCAAAGGGACAAGTAAAATCATCTATTATGTACAAACCTGCTTAATAATAGTTGTCGCATCCATCATCAATTATCCATCTTAATACTCCATTATTCCCCACTTCCACTCAGATGGTGGCCATTAAAGAGCACCTGCTTTCTAACCTTTTGCAAGTAACAATAGAGAATAGTTCACTCAAATTGTTCCACAATAAAGTAATAGCAATTTAATTGGTTTTTGTCTTTATTGAAGAATAATGAACTATATTTATCTGTTTATGACGCATATTTTCACTTGACAGTTGTGAGCCCGTTGTTTACATACTAAGCATCGGTGCGCATGCAGTGATAACGTCACACGAACTTGCACTTGCGTACAAATGAGCGTTAACAAAAAGGTGAAAGGAGGTGGGGTTTGAGAAAAGGTGCGTAGACGATAGATGAATTTAATGTCGTAATTAAAGAAAGCCTTATCTGTTATTTTTTCTGCGCCTGATAATGTGCATTTTGCAAGTCTACATAATAAATAAAATAATTTTTTGTCTATGTGTTTATCAAAGATGTTAACTGTAGGCAGCATGTTTAACCTACTTTCAAACCTTTGGCTTTCAGTAATACCGCGGTATTTACATAGGGCGCTGCAAGCGATATGTCAATAAGGTTTATTGCTGTCAGTGTTAGCAAATGTTTCGCATACTTAAACTGTTAATATAAAATACATCTTTTTAAAAATAAATCATTAAATGTAGCGCTTTAATAATAATAATGTTCTCAGTTTACTTATCTTGAGGTTGACAACATGTAGACAATGGAAATAGTTTTAGTCCAGAACCCTATCATTGACCTCGAGATCTTTACATTCGTGAATTAGCATGAAAAGTGTTCATATGTTGATTACAAATATTCTAGAGCGTTTTGGTTAACAAAATAAAAATAAAAGCATATCCATATGTGTTATTTACAATATTTCAAACAAACAAAATCACCAGAGCCTCCTTATATTTTTATGCTTATTTTTGGAAAGCTGTGACATAATCAAGTTTAGGCAATGTGACGTACGTAAACAAACATCATTCATAAACTTGAGTACCCAGTCAAAGAATATTCAAGATAATTCTTGGCAAATTTCAATTAATTTATTTTGTAAGGATCATGATTTTGATTTTGGGGATAGTGAATTTCTTACGGTTAAAGGCCCATAATCATATTGTCGGTGAAATTCAAAAACCTTGTATGTCAATTTTGGAGCTTTTTAGCTCACATATCACAAAGTGACAGTGTGAGCTTTTGTGATCAGTCTTCTTCCGGCGTCGTGCGTCGTCAAACTTTTACCTTATGAACACACTAGGGGTCACATTTTAGCTTAATTTTCGTAAAACTGGGTCAGAATGTTAATATCGACAAAATCTTCGATGAGTTCGATATTGGGCCATTTGGGGTCAAAAACTAGGTTACCAGGGCCAAAGAAGGAAAAACCTTGTGAACACTTTAGAAATCACTGTTTTAATTGGATCTTCATGAAACTTTGTCAGAATGTTTATTGCAATAATATGTAGGTCAAGTTTGACAATGGGTCATTTCTGTAGTAAAACTAGGTCACTAGGGCAAATTGCTGGAAAAGCTTGTGAACACTCTAGAAGTCACTGATTTGATTGGATCATCATGAAACCTTGTCAGAATGTTTGTCTTCATAATATCTTGAACGAGGTTGAACATGGGTCATCTTGGGTCAAAAACATGGTCACTAGGTCAAATCTAATGAAAAACCATGTTAACACTATAGATTTCGCAGCTGTAATTGGATCTATGCTAAACTTTGTCAAATTGTTTGTTTTAATGATATAATGGTCAAATACAAACAAGGGTCATCTGGGGTCAATAACTAGGTCACCAGGTCAAATCTTAGGAAAACTTTGTTAACACTGTAGATGTCACAGTTTTGATTGGATCTTCACGAAACCTTGTCAGAATGTTTGCCTCAATGATATGTGGGTCAAGGTTGACCATGGGTCAGCCGGGGTAAAAAACTGGGTCATCAGGTCAAATCTTAGGTAAATGTATAACAAATGTATAAATGTAATGGTTTTAATTGGATATTGGCCAAACCTTGTCAGATTGTCTTAATGATATTAAGGACAAATTCGAACATATGTCATCTGGAGTCAAAAACTAGGTCATGAGGTCAAATCTTAGGAAAACCTTGTCTATGCTGTAGTTTTCATGGTTTTGATTGCATCTTCACCAAATTTTGTCAGAATGTTTGTCTTATTCATATGTAGGACATGTTCTAACATGGGCTCTCTGCATGGGATCAAAAACTAGGTCACCGGTTCAAAACAATGTTTTAATGAGTGAACAGTCATTGTCATGTCAGCGATATAGGGCCATCTTGGCCCTCTTGTTTAGGTTAGTTCCCTGAACAAACATTTACTTAGGGCTAGCCTGTTAATTCAATGAAGACAATGCTTCAATTCATCTGGTGTCAAGTCATCAATACTGTCCAGGTTTTTTTTTGTATTTTGGAAATATGACCCATACCCTTGGGACTGGAAATTTTGCAGTGTTTTAATCAAAATTTGGAAAAAATGTATAACTACAATTTTTGCAATGTTCAACTTATTCCACTTATTCTCCCATAGAACAGCAGTAGTATCAGGTATTTACTACCAATAGTGATGTAAATGAACTTATAACTGGCATCGGGAATTTTGGTCTGTAAATTGGGATAAAAGGATACTATTTTCCATTGGGAATATGACTGAGTTTTGGCTATAAAATTGCCCCCAAAAAAATTCCTGTTGTCCCACCCAGTTTAATTACCTCATTACAATACAAAACAATTACCACCCATATTCACTTGATAAATCACTCCACCTGTTACACCCAGATGACCTGTACAGGCCCCAATTCAACCTACACCTGACTTATTACCAACACCTACTGCAGGCAAGTACTGATAAAGTCGGTCAACAACAACCACAAGAAAATCAGATGTATTTCAGTCTGTCTTTATTAGACGTATTTAAAACAGTGGTTGAGGATTTTTTGATATAGAAACAAAATAATGATTATTCATGTATTATTATGTTTGATTTCATTTGATTCAATGGATTTATTTTACAAGAAGGTGACAATTTCTCCACATATGGAGTATAATTGACCTTTTTGTCAAATGGGTATGACCTACATGTACCACATCTGGGATTCGAACCAAGAGTGTCAGAGTATGTCCAGATCCAGAGCACATGACCACAGTCAAAGCTTTGTTTTGTTTGAATAGAAATTAATTTTAGTAGCATATCATTTCTGAAAAATGATGATTTGGAATTTTGTCTTGCAGATGCCTGAAATGTCTGAAGAGATTTCAAGAAGGGAAAAATCCTTGACGACTGCTGTTACATATATACATATATATATTGATGAGGTATAAGAGATTAATAACATGTGTGCATGCATGTATGTGCACACTCATATTTAAAAACCAAGCAATGAAAAGTGTGTACTTGTATCTCAGACAACAAATATTTGTATATTAAAATTATACAAGCCTGCATGCATGAATAAGCAATTTTATTGTCATTTTATACATGAACTTACTCAACAGACATTACTTTCAAGCTTCACTGTCTAGTTACGGTATTATGTTGTTGCTACCACATTCTAATAACTTGTTTTGATTTATAATAGGTTTGAGCTTCTGAACTGGAGGAATATAAGACTTTTAGAAAAGGAGAGAGAGCTCAAGTTGGTAACCAATCAGTTGTTAGAATAGCACGAAGAGTTGAAGAAAGCCAAAAAATCTAAGGTTGTGCACGAATCTGGTTGTAAGATTCTTTCTTTTCAAATGTTATACCCTCACAAAAGATGTTTGAGAGGGGGTAATTATTGGAGTCACTTTGTCAGGTGGTCTGTCCATCCACATTCCAGAGTTATGTGCCCTTGAACTTAGCCATATAGAGTACTATCACATTCTTGGAGTCAAAGCAACGTAGGCTATTAGTCACTTATAAGCTTCACAAAGCTCTAGTGTCATTTGGCTGTATGTAACTCTGTCAAGTTTAAAATGTTTGCAATGTTTTGAAAAAAAAATGATTAAAACTAACAGAACTTGCTGGATAGGGCGGCTGTAAGGTAGGAAGAGGCCAATATGTATCATGGTTTTGGTGAGTGCAAAGTCAGGAATTGTTTTCAGTTATAGTTGCTGGCAACCCTGGTACAAAATCACTGATCTTTTACCATAGAATTTGTTCAAATCTTGAGAGCTATATTCAGGAAGGAAATTTTTTGAATGCCTGTTAATATACAGTAAAACCCTGATTATTCGAATGTCATTTGGCCCTGAAAAATCATTCGGATAATCCATGGTTTCGAATAATCCATTTCAGTATGATGTACCGGTCGGAAACGATAAACTCCGTATACTGTCCGTATGTTGCAAGGGAGTTAAATCTGGTATGCAAACATGACTTTACGCGAGTGATAATAAGAATGAAATTAAATGTGTAACAAACACTTATTATTGGTTTATCCTTGTTTTATGACTGTATATGAGTTAACAAATGAAACAAAATTCTTGTTAAATAAATACCTGCGAAATTTTGGATTATGCAGAACACAATCCGACACAATAATATGTCATTCTCACTGCACTTACTAACGTTCGACTAGGCATGCAACGCTATCGTCACATTCTAAAACAATTTAAGAATCGAAGACGTAATGTTTGGTACATTTGTTCATTAAATCATCATATTCTAGTTAGTTTTGTATAATTGTATTCGAATCAGTTTCTAAATTTTGAATGAAGCTGAAATGCAAATAATTCATACAGATCACAAGGTAAGTGCGCATATTAAGATATTGTACCCGAGATCACAGTGAAATATTTGTTGCTTTTAGTAGAAAATCGTTACACACAATATGGTCAACTTAACAATAAATTAAACTGTTAACACGCTTCGTGTATGAATTGATGTTACACATTGTTTGTCACATGACAGTTGATTCTCAATCGGCCATTTAATTCTTATCAATGGATGATTTCGAATAATAGGTGTGAAAATATGCGCATTCCTAACTTTAGGGACCACATAATGTATTCGGATTACACCAGGTATTCGTAAAATCCGATTCCTATAACCGGGGTTCATTGTACTTGAAATATATAGAGACGTAATCAGGACCGTAGATTTTATTCGGATATCGGGTATTCAGATAATCAGTGTTCGGATAATCGAGGTTTTACTGTAGTTTCACTGTATATACTTATATAATTACATATTAAATGATACTTTTGGAAAAGAACTAATATTTTATTAATACTTTAAAAGTTACTGAGCTTATGTCTTTTTGTTTAAAAATGATACAGCTACATGTGTATTTGTAAAGAATTGTACATTTATATTTCATGTAACCCTGTCACAGGAAATGTTCATTTGTGTTTTTGTAATGTGTGAAATGTTGGACATGTTGTCTATTTTTCAAATATAATCTGTCTGTCTATAATTATGTATCATTTATTATATTTTTTCAGTACTTGGAGTTCATTGTTAATACAGCCAATGCTAAAATGGAAGAGAATTTGGAAAGGATCGACAGGTTTTTGTTTCACCATATTTCCCATCTAGCTGTCCCTAAAATAATGTGCTGCTTAAGTTGGCAGTTGCTTATCATTTCTGGGTCTGATTTTCTTGCACAAGTTTTCTTGAATTACTGTATTAATGTCTGTTAATATATACCAGTTATTTTACATGTTATTTTTGGTTGCATTTCTTTCAATTTTGACAATATGCAGTTACATTTGTAATTTGAAAAACAATCTGTGGCAATAAACAAGTTATTTGTACTTTGTAAATTATACCAAGGACTTATATACATACATGGATTTGCAACTTCCATATTAACAGTTAAAAGTAATCAAATCCCGCAGTAATAACACATGAATCAACGGGATTTCATGCTCTTGTTCACAAAGCGAAAATACGAAAATATCCGTGATGATCCGAATGTTAATAACAGCGAAAATATTAGTGGTATTACGAATGTTTAATCTCGGAGACGAAAGGATTATAATAGATGTCCGCCATCTTGGAATTTATAATGTTTGGCTGATGTCTTTTTCAATGCTTATACTTAGACTTTGTGGATTATAGATGTATCTCAATATCTTTAAGGAATTTGTTGCATCTTTTACCAATTTCCCATGCCCAATTGCCAGAGTTTTTTTAGTATAATCAAGTCTGTAAACACTCGATTACAGCTGTCGGACATTGCCGAGTATATAGCAATGCATTGTGGGATCATCTAACGATATCGTTTGAGCTATTTTTAGCAGTTGCGAATCCATGTATGTATATATAAGTCCTTGATTATACAGTGTATCATTTATATAACACATAGATGTATGTTTTTGTCTGGCTTGAATAACCATTTACCTCATTAAAGTATATAAAAGTGTGACAGTCCTATTATTTGCAGAATAATTGTTTGTATGTGATAGCAATCATACCCGAGTACCTAAATTTTAAAAATGAATATTGGAATCGACCTTCACATATTCATAACTTACCATAGAAAGGGAGACAACTCGAAAATTAAAAATAAACCAAATCAGAAGAATAATGATACATTGATGTATGAGTATTAGAATTATTACTTACTGTTGTTAATATTGTTGTAAATAGATGGAGAAATTGGCTGCTGATTTTTTCATTTGAAATTCAGGAGTGATTATTTATTGATATTGTCTTTTAGGAATGAATAATTATTAGAATTCAGAATTCAGGAATGAAAATTAATTGCTCCACCCTCACTGGCAAGAAGCTACTTGTGTTACTTTTTTATGTAAATGGACTAGGATTTGATATTTTATAATCCTTTCAGTCAACAGTCAGATCAACATTTCAGTTTTCTTCATTTAGGTTCCCTGAACATCACAAAGTGTGTGTAATCTAGCAGTGAGAATGGAAACCATCGTACCACCAAATCAGCCATTGATTTATCAGAAAAGCAACTAACTGCAAGACATGGTGCTGCAATCTCAGTTTGGTAATTTCTTTTTCACATTCGACAATAATATTAATTAAAGTTTATAAACAGATCAAAAAGTTGACATCAAATAAAGTTACTAAGGTTCACTGTCTAGCTAGTATAATGATTGATAATTTTAGACAGACATGCATGCAACATTCTCATGAGTCATGAGGTAAGGAACATATGCATGATTAACAAACATAGAAAAGATTTATTTTGAAACATAGCATTGCAAATATTTAATTCAAATTTACAGTTGTGGAGGTTGAATAATATCTGTAATTTTATTTATACATTAAAGTTCCGCTATTAAGACCACTGGGCGTTCTGACAAAAAATGGTCTTAATAGCGAGTCGGTCTTAATAGTGAGTCAGTCTATATGTATACAGAGTATTTCATAAAGTTACCAAATATATGTAAAAAAATAGTGTTTCTTGGGGTACGTATACAAAATTCACTTCAAATTCTATATCTATAGATCATTTTGATGTTGACAAAGCCTTCTTTTCTTTTACTGTTCATCATTTAATGATGTAAGCAAAATAGTACAAATGTGCTTAATTGCTTTAGTAATTTAATCCAATCTGAATAGTGTAAAATACTGTCAAAATCAACATTAAACCAGGGACCATGTGTTTGATAACACCTCTCGATTTAATGTCCATACGATCAGCCCGATAATCCACTATGATACTAATTAATTATTTAACAATTACACATTTTAGACCCTTCTCCACTACCAACAATAACAGCATATCATAAAGTAGTCGATTGTCGTAAATACCATAAATTAGTCTATTAGTGTATGTCGTTAACAATTAACTACAACAACAACCAAACCCCTGCGACTAGGTGTGAAATGTATACAGATGGATAATTATCGACTTGTTCATGGTCGCTTTAGTGGGACTCAAAACTGCAGTAATTAACAGATTTGGTCCAATAAAGTGGTCGTAATACGGAATAGCGGACCGGTCGTATTTTCGGACCTTTTTATCATTGAAATGAGAAGGAAAAGTTTTGGTTCTTTAGAAAAGTGGTCGTAATAGCGAAACGGTCTTATTATCGGACCGGTCGTTAGGTGGAACTTACTGTAATACCTCAAGTGACTTATTTACTAATAAGTATTAGTCTTATGTGACGTCAGAGAGTGACAATCCGTAATGTTACCCTGTGACATTACATTTCGGCCCGCTTGCCATAACGAAACTGCCCTCACGCGCTAACGCGATATTACAGGGTGTCATGTTTTAGTCAATCTGTTCTATATCCTAGATGCTTTAATGGGCGATTATCAAAATCCACTCATAATATGACATCCCGTTTAGCAGAAGATAATTTGATAGCGAAAATAACAATGCTTTGTTTCAATCTCTGAAAGAGACTTAGTGTTTTGACTCAACCTGTAGGATAAGAACCGTATAATTGTTAGCATGTTTGTTGCATTCTTGTCTTTCTTAATTGTTGTTTTGTTCGGTATAATAAAATAAATATCACATCACACATAGGGTGATAGAACGTAATGTTCACCCTTGACAAAGTAATGTCAACCTCGTCTAATGCCTCGGTCGACATTAATTGTATCGGGTGAACATTACATTCTATCACCCTATGTGGGATGTGATATTTATATAATATACAGTTTCATGTTTAAATCATCAGAGTATGATGTTAATATACATTCATCAATATTGTTCCAAATTGAACCTTGATATTATAGTTTGTACTGAAATTAATCTTTTGAAAGTATTGATCAATTTCATTTTATCTATGCACTTTTATTTATAACTTTTCCTATCTGATCTTCATCAATCTGTCATTCAAATTTAGGTTTTAAGAAATATTAATCAATTCCTGTTTCTTTCTAAATACAGTCATACCTGTGTTAGCGGCCTATTCCAGATAAAGGCCATTCTTTTGAAAACCATCACTGACCATTTAGAACATTTGAATAAAGGCCACCTGTCAATAAAGGCCACCTTGTGTCTTTCCCATGGGTGACCCTTGTTTACAGGTTTGACTTTATTTGTCTTTATTTTCAAGACCTGCACATTGCTTGGGCAATACATTTAGGAAATTGAACAATTGCCAAAGAATCCCTTATTTAACAATTTCTGCTAAAATCATAATCATTGTATAATCAAAGTACTGAAAGTACTGTTGGAACGTGATTTTTTCCACACAAAGCAAAGTAAAAAGAAATATGTAGACATATCGTTCGTACCCATGCAAATATTTTTAAAATTTACACTAATAGACCGACTTTTCATTTATACATAATGAAGGTAATATACATGTATATGAAGGACATACTCTTTACTAGTCTCTTAGCATAAAAAAGAAAAAAATCATTGGAAAGTTTGACAGCACTTTAAGTAAAGACAGTTAATGAAATTGCATTAAAAACTCTTTGTTATACACAAAAAAGTGAACAACACAGAAGTTACAGTAAATATCAACATTGATACTTCTGATTTTAACACAATAGAACATTGTCGCATTGAACACAATCATGGTCACTCAAATTAAAAAGACCCTGACGCAATAGAGTAGGGCCTATATAATAGCGCATAAAGTTAAACTAATGTTGCACAAGATTAAGACATGATCATGTAATTCTAAATAATCTTGAATAAAATGAACTCTTTAACTATCATTTTTTTTAAAGCACACAACCAGTATTTTACATTCGTATTTAGTGACTCAAATTATTATTTGTTAGCCATAGTTTAAACATTCGACCTCTGCAGGTTACCCGACATGAACTCGAAAACAGAAAGTAGAATTATATTTACAGAAACAGGATATGCAAAAAAGCTACATAGGCACATTATTTCATTGGCTAGCCGATATGTGGGTTTATTTCTACGCACTTGAATATGTCATGTATTTTACTTACATGCACATTTAGATACATGACTCTTTCCATTTGTTTAGAATTTGAATAGAATGATTTGAAATATATTTAGATCCAACACATTTAAGTCAGGAAATATACCAGCTACATCTATATAATCACACAATTAGTTGAGTACTATCTCCTTGTGCAGCTGTTCTTTTAAACAAGCTGTTATGGAGTCCAAGGAATGTAGATACATGTAGGTATACGAGTACATGGAAAGGTGACTTATCAACACTGTTTCGATTATATAAATATTGAAATATTGTATTTTATATTTTTTACAATGTTTCCAAAGAATGCTAAGTTGTTTTAATATTGTTCCAGACAATGAGGACTTAATTCCATATTTCCTCAATTGCAGAGTCTTAGCTGTCAGACTGAATGAAGGTAGAAGCTGTTCAAGCATATGCAAAGATAGACCAGACTTGTTAATCATTCTTACCTGGTTTGATTGTTAATGAATCAAGGAGTGCCTGGATGCGGGTGTACCAAGTATACAAATTGACAACATTTGTACCAGGAAGACATCTACTCATCAGAGTTACTATTAGCAAGTCCAGGGAACATGCCATTTGGTAAAAATAAGCTAAATAATAGTATTGTAATAGGAGGAGTAAAATAATGTACCAGTTGCGGGCCTCGAACCCACAACCTCAGATGCAAGTCATGTGCTCTACCAACTGAGCTAACAGGACGGGTGAATATCCGAGACAATTTATAAATACTGTATTGCAAAGAATAGAAAGACCCTTGAAAGTTTTGAACAGTTCTTGATGCATTTTTATGAAGTACAGTTCTGTATCATAGCCATGCTTAATAATGCAGCTTAGCTGAAATTGTCATTAATTTAATGCAAGTACAGTTCTCTTCCATGAAAGGTTACAAACTTCAAGAAACATGAATTAAGGTAGTATGGTATGATAACTATTACCCTTTCAAAAATGTTTCAGGTATTCAACATCTACTAAAACAACTAAAATTGCTATCCCAGAGACTGGAATATCCTCAACTTTGCAATTTTTATAGATCCAATTTACTACCTGTATGTTCAAAGGGAGGCTAATCTCATACAATGAATGAACTAGAAATTGTCTCCCTTGTATGTTATAATTTTTTACATCAACTTTGCATGTAGATGAACTGGTGCAGTAGAGTTTCTAGAACCTAAGAATGGCTCAAACATGTAGAATAGTATGTTAGTGCACTCTGTATGTGTCCAACTTATGAAAAATAGAATAAAAAACTGTTTAAAACAAATTATTTCCATAACTTACAGACTTTTACTCATTTGTATCAATCTTGTACCATGATTGCTTCATTGTACCTATTGACTAATTACAGTTTGCCCAAATTAGGCATTTTGATTTTGAACAAGAATTATTGTCTATTTCGATTGACGGTATGCCAGAGCGAAGTTGTTGCCACGCCCCCTGAATTTCAAGGGGAGTATCTCTTGTTTAGTCCGTCAAAACCATAGAAAATAAAATGGCGTACATGGCACGTTCACTGAGGGATATTCCAGACGATTTTGACTTTAAATACTTAAAATGTGAGCTGTCTCTTCATTAGAAACTGAAGGCTTAATCATTCATTACAGGTTGCTATGTTCAGGAATTTAGAGTCCTCATATCATCAACATTGATGTCAAAATGTCTGAGAAGAGAATAAGCGATGCGTTCTGTAAATGCAAACAAGGGTAAATAAATTTACTGTTTACGTTACTTTTGGTTTATCATTCAGTGGGGTTATCACCTTATTTTCATGTTGTTAACAAAAATGTTCCTTAATTCACACATCTCCTATATTCGTCCCCAGTACGATCGTACTGTTGTGGTGTTGAATATTGTATTTATAACTTTGCTGGGATATTCCCTAGCCCAATTAGCTCAGTTGGTAGAGCATCTGATCTGCAAGCAGGAGGTCGCAGGTTTGAGTCCTGCATTGGGTACATTATTTTCCTCCTGTTACATTTTGTGCTGTGTGTGACTAGCCTTGGAATCCTAGAGCTAGGGTGAAGCAAATGACTGGGTTAGTTGAAAGAGCCTGTGGTTATCGCGATTAAAAGGTAGGAGGAATGTAGCGGTGTGGTATATTGTATTTATAAATTTTCTGGGATATTCACCAGCCCGCTTAACTCAGTTGGTAGACGATCTGACTTAGCAGGAGGTCGCGAGTTCGAGCCATGCATCAGGTACATTATTTCCCTTCTCCTATTACAGAACCAAAAATTAACTGTAAAAAGATATGTTTTTAGAAGTTTTGCTCAGCACTTATACTTGGCATATTTTCTTAAAGAATGCTAGTTTTATGAATGTTATCTCATTTTAGAATAAGTGGTAACTGCTCCCATATCCTGGCCATCATCAACATTGTTGAGCAATGGAAGATAGCAGGTTACAAAGACATCCTGGCTATACTATCTTCAACAAGCTTACCACAACAATGAGATAATTAAGCTAAGAGGCTGGAAAATAAAACCAAAGCCTCTATCAAGAATGGTGATTGCTCAGCCACTCAATGTCTCTAAAAAGAGAAAATCAATTAAGAAAGAATTTTCTGACAATTGGTAAGTGTATTTAAGTTCGAACATTATTTCCTGTATATCAAAAATAAATTTATCAAACTTTTACAAATTTATTTATCAAAACCTGTAATTTACAAGCATTACATATACAGTTGAATCTCAAATTCCTATGGACAGCGGAAATTAGTTTGAGATAACCGAAATTTGAGATAAACAAATACTGTATAATTAGGGCTGTCCCGATACAGATCTCGGCCGATACGATACGTATTACGGTACGGTACTAACAATATGCGATATCTAAGATACGATATAAAAGTACTTCAAAGTAATAAAAACCTAATAATATAATTTATAAGTCAATATCTACTCGCCAAAATCTGAATATTCGAATCGAATTTGTGGTCTAGCTTTACCTCATGCTGCTATAATGTCTACAAATAGCTGCTAATGTCTATAAATATGTAGAACCCCAGATATTAGTTGAGTAAGCATTGTCGACGATTAAATGAGAGTAAATTCGTAAATCTAGTTCAGTTGTTGAACATTCTAGGAGTTTTTAATGTAAAAGTAAATAAAACACGATACGACTGATACGCGACCATCCGATACGCATGTCGTTCAGCACTGTACCGGTACGTACTGGTACACGGCCATATCGGGACAGCCCTATGTATAATTATACATGTTTTAAAGTATTTGTGTGTATAGCCTTCATTTAAATATTAAAATGCATGTATGATTACATTTCGCTTGTATAAAACATGTGCATACAAAGAAGAAGCAAACAGAAAGTGTGTATCTATTCATAATAATTAATATCAACATGATTAATGTCCCAACATCAGATACTTATTAATGAAATTTGCTGTAAGAATTGAAAATACAGAGCGCCTAGCTTTACATATTTTCGGATGTTGACGCATTTCGTACATAATGTAAGATCTAGTGATCTTACAATAGTCGCTGACAATCGAATAATCGTCGCTGTATGGTTGAAGTCGCCAACTATCGATAGTGCATTAGAACAAACAATTGTAGGTAGTAAATACCGCTGTTAACCGATACGCATCTAAATTCAGGTATTATCACTTATCATTGTTTACATCGTTCTCGGGACAAAGTAGAAATTGAATTTGAAAAATTTGACGAGAAATAATTTATCTAAATATCAGCGTCTGTGCGTTGTGTGTAATTCGTCATGCATCATTTAACTTTACCTTGTGAACACACTAGGGTCTACATTTTTAGCTCAATTTTCACACACAACTTCAGAATGTTAATATCGACAAAATCTCGGACGAGTTTGATATTGGGCCATTTTGGGTAAAAAACTAGGTCACCAGGGCCAAAGAAAGGAACACCTCGTGAACACTTTAGAAATCACTGTTTTGATTGGATCTTCATGAAATTGTGTCAGAATGTTTGTTTAAATAATATGTAGGTCAAGTTCGATAATGGGTCATTTCCGTAGTTAAACTAGGTCACTAGGGCAAATTGCTGGAAAACCTTGTGAACACTCAAAAAGGCACTGTTTTGATCAGATCATCATGAAATCTTGTCAGAATGTTTGTCTTCATAATATCTTGAACGAGTTTGAACATGGGTCATCTTGGGTCAAAAACTAGGTCGCTAGGTCAAATCTTATGAAAAACCATGTTAACACTGTAGATTTCACAGTTATAATTGGATCTTCACCAAACTTTGTCAAAGTGTTTGTTTTAATAATATAACCGTCAAGAACAAATATGGGTCATCTGCGGTCAATAACTAGGTCACCAGGTCAAATCTTAAGAAAACTTTGTTAACACTGTAGATGTCACAGTTTTGATTGGATCATCACCAAACCTTGTCAGAATGTTCGCCTGAATGATATGTGGGTCATGTTTGAATATGGGTCAGCCAGGGTTGAAAACTGGGTCACCAGGTCAAATCTTAGGTAAAAAAGCTCTTAATTGCATGGTTTCAATTGGAACTTAGCTAAACCTTGTCTGATTGTTCGTCTCAATGATATCAAGGATAAGTTCAAATATGGGTCATCTTGAATCAAAAACTAGGTCACGCGGTCAAATCTTAGGAAAACCTGATCAATACTGTAGATGTCAAATTTTGATTGCATCTTCACCAAACCTTGTCAAAATGTTTGTTATAATAATTTGTAAGACAAATTTGAACATGGGTCATCTGGGGTCAAAAACTAGGTCACGAGGTCAAATCTTAGGAAAACCTTGTCTATGCTGTAGTTTTCATGGTTTTGATTGGATCTTCCCCAAATTTTGTTAGAATGTTCGTCTTATTTATGTGTAGGATAAGTTCTAACATGGTCATCTGGGGTCAAAAACTAGTTCACCAGTTCAAAACAAAGTTTTAATGAGTGGACAGTGATTGTCATGTGAGCGATATAGGGCCATCTTGGCCCTCTTGGTTTTATAAAACTACGATTGTGCACCGATCAGCTCCAACTTTGAGATAATCAACTCAAACTACATGCTGATTAGAGTCACGGGGACAAAAATTTACTTTGACATAACGAGATTCAATTGTTATAGTATTACATAAAATTTACAAGTACATAGTGAAAGACAATTATAAATTCAGCTTACAGACATGAAGTCATTAACATATACAATAATTACACTACATTAATTATCCATTTCAGTGAAATACCTGTCACAAATCATGATGTTTCTACCCTGAAACAGCTGAAATCAATACCTGTGGCGCACCTTTTGGGGGAGACAACTTCTCATACCCCCTATGCTGACACACCAGTAGGCCAACATGTGGTTGGTAGTCTGCTCTCATATCAAGTAAGTATAGTAACAGTATCACTTTCAAGATAATATTACTGTAAATGATTATTATAATTACTTGATCAGTAAGCCTTTCAAGTTTGAGACAAAACAACATACTGACCATGCATACTTGATTGATGCAAGTAAAAAGACTAAGATCTATCCTATGAGACAGAATGTTAAAATTTTTACTACAGGCTATAGCTCACTCAACATGCACACAGTGTTTTGCTATCTTTTCAGTTGATTAGCCTCAGCTTGATTAAGTTGCACCCCTTTGTGACCAAATGCTGGAATATTAAGTTTTAGACCCAATTCTTTGATCTCATCAGAGATGTGGAAGCCTTTGTTAACCATGATAGTGTCACCTTCTTGAATTTTTTCACATTCCTTCAACTGTTTTAATAATTCAAAAATCCAGAATCCTTGGTTATTTGTTTATCTGAAATTGACCCTGAAAAAATCATTCATGCAAATATTACTGACCCTCTGGGGTCAATACCAACTAAATCTTCCAGGGTGTTACAAGTCTTGTTATCAGAATAACACTGGCTCTGACAAGTCAATGTGCTGGGTCACTCAATTTTTAGCTCAGTACCATCTATAACAAGTCAAATAGTTTTCTGCGGCCAGATAATTTACAGACCATTTTTAAGGATGTAATTTGATGCAGTTTGGATGCTTACCAAATTTATTCCATTGAATGTTTACTAGTCCAAATAATTCAGGAACATATGTTAAATATACATACATTTATACCTGAAATAATAATCATTGTACTCTACAGATGAATATTGAAACAATTTAGACTTGACGATATCCGTCTTCCGAGTTCAAATACAGGATCAAAATTATAGTGTCGGAAATGTTTTTACTCTTTGGCTATGTAATCCCTGAAGAAATCTGTTGGGAACAATCTTACGTACACCGAAATGAAACTGGTGCTTGCTAAAAAAATTATGGTGCGAAACCATCAATTTTCTGCTCCAATTGATGTACATTGCATATAAATCCACCAATTCATATGTCCACAACGGCATTTAATTAAATTCTTATTTAAACTTGCTTCTTTTATCATTGGAAATCGGGTATACTACCAATTAATTTAACCTGACCAACTCTACTTGAAACCTGTATGTAACAGTTTATGTACAGTGGTATTCTTCGGTGTTATTGCTTTCCCCTGTACTGCCTGCTGCAGAGTAGGTAAAGTCTAAAAATAGACGAGATGAAACAGGAGTGAATCTTTTTTTGTTTAGGATTTAAAACCAAACTAGAATAAATCTACAAGCTACTGCTTTTCATGAAAAAATATCTCAAATAGTATCCATACTTATAAAAAATTGTTCTCATTTGCTTCGAAATACAGTTGAATTGCGATAGTTCGAAATGCCACAGGAATGTCTGAAAATTTCGAACTATCGCACTTTTCGAACTATCGCATCTTTTTGTTTATGAGAAAAAAGTCCTGATTATTTAGATGACCTCACCCATTGAAGCGTGATTTCTACATGTTTTCATTATGTTTCTGTTCGCACCGAATTTTCCGCGGCTGAAAACGGAACAAGCTGAATTTGATTGTTTACAGGAGACAAGCTTTGCAAATGATAGCTTAGTAGACAAGGGAAATAAATCTTTTGTAAAGTTTATCTAAAAAACAATGTGGTTCCGTACTTTTCCCTGATTACTTAGCACAAAACAAATAAAATGGCGCCGATATTTTTCATTTTCTCGTCATTTCTTTGGCCATATATCTTTGCTAAAAATGTTTATGTGTCTTACACATGAAAATATTTTCCCTGGACTGTCACATATGTTTGACCTGTGTCTGATACGCACGTGCGACCTTTACACAAATGATTACTGTACAGTAAACAATTACAAAATACACACAACTATTGTAGTAAAAAATTCAAACGTTTATTATTTTATACACTAATTATAATCAGATTTTCCCAGTTTTATGGCCAAATGATTTCTTTTTAACAATGACACATGTCCAAGTGGTAGACAAATAAAATAATTTTAACTATCGAATACATTGAATTGGTGTGAAAAAAGCGTACAGTCACATCGAACTTTCGCATCTTATTGTAGTGTTAAAACGTATCTGGGGACTTCAATTTCATTTCGAACTTTCGCATTTTTCGTACTATCGCATTTCGTACTATTGCATCAAATCTATATTGAAAATAGAAGGAAATTCGCCGGGACTGACGAACGATTTCGAACTATCGCATTTTTCGAACTATTGCATTTCGGACTATCGCGATTCAACTGTACTGCATTAGTCTGGTTCTCGACATTCTTACAGAGTGGAGCTATAAACTTGAATACTACTTACGAAATACGAAAGCCAAATTACTAAACACATTCTAATATTACCTGCGGTGCGGCCTCAGGGCCGCAGATAATAACCAATTTGTTGGAAAAGCTTCCTTAAAGGGGCACACCCAGGAACTGCTGTGTCTTTTTTTTCGTTCACCAAAAATGCGTTTGTCACTTGTAAAACCAATTATTACAGAAAAGTCAAAGAAGAATGTCAGCTCAAAAATGACCCTATAATGCGCGCATCGGTATATGTATGTCGGTTTGAATAAAAGGCTTACAGCCTTTTATTGACGACAACGATATTTCCGATACGTCTGAGAGTTTAACTGAGCATGTGCGCTGCCTTTCAAGTGAACAAACATAACATGAGAAATACTTACCATTTCAGTTTGTTGACATTTTTTCCGCGATATTTTCGGTTTTGACAGAGACCGAAAGGGTCGAGTTGTGAAAATGACGAATAATTTCTGAGGCCGAAATCGGCAGGTTTTGTAATCTTGAAATGTGTATTTCAAGTAAACTAGCGGGATGTTTTGTAAACATTTTACAGGGTTTTCATTAATTGATTTAGGCATTAATTTAAAAATGATACCAATTTGATTGTTATTTGAGACGTTTCAGTTCCTGGGCATGCCCCTTTAAATGCCTGTGGCATGCCTGTGTTCCCTCTCTTGAGCAGAGGGAGTTGTTGTAGAGAGGGAGTTGTTGTGGAGAGGGAGTTGTTGTAGAGAGGGAGTTGTTGTGGAGAGGGAACAGTTTGTAATACCGATCTGTGTGGAACTATGTACATTTGCATAGATATATGTGTTGATATAATCAGAATTTTAATCTTCATATATAGTTTTGTACTGGTTTGATTTGTAATGATTAAGCCCATGACACATCTTATTTCTGAATTCTAAACTGAACAATTTACTTCTAAGGGTATGCACATAATTCATTTGTCCATATTTACCTGAATTTATGTACGACCACAACCAATGTGATCAGCTACAGACTAAGCAGATCTACCATGCTCAAGCATCTTAATTGCAGCTACATGCTGCTCTAATGTTAGATAAACTTTCTTCTTCTTATTACTCATCATCAACAAACCAACAATTGATTGATAATAATTTATAACTTAGATATTTGGAGAAGCTGACAGACAGAAGTATAAAAATGATATGAAATTGTGAATGCACAATGTACATGAATTAATAATGACTCTCGATCGTTTTTTCTTCACACCAAAACAGTTTGCACTAATTACGAATGTTAATGGAAACAAGTCATTCTTAATTGTGGTAAATATGGGCAATCAAAATCATCACAAACATTTGAGTACGCACACGAGAATATACCAAACCTTAGGGGAAAAAAACGTACCCGTCATGTGAAAACAATTGACGCAGATCAAAAAAAGCAAATAACAACCATGTTATACTTTAGTTGATAATCAGCCACCTCTATTTATTTACTCAATACAAACACATTTATAATTGTATATGCCTTAGGCAATTACACATTCCTGGTTCCTGTACCGTTAAATTTTTCATGTCGGAAGCAGAAACCAATATTTCTGCATACATAGATGATGATCCGACAATTTCCACCTTTTACGGACTTCACTGAATGTCGTTTGGAAGAGGTAATCTGCCATTCCGGTACATACTTATGACTGCAGTTTGCCGTTATAAGGAGTTGTCGTTCCTTAGAGATAAAAATATGTGGAAATTGCAGGGAAGGAAATTGAGTTGCCATTACAGAGAGGGAACTGTTGCAGACCGTTGCAGAGAGGTGACGTTACAAGAATACTGCACCGGTGTCTTGTTGGGACATATCAAAAAGCTCTCCAGCCTAGATGAGTAAAGTCAAAATTCTGCCTTGGCTTCATCATAACCAGAAGTAGCTGGTCTTCCATACTCATGGATTCCGCACTGCTTACTTTGCGGGACATATTGAATGGTTGTTCAACAGGTACTAAAAACCTATAAATCACTCTGAATTGTTTTTCGCTAAGTCCATTATTATATATAAATCCATCTTTTTTAGTGGTTTTGTCTTAATTTATTTGCACTCATTACTGTTGATAATGTTCTTGTAACATGTCATTTTAATAATTGTTCTGTATCAGCTATTTTCCTGGTTAATTCAACATTCTTCAGAATTAGTTCTGCCAGCTTTCTCTTCGTACTTTCACTTTCTGCTACCAGAGCTAACATTTCCAGTGCCAAGTTATCTGAAAAAGACAATTAAATTTTTGTTTCATTTTCAGGGTATTTTGATAGACAAAGTTTATGAAACAAGAACAGAATTAGGATGTGGAAATCTTCATCTACCAGTACCCATCAAGATAGATGCTGAAAACATGAAACTGTTATCAGAGAAAAGTTCACATTGGACTGATGTGTCTATATCACAGGACCAATCAATGAAAATAAAAAGAAATACTAAACAGCAAAATATGTCTAAGGAATGGTTTGAAATGAAGAAGTCCAGAATTACTGCATCCAACTTCGGAACAATAATGAATAGAAAAAAGAAGGTGAATAAATCATTCATGAACAATACTTTTAGACCAAAACCGTTCACATCAAAACCAATGACTTATGGTCAAGTCAATGAAAGGACAGCCAAACTGCTATATATACAGAAGACGGGCAGTAATTTGCATGATGTTGGCCTTGTTGTCAACCCAGAGTATCCATATTCTGGGGCATCACCCAATGCTTTAGTCTGTTCAAATGGTACAACTGGATTGATTGAGGTGAAATGTCCATATAGTATCAGGGAAATGAATATTGAAGAGGCTGTTCTGAAGGAAGTCAAAAACTTATGCTTAATTAGGAATGGTGAGAGCTCGATCACTCCCATAATTACTTCTACCAAGTTCAAGGTCAGCTACTTGTTACTGGAATGCCATTCTGTGATTTCGTTGTATACTCAAATGCTGATATTTTTGTAAGGCGAATTTTACCAAATGAAGTCATCATGAACAAAATGCTTAAAAACATCACTGACTTTACATTGGGGAATTGAAACCATTCCTTTCTTCAGAAGAAATGTCATAAATCATAGATCTATACCAATCATAAATAGTGGTCTCTGAGCAACTAGACACAACCATATCTTGTGAAGAACATCTTGGTTACAGTTTTCTTTCATGGATGGATCAACAAAAAATCATTTCTGAAATGTTAGTCAAATATGTCACAGAATAATTATAACCACATTTTAACATTTACCTACATGAACTTGTGAGTCTCAACATGAAAGTGATTTTAGATAGAAGAATGTTTTATATGTACCCAGTATTTGAAACTTGAATCTCAGTACAGATTTCCTATCCTAATTTTATCGCGACCCTAGACTTATTATGTCTGAAGAACAGTACATACACTTTCTCATTTTTTTACAAAATTATATTATGCACAGTTGCAAGTACAATCAAAATCTAAAAAATCCCGATTATTTTATGTAACCAGAAATAAACAATTTCATTTTTTAAACCTTATGCAAATAAACTGCATAGTTACTGTATTATTCCTGTCTATTATAAGAAATATTACAAATAAAGAAAAAGAAATATACCTAGGTGATTCAATCTGTACAGTTTTTGCTGTTTAGCTCACCTAATTGATCATTGGTGAGCTTTTAGGATCTATGAATGTCCGGCGTACGTCATCTGTCCACAATTAGTTTGTTTACACTGTAGCATCCACAGCTTTTGACCAATCTTAATCACTTAAACTTGGCCACAATGTCTCGGATAAGGTTGATTATGGGCAAAATTGGAAATAACTTCTAGAGTTATAGGCCTTTGACTTAGACAATTTTCTATATTTTGGCTTGTTTACACTCTAGCACCTTCACTTATTCACCGATCCTAATCATATTTACAATGATGTGTATGATCTTAAACCCCCAACAGGGATATAAAAGGCAGGTAATGGCTGGTGGGTGGTTTCCCTTGATTTTTGAACTGTGTTCAGCTCAGGGAGAGATTTTTTTAAATATTTGATATTAAATGGTGTTTTTTATCACTGAAAAAAATCCTGAATGAAGCAAGATGATTCTTTTATCAGTTCAGATAAGAAACTTCAAAATGTATGAAGATTTAGGGTCTAATATTTTCAAAACAGTTTAAAGCAGAAATTCAAATTTGAATTAGAGGGAGGAGTTTATTATTCAAATAACCATGTGACTACATTGTTTGTAAACATAGCAATGTGATCACATGGCAATGCATGCAATGTGAATAGCTATTCTTCATGCAACTGGAACATCATAGTGTTACTTACTTGAGATAAGATTTTTCTGTTGTTTTGTTATAATAATCCAATTTCATCTACTTAATTGCAGAACTGTTTATATTAACCAAAAAGTGCAAAAATCCAGCAAAATTCACATTGAAAAAAGAACAGCAATGGTTATTATACTCTTGTTTGTTTTTCACTCCTGTAAGTTAATCAAATTTACAAACACATTATAATCAAGTGAGGGTTGATTTAATAGACTAAGGTCACCAACAGTGTCCAGTGTAGAGTTGTCGTGGTGGATTAGTACTAAATTTAATACACAATCTGGCATAATGTATCGTTGTACAAGAACAGTGCTCTCATCTTGGCCTTCTTTTACGCCAAGCATTTCGTCTTTCCAACATTGACCAAAACTTCTTGTCCCTGGTTTTTCTGGAAATATTATTAGTAGGTTTTGGCCTTGACCCCTTCCCCATCCAGGACTACAAATTTGTAGTTACACACTCATTTCCCTCTTGCGTTGGTGACACAAGTACAAAATCCCAGTTATTGTGGTTGAAAAGAGCTTCAATGGTAAGTTTCTGCTCTTCAGTGACCAGCAATGACAAAACAAACTTATCCATCTAGATTTAATAACACAATTCACAGAACATTGAACTGTTTTCACAAAGCACAAATCAAAGTACTGAAAGTACTGTCGGAATTTGATTTTTTTTCATATGAGACAAGTCACTGTCATGGTGTTGCTGGCAACACAACAATGACTGTTAGGAGAAATACTAAATTAGGAACTGTACAGTTGATGGATATTCATGCTTAGGAATTAACATACACCATCTCAATATTGCCATCTATTTATGTACATATTCTGATATTCATGTGCTAAATTCCATCAACCTAGCATGATGGTTATCTAAGTTATCAGATGTTTCGAGTTTTTTATGTAGCCCATTTATATCCAGCCTATATTTTTCCGAATCCATCGGTACCAAAATAAGCATTGTTGCTGTCGTATTTACTGATTTAATACATACCGAAAAGCTCTTCAAAACGCTCCATTTTAATAATATATCTTGATTATGACCACATATCACTTTAAATGCACACTACAGTGTTAGAAACGAATTAAAATCGACCTACATAATTCTTTTAGTGATAATTTGGTTTTGAAGAGTTTTTCGATTTTCCATGTTTTTAGTTCCAAACTCGGAACAAAACTGACATAAACCACTATCGATTGATTAATCGTAGTTTAAGATTTTTTTCAGAAAATATATGTAATTGGTATGTGAATTATATTCAAAATTAATATCATGATGTTGGACTATATGACAGGTTTTGAAGTGAAAGTAAAAGTTTATTGTAAAAAAATACAGCTATTCGGAAACGAGCCGTTATACGGCGATAACGGCGATATTTGCCGATCTCGCTACGGAATATACCGACATCGCACGATTTCATCAGTTCCATTACCATCCTTCTGTCTTAACATCAAAATACCCTTCACACACTGTGAACCAACATAATAATTGCGAACTTCACAATAACTGTTATTTCTTCGCAAATGTATGTGTACTGCCGTTCTGTTCTCTGCACTTTGACGGGAAAACCCCACATTCTATTTTTAGAATTTATCCAACTATATATAGCTCTAGCCGATAGTATCGATCGATACGCGTTGTGGATATAAACCTTAACACTGATTTACATATCATGTCAAAAAGTCACATATAAGACATACATCAATAGTAGATTAATGTAATTACATGCATAGATCTGTAAAGAAATTACTGACCTACTGAACGAAAGCCGAAAGTAGAACTATTTTATGCTAAACTAGTTGGTTTCCGTCCCCAATCTTACAGCACACAATAGAGTGAAAGTGGGAACGGGAACCATGACAGTTATGGAGCTCACAGCATTTTTGTAAGTCGACGATAGCAAAGGAATTATCAAATTCCAAAAATCCCTCCTAAACTTATTTCAGAACAGGGTCATCTAAATATAGTATATGTAAAATATGTAAGGTATGGAAGGTTCATAAGCAGCCACATTATTATGTTTGTTATAAATATGTTAATAACTAAAAGTATAACCCTAAAAAGAAAAACAATTTCTCATATTACCTGTCTCAGAAAATCTGCACTTATTAGAAAAAGAATTAGAAACAAGATCTTACGAGCCCTATCACCCCTCCAGTATTGTAGTAGAGTATCCCAATTAGACACAGAAATGTGATATATTTTTTTATCAATGCTGATAGCATCATTGCAATACACTTTCTAATTAAACTAGGTGTGGGATATAAACTTATAGCTATTGTTATTATAAAGACTACCACAAGAATTGTCATGAAATGTCCAGGTGTAAGACAGACACAAATTATGAAAACAGTAAAATTATTATTACAGAGCCAAAAGCTGAAAAATTATTGACAGAAGTTCTGAAAAACACTCAAATCTATAAATCAGAAAGTGATTACGTACATTGCATGGATACATATTATGTTGAAAGTTTCAATAATGCAATACCACGACAAAAAAATAAACTTTTCTGGAAAAAAAAACATGCAGGTTCAGAACAAACATTGCAACAATTGACTGGAATGAACATGTAAATAGAAAAGTGACATCAGAGAAAAATATATATGATCCTTTGGCTTCAAGGAGGAAGGTTAAATCAAAAGTTCTGAAACGAAAAACTTAAACTGGTGGTCCGAAATATGGCTAAATTTTGTTGACTCTCTGAGAGAAGAATAAAGTTACAATGTAGTGTTTTTTTGTAAAAACCCATCGTCTGCTTCAGCTATTTATAGATTCAGTACACTTAGTCAGCATTCTCTGAATGTCTATCACTGATAAACAGTATAGCGAGAGAGTTAATTTGCATCCGATAGTCTGATCGGATGTTGCTCCTTTAAGGTCTTGGACAAGTTCAGTTATAGGTGAAATCGGACCACGACGTCAGGAGTTATGGGCCCTTGGCCAGAAAATTTGGGTTTGTTAAATTAACAGTCTAGCACCTTCAATTTTTCACCAATCGTAAACATATTTACAATGAATGTGTATAACATAAAGGTCATCGATGAGTTTGATAATGGGTGGATTAGAACCAGTACTTATGAAGATATAGGCCCTCGACTTAGAAAAATTGCTACATATGTATTTTAGCAATAATCATAATCACATTTACACAGAGTGTACATTGACCTGCATCCAGTATTCATGAAAATAAGAGTTAATTGGTTTTGATCAAAATCTATGTAGAAACGGGTTATACCGGATGAAAACAAAATTACCTGGTCTTTATATATAATTATATATAGTGTCTTTTTTCTCAGCTGAGCGATCTAGGGCCATCATGGCCCTCTTGTTTCTGTTTGGGTTTTGAATCAGACAACAATCTTTGTTTTGATTGTCGTCTTGCAAGAGTCATTCTCTCATGACTGCTGGCAGTGTATGCAAGAATTCGACTTTGTACAAGCTTTTTTCCGTATACAGCTCAAATTTAAAGAGTGTCCTTTACCGAATTGAGCTACCCAGGGGAGCTATATTCGAAAGGATGACTATAAAAGGTGTGACAGGGCACTACAACCTGGCAATTTCTGTAGCGCACAGTTGTTCTTTTTTAGCCGACCGAGGGAAGTCTTTTCCATGCCATATTGAAATGGACAAATTTATTGATAAGAAAATTGTCCAACCGGCGTTTGCCATTTTTCGACTGAACCAAAGTGTGGTAGCATCTACCAACCACCGTTTGTCACTTTAAAACATATCGATGTATGAGATAACCTATTGATTTAACAATACTCTAATATTTCAATGAAAGAAATCAAACACAAATTAAGCCTCCAATAAATTTAATTTCTTGGATAACTATGACATCCTCCATTCAAACATAAAAACAAAGCAAAAACAAACTGCGTTTGCAATGCAATTCTTAATTTTGTGTAGAGTAGAAACAATCGTAATATGTCAAAATAAAGGGAAATGTATGTATTATGTCATAGGCTAGGTGTTTTCCGTAAATGAATGATTCCCATGAAAAATAAGAAACATTACCGCATAGGACGTGTTTTCTTGTGTAAATCAACAACCTGCGTTTCCTTTTGTGATCACTTGACAAAAGTTGTTCATCCCCTGTGATTGTCTCAATTTCTAAATTCTCCGTTTTTCACGTAGTCATTTGTTATGAGTTACCAAGGCGACCCTAGTCAGCGCCTATGGAGCACTTTTAATTTAAGCAGATTCACTATGTTGCAATCTTTGTGCTGTAATTTGTATAAATATGAACGGAAGTGTACAGAAGAATGTGGGTCAAAACAGCCCATTTCAAAAACGGCCCAATACCGAAATGGTCTAATTCCATATTCAGCCCGTACCATGTCATGTAGCATTATTAAATCATAAATTGTGTTTAAGGGCGGTATTGACTATCCGATTGATTGATATCATTCACAGTTACGGTACTTAAAATACATGAGTAGCATACATTTTAACAGTTTTTTTAGCTCACATGTCACAAAGTGACAGGGCGAGCTTTTCTGATCAGTCTCCGTCTGGCGTCGTGCGTCGTCAAACTTTACCTTGTGAACACACTAGGGGCCACATTTTTAGCTCAATTTTAACAAAAATGGGTCAGAATGTTAATACTGACAAAATCTCGGACAAGTTCGATATTGGGCCATTCTGGGTAAAAAACTAGGTCACGAGGGCCAAATAAGGGAAAACCTTGTGAACACTTTAGAAGTCACTGTTTTGATTGGATCTTCATGAAACTTTGTCAGATAGTTTATTTCAATAATAATGTAGGTCAAGTTTGATAATGGGTCATTTCCGGTCAAAAACTAGGTCACTAGGGCAAATTGCTGGAAAACCTTGTGAACACTCTAGAAGTCACTGTTTTGATTGGATCATCATGAAACCTTGTCAGAATGTTTGTCTATATTGGACGACTTCGAACATGGGTCATCTTGGGTCAAAAACTAGGTCGCTAGGTCAAATCTTATGAAAAACCATGTTAACACTGTAGATTTCACAGTTATAATTGGATCTTCACCAAACTTTGTCAAATTGTCTGTTTAATGATAAAACGATCAAGTACAAATATGGGTCATTTGGAGTCAATAACTAGGTCACTAGGTCAAATCTAAGGAAAACTTTGTTAACTCTGTAGATTTCACAGTTATGATTGGATCTTCACCAAACTTTGTTAAATTGTCTGTTTTAATGATATAACTATCAAGTACAAATATGGGTCATCTGGAGTCCATAACTAGGTCACCAGGTCAAATCTAAGGAAAACTTTGTTAACACTGTAGATGTCACAGTTTTGATTGGATCTTCACCAAACCTTGTCAGAATATTTGCCTTAATGATATGTGGGTCAAGGTTGAATATGGGTCAGCCAGGGGTCAAAAACTGGGTCACCAGGTCAATTCTTAGGTAAAAATCTTGTTAAAGCTCTGAATAGCATGGTTTTAATTGGATCTTGGCCAAACCTTATCAGATTGTTTGTCTGAATAATATTAAGGATAACTTAAAAAATGGGTCATCTAGGGTCAAAAACTAGGTCACGAGGTCAAATCTTAGGAAAACCTTATTAATTCTGTCGATGTCAAATTTTAATTGTATCTTCACCAAACTTTGTCTGAATGTTTGTCGAACATAGGTCATCTGGGGTCAAAAACTAGGTCACAAGGTCAAATCTTAGGAAAACCTGTCTATTCTGTAGTTGTAATAGTTTTGATTGTATCTTCACCAAATTTTGTCAGAATGTTTGTCTTATTTATATGTAGGACAAGTTCTAACATGGGTCATCTGGGGTCAAAAACTAGTTCACCAGTTCAAAACAAAGTTTTAATGAGTGAACAGTGATTGTCATGTGAGCCATATAGGGCCAAGATGGCCCTCTTGTTTAGTAAACTCTTAACTTCTTTCATGTGTTACTTGACTGAAAACTGGGCCGTTTTGGACCGGTCCGTTTTGGAAGTGGTCCGTTTTGACCCAACATAGGACAGAATGTTGTTGGACGCAGAAGCAAATATTTGTGATGTTTACCACCAAATTTGACATCTTTGCCAGCGTAGTAACAAAGTCATCGAGCATGGAAGAGCTTGTTTGAATTCATTACAGAAATTTATGTCGACGTCAGAGCGTACGGAGCAGCACGCTGCTACCAAGTACTGCATAAGGCAGGATGTACACCAACGCAGTCATTTAAGTTCATTTCAAGTGATGAGAATTCTAAAGAGGTATCAAGATTTTTTATATTTGAGTGATATTTTGATATTGGCTTTGAGAAATTAACATGCAGCCCTATAGTCCAGATTTAGTGGTCTTCCCAAAATTGAAAAGAAAACAATTTAATTTAATTGAGAAAATAAGAATGGCGGTGCGCAGTATTGCTAGAAATATGACAGTAGCAGGAATAACTATACGTTCTCTAAGTGGGTAGAAAGACACAGAAAACATAACATTTGAGGGCAAGTACTTTCGAATATGTATGAGTATAATGTCATGAAGTCGATGTGAAGTATGTTGAAGTGCTCCGTAGATCAATATGTGCGTTTGATCTGTATAGCGTATATTTTTTATCAATCAATATTTCGCTCTGATATTTGGCATGTATTTTGTCAATATGTTACATAACATGTACATACAATTTTGACATAAAACATATATGATTAGTCTCATTAAGAACACTGTCCACGAACTTTATGGATGACACTCATATATCTTGAATCTAGGACAAAAGCTCCACCGGACAAAAGCTCCCCCGTTCATTTTTGCCCAGGGGAGCTTTTGTTCAGAAATCCATATATCTTAATCACAGAAATTATTTAGTTGTTTTACATTTTATATTATAGGCAGCACCTACCTACTTAAGGTTAACTACCCAACCCTTTTTACCTACCTATACGACTACCTACCTACAGCTACTTAACTACCTACTACAACACACCTACCTTGCTATGGCAATATACCTATGGTTACCCATCTTACATCGAACTAACCCATTTATCTACCTACGATCTGCTACACACAAAATCATTAACATACATAATTATATAACTACATGTATTTTTTTTAAACCCCAAAGTCTATTTCCAGACCATAAGTTGTTTTTTAAACCCCAAATTCTTTGTCTTCTTGAAAATGTATGATTTCTACAGGTACTGAGTTTTACAGAGTTGTGCCCCTTTTCCACTTTACGCCATTTGCAGTATGTTTTGGAGATTAAAAAGCTGTCTGTTTTAGAACTACAGTAAAACCTCGTTATCTCAAGGAGTCATCGGCTTTTTCTATCCTGACAGACTACACTGCGTTTGACTACTAATGCAACTGAGACTTTTCAAAGTAATTTTCTTAAACATGGTAAAAGATATCAATTTGAAATTTTAGATTTTTTAGTTTGGTGACATACAGTACGGTTTGGGTGATTTGTCCGATTTTCGCGTTTCCCCCGCGTTCGTAATCGTCAATTTATCACCCGTAGCGGCGATTTTCATCGCGGCATCGATCTTGAAAAAAACGCGAATCACCGCAATGTCGCTTATCACCGCGTTTTATGACTTATTTATCAGTCGGTAATCTTTGATAGCGATGGATCGCGGTGATTCGCGAACGTCTTAAGCCGACTCTCAAGTAAATAAAATGATATTTATTGTGCATCTTTCTTTTTCTTCGCTTTCGGTTGACCGTTCATTTTCCGAAAACAGTCACATGGTAAGATAATTTACGATTTAACACTTACTAAATCCGTCGGCCAAGACCGACTGAAATCCAGACATCTGATTAAATTTTGTCAAGTAGGAAATCCCATTCTTGAAGTAAATATGTAGAAATACTGGCAAATTGCTAAGCGAATATATGTAAACTGTGTAGCTATGTTTTACATAGGCAGCGTTACGTACAGGGCGAGATTCATATGTCTATTTTTAGTGTTTTATATATCGAGTACCAGGGCGAGAATCATTATTTAGACCGAGTCGCAGTCTCTCATTTTACGAATGTAGCTCGGTGCTCTAATCAATAAAACCAGTCCACTGTTTACATGTAATATTATTTCGCGCAATAATATACGAAAGCTGACAGATTAATTAAAGCTCATCAACTACTATTAAGTTCTCAACACTCGTTGATTATAATTTATGTCAACGCCAATTTTTCACACATATCAGGTAACAATTTGTTCACAAAGCGCAATTAAATAATGTGTGAATAACAGTGTTATTTACAAGAAATTTGTAAGTTTTGAGTAAACTAAAGAGACGACATCGCAATCCACCGCGAATTATTGCCCTTCAGTGGTGACGGTCACCGTCGATCGTCGTCGCTCTGAATGCGACGGCCAAAATTCAAATCGCCGCGTTGAAGCGATCTGCCTGTGGCTTAGCGCGATTTTAATTCCGCGGCGATTCGCGAAAATCGGACAAATCACCTGAACCGTACTGTAGCATGCAAATAAAATGATAAAATAGTTCATTGGTGTCGATAGTTTACCAATGCACACAAGTCACATGCTATTATTTCATTTCGCACAAGGAAAAAAGTAACGTAAATTTCTGATTTCCGGTCATGTTGTAATATTCTACAAAAATATTTTACGGAAACTTATATGGTTACAGTAAAAACTCAAGAGCATGGCCGAGCAGTTGGCAGTTTAAAGGCTGGCAATTCACCAAGAAGCATGTGCCTGATACATTTAAATTATAACACATGTTTTAAATTTTGCGATATAAGAATAAAACAAAACATGTGACAGCCAACAGTGATAATAATAATTTCAATGATTTACCATTCTGTTCAGATATTTGCCTATTCTTACATTTTTATATAAAATATGAAATAGAAGCAAGATTAAGATTGTGTAACAATGGAATATCAGTCTGTGATTGTGTGATCTGTCTCATTGCTGATTTCCGATGGGTTATACAGTTTTGTAGTTTTATTAGGGATGTAAAATTAATGGTTAATCGATTAACTGTTCATTAGCCCTATTAACAGGTTATTATATCATTAATCAATTAACCAAAAAAGATTAGAAAGAAGCAAGTAAAATATGATAATGAATTATAGAAAAATCGAAATTGTCAGTCAATATGCGCATGTTATCTTGTCAATAAATTAGTCAACCAAAGGTGCAAAAAATACAACAGTTGAGCAAATCAACAATTCATTGACACTGGCCTGGGACCATTATACACACTGACATGTATATTGTTGATTATTGTATTAACTTATTGAGAAGCCATTTTTTGACATACAAGTAAATTAACTTGCTTGGTCTGGGACGGCTCACAATTTGATAATTGGTTCGCAAGTTATCATACACAATAAGTTTGATTAGTTAAACTATCGTAAGAAAAAATTGTCTGTCTGGACGTATTTTTAAAGCAGTAGTGATAAAAAGACGTAAAATTTAACCTTTGCGGTAATGCATGTACAGTACAACCTCTGTAGAGCAACACCTTGTGGGAGCTGCAAATATTGATCGTTGTTTAGAGGTTGTTGCTGTACAGAGGTTAAATTTATGGTAAATATCAGCTTAGGGAAATTTTAAAGGTGTTGTTATTGAGAGGTTGTTGCTCTACAGAGGGTCGCTCTGGAGAGGTTGTACTGTATGTTATAGTATGTCTTCCATATTACTAAGACATGCTAATAAAATTGTCAAATTGACATCCTTGTTCTTTATTAATTTTCTCTGTGTTAAGACATTGGTATGATTTAATTTTGCATCTTTGCATCAAATATAGCCACTGATAATGAGAACGTGTTGACATTAATTTCGATACTCAATTGCACAAAGTGTGAAATACTTACAAACATTGATTGGGATCACAACTAAACAAGTTTACAAGTTTTAAAGTTTATTTGGCATAAAACATAATTGGTTGTTGCCAATTATTTCATGGTAAACACAAATTATAATTCAGCAATACACCAATCAAATGATCAATGTTGTAAGCTCTGTCTAATGTTCCATTTATAACCCGACCAAATTGAGTATGAAACAAGCATGCCGTAATCAACTTTTTTATGCCCCCGTATTGATAGATCGGGGGCATATTGTTTTTGGCCTCTCTATTTGTCTGTTTGTCTATCTGTTTGTCTGTTTGTACCAAACTTTAACCTTGCCTATAAAATCAAAACGCCTGCACCTACATCCATCAAACTTCATATGTAGGTTCCTCATGACAACCTCTACAGGACCTGTGCATTTTCAGGTCAGTAGGTCAAAGGTCAAGGTCACAGGGTCATTGTGTTTAAAAAAAAATTAAAAATTTTTTTTAGCTCACCTGATTCATCAGGTGAGCTTTGAGGATCGGTGAATGTCCGGCGTCCGGCGTCCGTCGTCCGTCCACAATTAGTTTGTTTACACTCTAGCAACCGCAGCTCTTTACGAATCTTGATTAAACTTGCTCACAATGTATATGGCCACAATGCCTCGGCTAAGTTCGATTATGGGCAAAATCTGATTATAACTTCTAGAGTTATGGGCCCTTGAATTACAAAATTGGCTATATTTAGCTTGTTTAGACTCTAGCGCCTTCATTTATTCACCGATCCTAATCATATTTTCAGTAAATGTGTATAACCAAAAGATCTTGGACAAGTTTTATTATGGGCAATATCGGACTAGAACTTCAAGAGTTATGGGCCCTTGACTTAGAAAATTTGCTATATTTGAGTTTGTTTACACTCTAGCGCATTCATTTATTCACTGATCCTAATAATATTTTCAGTAAATGTGTATAACCAAGAGATCTTAAACAAGTTCGATTATGGGCGGAATCGGACTAGAACTTCAAGAGTTATGGGCCCTTGACTTTGAAAATTTGCTATATTTTAGCTTGTTTACACTCTAGCATCTACATTTATTCACTGATCCTAATAATATTTTCAGTAAATGTGTATAACCAAGAGATCTTGAACAAGTTCGATTATGGGCGGAATCGGACCAGAACTTCAAGAGTTATGGGCCCTTGACTTTGAAAATTTGCTATATTTTAGCTTGTTTACACTCTAGCACCTACATTTATTCACCGATCCTAATAATATTTTCAGTAAATGTGTATAACCAAAAGATCTTGGACAAGTGCGATTATGGGCGGAATCGGACTACCTCTTCAAGAGTTGTGGGCCCTTGACTTAGCAAATTTGCTATATTTTAGCTTGTTTACACTCTAGCGCCTTCATTTATTCACCGATCCTAATCATATTTACAATGAATGTGTATGACCTTATGGTCTTGGACAAGTTAAGTTATGGGTGGAATCTGACCACAAGTTCAAGAGTTATGGACCCTTTGATTAGAAAATTTGCTACGTTTTAGCTTGTTTAACAGTATTATACCTTCATTGTTGGTTTTGATCTCAAAATCTACGTAAAAATGAGTTTTACAAGATGGAAACTATATTACCTGGTCATTGATTATTGGCCTTTGTTCTCAGGTGAGCGATAAAGGGCCAATGTGGCCCTCTTGTTTAGGTTACTACTCCTACATTTTTCATGGGATTTTGACGAAACTTTCACAGACTTGTTGTTACCAAGAACCACCACACATATATTCCGGTTTTTGTGATTCGATCATTTTTGAGGGAATTATGGCCCTTTGTTTTTTTTGTGTGATTGTAACAGCGAAATACTCTTGTTTCCTTGCTTTCTCAAGGGATTTTGATAAAATTTTCATGGAACTATTGTTATTGAGATACCCAATGCATGTTGTAAAGGTTTTATGATTCGATAAATTTTGACGGAATTATGGCCCTTTGTTTATTTTGTGCATATGTAATATATAGAGAAATACTCTTTTGTTTGCAACTACTTCTTAATTTTTCCAGGGATTTTTACCAAACTTTGATAGAACTATTGTCACCATGTTCACCAGCACATATTGTTAGGGTTTTGTGATTCGATCATTTTTAGCTGATTTACAGCCCTTTGTTTGCCAGTACCGAAATTTAACCTTGCCTATTAAATCAAAACGCTACCACCTGCAATCATCGAACTTCATATCTTGGTTCATCATGACAATCTCTACAGGACCTACAGGTGCGTTTTCAAAAAGGGCAACCGGAGGGGGCACAGTGTTTATAAAACACATCTTGTTTTAAAACAAAATTGCTATTATTTGCCATAATATTATGTGTAATTGATTATTAATATATCTAAATGGAAAATTGATAAGAACATACAAACATTACATTTCAGTGGTAAATATGTTGATGAATATATACATTATCGCATTTCGTGTAATACGTCGGTGTTACGGAAACTTGTGACAATTTTATATTCATAAGCACTTCGTACAATTAACATAAGGTTAATCAATTAATTGTTTGTATGAACAAACGATTAACCTATTAGTTAAATCTTAACGAATTGACTCCCTGAACTTAATATTAATGCATTTATGTTATTTAGATTTACATAAATTGATTAAAATGATATCTGCTAAAAATGTGATATATTAGTTTTGTTGACTTACATTTATTCCAATTTTGAAAGAGATCTGTCCAATACTACTCAAGTTACAGCAAAATATCTAAGTGCTGGGAATGAAGTGTATTTCGTCTTGAGTTTATTATCTGACAGGGTAGGCATTGCACATTCTGACAGACAAAGCTGTCTTGAGTCATTGTCTGACAGGGAAGGCATTGAATATTGTGACAGATAATGCTGTCTTGAGTCATTTGTCTGACAGGGTAGGCAATGCACAACCTGACAGACAATGCTGGCTCGAGTCATTGTCTGACAGGGAAGGCATTGAATATTGTGACAGATTATGCTGTTTTCAGTCAATGTCTGATAGGGTAGGCAATGCACATCCTGACAGACAATGCTGGCTCGAGTCATTGTCTGACAGGGAAGGCATTGAATATTGTGACAGATTATGCTGTTTTGAGTCAATGTCTGACAGGGAAGGCATTGCATATCATGACAGATTATGCTGTCTTGAGTCATTGTCTGACAGGGAAGGCATTGCACATCCTGACAGACAATGCTGTCTCAAGTCAATGTCTGACAGGGTAGGCATTGCACAATCTGACAAATTATGCTGTTTTGAGTCAATGACTGACAGGGTAGGCATTGCACATCCTGACAGATTATGCTGTTTTGATTCAATGTCTGACAGGGTAGGCAATGCACATCCTGACAGACAATGCTGTCTCAAGTCAATGTCTGACAGGGAAGGCATTGCATATCATGACAGATTATGCTGTCTTGAGGCAATGTCTGATAGGGTAGGCATTGCACATCCTGACAGATTATGCTGTTTTGAGTTAATGTCTGACAGGGTAGGCATTGCACATCCTGACAGATTAAGCTGTCTTGAGTCATTGTCTGACAGGGTAAGATTTTTCTATACTGACAGACAATGCTGTCTTAATCATTTGGTATAAACATTACATTAATGATATTCATAAAAATATGTTGGTTTTCCCTTTTTCTCTTTACAAATGCCCAATTTTAAGATTTACTGGGACAACCCTTGTATATTCAAATGCAAAATGTTAATTGAAATAACTCATCAAGTCAAATGTGATATATTATAAATCTTATTTAACTTAAATGCTATTTTCCTCTGTTGACATATTAAATTATCTAAAGTAACAACGTAACAATTGTGACAGATTCTGACATAATGTGTCACTGGCACAGATAGGGTATAGATATCAGATCAGTTTCACATGTCTTTATTACATCATTGTTTTTTAAACTGAATCAAAAATTAAAAATTTTACAAAATTATAATATTATGCTTTTTTATCCAATTTTCTAGTACATGTAGATAACATTGCAGAATCATGTATAAAAAACCACAGCTATTCCATGTGTTAACTTAGTGGTTTGTTTCAGTATGATGTGTAAAGTAAATTAATTATTAATCGAAATCTAGATGTACCTGTAAGTACGGAACCCCTACCTGAATAAGGCCGACGGCGTGGGCCCTTTCCTCAATGGACATCCATCCCATTTTGTGTTTTTCTGTAATGTGGTTTAACACTCTTTCCATTTTAAAAAATATTTAGAAGATTCACACTTGCCACGTGCTGCACGTACAAATAAAGTGTTTTATAACAATAGAGCCGTAATGAGGTAAAAATCAATAAAACGCATTTCCGTTGATAATGTCATGTTGCTTGACCTGTTAGAAATGTACACTAAAAATTTGAGCTCAGAATATCAAAAAATAAATAAAATATGCATATTTTACAAAGTTTTGTTAAGTGTATACAGGGTATAAAAATCTTCTTGTCAGAAACTACAATGCCTAGAGCTTAGATATTTGGTGTGTAGCATTGTCTAGTGGACCTCTACCAAGTTTGTTCAAATTATTGCCCTAGTGTCAAAATTGACCCTGTCCCAGGATCACTTTATTTATATGTAGGCTTATATAGGAAAATTTAAAAACTCTTCTTGGCCAAATCCACAATGCCTAGAGCCTAGATATTTTGTATGTAGCTCTACCAAGTTTGTTCAAATGATTGCCCTGGTGTCAAAATTGTTTATTACAACAGGAATAAGTTATTTATGTCTCAGGCATAAAATTTGTGTTTTGTCTTAGAATCTTATGTTGTATCCTAGACTCTGGTTCTGATTATTTAGAAACAAAAGCAACACTTAGTTGAATGTTCTTCTGTGTGTTAGATGTATAGACATTTTTTTTTTGACTACTGGTACTGGATTTTTCTGGTATTAATTCTTCACAACTGTATCGTAACTATTCTTGTTACACATAGAGTAGAGATTTTATTTTTGAAGTGATGTATGTCTAAATTATTGAGCTGTACATTGATTTTGGATTCAAGTTTTGAAACTCGATCTTCTGGTTTATTTTTTGTTAAAAATCTTTTTATATGAAAAAATTTTGGTTTCAATGAAATACTGCAATCTTACCTCATACATTTATGCACTTCTTTCAGATGTAGAAAATTATTATTGAATGTGAAATACCTTGCACTACTTTAGGATGACATTTTTAAAGTTTAATTATGAAATCAAACAGTCCTGTCTTTTACATCATGTAACACATCTTGTACATTTACTCAGACTTGAAGAAGTTGCTTGGAATGGTTATTTGTCTTGAAGATTATGTCTGTAAACTTGAATATGTACAAAGTGTAATTATTTTTACAGAGGAAGGACTTGGATTGTGTGGTACAGAGATTGGTGGAATCGTAGGTGGTCTGTTGTTCTTGATTGTTGCTGTTCTGATAACTGTGATTGTTCTGATGTGTAGCAGACAGAGAGATAAGAGGAAGAATACCAAATATGGTAATACAGTTTGTTATGCATTCCTGATGTTTTGATTGGTAATTTTTCATCTTCTTCATGATAAATGAGAAAAGGCTTAATTCTTAGTTATCAATCTAAGAAAATGTCTGTGCCATGTCAGTTGCATTCTAAGAAGACTTCTTGTCAAAACTTCTAAGCTTGCATATTTTTTCCCCATTATTCTTGTGTTTTCCTGGAAATGCCACTAGAGAGCAATATATGTGCCCAAGGGGCATACCCCCCCCCCCATCCTAAACATCATGAAGTCCAGGTTAATGTTATTATTGTGGGGATTGGCTTCCAAACCCTACAGAGTCAACATCCATGGTCATTCGGACAGACGGACGTACAGACACACCACAACTACACAAAAAAAAAAACACGAACAAAACCGAACAAAACCGAATGCACAATTTCTATACCATGAATCAACAATCATTACAAGTCATCTCAGAAATATTTTAGGCAATGTTTGATATAACCAAACAATTCTCAACTCATTTTTGTAAATATAAAAAATGCAAGTGGTGTCAATAAGTAGCAAATGATGATTTAAACGTATAAATTGCTGTTTTCACTCGTTATTCAAACAATGTGGTACGTCATTTTGTGTTCAACGTGCACAATTTCGCGCACTAATTTTTTCTGATTTTGCGGGAAATCCCAGTCATGTGACCACACAGATTTAGCTATTACAGCCACCATTGTTGTTGACACTACTGCTGCGAAGAGTTGTTTTTTTTCTACTGTCAAAGCCGAAATAAATTGGAATGTAAGTATTGTACATATTGTGTTTAATCTTGTATTCGTATATAACTTGCTCTCGTTGTAACGAAAAAAACGTAACTCCGTTTCATCACAAGGTTGACCTACATAACTTCACAGGTAACGCTTAGTCATTCTAGGATGTCTGTAGACGAGTTGTACTTCATTTAGTGTAGCGATTTTTTTCTAAATGTGCAATAAGTTTTGATATACGGCTAAGCATTGAAACTACTGATTACAGTGTCTTGTCTGAAGTTGTTAGGTCAGTCGGCCTGGGTCAATATACTTTGCAGGCAAACTCTGCAAGCAACATAAACAAAGAAGGTTTTTGCAGGCAATATGCACGAAGGGTATTAGATTTTGCTGGCACTTTAAATAGGTGTAACTGTTTATTGTAAAGGATTAGGTGTGAAATTTAACAATGTCTCTACCCCACCCACTGGTGGCATCTGTCAGTGTTTATGAAAGTTGATCAGTATAATTTATTTTTTTAATTATTTGGAACGTTTTTGTCCACATTTTCTTAATTTGCAAATGCTGAGAAGGATTGCATTCTTTTCAGCTTATAAAGATCAAATTGGGTTGCTTAGTTTATATTGTACAGGATCCTTGTATTGTAGTTTGTACAGGTCATTTCATTTGTCATTACTGAATTGGTTACAGGTTTGAGACTTCTGTAGCTTTGTGTTATATTGTATTACAACTTGGCTGAGGTAATTAGCAGCCAAATAAGCTTAGTTGCGAGCTCGAGCCTTGCATCGGGTTCATTATTTTCCTCCTATTACATTTCGTGCCATGAGTGTGTGACTAACCTTGGAATTCTAGAGCTAGCTAGGGTGAAGCAAATCACAGGTTTAGTTTATAAAGAGACCATGGTTGTCATGATGAATTATCTAGAATAATTAAGAAGGAGGAATGTTACTGTAGCGGTGCAGTATATTGTATTATACATTGGCTGGGGTATTTACCTGCCCTTTTAGCTCTGTTGGTAAAGCATCTGTTTTCAAGCAGGTGGTTGTGGGTTTGAGCCTTGCATCGGGTACATTATTTTCCTCCTCCTATTACAATTCTATTACCAAAATGTAGTCTGCTTGACTTTTACAAGACGGGTAGTTAAAACTACTGAAAAGTTAACACACCATTTGTTTTCATGTTTCACTTTCAAACACCTTAAGCTTTGAGAGTACTGATATACATTGACAGTTCAATTAAGTTGTATATTACATTATACATGATCCTTGTATCAGTTTGTAGTATATAAATAACACATAGCTTTGTGGGTAACAGTAAAAATGTCAGCCTGAGGAAAGGCAAAGGGTAACAGTACTTTCCGAGGGCTGACATTTTTACTGTTACCCACAACGTAAGCTATGTGTTATTTATTTGAATACCCCAAATTTTTTCAAGAAAATACTGTTAAAAATTTACTATTAGCCTGTGACAGTAAAAAAAATACTGTTTAAATTTACTATCACCCAGTGACAGTAAAAAAAAATTCAGTCACAAGGTACTGCGAATGTAACAGTAAAAAAATTACCTGTTTGCCTATGGGAAATTAACAATTACGAAAAAAGTGAGGGGTAATAATACTGACTGTTTCATTTATCCATACTGAATCGCTTACAGGTTTAAGACTTCTATTACCAGAATTTAATCTGCTTGACTTTTATGAGACAGGTATAAAACACTACTGATAAAATCGTTTTCTTTTTGTTAATTCACGCTCAAAAACCTATAATTAACACAAATTTATCCCTGAACGCCATAATTTTCACGTTATTGAGTTCTGGATAAAAAAAAAATTTTTTTTTTGCCTTGATGAAGGCTTATTGTTAAAGCTGAAACGTTGATATAAAATAAAGTAGATAAATACATCCGTTGTCAGTTGTTAGTACTACATACTTTTGTATTGGTTTCAAAAAAATATATTGATCAGCACTTGCCATCATTTTAATATCAGTATATTATAAACTTATCATGCATTTGTATACTTAACTGATGAAATTAAATTTCTTTTCATACATTTTGCTTGGATTTTTTTATTTGTGTAATATGTATTGTATTAAATAAGCTTGGAGTTGAACTCAAACTGGTGTAATTAAATTTCTTTCTGTTGTATTTTGATACATTACTTGGAGTTGCTTTGATTCAAGCCTGGAGTTGAACTTAGTTAAATATTGGAGTTGATGTCAAATTTTGAATTCATGGAAGTAATTATAACTGCTGGAGTTGCATTGAATATTAGAAAAAAATTGAGTCGAACTTAATAGTCTTGGAGTTGAATACTGTTGATGTCAGATTTGAAATCTTGGAGGTGCTGATTTCATGGTGTTAGAAGCTTGGGAATTGAGATTAAATTTTGAAATCTTATGTTGCAAATAGTTAAGTGGTATTAAGAGTACCGGTATGTTTAATTTTAGTTACTTGGAGTTACATGAGCTTAGAAGTTGATAATTTGCTTGGATTTGAAATCTGTTGCACAAGTATGCAGATCAACTTGTACTACAGTAGTTGAGTGAATTTTCATTTTATTTGAGTGGTTAACTGGCTATTCAGAAATTTGCTGTTCATTTTTTTAACAAGATTTCGAAATTTCATATCTTGAATTTGAAGTGCTTCAGTTTTATTTGCTTTATCTGTACATTGTTTAATAAATGTCACATTTATTTCATTCTACACATGAGTTGTATCTGAATGTAAATGGTCAATTGTTCAGGCCAGTATGTTCATCGAAATCTGTTAAATTGTTACTGGAATCTTAAATTATGGTGTTTTCTTGTGTAAATTTTGCTAAATTTAATCAGGATGATGAGTGTTTTCCAATTGAAGCTAGGGGCAGACAATGTGTTGCAACTTGTTTGATATTTCTGATAACTGCATGTGAAATAAGACCTTGTTTGCTAATTGATACTGCTTGTTTGAATGACATTTTTGAACAACTGCCTAAAACATGTAAATAAATGACTATTATTTTCAGTGATATAATATATTATACAATATTGGACCTATATGTCGGGCCGGTATCATAATTTCGTGGCAGCTGCGGCGTGGTTTCGTGTGTTTTGTACAACATCGGACCGACACCGGGCCAACATGCTTAGTTAGGTTTCAAACTAGTAGTATCCAAATTATTTAAATAGTATTAGAATAAATAGCTTTATTGAAACATAATTTCATATGAATAGGTTCTACTCAGAAAAAAAAACACATGAGCACATCATATAAATACAGTAGTAACAAGGTACATGTAATACATACTAGTTAAGAATTGATAAATATGTATTCATTGAAATGTATGACCTGCAGCAACCGGGAATCGAACCCAGACAGCCGGGTTACAATTTCAGTGCACTTAACACTGGACCACGGTCCTGACTGTGTGTGTGGTACTGTGTGGCTGATAATACAACTGTCTAACCTCAGGATCAAACCCAGTTCTTCCAGCACTTAATCAGCACTTTGATGTTTGATGGCAGCCAGCTGTACTTGGCCCTACATCAGCATACATGTTTGTCAGGCTTATTAGACCCAGAAGATTTGCCTAAGTGTATAGCATACAAGAGTAAAACAGTATATGTAAAACGCAAAGGAGTTTTAACAGGCTTCATTAATGAAAATTCTGCCATAGATAATGTTAACTATTATGGACTTGAGAATGCTAGTTTGATTGGAAAACATTTTATTATTGTATTTCTAGTCGTGTCTGTTGAGATTAACTTGGATGGGTCTGTTTTTAGCTCACATGTCACAAAGTGACAAAGTGAGCTATTAGGATCACTCTCCGTCCGGCTTCGTGCGGTGTGCGTCGTGCGTCGTCAAACTTTATGTTGTGACCACACTAGGGGCCACATTTTTAGCTCAATTTTAGCAAAACTGGGTCAGAATGTTAATATCAACAAAATCTCGGACGAGTTCGATATTGGGCCATTTTGGGTAAAAAACTAGGTCACCAGGGCCAAATAAGGGAAAACCTTGTGAACACTTTAGAAATCACTGTTTTGACTGGATCTTCATGAAACTTTGTCAGAATGTTTATTTTAATAATATGTAGGTCAAGTTTGATAATGGGTCATTTCTGGTGAAAAAATAGGTCACTAGGGCAAATTGCTGGAAAACCTTGTGAACACTCTAGAAGTCACTGTTTTGATTGGATGATCATGAAACTTTGTCAGAATGTTTGTCTTTATAATATCTTGGACGAGTTCGAACATGGGTCATCTTGGGTCAAAAACTAGGTCGCTAGGTCAAATCTTATGAAAAACCATGTTAACACTGTAGATTTCACAGTTATTATTGGATCTTCACCAAACTTTGTCAAATCGTTTGTTTTAATGATATAACGGCCAAGTATAAATATGGGTCATCTGGGGTCAATAACTAGGTCACCAGGTCAAATCTAAGGAAAACTTTGTTAACACTGTAGATGTCACAGTTTTAATTGGATCTTCACCAAACCTTGTCAGAATGTTTGCCTCAATGATATGTGGGTCAAGGTTGAACATGGGTCATCTTGGGTCAAAAACTAGGTCGCTAGGTCAAATCTTATGAAAAACCATGTTAACACTGTAGATTTCACAGTTATTATTGGATCTTCACCAAACTTTGTCAAATTGTTTGTCTTAATGATATTAAGGACAAGTTCAAATATGGGTCACCTAGGGTCAAATCTTAGGAAAACCTTATTAACACTGTAGATGTCAAATTTTGATCGTATCTTAACCAAACCTTGTCAGAATGTTTGTCTTAATGATATGTAAGACAAATTCGAACATAGGTCGTCTGGGGTCAAAAACTAGGTCACGAGGTCAAATCTTAGGAAAACCTTGTCTATGCTGTAGTTTTCATGGTTTTGATTGGATCTTCACCAAATTTTGTCAGAATGTTTGTCTTATTTATATGTAGGACAAGTTCTAACATGGGTCATCTGGGGTCAAAAACTAGGTCACCGGTTCAAAACAATGTTTTAATGAGTGAACAGTGATTGTCATGTGAGCGATATAGGGCCATCTTGGCCCTCTTGTTTATATATTTGATAGTCATTCACGTGATAAAAAAGGGTTGAGTTGCCCTAATGGTAAATGTGTCCTTGGAGTAGTTTAAGTCGCTGTCAGCTTTGTGTGCTTACTTGAAATCTTTGTCAACCTCTTTAGGAATGTGTTCAGAAAGCATTCAGTTTGATTTACATACATTTATATTCTGTAAGAAAGGTAAAGGTGTCCAATTTAAAGTACAAGTTCTTACTGAAAGGATGGGATGTAACATAGTTGAAATTAAAAGACAAAAATACAAACAAAAACGTTCATGTCAGTCTAAACCACAAAATAAAAAACAAAATACAAAAGATTTGACCAAAGGGTTGTCTTCAGTTAGTGCGGTTTATGACAGACATGATACTGGTGGACCTAATCCTCATGAAGATCAAGTGGTTGACATGGAGTCTGAACAGGGATCTAGTATATCAGCATCTGTAGATACTTGTCAAAGAAATGAAGGATTCATTGCCAGCTTTCAAGGCCTAATTTGCAAAGTAACCTCCCTTGATTTTCGTTCGAAGGGAAGCTTGGGATCAAATTTCTTTTATGTCCCTTAGATAAGAAACCTAGATAAACATTGAACAGCTACTATACCAGTGACCCCCCCCCCCCCAAATCCACATGAGGTCTAATCTCTTAATTGTTTTATTGCCTCTAATGGGATTAATCCTGTCTTTTCACGGTCAGCTAAATGCCTGTTGACTTGACACCTAGTCATGGTCATAAATTTTATTGATCTTTAGTGATAATTAATTTATGGATAACTTCCTGTTGTTTTTATAAGCATTTTATGTAATTAATGAATGTTATCCTTTAATATTACCAGATTATGTAAGAACAGATTTAGATATATACTAGAATATAACAGTTATAATATACTGTCACTACTATTTTATTCCTGCCTATGTTTTCTTCTTTAAACATTAAAATTGCAATTAAACGCTTCTTCTATTTTTAAATTATATCATTCTATTTCTACATGGAATTATTTTTTACAAGATTCTTTGAAATAACTTGCAAAGAATCTATGTTTATGCATGTACTGCTTGAGAAAATATACTGGTTAAAAAAAAAATTTAATTTTATAGGTAAAAGTGTTAAAATATGTTTGTATTAATTTCACAAAATGGACTGTTTTGTTTATTTATCAAAATCATTGGTTTGCAGCAAAGAGCATTTATTTGAGTAATTAATAATATTCTTAATATTTTGCATTTAATATAAACATACTTCTTGTTTAAAAAAAGATCATTTATATTATTGATTAAACATTGAATCAATTTAAGTATACAGTAGCTATATATTAGCCATATATAGTAACTGATTATGTAATTAGAAGCTAGTCTATCAATGACCCTGTCTGTTTTATTGTCCCACCTACTGCAGAATATACAGGACTGCTGGGTCTTATTCACATGCCTCGCATTCCTGGTTCAACAGGCATGATCTTTATCCGTTTTACATCAGTGGTTCATCAAATACCAGTAAAACAATGAAAGAAAGTGATATCATGAAGAACTCGACTTTTGCATTATTTATATAAATTAGTTGTTAGGTGTCGGGGAATTACAGCTAAGCTAAACATGTTTTATAATAAAATAACCATTAATGTACGCTTTATTTTATTTATTCTGCTACTAATAAGTTTTCATTGAAAAGGTGAAAAATTTAGTTAATCCTAATTTTGTCATCATGTAGATAATTAGATTGTGAAATCTTTTCTGTTATATTTATTCTGATTTTTATCGAAAACTGTTACTTTAAACAGCGGCAGATCCAGGATTTCATGGGGCGTATTATTCATGAAAGTAGGCTATTTCATTGAATGATTTTTCATTTCTTTCGGGGACGCGGGGTTGAATCCGCTTGTGTTAAAAAACTAGTTTATATTCTATCTAGTATAAATTTAGACATATATAACATCCCTTTTTGATAAATAAACTGTAAAAAGTCTCTGATTAAACCACTAAGTCTAACAACCATTTTTTTGGCTTAACGGCCCATTAGTTTTTTGGGTGGAATTTAGTAATACAGAGCAATAGATAGAATGATAGTAAAATATAAGAAATAAATTTGCTCTAAAAATGCCTTTCTTTAGCCACCCACATCTCGTAAAATGCAGTCAGATGTTTTTTCTTATTTTTTTGCAATAGCATTGAAAAAAACTGTGCTACATTTCCGTGTACTTACTGATAAAAAGTAAAGAAACTTTCGGAATGTTTTATTGCAAATAAAAGTCAGTTTCACTGATAAGACATCTTTCTCGGTAAAGTGAGACCTACTTTAATTTTAACACCCAAAAAGCTAATGGGGCATTAAATTAAGTTCGATGTTAATTATCATAGAAAAATATGACATGTCTACATATAATACATGTACCTGACATAATTCGCTTAATTTTATACCAATTTAAATAGCATGTAGTAATAAAATCCAATACAGGTCATGGTTCAGTGAGCTAATTATATATATTGCACTAATGGTCAGTACTAACTGGGACCATTATACACATGTATATTGATAATCACGTTAATTGGCGATGTAATCTGCATCCATCTATAAATGCAGATCCGTCATCCTGTATGAAAACAAATTTAATTATTTATTATTTTGATGACAGGGTTGTGCTCAACAGCTAATTTAAAGCCGTTCATTATGTTTCTATACTTTAATTACAAAATCAATAAAAAATATTTTTGAGCTATGTAATAACTTGTATGTAAAATATGACATTTGTTAGTAAAAGACGGATTGCATTATTCTACTGAATAAGTAGGACAAGTAGGGACAACTTGTTGAACTTGGTAAAGAACAAACAATCTGACTTTACTTTCAATAAACAGAAAAAACATGCACTCGTTTGTAAGGCATATTATACAAATGTACAAGCAGAAAAAAATAAATAAACAATGGACAATTAAATCTCATTATGACTTCTACTATCTGGATATTATATTTTCGTAATTTTCCATTGATTGTTTTCTGATGCTTATCTTTTTGCACTTTGTTTTGTTAAAAATTACCTACATTTATTTGTGTCGTGGTGATGGAGACTGGAGAAGCTTGTAGCTTTAAAAACTATAACAGACAATGAGTTGTCATAATATGGCTTTTATTGTAGAAAGCCGTAACATCATGTTTGAAACACAATAACATATATGTGTATATTGGTCCCAGCAAGGACTTACATACATGTATGTAAGTCCTTGGTCCCAGGAATTATGTTTTTAAAGATCACAAAATGAACAAAATATATAAAGATTTGAATTAGTAGTTTCATTGTATTAAACTGTAAAAATGTCGTTTTACAATCTGACCACTTACTCTAACTTCTAAACTACTTATACTTGTACAATATTTGTGCATACTTATTAGTCATGCTAGCTGGTTACAGGAATATTATGAGAAACAACGCGTTTCCAAAACTTGTCAATTCAGATCGCACATGGAAGCAAGAAAATGTTAAAAGTAAGTTATTAATACATTAATATTCAATATGAATCAGCAAAGAATCTAGTTTGTGCACGTAACTGGGAAAATGCGTTGCTAAAATTACAACATGACTTTCTTGGTGGTTGAATATCCGCTGGTTTGCCTAGTTTTAGGAATTTGTATGTTAATACACAATGTATTTATAAATCTGGACCTCCAGGTATAATTTTGTGAAGATCAGAGAAGCAAGAAGATAAAATACAACATAATTGAAATTTATATCATTACAAAGAAGAAAGATGTAAAATTGTGCACATAACTGGGAAAATGTTGTACTTATATTGCAAAATGACTTTCTCGGTGCTTGAATTCCGCCATTTTGCCTAGTTTTAGGAATTTCCGTGTATGTTAATACACAATGGTTTTATAAATCTGGACCACCAGGGATAATTTTGTAACGATCAGGGAAGCAAGAAGATAAAATACAACATAATTGAAATTTATATCATTATAAAGAAGAAAGATGTAAAATTGTGCACATAACTGGGAAAATGTTGTGCTTATACTATAAAATGTCTATATATGTGTTTGAAATTCCCACTTTTGCTTAATTTTAGAAATTTCCTTCTTTGTTCATATAATAAATCTACACCGACAGGGACAATTTTGTAATGATCAGGGAAGCAAGAAGATAATATATAACATAATTAAAATTTATATCACTGTAAAGAAGAAAGATGCAAAACTGTGCTCATAACTGGGAAAATGTTGTGGCTTTAGTAATAATAAAGTTATGACCATTTAAATAAATACTTCCTCTATAACTCTATATAGAGCACATGTCACGGCCATGTCATCTATATCGTAAACAAGTCGATTTTCAAGGGGGACAACTTTCCCGATAAGCCAACTGATAAGCTCTGAGGGCTGGCAATGTATTAAGATCTATTAATATCCCTCATGATGTAAATTATGTTTGATATCTCATTTTATAATGATAATGTAGAATGGGTTTGTCTTAGCTGTTGGAATGTTGCAAAGATACTGAAAAAAACAAAGTTTTTGGATAGGTAATGGTTTACAGTTTCCAGTGAAGCCTAACAAACTGGAGCTATCAAACTTGGAAGAAAGGTTGGTTTCTCCAAGATTGCCATTTATGAAACTGCGGCAAATGCCTAGGGGAGGTCAAATTAGTTTAAAAGGCAACATTGTTAATGTTCCTGCTGATGTTAATAGTACTATTAAGTCTCTTCCAAGAATGATTGATGAAAATGAAACAATAATGTTGAAACTGAAACGCAAACTTTCTTACAAACATCATGTTGCTTTTGAGAATATACGACTTATCAAGGTATTTGAAGCTGCCAAGTGGTTGGTAGGCAATAGTGAGTTATTTAAAAATGAGGGAACTGTTGTCAATGTATCTTGGTTACAACACCCACAAGAAATTTCAAATTGTCAGGAGCGTATACAGAATGATAGTGCATCTAGTAATGACGAAACAATCTGTGAGTCAAGTGATAACTGAACCGAAGATAACAATTTTATTCATAGACCTACAGGTAATTTGGATACATGTTTGCAGTCCTTAGACTTTAGAGAATTCAATCAGATATTGTCAGTTGCCTCTGGTGAAAAAAATTCCCCTATTGGCCTTTTTCAAGACTATCATTCTGAGGGGCAACCATTTCCAACCAGAGTCAAGTTGAAAACAGTAAACATCTGGTTTCTTTGCATTATAGTAATATTCCCAAGTGGGAGCTAAGAAATGTGGATCGCCGTGTGGCGCTTTGTGTTCCAAATATCTTTTGCAAATTGAAAAGACATCAGATAAAACAGATTAAGGATAAGGTGTTTCTTGCAATTAGAAAATGCGAAGCAGGTAGGGTGACTTTAACTGCTGGCAATCTACTTTCACCTGGCTTTGTTGAGAATTTGACAATGCAAAATGATGGTTACAGGGTTTTAAGGACTCTTTGTTGTTCATCTCCTTATTGGGAATCAGCAAAACGTGATGTTTTTGCTATGATCTGACAGCTGGGAATACCAACCTGGTTCTGTTCATTTTCTGCTGCAGAAACTAAGTGGGGACCATTGCTGCGTACATTAGCTAAGCTCGTTCAAGGGAAAGATCTTTCAGCAGAGCAAATAGCAGGCTTTTCTGGGCAAGACAAGTGTGTCCTTATAAAATCAGACCCTGTCACTTGCGCTAGGTATTTTAATAACAGGATTCAGTCATTTGTGAAGCTGATTCTAAAGCACAAGTGTCAGCCTTTAGGCAAAATACTTGACTTTTTCTATCATGTTGAATTCCAACAATGTGGGTCACCACATATCCATATGATCATTTGGATTCAAGACGCTCCTGTTTATGGAATTTCATGGGGTCACTAAGTTTGTAAATGGATATACAAAACTTCTTTTGATGGGTGATTTCACAGATTGTAGCAGAACAATTGCAAATGTTTTCTTACACAGCTCTCTTAGCCTGAAACAGCTCGTTGAATGTTCAACCACTGATAATGATAGTTGTTTAGATCATATATATATAAACTTGCCATCTCAATATTTGATAAAATTTGGTACATTGGAGTCCTACTTATCAGACCATAAGCTGTTGTACATAAACTCGACTATCCTGTAATTATCTTCTATTCTACAGTATCAATTTTTGGATTGCTTTTTAGACAGTTATGCAGGGTTAAAACATGTATGTCTCTTGTTTACATTCTTGCCAAGTGAGGTGGTGTTATTGTTAATGGTGCTTATAACCATTAGTGAAGGACATCATGCTGGGGTGTAATAGATTGATCAGCCCCTCTGATTTTGTACCATTGTTGAAACATGTGTTCATTAATAGTTTACTGAAAAACTCAGACCCAGAGACTTCAAAAGTAAGGGGTCAAAATGATCCTTAGCTGATAGGAATTTAAAGAATCTACAAAATTTCCTACTAATGTAATAGTAAATTTGACCCTTCGGTTTCAATTCTCAAGGGTCAAAAACCTTACTTTGCAAATTTTAAGAGTCAAAGTGCCATTTAAGGGTCATAGGAGAACCCTGATGATGGTAAATATATAACGTTTTTAATTGATGAATTCAATTTCTTGAAAATACTTATATTGTTTTGGAGTTCTGTATAATATATTTGACATCATTTTGGCATTGAATCCCTTGGAATATATGTTAGTCAATTTTGTTGGAGTTAATCATTTACAAATTTGCTGTTTTGTTCCATTATAAGTAAGGTAAATAAGAATTGTTTATTGTTTGATATAATATGAATTGAATATTTTTACCTACAGATGACCACTGTCAGTTCTGTCTTTGCTGAAAGAGGACGAGGGCCTTACAGTAAGGCGCTGAAAGTGAGAGGTGTGGCTTCAGACCAGCCTGTCAAGTACAGGTCCAAAGATGGTTGTGAGAAGTCATCACTGACATGTGCTGTCAGTGATGGCCATGTAGTCATACTGGCTGTTTATTATGATGCCACCAAGTTTGCAAAATTTAAGGTTAGTTAATTTCTTTTTTTCCATTTTAGTCTGCTACCACATTAATGAAAATGCTCTATGATTTAAAAATAAAAATAATATGTGACTGTATTCTACAGCACTAAGAGAAAAATGCTTGGATATTTTACATATAATACTTGTGTTTTCTAGGTATTGCAGCACAATTACAAGTACATGAAATCTATTTCAAACAAAAAAACTGAATAAGTCTGCCTCTCTGTTACCTTCTGCAAAACTTGACATATCTATTTGTAAGGATAACAGCAATGGTTTGATAAGCTTGTCATATTTATTCAAATAACCTGGACAAACCTCTGTACTAAATTAGATTCATCTTCAGTGTTAATATGTCAATGCATAGACATATATTGCCGCATGTGTCAAATTAAAAAAACAGATTTCTCCTATATATCTGCCAATCTAGTAATAATCCTTTGCATACTTCGTTCTTTGCCATTTTACTTGTTTTCAGTTGCAGACATGTTGTTCAAAATAATTTCTAGATGTAAATTGGTTTATCTCATTTTATTAATATTATCTAAGATCTTTTTGGAATTCTTTATTACATGGACATTATAATTGGGATAAACGAGCGAAAATGTGTTTACTAGTATCTAAAATGCATTGATATCTGATTCACGAAATTTTTTCAGATTGATACTACTCTTGTCCTGAAGGACATAATTCGCAGAAATGAAGAAAATCAGAGAACAATTGTGATTACTAGTGTAACGAAGGTGTTTATATCAGCACCAATAGATGTCTCAGACGACTTAGTTGAAGCAGGAGTAGTACTGATCACTCCACATCCAACTGAGAGAGTGACCATAGATGAGGCACTGAAGTCACCCCAAAATAAGAGGTTATCCATTTTAGGCAAAGTCACTCAGGTGAGAATTAGGGCCACTTCCAAGTCTTCCTTGATTACAACTGTAGCTAAAGATTTTTCTATTTCTCACGCATAAACATGTTTTAAAAAGGATTGAAAGTCATGATATTCTTAATTTAAGACTCACTATACTTCTAAGAATGTGGCTAAGATGCCAATATTGACAAAAATAATAACACGTCATTTGGTGAATCTTTCAAATTAATTGTGTAAATTTTGGTTTTGAAAAGCTACCTATGTACCATTAAGTTACAAATGTCATTTTGATTATAATCCCACAATGAAGTTTCAGACGTGGTATATTGTCCAGAGTCACTCTGTCAGTCCATCAGGTGGTCCGTCTGCATACTATGTCACAAGTTTATAGAGCGAATTACTTTGACATTCTATAGGCGATTGCAAAAAAAAATTGCAAGACACTATTCTCATGACCAGCATACCACTCATTACATTGTTCTTGAACTTAGCCATATTTTGTACAATAACATTCTTAGCTTATGAATGTTTGTGGAGCAAACTACTTCACATTTTTAAAGGGACTTAATAGAAACTTGAACTATATTATCAATATGTAATGAAGATGTGCAACACACAATTTTCATGCCCAGTGATCTACTGATTACAGAGTTATATGCCCTTTAATGTAGCTGTATACCAGGTAGTCTACTATATGTCAAAGCTGGGGCTATGTTACCTCTGTGGCAATATTTTTTTATGCTTAAAATGTTAATAGCTATCACTTTTTGATTGTAGGAAAATGAACTCAGAAGCGTTTCAGTTCATGGCGAAGAAATTCCAATAAAGACTGTAACGGTTGAGGACATTTCTGGAAACACAAAGGTGACCTTGTGGCGGGATATGTCACTGTCATCTCTACGCCCGTTGGGACCATGTCCTCATTACCGATGTCAACGTTAATATGTATCAAAACAGAACTACTCTTATCAACAACTGTAAAATTGACAGTAGAGGTATGTAAATATAGTTGAAATTTCTTGTTCTGGTATTTGAGCTGAAAATCAAGTCGATAACCAGTACAGATCTAGACTAATTAGGCTAAACATGTCTCTGTCTGGTCAAATAGACATAATATAGGATTTCTTATACCATGGCTTAATTGTCTAACTTGATTGGTATTGTTAATTTTTTCTTGGTTATTTTTATTGAAAACTGAACCAGTAAATGATATTTTTAAGTTGAAGATCATTTGTTCAAACTTATTGCTTTTAATGGTATTTGGTTAACATTGAATAACTTGATAGGAAGCCAAGTTTTAATTTCAGGATATCTGTCAAATCACAAGACACTACAAAACCTGGCAGCAGAAGTCTTAAGCTATTTAAGTATTAATGAAAAGTCCTCCATTCATTATTCTCTACAGTTTGTTTAATCTTGGTTGTCTTTATGACCTACAATATTTGTTCTGTTTGTTTACAGAAATGTGATGCTCCAGAGGAGCGTATGACTATTAAGGTAGACGCCATCTCTGTAGACGAAGAACACGTTGAACTCTTCCTTGATACAGAGGAAACACTAAGTGTGCCATATGGAATGATAGAGGATGCCTTGGCAACTGATGCTCTTTCTCCAGAAGAAATTGACATTGAAATGGCAGCATCTGATGGGCCTCTTCGTTTTTTTGATATTATTTGTAGTGTGAGTGAATCATTGTTTCAGATATAAAACTTAGAAGTTAGATGATTAAAAAATTCATAGATAATTGATTGAGAAACTCCTAGTCATAAATACCATTTTATTGTAACAGGGCTCTACATTAAAACCTACTTGCCATGCCATGTGATATAATGGAATGCTAATTCCACTGTTTATAACTTACAGATTTATGCTGTCAAGTAAGTAATAATTTGATTTGATCCAAATTTGCTTCATGAAAATTTTAACTTGCCTATTTTGAAAACTAAACAAGATAAAGGATTTATTATAAATTGTCTTGGGTACAAACTTTAATGTAGGGCCCTGTTGTACTTTGGATGTGCCACCATTAATCACTGAATTCTAATCAAATATCACTCTTGTGACTGGGGTTTTCTTTATTCTATAGGAATCAGTTGTAATCTATTATCTGAAAATCTTTGAACTTGGAAAAATTCTCCCATATTCCAATTTACTGCTTGAAATTCCACGCCCAAACTTGGTTTCAGGCAACATTTCTTTCTAACCCACAATTCTTCCCCATATTAAGGGCTATAGTGGCTTCCCCAACACATAAAGAAAACCCCAGGTGAGCAATACAGTGCTAGTCAGGCATCTTGTATTACACTTGTAATATATTCATATTTAATTACACAGTATTAGAATCCTAACTCCAGGTGAGCAATACAGTGCTAGTCAGGCATCTTGCATTATACTTGTAATATATTCATATTTAATTACACAGTATTAGAATCCTAACTCCAGGTGAGCAATACAGAGCTAGTCAGGCATCTTGTATTATACTTGTAATATATTCATATTTAATTACACAGTATTAGAATCCTAACTCCAGGTGAGCAATACAGTGCTAGTCAGGCATCTTGCATTATACTTGTAATATATTCATATTTAATTATACAGTATTAGGATCCTAACTCCAGGTGAGCAATACAGTGCTAGTCAGGCATCTTGCATTATACTTGTAATATATTCATATTTAATTACACAGTATTAGAATCCTAACTCCAGGTGAGCAATACAGAGCTAGTCAGGCATCTTGTATTATACTTGTAATATATTCATATTTAATTACACAGTATTAGAATCCTAACTCCAGGTGAGCAATACAGTGCTAGTCAGGCATCTTGTATTATACTTGTAATATATTCATATTTAATTATACAGTATTAGGATCCTAACTCCAGGTGAGCAATACAGAGCTAGTCAGGCATCTTGTATTACACTTGTAATATATTCATATTTAATTATACAGTATTAGAATCCTAACTCCAGGTGAGCAATACAGAGCTAGTCAGGCATCTTGTATTACACTTGTAATATATTCATATTTAATTATACAGTATTAGAATCCTAACTCCAGGTGAGCAATACAGTGCTAGTCAGGCATCTTGTATTATACTTGTAATATATTCATATTTAATTATACAGTATTAGGATCCTAACTCCAGGTGAGCAATACAGAGCTAGTCAGGCATCTTGTATTACACTTGTAATATATTCATATTTAATTATACAGTATTAGAATCCTAACTCCAGGTGAGCAATACAGTGCTAGTCAGGCATCTTGTATTACACTTGTAATATATTCATATTTAATTATACAGTATTAGAATCCTAACTCCAGGTGAGCAATACAGTGCTAGTCAGGCATCTTGTATTACACTTGTAATATATTCATATTTAATTATACAGTATTAGGATCCTAACTCCAGGTGAGCAATACAGAGCTAGTCAGGCATCTTGTATTACACTTGTAATATATTCATATTTAATTACACAGTATTAGAATCCTAACTCCAGGTGAGCAATACAGTGCTAGTCAGGCATCTTGTATTACACTTGTAATATATTCATATTTAATTACACAGTATTAGGATCCTAACTCCAGGTGAGCAATACAGTGCTAGTCAGGCATCTTGTATTATACTTGTAATATATTCATATTTAATTATACAGTATTAGGATCCTAACTCCAGGTGAGCAATACAGTGCTAGTCAGGCATCTTGTATTACACTTGTAATATATTCATATTTAATTATACAGTATTAGAATCCTAACTCCAGGTGAGCAATACAGAGCTAGTCAGGCATCTTGTATTATACTTGTAATATATTCATATTTAATTATACAGTATTAGAATCCTAACTCCAGGTGAGCAATACAGAGCTAGTCAGGCATCTTGTATTACACTTGTAATATATTCATATTTAATTATACAGTATTAGGATCCTAACTCCAGGTGAGCAATACAGTGCTAGTCAGGCATCTTGTATTACACTTGTAATATATTCATATTTAATTATACAGTATTAGAATCCTAACTCCAGGTGAGCAATACAGTGCTAGTCAGGCATCTTGTATTACACTTGTAATATATTCATATTTAATTACACAGTATTAGAATCCTAACTCCAGGTGAGCAATACAGTGCTAGTCAGGCATCTTGTATTACACTTGTAATATATTCATATTTAATTATACAGTATTAGGATCCTAACTCCAGGTGAGCAATACAGTGCTAGTCAGGCATCTTGTATTACACTTGTAATATATTCATATTTAATTATACAGTATTAGGATCCTAACTCCAGGTGAGCAATACAGTGCTAGTCAGGCATCTTGTATTACACTTGTAATATATTCATATTTAATTATACAGTATTAGGATCCTAACTCCAGGTGAGCAATACAGTGCTAGTCAGGCATCTTGTATTACACTTGTAATATATTCATATTTAATTACACAGTATTAGGATCCTAACTCCAGGTGAGCAATACAGTGCTAGTCAGGCATCTTGTATTACACTTGTAATATATTCATATTTAATTATACAGTATTAGGATCCTAACTCCAGGTGAGCAATACAGAGCTAGTCAGGCATCTTGTATTATACTTGTAATATATTCATATTTAATTATACAGTATTAGAATCCTAACTCCAGGTGAGTAATACAGAGCTAGTCAGGCATCTTGTATTACACTTGTAATATATTCATATTTAATTATACAGTATTAGAATCCTAACTCCAGGTGAGCAATACAGTGCTAGTCAGGCATCTTGTATTACACTTGTAATATATTCATATTTAATTATACAGTATTAGAATCCTAACTCCAGGTGAGCAATACAGTGCTAGTCAGGCATCTTGTATTACACTTGTAATATATTCATATTTAATTATACAGTATTAGGATCCTAACTCCAGGTGAGCAATACAGTGCTAGTCAGGCATCTTGTATTACACTTGTAATATATTCATATTTAATTACACAGTATTAGGATCCTAACTCCAGGTGAGCAATACAGTGCTAGTCAGGCATCTTGTATTACACTTGTAATATATTCATATTTAATTATACAGTATTAGAATCCTAACTCCAGGTGAGCAATACAGTGCTAGTCAGGCATCTTGTATTACACTTGTAATATATTCATATTTAATTATACAGTATTAGAATCCTAACTCCAGGTGAGCAATACAGAGCTAGTCAGGCATCTTGTATTATACTTGTAATATATTCATATTTAATTATACAGTATTAGAATCCTAACTCCGGGTGAGCAATACAGAGCTAGTCAGGCATCTTGTATTACACTTGTAATATATTCATATTTAATTACACAGTATTAGGATCCTAACTCCAGGTGAGCAATACAGTGCTAGTCAGGCATCTTGTATTACACTTGTAATATATTCATATTTAATTACACAGTATTAGGATCCTAACTCCAGGTGAGCAATACAGTGCTAGTCAGGCATCTTGTATTACACTTGTAATATATTCATATTTAATTACACAGTATTAGGATCCTAACTCCAGGTGAGCAATACAGAGCTAGTCAGGCATCTTGTATTACACTTGTAATATATTCATATTTAATTACACAGTATTAGGATCCTAACTCCAGGTGAGCAATACAGTGCTAGTCAGGCATCTTGTATTACACTTGTAATATATTCATATTTAATTACACAGTATTAGGATCCTAACTCCAGGTGAGCAATACAGTGCTAGTCAGGCATCTTGTATTACACTTGTAATATATTCATATTTAATTATACAGTATTAGGATCCTAACTCCAGGTGAGCAATACAGTGCTAGTCAGGCATCTTGTATTACACTTGTAATATATTCATATTTAATTACACAGTATTAGGATCCTAACTCCAGGTGAGCAATACAGTGCTAGTCAGGCATCTTGTATTACACTTGTAATATATTCATATTTAATTATACAGTATTAGAATCCTAACTCCAGGTGAGCAATACAGAGCTAGTCAGGCATCTTGTATTACACTTGTAATATATTCATATTTAATTATACAGTATTAGAATCCTAACTCCAGGTGAGCAATACAGAGCTAGTCAGGCATCTTGTATTACACTTGTAATATATTCATATTTAATTATACAGTATTAGGATCCTAACTCCAGGTGAGCAATACAGTGCTAGTCAGGCATCTTGTATTACACTTGTAATATATTCATATTTAATTATACAGTATTAGAATCCTAACTCCAGGTGAGCAATACAGTGCTAGTCAGGCATCTTGTATTACACTTGTAATATATTCATATTTAATTACACAGTATTAGAATCCTAACTCCAGGTGAGCAATACAGTGCTAGTCAGGCATCTTGTATTACACTTGTAATATATTCATATTTAATTATACAGTATTAGGATCCTAACTCCAGGTGAGCAATACAGTGCTAGTCAGGCATCTTGTATTACACTTGTAATATATTCATATTTAATTATACAGTATTAGGATCCTAACTCCAGGTGAGCAATACAGTGCTAGTCAGGCATCTTGTATTACACTTGTAATATATTCATATTTAATTATACAGTATTAGGATCCTAACTCCAGGTGAGCAATACAGTGCTAGTCAGGCATCTTGTATTACACTTGTAATATATTCATATTTAATTACACAGTATTAGGATCCTAACTCCAGGTGAGCAATACAGTGCTAGTCAGGCATCTTGTATTACACTTGTAATATATTCATATTTAATTATACAGTATTAGGATCCTAACTCCAGGTGAGCAATACAGAGCTAGTCAGGCATCTTGTATTATACTTGTAATATATTCATATTTAATTATACAGTATTAGAATCCTAACTCCAGGTGAGTAATACAGAGCTAGTCAGGCATCTTGTATTACACTTGTAATATATTCATATTTAATTATACAGTATTAGAATCCTAACTCCAGGTGAGCAATACAGTGCTAGTCAGGCATCTTGTATTACACTTGTAATATATTCATATTTAATTATACAGTATTAGAATCCTAACTCCAGGTGAGCAATACAGTGCTAGTCAGGCATCTTGTATTACACTTGTAATATATTCATATTTAATTATACAGTATTAGGATCCTAACTCCAGGTGAGCAATACAGTGCTAGTCAGGCATCTTGTATTACACTTGTAATATATTCATATTTAATTACACAGTATTAGGATCCTAACTCCAGGTGAGCAATACAGTGCTAGTCAGGCATCTTGTATTACACTTGTAATATATTCATATTTAATTATACAGTATTAGAATCCTAACTCCAGGTGAGCAATACAGTGCTAGTCAGGCATCTTGTATTACACTTGTAATATATTCATATTTAATTATACAGTATTAGAATCCTAACTCCAGGTGAGCAATACAGTGCTAGTCAGGCATCTTGTATTACACTTGTAATATATTCATGTTTAATTATACAGTATTAGGATCCTAACTCCAGGTGAGCAATACAGTGCTAGTCAGGCATCTTGTATTACACTTGTAATATATTCATATTTAATTATACAGTATTAGAATCCTAACTCCAGGTGAGCAATACAGTGCTAGTCAGGCATCTTGTATTACACTTGTAATATATTCATATTTAATTATACAGTATTAGGATCCTAACTCCAGGTGAGCAATACAGTGCTAGTCAGGCATCTTGTATTACACTTGTAATATATTCATATTTAATTACACAGTATTAGGATCCTAACTCCAGGTGAGCAATACAGTGCTAGTCAGGCATCTTGTATTACACTTGTAATATATTCATATTTAATTATACAGTATTAGAATCCTAACTCCAGGTGAGCAATACAGAGCTAGTCAGGCATCTTGTATTACACTTGTAATATATTCATATTTAATTATACAGTATTAGAATCCTAACTCCAGGTGAGCAATACAGTGCTAGTCAGGCATCTTGTATTACACTTGTAATATATTCATATTTAATTATACAGTATTAGGATCCTAACTCCAGGTGAGCAATACAGTGCTAGTCAGGCATCTTGTATTACACTTGTAATATATTCATATTTAATTATACAGTATTAGGATCCTAACTCCAGGTGAGCAATACAGTGCTAGTCAGGCATCTTGTATTACACTTGTAATATATTCATATTTAATTACACAGTATTAGGATCCTAACTCCAGGTGAGCAATACAGAGCTAGTCAGGCATCTTGTATTACACTTGTAATATATTCATATTTAATTACACAGTATTAGGATCCTAACTCCAGGTGAGCAATACAGTGCTAGTCAGGCATCTTGTATTACACTTGTAATATATTCATATTTAATTACACAGTATTAGGATCCTAACTCCAGGTGAGCAATACAGTGCTAGTCAGGCATCTTGTATTACACTTGTAATATATTCATATTTAATTATACAGTATTAGGATCCTAACTCCAGGTGAGCAATACAGTGCTAGTCAGGCATCTTGTATTACACTTGTAATATATTCATATTTAATTACACAGTATTAGGATCCTAACTCCAGGTGAGCAATACAGTGCTAGTCAGGCATCTTGTATTACACTTGTAATATATTCATATTTAATTATACAGTATTAGAATCCTAACTCCAGGTGAGCAATACAGAGCTAGTCAGGCATCTTGTATTACACTTGTAATATATTCATATTTAATTATACAGTATTAGAATCCTAACTCCAGGTGAGCAATACAGAGCTAGTCAGGCATCTTGTATTACACTTGTAATATATTCATATTTAATTATACAGTATTAGGATCCTAACTCCAGGTGAGCAATACAGTGCTAGTCAGGCATCTTGTATTACACTTGTAATATATTCATATTTAATTATACAGTATTAGAATCCTAACTCCAGGTGAGCAATACAGTGCTAGTCAGGCATCTTGTATTACACTTGTAATATATTCATATTTAATTACACAGTATTAGAATCCTAACTCCAGGTGAGCAATACAGTGCTAGTCAGGCATCTTGTATTACACTTGTAATATATTCATATTTAATTATACAGTATTAGGATCCTAACTCCAGGTGAGCAATACAGTGCTAGTCAGGCATCTTGTATTACACTTGTAATATATTCATATTTAATTATACAGTATTAGGATCCTAACTCCAGGTGAGCAATACAGTGCTAGTCAGGCATCTTGTATTACACTTGTAATATATTCATATTTAATTATACAGTATTAGGATCCTAACTCCAGGTGAGCAATACAGTGCTAGTCAGGCATCTTGTATTACACTTGTAATATATTCATATTTAATTACACAGTATTAGGATCCTAACTCCAGGTGAGCAATACAGTGCTAGTCAGGCATCTTGTATTACACTTGTAATATATTCATATTTAATTATACAGTATTAGGATCCTAACTCCAGGTGAGCAATACAGAGCTAGTCAGGCATCTTGTATTATACTTGTAATATATTCATATTTAATTATACAGTATTAGAATCCTAACTCCAGGTGAGTAATACAGAGCTAGTCAGGCATCTTGTATTACACTTGTAATATATTCATATTTAATTATACAGTATTAGAATCCTAACTCCAGGTGAGCAATACAGTGCTAGTCAGGCATCTTGTATTACACTTGTAATATATTCATATTTAATTATACAGTATTAGAATCCTAACTCCAGGTGAGCAATACAGTGCTAGTCAGGCATCTTGTATTACACTTGTAATATATTCATATTTAATTATACAGTATTAGGATCCTAACTCCAGGTGAGCAATACAGTGCTAGTCAGGCATCTTGTATTACACTTGTAATATATTCATATTTAATTACACAGTATTAGGATCCTAACTCCAGGTGAGCAATACAGTGCTAGTCAGGCATCTTGTATTACACTTGTAATATATTCATATTTAATTATACAGTATTAGAATCCTAACTCCAGGTGAGCAATACAGTGCTAGTCAGGCATCTTGTATTACACTTGTAATATATTCATATTTAATTATACAGTATTAGAATCCTAACTCCAGGTGAGCAATACAGTGCTAGTCAGGCATCTTGTATTACACTTGTAATATATTCATGTTTAATTATACAGTATTAGGATCCTAACTCCAGGTGAGCAATACAGTGCTAGTCAGGCATCTTGTATTACACTTGTAATATATTCATATTTAATTATACAGTATTAGAATCCTAACTCCAGGTGAGCAATACAGTGCTAGTCAGGCATCTTGTATTACACTTGTAATATATTCATATTTAATTATACAGTATTAGGATCCTAACTCCAGGTGAGCAATACAGTGCTAGTCAGGCATCTTGTATTACACTTGTAATATATTCATATTTAATTACACAGTATTAGGATCCTAACTCCAGGTGAGCAATACAGTGCTAGTCAGGCATCTTGTATTACACTTGTAATATATTCATATTTAATTATACAGTATTAGAATCCTAACTCCAGGTGAGCAATACAGAGCTAGTCAGGCATCTTGTATTACACTTGTAATATATTCATATTTAATTATACAGTATTAGAATCCTAACTCCAGGTGAGCAATACAGTGCTAGTCAGGCATCTTGTATTACACTTGTAATATATTCATATTTAATTATACAGTATTAGGATCCTAACTCCAGGTGAGCAATACAGTGCTAGTCAGGCATCTTGTATTACACTTGTAATATATTCATATTTAATTATACAGTATTAGGATCCTAACTCCAGGTGAGCAATACAGTGCTAGTCAGGCATCTTGTATTACACTTGTAATATATTCATATTTAATTACACAGTATTAGGATCCTAACTCCAGGTGAGCAATACAGTGCTAGTCAGGCATCTTGTATTACACTTGTAATATATTCATATTTAATTATACAGTATTAGAATCCTAACTCCAGGTGAGCAATACAGTGCTAGTCAGGCATCTTGTATTACACTTGTAATATATTCATATTTAATTATACAGTATTAGAATCCTAACTCCAGGTGAGCAATACAGTGCTAGTCAGGCATCTTGTATTACACTTGTAATATATTCATGTTTAATTATACAGTATTAGGATCCTAACTCCAGGTGAGCAATACAGTGCTAGTCAGGCATCTTGTATTACACTTGTAATATATTCATATTTAATTATACAGTATTAGAATCCTAACTCCAGGTGAGCAATACAGTGCTAGTCAGGCATCTTGTATTACACTTGTAATATATTCATATTTAATTATACAGTATTAGGATCCTAACTCCAGGTGAGCAATACAGTGCTAGTCAGGCATCTTGTATTACACTTGTAATATATTCATATTTAATTACACAGTATTAGGATCCTAACTCCAGGTGAGCAATACAGTGCTAGTCAGGCATCTTGTATTACACTTGTAATATATTCATATTTAATTATACAGTATTAGAATCCTAACTCCAGGTGAGCAATACAGAGCTAGTCAGGCATCTTGTATTACACTTGTAATATATTCATATTTAATTATACAGTATTAGAATCCTAACTCCAGGTGAGCAATACAGTGCTAGTCAGGCATCTTGTATTACACTTGTAATATATTCATATTTAATTATACAGTATTAGGATCCTAACTCCAGGTGAGCAATACAGTGCTAGTCAGGCATCTTGTATTACACTTGTAATATATTCATATTTAATTATACAGTATTAGGATCCTAACTCCAGGTGAGCAATACAGTGCTAGTCAGGCATCTTGTATTACACTTATAATATATTCATATTTAATTATACAGTATTAGAATCCTAACTCCAGGTGAGCAATACAGAGCTAGTCAGGCATCTTGTATTACACTTGTAATATATTCATATTTAATTACACAGTATTAGGATCCTAACTCCAGGTGAGCAATACAGTGCTAGTCAGGCATCTTGTATTACACTTGTAATATATTCATATTTAATTATACAGTATTAGAATCCTAACTCCAGGTGAGCAATACAGTGCTGGTCAGGCATCTTGTATTACACTTGTAATATATTCATATTTAATTATACAGTATTAGAATCCTAACTCCAGGTGAGCAATACAGAGCTAGTCAGGCATCTTGTATTACACTTGTAATATATTCATATTTAATTATACAGTATTAGAATCCTAACTCCAGGTGAGCAATACAGAGCTAGTCAGGCATCTTGTATTACACTTGTAATATATTCATATTTAATTATACAGTATTAGAATCCTAACTCCAGGTGAGCAATACAGAGCTAGTCAGGCATCTTGTATTACACTTGTAATATATTCATATTTAATTATACAGTATTAGAATCCTAACTCCAGGTGAGCAATACAGAGCTAGTCAGGCATCTTGTATTATACTTGTAATATATTCATATTTAATTATACAGTATTAGAATCCTAACTCCAGGTGAGCAATACAGAGCTAGTCAGGCATCTTGTATTACACTTGTAATATATTCATATTTAATTACACAGTATTAGGATCCTAACTCCAGGTGAGCAATACAGTGCTAGTCAGGCATCTTGTATTACACTTGTAATATATTCATATTTAATTACACAGTATTAGGATCCTAACTCCAGGTGAGCAATACAGTGCTAGTCAGGCATCTTGTATTACACTTGTAATATATTCATATTTAATTACACAGTATTAGGATCCTAACTCCAGGTGAGCAATACAGAGCTAGTCAGGCATCTTGTATTACACTTGTAATATATTCATATTTAATTACACAGTATTAGGATCCTAACTCCAGGTGAGCAATACAGTGCTAGTCAGGCATCTTGTATTACACTTGTAATATATTCATATTTAATTACACAGTATTAGGATCCTAACTCCAGGTGAGCAATACAGTGCTAGTCAGGCATCTTGTATTACACTTGTAATATATTCATATTTAATTATACAGTATTAGGATCCTAACTCCAGGTGAGCAATACAGTGCTAGTCAGGCATCTTGTATTACACTTGTAATATATTCATATTTAATTACACAGTATTAGGATCCTAACTCCAGGTGAGCAATACAGTGCTAGTCAGGCATCTTGTATTACACTTGTAATATATTCATATTTAATTATACAGTATTAGAATCCTAACTCCAGGTGAGCAATACAGAGCTAGTCAGGCATCTTGTATTACACTTGTAATATATTCATATTTAATTATACAGTATTAGAATCCTAACTCCAGGTGAGCAATACAGTGCTAGTCAGGCATCTTGTATTACACTTGTAATATATTCATATTTAATTACACAGTATTAGGATCCTAACTCCAGATGAGCAATACAGAGCTAGTCAGGCATCTTGTATTACACTTGTAATATATTCATATTTAATTATACAGTATTAGAATCCTAACTCCAGGTGAGCAATACAGTGCTAGTCAGGCATCTTGCATTATACTTGTAATATATTCATATTTAATTACACAGTATTAGGATCCTAACTCCAGGTGAGCAATATAGAGCTAGTCAGGCATCTTGTATTATACTTGTAATATATTCATATTTAATTACACAGTATTAGGATCCTAACTCCAGGTGAGCAATACAGTGCTAGTCAGGCATCTTGTATTACACTTGTAATATATTCATATTTAATTACACAGTATTAGGATCCTAACTCCAGGTGAGCAATATAGAGCTAGTCAGGCATCTTGCATTATACTTGTAATATATTCATATTTAATTACACAGTATTAGGATCCTAACTCCAGGTGAGCAATATAGAGCTAGTCAGGCATCTTGTATTACACTTGTAATATATTCATATTTAATTACACAGTATTAGGATCCTAACTCCAGGTGAGCAATATAGAGCTAGTCAGGCATCTTGTATTATACTTGTAATATATTCATATTTAATTACACAGTATTAGGATCCTAACTCCAGGTGAGCAATATAGAGCTAGTCAGGCATCTTGTATTACACTTGTAATATATTCATATTTAATTACACAGTATTAGGATCCTAACTCCAGGTGAGCAATACAGTGCTAGTCAGGCATCTTGTATTACACTTGTAATATATTCATATTTAATTATACAGTAATAGAATCCTAACTCCAGGTGCGCAATACAGAGCTAGTCAGGCATCTTGTATTACACTTGTAATATATTCATATTTAATTACACAGTATTAGGATCCTAACTCCAGGTGAGCAATACAGAGCTAGTCAGGCATCTTGCATTATACTTGTAATATATTCATATTTAATTACACAGTATTAGGATCCTAACTCCAGGTGAGCAATACAGTGCTAGTCAGGCATCTTGTATTACACTTGTAATATATTCATATTTAATTACACAGTATTAGGATCCTAACTCCAGGTGAGCAATACAGAGCTAGTCAGGCATCTTGCATTATACTTGTAATATATTCATATTTAATTACACAGTATTAGGATCCTAACTCCAAAAATTATTATCTCAAGGCCAACTGATATCTTTCCTAAGTTTTATAAATTTTTTATAATAGAAAATAATTTATTGTAATGTCAAAAACAAGGACATTCCTTGGATTTATTTTCACTTTAATTAGCATTGAAGTCCATGGAGGTAACTCATTTTTCAAAGATCACAGATAAAAGAACATTTATATTAATATATGCAAATACAACAGATTAATTGAGAGTTCAGATCCTAATACCTTTAAAATACATTTTTATAACATGCTTGAAATACTTTGATACTGGTTGTATAATCATGTTATATGTGTAACAAAGTATAAAACTATGCCATGAAATGTTTTTAATTTCAATGAATAATTTCATATTGTATAAATTTTGTAAAGGTCCAGCCCCTTTTCTCATTGATTATTTTGTTATTTATTATTAAGTCAGTCTTCGCTTAGTCTTAAAAACAAGTTACATCTGAATTTTATGTCATCTGGTTTCTCAACTTATATCTTTTGGAACTGAATATTATAAACGTTTGTTATGACTGAATAAAATAGTGAAAATACTGAATTGGACTAGTTGTGTATAATTCCAACACATACACATTTGGGCCCCCTTATATGCAAGAGGTACCAACAACAAAGACACTGTGCAGCCGAGATGTTGGAGACAATCGGGGTGGTCAGCCAAACAAGCTAATTCCCCACCGACATATATCCAGGAGCCGACAAAGCCTGGCCCTCAGTCACATATGGCCCTAATATATCCACTAACATTGTTCTTCTTGGGTGTATTAGATACATAAACGCTCAACATGTTGATATGTTTTCAATCTTATTGTGTTTTGCATCTCGAGGGCTCGGCGCAATACTGTTGTAACTTGTTCTTATTTCAATATGAGTTACAACACTGTTGTGTTGAACCCTCGAATTCTGTATGGTGCCAAAAGTACTAAAATTCTGAGTATGGAACTGAAACTTGATATATCCCTTTGCAGCCATCAAACAAGTCAGGGGTTACATATATTGAGAATGCTTGTCAGAAGTCAAGGTCAAAGTGAAAGTGGTTATTATCCATCTGCATTTAAATACATCTTTTAATATTGAAGAATTAAAACAACAATAAAAGGCATCCTTATTGAATTTTTGTTCATAATTATATGCATATATATTTATATACAATTTTTATACGCCCGTCAAAGAAGTATTATGTGAAACCCCATGGGGGCGGGGTGCAGGTGGGCGGTGGTGCCATCAGCACATTGTCCGGACTCTTATTCAAAAAGTGTACATCAGATCTTCACCAACATTGGTCAGAAGTTGCATCTAGTTGATATCTAGATCAAGTTCGAATATGGGTTATGTCAGGTCAAAAACTAGGCAAAAGGGGCACTTAGTCCATTTTCAACATTAAACACGATGTCCGTACTCTAATTTGTAACAGACTGAGCCTCGCCCGGGGTTCAAACTCACAACCTCTTGATCAGTAGATGCACACTCCAACCATTGAGCTAGCCAGGTGGAGACGAATGATACTGAATTTATTGGTGGCTTAGTATTATTGCTGTTCAAAGAACAGTGAATACCAGTAAAATATCAAAATAGAAAGGCAAAGCACTTAAAAATGGAGGTGATGAATAAGTTAAGGAATTTATCAATTCCATTGAGGCAAATGTATTTGGCACAGGAGTAACATACTTAAATATATTCCTTTTCAGGTTGAAGACTTCTGTATTTTGCACTGTAATTCTACTTAATGACACCCATACATGCCAATACATCGACCACTTAAAAATAGTTATGCTCTCAGTACATGGGCTCTCTTAAACAGTGGACAAGATTCAAACTACATGTACATGATAGTTTTAGATTGTCTCCTTCAATGAATGCTTATCACAAAATACATGGTATTCAACACACCTCTACTTGATCAGAAGAGCAGAACAGAACTGTTCTGTTCTGACAATGTAGGTTGCAATAAGATGGTATTCAAATGGTATCTCTGAGTGATCTAAATGGTTTCTGCATCTTCAATAACAATCCCCACTTCAGCACTTTCAGTGCTTTGATTATATTATATTGTTAGCATAATGTAACATTTGTCCTGTTGATAAGTGCATTCCTTGTTATAAGACAGAAATAAGATTGTTGTCTGGCTCCACTTTCTGTAGACTTAAGGTGCTGTCACACTAAAATGCATTGGCCCAACGTATGCCGACGTGTTAGAATATGCTGGTGGTCGACGTACTTGCTAGAGATTCATTTTGTGCAAGTTAAAAGCACACTCAGACATGTTGGTATACATTTTTCATGCACAAAATTTTCAACGAGTGCCAAACGCATATTTATGTATACCAAGTTATGTATACGTTAGATGATCGGTATTCATTAGTTATTCGAAAGTACACCATACGTTTTCAAATGTTAAGTACGCGTTGGTAACAAGCTGGTACAAACTTATTTATAACATGTGTAGGGCATTCTTGAAGCATATAAGATGGATTTTATGTTTCCTGATGCTGTAGTAATGCACGAATAATGCATATTTAACGTTTGATAAACGTTCTTACAACGTATTAAGACACAAGGAAGGAAATTAAGGATGTTGCTTATTAAACTGTATTTCATGTATGAGAAAATTTACTAACTTACGTTACGGAGGATGGGAAGTTAGTACTGGTTCTTCCTAGGAACGATGCTTAGGTAAACTGTCCCCCTCATATGACTCTGATGTAAAACTCGATATAAACAAATACTAATTCACAAGTGTATATGACTAATATGGCTGATACTGAGCACATACACTTTGTTGTTTTTTCAAGAGCAGCAAAATCTTTTAAACCTTGTACAGTATGTTGTGCATCGAACTAGGAGTAGAAGAATGAAGAGGACAGTCTGGACACGCCAAGCCTTGGATTGGGAGGCGGCGGGAGTTTGAAATATATGAATATTGCTCTAATCCGCTGCCAATACGCTTGTACAGGTTACACATGCGTTCTTCACTCGTCAAGAACATTATGCACATGCCTAGCACATGCTGTCAGAAATACCTGGAATTCTGTATTCGCTAGGCGTAAGTTATGAAAATGTTTCTCTGTCGTTACTCAAAGGTTATGTATTCGTTAAACACATCCGAGAAACGCTATTTGTGCACCTGAAAGGCAGCTTCTCTTTGATGTTTCGGACGTTCGCCAGCGTATTAGACAAAATCTAACACGTTCCGCATTTGTTGGCCTAATACGCTGTAGTGTGACAGGCCCTTTACTCTTATCTAATCCCTACTGATTTGGATGGGTGAATTTTACATCTAATGGCAGATAATCTTAAATATCACAGACTATTTTGACATTTTCTCTCAAATATTTACTTTTGAATAACAACTTGTAACATATAGCTGACCTAATGATGCAACTCTATTGTATCAGACAATGCCTGGTCCACATAATGATTTGGCTTTGTTGTATTTGAAATTAAAGAAGGCCAAAGTAAACTGCTAAAACATTTTTAAAAAACACTTTCCAATTAACAAAGTGATCCTGGTAAAAGTTTTTCCTTTTAAAATGATTTTAATTAGCATAACATCTTGACATACATTATAGTGAAAGTTTAAATTCTTTAACAAGTCTGTGATAATTAAGTTTATAATGTATTATTTAATTGATTAGAATGTCCATTTAGTAACAACAAATGGAAATGTGCGTCTTATAAATGCATGCGCCTTACAATAGTCGGGCATATACGGTAATTAACTTACATATCATATTTTTTTGTTACGGTATTCATTAATATTTTCAGGTAATGTGAAATATCTAGGTCTACAAGAAGAAGCTGACGGACAACCGTAAGTGTTTTGCTAGCACTGTTCTCAATTTTATATATCTTCCATTTATAGAGATCTTGTGCTATCAGTGCATAATGTCATACAGATATAGTTGTGTTCTCTATATAAAGTGAAGTTAAATTCTAATTAAGCCATATCATGCTATACAATAGTGAAAAGCAATTATTTTCTTATTAATTGATCACAAGTGACTATTCAGACAATTACGGAGAGCTAATTGTCTGACTTGTTATCGCTTCTCTGTACACTTACAGTAAATATTTATTTATTTGCACTCACATAGTTTATGATGCAGAGTGTTAGTTTATAGAATTATTTAAACAGAACTCCAACATAGCTTTAGTTGTTAGATATATTTGATTATAAGACTACACCCTCAGTATCTTGGAATGGTAAGCATGTATAATAATGGTGTGGGCATTGTACATTCTATATTTGGCTACAAGTTGTGATTATTTTATTTATTTCATGCTGTCTATAAATGTACTTAATTTAAGATTTGAACTACTAGAGGTTTAGGGTCATTATTTTAATGCAGTATATTCGTTATATATGACTTAAATTTTTACACACGGACAATAACCACAGTATATTTGTTTATGAATAATTTGGTATTTCTACATAAATACCCAGGTAATTCTACATAAGTTCCACAGTTTTTCTTCATGAATACCATACTAGTCTTATTCTACATAAATACCATGGTAATTCTACCACAGTTTTTCTACATGAATATTGTAGTAATGCTACATGCATACCAAAGTTATTCTACATATAAATACAGTTATTCTTCATGAATACTGTAGTAATGCTACATAATTACCAAAGTTATTCTACATAAAAATACAGTTATTCTTCATGAATGCCTTAGTACTTCTGCATAAGTACTGTAATGGTAATGTTACTTAAGTACTGAAGTAATTCTACATAAATACTGCAGCTAATCCACATATGTACCGCAGTTATTCTACACCAATACCATAGTAATACTACATGCATACAGGTACCAAAGTTTTTTTACATGAATACTGTAGTAATTCTACAAAAACAATGCAGTAATTCCACATAGATGTACGAGGGGCTATCCAAAAGTTTGTGGTTTATGTTTATAAAATGGATAATTCACAACAGATCTTTCTGATATTTAATTAATGTAAATGTAAGTTCAATATGAGCTGGAATACAAAATTTCGTACAGAAAAAATGAAAAGTTACCATGCTATAAAGAAACAAAGAACACCATGTCTGCAGATCTGTGTGGCCATTGTCAATAACGTCACGTCATTAACGTTAAAATGTGTCACACTTTTTCAAAGTCCTGACCACCTACAGCGACGCATTTACAGTGGTGCTTTACTCCATGAGAGAAAACTCCATCAAAGCAATCTTTCTCAATGGAGTACAAGTATGTCTGAGATGTTTTACGTAATTCATTTAAGCTCAGATTTCAACTGTGGATATAAGGCGCGAAATCATACGGAGCAAGATCCGGCGATAATATGGGGATGTTGAAGAATCTTAGCTTCCATCTGATTCTCTATTGTCATCTGTACCTCACTGGGCACATAGGCTGTGAGTGGTGCATTATCATGGTGAAATATCATCATGGTAACCATCTGTTCACTATTTCATGTAATGTTGTGCGGCGGTCCCTGTTCACAACGTCGTGAACGAGCTCAACGTCAGTTTTTCGGCTTTTGGTGATAGGCCGTCCAGTGGGTGTGTCATCCCTAACCATCTAAACCTTTTATTCCACTATTGTACGAATAAGCAAGCCACCTTAGACTTTCTGGAAGTTTCTGACATCATTTCCATAGCCTGCATTGGTGTTTTACCGAAATTGAAAAAGAATTGTACGATCACTTGTTGTTTCATCTTGTCAACAGACGTCATTTTGGCGTAGTATCATGTTAGGATTCAGGCATGCTATTCACTGCTGACACACCCAAACATTACTATGAAATGACATCATTAATGGTAAATTACGTCAAAATAACGTGGTAACGTTTTAGCGCGTTTTTGATATTGCAAATGTTTGTTATTAGGTCTTAACAACAGAAAAGAGTGAAGAATTTTGAGCTGCCGCACTAAACGGACACGAGTGTTGCCATAGTTACTACAATACGCACAATTTTATTTGGATTGATAAAAGAAATATGCAACTTGCAAACATTGATATATAGTTTATCTGTTGCAAGTATTGGAATATCTAAACGTCAAATTTAGAAATTATTGAGGATGTCAATGACTTTTTGGATAGCCCCTCGTATAATATTCTTTAACCTAAGTTTGCCAAAATATTACATTTGCTTAGCATTAAGGGATTTATAATAGGATGTGATATTTAAATGCTTCTCGAATTTTACAAGTGTGATGATAATCTTTGATCAAATAAGTTATTCTTGATAGTTAGTTTATTAAGTTCTATAGTTTATGTCAGTTATTATCAGTCTCTATCAATATTAAGAATTACAACAAAGAAATTAAATAGCACATATTTGCTTCCTGAGACAGAGTAATTCAATGTTTCATAACATAGTTCAGAGTATTTGATTTTTTCCAGGCATAGTCCTGTGTATTTGTGGTACCCAGGCTTTGTCCTGAGTATTGAATTTTTCCAGGCTAGGTCCTGAGCTAAGATGATCGTATTTTGTGATGGGTGTGCATAAGTTACATGTTGTCAAGTAGAGTCTAGACTGCTCACATGTTGTGTTTATCCTTACTGAGGCACCTAAGATTTAGTTAGTTGTGATTAAATTACATGTTGTCAGGTAGTTTGCTCACATAGTCATGATATTGTGATTATAAGATTACATGTACCAATGCAATATGTTGGACTACTCACGTGACATATAGACAGTTGCAAGTCATGTTGGAAGACATTTATAACCTGATTTGCTTCATCAGTAGTTAGAAATATCTTCTGTATCTTCAAATAATCAAAGAGCCTATTTTGTCTCAGAGATAGAAACAGGTTTAAAAGACAAATTGCGTCAAGTTGAAGTAGCTAGATTAAGTTGATAATATCTTCATTATGATAATAATACAATGTAGCATTTTAGTAAGTGTGTTGCTGCAGGTAAAGTACATCTATACCAGATTGAGACAGCAACATTGCTGTATTTGAATAATGATATCATTTCATGATCTTTTTGATAATATGTTTATAACTTTTCATCTTTGTCTGGCTGAGGCAGCAAAGATTAAGTACTCTTGAATTTGATATCATTCCATAGTTCATGCTGTGCTTGATATTTTTTTTATATTTTTTATCTCTGACTAACTGAAGAAGCAAACATTTATTACTTTAGATATTGGTATCATTCCATGGTGTCTTTAGGTTTATTCTGTTTATCTTTGTCTGACTGAGGCGGCAAAGATTTATTACTCTTGATACTGATATCAGGTCATAGTGTGTGTTATGTTTATATTTTTCATCTTTGTTAGAATGACTGAGGAAGCAACTATCTATTATTAAATTTTGACATATTGATATCATTTTGTGGTGTGCTACATTTTTTTTAATCTTCGTCTGGCTGAGGCAGCAAAGATTTATAGCACTTCATACTGATATTATTTAATAGTGTTTTATGTTTATATATTTTGTTGATTGATTGATGCAATTATTACTTTGATACTGATATGATGTCATAGTGATTTTTAGCTCACATGTCACAAAGTGACAGGGTGAGCTTTTCTGATCAGTCTTTGTCCGGCGTCCAGCGTTGTGCGTCCAACTTTACCTTGTGAACACACTAGGGGCCACATTTTTAGCTCATTAATATTAATATAATAAAGATCTTGGCCGAGTTCGATATTGGGCCATTTGGGGTAAAAAAATAGGTCACCAGGGCCAATAAGGGAAAACCTTGTGAACACTTTAGAAATCACTGTTTTGATTGGATTCTCATGAAACTTTGTCAGAATGTTTATTACAATAATATATAGGTCCAGAGTGATAATGGGTCATTTCTGGTAAAAAACTAGGTCACTGGGGCAAATTGCTGAAAAACCTTGTGAACACTCTAGAAGTCACTGTTTTGATTGGATCATCATGAAACCTCATCAGAATGTTTGTCTTTAAAATATCATGGACAAGTTCGAACATGGGTAATCTTGGGTAAAAAACAAGGTCGCTTGGTCAAATCTTACGAAAAACCATGTTAACACTGTAGATTTCACAGTTATAATTGGATTTTCACCAAACTTTGTCAGATTGTTTGTTGTAATGATATAACCGTCAAGTACAAATATGGGTCATCTGGGGTCAATAACTAGGTCACTAGGTCAAATCTTAGGAAAACTTTGTTAACACTGTAGATGTCATAGTTTTGATTGGATCTATACTAAACCCTGTCAAAATGTTTGCCTCAATAATATGTGGGTCAAGTTTGAATATGGGTCAGCCGGGGTCAAAGACTGGGTCACCAGGTCAAATCTTAGGTAAACATCTTGTAAAAGCTCTAAATAGCATGGTTTTAGTTGGATCCTGGCCAAACCTTGTCTGATTGTTTATCTTAATATTTTAAGGCCCTCTTGTTTATCTATTGCGTATTACGTAATAAACAGCGGGGTTCTGGGTACGGAATTTCTTTAAAGTCAAGTATCTAACAAACGGAAGACGTTATCAAAAAACTGAGGCACTGTTCCCTGCTTCATACATTTATAGTCATTTTAAGGCTATTTGTTGTAATATATTCCTATATACAGATTAGTTATCGTTGTTCAAAAAATTGTAAATTACATGCGATATTGGTTTATAGAAGACCAATCAAATGTAATATTTGTTTAAAAAAACTTGCAATGCACTTTATACAGTAGGTTTATTTTAGTATATAATTATGGTTTAGTTTTTAAATCTTTAAATTGGTGAAACTTGATTAGACCTGGCATCCAAGCCAGATACCTTAAAGACATTAGCTGCGTGAGGTAAAGCTAGACAATGGATTCGATTCGAATATTCAGATTTTGCCAAGTAGATATTGACCTATAAATTTTATTAGTAAAGGATATTTTAGAACTTTTCTTTTAACAAATGAGGAACAGATTTTCTAATTTTCCGAAACATAGATCCGGCATTTAAATTTTCAAACACATGTACGAATATTCAAGTTTGAGTGCCAGCCAACTTTACCTATTAAGTGTGTAAACATTGTCATCGTCTGCACTAACAATCTGTAATTACTGAAAAAATGGCTTAGGCACCAAGTAACTTTAAAACGCCACCAAGTAATTTTACGTAAAAATATGGCAGCATTTTGGTATTGACCATGTTTTTACGTCAGGGGATACAACGCATTGCGAGTAACAGGAGAAATTTAAAAAAAAAGAAATATAATTTAACCAAAATCAACTAAACATTTTAATAATTTTGTGAATCAAATTAGTGAATTTAAGGTGAAATAACGTCGTTTTCGACGTCAACCCAGTCATTTTTACGATATTTATAGTACCTCTCTGAAAATACTTATCACTCTATCAGTTGATGTAAATATTTAATGAAATAAGATTTTAATAGCGGAGAATACAATTACCTACAGGTAGGTATAAATTTGATGTTCATGAATTAATTATAAGTGCAAGTAAAACGATTTTAAATGTAAAGTTTAGTTTTTTTTTCTTCTCACTTTCAAACTTAAATTAATTTTATCAAAAATCTGCCTGAGCGATTTTTTATATTTTTATCTGGGATAAAGTTTGATGTATCATCTGTTGTTCTCATAAATTCTAAGAAAATCTATCGAGCCGTTTTCATTTTATTAAAGCTTTAAATGATAGCATTGCCTTATAAAGCGCTCATTCGCTGTCAAGAACGTTGCTTCAAACACACGTCATGTTTTGATATCTATCGCATACTTACATCTATTTTACTTACTGTACACAATGATCTAAAACGATTTGTTGGAATTAATTATACATTGTCTGTCAATAACCCTAATCACATTGCCATTCTTTTCAGGTAACAATAAACGCATTACATTATCATTTTAGCGTGCTTAATTTTGGGTACATAATTATGCGTATATAAATAATGTGACAAAATTGCAAAACTTGACCGCTCTAGTGAACTAAAATGGAAGATAATTGTGATTATTATTTCCATTTTTTGTATAAAAATCAAGCATGTCCAACTTTGGCGGACATGGCCTTATCGAGTATCTGATCAATTTTCAAGGGAAACAACTACAATTCGGGGGTTTATATACAGTCTACCTATTGTTACACTCCTTGCTTGCATTATGCTGACTTTATTAGGGGTCATAAAGTAATAAAGTCAGTCACGCGTAACAGATAAAATCTGTTATCTTAATTGATCCAAAAATCGATATTTCCCTGTGTACGTCGTTAAAATGGACAGAAACGTATGATATTGACATTAATTAAATTTGTTTGACCAGTAAAATTAATTTTGAAAATGCGAATATCATGAAAAATACAAAATTCAAGAATCTTAGTAATAATTGTGTTATTGTATGCACAGTCAAATAGTAATTTGTTTCTATTCTGCATATAAACTTACCACATTAGCTTACAATACATTTATTTTCACTTCTGAAACAATTAACATTAAATCATCATGATTACACTTAGGCGTGAAAAAAATGTTTTTCTTTTCTTATTGAAAGTCGGTTAGTAGGTATGGACTTTAGCATGAGGGAAAGTAAAAAGGAAAAAGAGGATTTTCCATTCAACGGATAAAATCATGAAAATGTCTAGGGTCGCGGGATACAATTAATTAGGGTCGATCGAGTAACCAGAAATTTTCCACTATGTCACACGTCTTGTAGGTCAATGATTATAAATGAAATTACTTCCAAATCCATTACAACCTTCAATGACTGTTGCAGATATCTATTTCCATCACAAAATAGAAACATACGATTGAATTATATAGACCTGGTGTATAAACAGTCTGCCACGTTATGGCAATTTCCATCCGTCTTAATTGATGATATCTAACAAATATAACTCGACGTGCCCAATTGTTTGTAAATAATGTGAGATGCGTATAAAAATCAAAAATCAGGTAAAGTTAGCAACCATATAAAGGGATCTCAAAAATAAGATTTTATTATCCGTCCTTTGTTTGCACATCATTGAAAAAATAAACATACAAAGTAGTTAATCTACACTATTTTATGACATGTTTTTTTAAGTGACATGTGGACGTATGCCAAAATGATATATTAGTATATAATTATATTATCAAAAATGAATTAATAATAAATTTCATTTAATGAAATATCATTGTCTATTTAAGGCCCATTAGAACAATAGATGAAATGATAGCAAGGACTTATATACATACAATATATACATATATTGATATACATATATTGATATACATATAAGTGTATGTATATAAGTCCTTGATGATAGTAAAACATAAGAAATATATATTACTTGATCTGTAACAATATTTACATAATGCCTTCCATTAGGCATATCTCATAAAATAGTTTTCAGATGCTTTTTCTTATTTTTTGCAACATGATTAAAAGATACTGTGCTGTATTTCTACGAGTATATGTACTTTTTGATAAAAAAAATTGGAACGTTTTCATTGCAAGTAAAATTCAGTTTCACATCAATCTAGGTAAAATAAGACCTACTTCAATTTTGACATCCAAAAAGCTAATGGGACTTTAACAATAATGAAAACCATCTTTTTATTTATCTTTTTTTTATAATTTCAACAAATTGGGTTATAAATATCGATTTTGCTTTTTTATACGGAAGTAAAGTAAAATATTTCACAGATTCTAATGTTTTCATCCATATTGTAATATGTTTTAGTCTTCAACCTCAATTATTCTAAAACTTGATTCAACGCGTCCAATTTTTATTACCCTGTATAATACATCATGCTGTGGCTGTATATACATGGGTACCTAATCAGCAGATATGATCATCGCCAATGTTCGTTGTTTCCGTAAACGTGCGTAAATGACCGAGATTTGCCGAACGATTGACGAATTGAACTTAAAAAAATCTAAGGGGTAGTTTTAAAAATCATCAAAAGGGTCGAAGAAGATATTATTTTATTGTTTTCATATTTTGCATGTTGAAAGAAATTAAATTTTCAAAACGAATGCAATGAGTACAAATTTGATCACATTTCCCCCAAAAAAGTTATGATGCTGAAAACATCAAATTTTCATTGAAAAATCTACCAATTTTACACTTTTTACATTGAATATAGAGGGAATCGATAGGTGTCTTTTTCAAACGCAAAAGGGTTGAAGAAAACATTAATTTAAAATAATAAAAAATACACCATTAGAAAGATAAAATATTAATTAAACTTTTGTGATGAGTACAAATTTCGTATTTTAAATAGAATAAAAGTTATGACGATTATAGTGAAAATCCCCTTCTTTGTTTAATGTAAATTTTTTATCGATTTTCCAAATCAGCATGTCCGCGAAAGTTGGGTATGGTTCCATGATTTACATAATATATAATTATTATGTTATGATTGAGATGTGTAGTTAGATGAGTTGTTTTAATGATATGCATTCTATGTATGTTTTTTGGGGGGTAAATATTAATTATGACTATAATAGCACATTTATGATGTAGATTCTTAATATAAGCGAAGATGATAGCTATAGTATGTGAAAAATACATACATGATTACAACAAACGAGTCCATTGTTTCAGATTTGATTAAAATGCGTAAAATGCATGATGTCATCAGAACGTTCAAATTCAAGTGCAAGCCGATTCTCACTGTCACAGTGTTGGTCCCAGTGCCTCCCGGTGGCAAATAACCGGTATATCGACCTTCAATGTCTACCACGCATGTGGTGCTCACCAATAATCCGGAACACTAATACCTAGTGTATATCATGGTACAGTCAGGGTACAACACCGAACCTACCTTGGTTCTGCCAATTAGGATTAAGCCGGTTCTTAATATTTTCCCGGTAACCCCCGGTTGAATTATGTATTAAACATTTTAACAAATACGGGACTGTTCGCCTGATATAGGGCCGGATCAACAAGGTCCATCCAGGACTGCCATGGTTTCGCCAGGTCACTCATCCAGGACAAACCGAGAGTCAACCAGGAACAGAAAAAATTGTGAGGTAACGCTATATAGTGAAGCTAGGATAAAATAAAAACGGCTTGATAGATTTCCTTAAAATGTATGAGAACAGTAGACGACACATTAAACTTTATTCTAGACAAAAAAAATAAAAAATCCCTTGGGCAGATTTTTAATAAAAATAATTTAAGTTTGGAAGTGAGAAGAAAAAAACACTTAACTTTACATTTATAATAATTTTATTTGCAAATACCGTAAAAATGTTTTGACGTCGAAAACGACGTTATTTCAATCATTTGGTTCCACTTAATGTGCAAGACAATTTTAGTTTTATACCTTTTAAACAGTTAATTAGCACTTTCTATCACCAAACAAGTGTGCAGAGTAAAAAAACCTACTAATATTTTAACGTAGCTCATTACTTCGAAATACTTTTATATCGTATCGTAGATATCGCATATCGCTAGTACCGTATCACAATATGTATCGTATCGGCTGAGATCTGTATCTGGACAGCCCTACTTATTTATATGTAGGACAAGTTTTAACATCGGTCATCTGGGGTCAAAAACTAGGTCACCTGTTGGAAACAATGTTTTAATGAGTGAACAGTGATTGTCATGTGAGCGATACAGGGCCGTCTTGGCCCTCTTGTTATGTTTATATTTTTTATCTTTGTCTGGCATAGACAGCAGATATTTATAATATTTGATACTGATATCATCATTCAATAGTCACTTTATAGTGTTACATGTTCAGATTTTCCATTTGTGTCTGACTGATGCTAGTATAACCTTGGTTATGAGATCATTTCATGCTGTTATGCATAATACAGTAAAACCTCGATTAACCGAACACCGATTATCCGAATACCCGGTATTGTCCGAATAAAATCTACGGTCCCGATTACGTCTCTATATATTTAAACTACAACAAACCCCGGTTATACGAATCGGATTTTACAAAATACCTGGTGCAATCCGAATACATTATTTGGTCCCTAAAGTTACGAATGCGCGTATTTTCACACCTATTATTCGAAATCGTCAATTGATAACAATGGCCGATTGGAAATAAACTGTCGTGTGACAAACAATGTGTAACATCAATGCATACACGAAGCGTGTCAACATTTTAATTATCGTTGAGTTGACCATATATTGTTAGTTACGATTGTATACTAATTGCGACGAATATTTCACAATGATCTCGGGTATAATAAGTTAATACGCGTACGTACCTGGTGATCTGTATGAAATTGTTTGCACTTCCGCGTCATTCAAAATTTAAAAACTAATTCGAACACAATATAATATTAAACAAAACTAACTAGAATATGATGATTTAGTGAAAAAATGTTCCAAACATAAAAACATTACGTCTTCGATTCTTTAATTGTTTTAGAATGTGACGATAGCGATGCTTAGTCGATCATTAGTAAGTGAAGTGAGAATGACATACTGGTAATTATTCTGTCGGATTGTGTTCTGCCTTATCCATAAATGTGCGGGTATTTATTTTAACAAGAATTATTGTATCATTTGTGAACTGATATACATTCAACCAAGGGGATAAATAATAAGTGTTTGTTATACATTTTATTGTATTCTTATTATTACTCAAGTAACATCTTGTTTGCATATGAGAGTTAACTCCCTTGCAACATACGGACAGTACGGAATTTATTGTTTCCAGCCAGTACATCATACTGAAATGGATTATTCGAAACCATGGATATCCAAATGATTTTTCAGGTCCCCGTGACATTCGAATAATCGGGTTTTACTGTGTAATAAAATGTCCGTCTGTAATGAACTGAGGCGGTTAAAGATTTAGTACTTTTGATAATGATATATATCAATTTAGGGAGTTTTAGGTCCTTCATTTTCATCTTTGCATGACTGCCTTTGAGTTAATTATTACTTTGATGCTGATATCATTTCATGGTGTTTAATATCTACAAATGTGTACATCAGAATATTATCTTTGACTGACTGAGGCAGCAAAACATGAAAGATCCATTGTTTTAGATGCTGACAGCATTTCAGTGTGTTTATTATATTTCCTCATCTTCGATGAACTTTATAGGGTAGCAAAGATTAATGTAGTATTACTTTTAATACTGATAACAATTCATTGTATTTTATGTATATAATGTCTGTTTGACTGGGGCAGCAAGTTTTGTTATTTTTAATATTAATATTATTCCTTGTTTTACGGGTGTTAAAGTTTTATCTTTGACTGACAGAAGCAGCAAAATCTATTACTTTTGATTGTAGCAACATTTCTATGTGTTTTAGGTATATACCCCTCATCTTTGATAAGGTAGCACAGATTTATGATTTTGACACTGTTATCATTTGTATACAGATTTGTGTTTTACCTACTGAGGCAGCAAAGATAAATCATTTTGGTACTGATACCATTACAGTGTGTTTTTAATTTCATGTAAATATTTAAGTTTCATCTTAAGGCAGCAAAGATCAATTTCTTTTGATACTACTATCATTTTATTGTTGGTTTATGTACATATTAATGTTTCATCTTTGTCTGACTGAGGCAGCAAAGATCTATTACTTTTGATACTACTATCGTTTTATTGTTGGTTTATGTACATATTAATGTTTCATCTTTGTCTGGTTTAGGCAGCAAAGATCTATTACTTTTGATACTACTATCGTTTTATTGTTGGTTTATGTACATATTAATGTTTCATCTTTGTCTGGTTTAGGCAGCAAAGATCTATTACTTTTGATACTACTATCATTTTATTGTTGGTTTATGTACATATTAATGTTTCATCTTTGTCTGGTTTAGGCAGCAAAGATCTATTACTTTTGATACTACTATCATTTTATTGTTGGTTTATGTACATATTAATGTTTCATCTTTGTCTGACTGAGGCAGCAAAGATCTATTACTTTTGATACTACTATCGTTTTATTGTTGGTTTATGTACATATTAATGTTTCATCTTTGTCTGGTTTAGGCAGCAAAGATCTATTACTTTTGATACTACTATCGTTTTATTGTTGGTTTATGTACATATTAATGTTTCATCTTTGTCTGGTTTAGGCAGCAAAGATCTATTACTTTTGATACTACTATCATTTTATTGTTGGTTTATGTACATATTAATGTTTCATCTTTGTCTGGTTTAGGCAGCAAAGATCTATTACTTTTGATACTACTATCATTTTATTGTTGGTTTATGTACATATTAATGTTTCATCTTTGTCTGGTTTAGGCAGCAAAGATCTATTACTTTTGATACTACTATCGTTTTATTGTTGGTTTATGTACATATTAATGTTTCATCTTTGTCTGGTTTAGGCAGCAAAGATCTATTACTTTTGATACTACTATCATTTCATTGTCTTTAATTTATGTATTATTATTAAGTTTCATTTTTAACTGACTGAAAAGAGTTATTACTTAAAATGCTAAATTCATTAAAATTTGATTTTCTTTGTGGGTTTGTGGGTACAAGTTCAGCTTCCCGCAATGCTGTCTACTGCTCTCATTGGCATAAGGGCCTCAGTTTCATATTGGAACAGCTTCAGCAGTTCCTGAAAATTAAGTTTTAAAATGGGTTGATGGTCATCAAATGTTTATAAAATGTACACCCTTGCAAAAATTATGGATCAATAACTGGATATGATATTGGACATATATATGTTGCTTTGTATTAATTTTGTATTTTGATCTATTATTGTTTTCTTTTTGCCGGCTAGGGCTTACTTATGCCCCCATCACACCAGAGCACGTCCGCACCACGCTCGCAAAGTTCCTATCACGTCTTGAAAATTTTGATGGACGTGGCGGGGACGGGGTCAAACTCGAAAGAAATGATGCACTCAGGCTCGCAATACGTCATAACAACGTCTTTGCCAGGTTCTCACTGCGTCTATCACGTTCCCAGTAAGTTCATTACACGTGCAGCTTCCCGTTGTCACCAGGTCTATTGCGTTTATACTACGTCCAAATTACGTGCTCACTACGTCCATGCAGACAGAACTGCGCTCTCCCTAGGTCCCAATAACGTCCTCATAGTGCATTCACTAGCTCCGTATGTATACTGTACCATGTGTCCGTCCATTTATATTAACTGGTCATGATGGCCAAACAGAAGACTTCTTTCTGCTTATAGTCATGCACTAGCACAACATAATCTAAGTTGCTTCATGTTTCTTTTTCTTAATATATTTTTTGCTTAGAAAATGGCAATTTCAGCATCCAAAATGGGTTGTTGTCCTGGTACAATAACAAAATGCATTCATTTGTTAACATACATTTGACTGGAAATGAAAGAATGGTGTATAAATCCAGTATTTATACCAATTGTTCAGAACCTGACAGGAACGTACTGGTCACCTGTTGCAAACGTACTTAAGACGTGACGGAGCAAAATTACAACCTAGTGCAGTCTTCTGTAACGTGATGTGGACGTAATATGGTCTTAGCATACACCTGGTTGAGACGTAGTGAGAACTTCACTGACGTAACAAAATCGTAGTAACAACCCAGTGACAACGCGGTGAAAATCGCTTGTTGTGTTTTCAAGTCCGCACTACGCTTCTTCTGCGTCAATGAAGTTCCAACTAGGTTTTAGTCACGTCCCTGTTACGTTCTTACTACGTAAGCACTGCGTTCTTATTTGACCACGTCCCCGCCACGTTATTTTTTGACATGCCAAAAGTCCCACCACGTCCTTCACATCCACGAAGACCATACCACGCTTGCACCGGTTCCTACTGCGTCCTCATCACGTTGATCAGGTTCTTGCCACGTCCTGTCAGGACGTGGTGGACGTAGTGCAAACGTGGCCCTAGTGTGATGGGGGTATTAACATGTTACAATGTTATATGGAATTTTAAACACTTTCTTCGGATGGGGAGATTGCATACAATTATAAACTTTGTTTAATATGTAGTATGCAATAGGGGACTATAAGTAGGACCCAGAATGGCCATTTTTGATGGTAGATATTTTATTGTACGTCGACAGAAGTCGACGTACACTCTGGTATGCTTATTTTTAAGTGGCAATGCAAAATCGCAACTTCTTGCGCAAAGCAGATTAGTGACAATGCCCGAAATATTCCGAAATATCCGCAATGGTCATCACGTGATATAAACAAAACAGAAATAGAGCGAGGTCACGTGTTACTCACACCAACTAGTGTTAGCTTGATGACGCAGTCACTATTTATAGTCTAAGAATGGAGCGAGCTCGATAAACATCGACGGGAATGAATCTGCCCATCTGATAATAAACGAACCGAATCCAATCCTACTATAGTAAACAAACATGGCGTTGAATTTAGTACACTATCAAGCATTGTGTTATATTACTGAGGATGAAGCAAAACTACTTTTTAAGTGGTGTTCATGTGTACATACAGACTGTGTATTCAAGTTGTTAATCGGACTCACTAATAGTCTCAATGATCACGTGACATTCACCGAATACTATATATAGTAGCTGTTTCATATCATTGTCGTCTCATCAATGTCAATCACCTATAAATTACTACTCTTTATATCAAAGGACTTAGGAAAAAATGTTCGATCTAAATGAACTTCGATGTATAAATTATTAGAGAAATTTGCTGTGTTTATTACATTTTGGAGCGATCGTTGGTGTGTTGTAATAATCATTTAATCGTGTTATAAGATACGGAACACGGTATTTATACGTTTCGATGTATTTATTTTAGCAACATGTCGCAAATAAACAAAACATTATAAACATATTCACACAGACTAATTTTATAATCACGAGCGTGGACACTGACTTGTTTACGCAATTGTCATTAATTGAATATCTATTTCGGAGCTCAATACAAAAAATGTCCGATCAGGTGAGAAATGATGACTTAATTAATTGGTTCGACATAGACGGTCACTTTATGGTTCGATATAGATGGTCACTTTACAGTTGAAAATCTATGTTTGGGACCGTTATACCAGGTTTTTACGACAACGTACCCTCAGACAATGGAGTATATTATTTTTGGAGACTTTATTTAAATATTTTAAATGCATCCCAGCAGATATTGCAACGTCTGATACATCGAGGTGATAGTTTCCCCTGATTTTAATTTTAGGGTGGAAACAAGGACTACATATAGAGTACCTCCTGCATCGTGAACTGTAGAACCATATGACCAGATTAATGAGATTCATGAAACATCAACGGCTTGTATTTTTGATGGAGTAGATGATCACTTTAGTTTTGGGATCAGTTAAGTCAAAATAACAAGTTCGTTTGGTCTGAAACTTCAAAAATGTTACATGGGCCACATTCTAGTATTGAACTGCCGGATGCGATTTTGCGACGTACAAACATTTAACTTGTGATTATGTTGGCATGACACTAATTATTTTTATATGGGATCATATTTCAATGTTATTTGATGTTTAATAATGTCATTTAATATATTGTCGGCCGTGTCTGCGGCGGCAGCGGCCCAGGCATTTGCTTGTCCTGAACATAACTTTGTCACCATAATTTCGAATGACTTCAAACTTGGTGTGAATGCTTCTTGCAATGATCCAAAGTGTAGTGCACAAAAACCATAACTCTACCTTGTACAGTTTTTTAATTATTCCCCTTTGATTGATTTTATTAAGGGATTTCTTTTCCAGAACATAACTTTGTCACCATCAGTTCGAATGACTCGAAACTTGGTTTGCATGTTTCTTCCAATTATCCAAAGTGCAGTGCACAAGAACCGTAACTCTAAGTTGTGCGATTTTTTTAATTATTCTGCTTTGATAGATTTTATTAGAGCATTTCTTTCAGACAGTGTAAACAGGCACAAAATTATTCTACATTAAAGCAAGGTTTAGTGCACTGTGCAACATTTTTGCTCATATGTCATGTAAACTATCCAGCGTCAGGCGACACATCCAACTCACGGAGTTCTAGTTTGTTATGGTGTACATATTATATACATGCTAGTCTTTTATATATCAAATGTCAATTTTCACTCAATTACGGTGTTGTTGTAAGGTAATATTTTTATCAAACATTGCTCAGAAAGTGAGTTTAACAGGGAGCCAACATAGCATTTTTTGGAAATGAATAGGGGTTAGTCCCAGAGTCCCTTAACTGCAATTTTGTCTGTTCCTAGCTTTAACAGTCTGACTGGAACGACGTGAATAAGCCAAATTTCTGCCACATCTTGGCTTTTATTTTCTCATAATGCCTCAAATATTCGCATTTTTATAGTATAGTTTGTAAATGTGGTTATAATTTGTTATGTATTTTGATGTTTGATCAGTTCATTTCTTACCTGACTTCAAGACGTTTATTACATTTAACATACTCATAACTTTTATTATCTATATCTGAACGTTGTCTAGCTGTTTGGAATCCTTTTTAGAGCTATTTTTTATTAGATTACATTTAGAGTATTCAAGGCACGTACCATGTGGGTACATCTTTCACACACTAGGGTCAAGCCTGCATATCCTGTTTTTTGAGGAATGGTATCAGCTTTGTTGGAGCATGCATTACAGCAGGCTCACATTTCTCCTAAGTGGGGTTTTTGTGTATGGCTGTCATTCCTGGGATAAATACTTGATGGATGTTACCATCACAGCTTGTTGATACATGTTAGTATGTTTCTTTGTGCAAAAGGATAATAATGTATAAGGTACATATATGAGAAATAATGTTTACAAATGTTTATATTAATAGGATGTTTGGTGATAAGTAGGACCCCATCTTTGATGCTGGATATTCATAATTATGTTAGCAGGATACTAGTCATTTTATATGTGGTTATATGTCAAATGTTATTTCATGTTTTATGATATTTTGATATGTTCTTAGATCTGTTTAGTTAATGTGTTCATAGTAGTTTCTGGTCTAAATTATTCTACTTAAATGTGTAACATTCAGTCTTCCAGTATGACAACTATTTGATATACAGGGTGTCCCAAAAGAAAGGTAACACTTTCATACATGTTTAATTTTCCTTTAATTTGCAGATGAATACATAATATTTATATAGATATGTAGATCAAAGATGTAAGTTTTTAGCTCACATGTCACAAAGTGACAAAGTGAGCTATTAGGATCACTCTCCGTCCGGCGTCCGGCGGCGTGCCGCATGAGTTGTGCGTAGTGCGTCGTCAAACTTTATGTTGTGACCACACTAGGGGCCACATTTTTGGCTCAATTTAGCAAAACTGGGTCAGAACGTTAATATCAACAAAATCTCGGACGAGTTCGATATTGGGCCATTTGGGGTCAAAAACTAGGTCACCAGGGCCAAATAAGGGAAAACCTTGTGAACACTTTAGAAATCACTATTTTGACTTTATCTTCATGAAACTTTGTCAGAATGTTTATTTTAATAATATGTAGGTCAAGTTTGAAAATGGGTAATTTCTGTAGTAAAATTAGGTCACTAGGGCAAATTGCTGGAAAACCTTGTGAACACTCTAGAAGTCACTGTTTTGATTGGATGATCATGAAACCTTGTCAGAATGTTTGTCTTCATAATATCTTGGACGAGTTTGAACATGGGTCATCTTGGGTCAAAAACTAGGTCAAATCTTATGAAAAACCATGTTAACACTGTAGATTTCACAGTTATTATTGGATCTTCACCAAACTTTGTCAAATCGTTTGTTTTAATGATATAACGGTCAAGTATAAATATGGGTCATCTGGGGTCAATAACTAGGTCACCAGGTCAAATCTTAGGAAAACTTTGTTAACACTGTAGATGTCACAGTTTCAATTGGATCTTCACCAAACCTTGTGAAAATGTTTGCCTCAATGATATGTGGGTCAAGGATGAGCATGGGTCAGCCGGGTTCAAAAACTGGGTCACAAGGTCAAATCTTAGGTAAAAATCTTGTAAAAGCTCTAAATGTCATGGTTTTGATTGGATCTTGACCAAACCTTGTCAGATTGTTTGTCTTAATGATATTAAGGTTAAGTTCAAATATGGGTCACCTAGGGTCAAAAACCAGGTCACAAGGTCAAATCTTAGGAAAACCTCATTAACACTGTAGATGTCAAATTTTGATCGTATCTTCACCAAACCTAGTCAGACTGTTTGTCTTAATGATATGTGAGACAAATTCGAACACAGGTCGTCTGGGGTCAAAAACTAGGTCACCGGTTCAAAACAATGTTTTAATGAGTGAACAGTGATTGTCATGTGAGCGATATAGGGCCATCTTGGCCCTCTTGTTTTATGTCAGAGAACCTTATAAATATATTCAGTATTTGTAATTTAATACAAATTTGAGAACAAAAGTGCATTTTTAATCCTTGACGTCGTTTTAGTAATTTATGATGTTTTTGATGTGATGACTTTATATCCTCTTCACTTACCATACACCCATGATGAAATGTTCAATCACTTAAATATACATGTCTTTGTTGGACTTTCTTTACCTTGCATTTGATTTGTTTCAATCACTGAAAGACACCGTATCGTCACAGATGAACGGTCCAATTATACCATGACACGACATTGCCCACCACGAGTTTCTCACTCTGTAGTGGTCTCTCCGGATTAGAATAAGGTCGCTTTTGAAAAGCAAGTTTGTTAATCTGTTAAAAAAGATGTCTCCTACCTTACAAACTAGTGGTCCGTACAGGATTGTGATATGCCGATACAGTACATACATCTCAAGTATTGTACATGTACTATACTTTCAACACAATATGTCTGGCGATTGAGTAATATTCAGACGATATCCGGAGGTGAAATATTGCGGAATATCTTGACCCACGAGTAGTCTTGACCTCAACCCATGCAACTTTTGTCTTTGGGGATATTTTTTAAGTCCAAGGTCTATATGGTCCCAAGTTACCAACCAAATAAATGCTGTTGAAGTGTTAAAGGGGTATAGATTTCATTGTGCGTGTATGGTAACTAAAGAGGATTGAAGGTCGTCACATCAGAATCGTCATAAATGACCGAAACGACGTCAAGGATGAAAAATGCACTTTTGTTTTCAAATTTGTACTAAATTGCAAATTCTGAAGATATTTACAAGGTTCTCTGACACAAAAAACTTACATCTACATATCTATGTAAACATTATGTATTCATCTGCAATTTAAAGGGGCATTAAACATGCATGAAAGTGTTACCTTTTTTTTGGGACACCCTGTATTTACATACCTTCATTTTGCCAGTGTTGTCATGCTTTGTTATGAATTCTAATTTGTAGATAGCATGAAAGAAAGTTATTTATTTAAATAGATTTGCCTAAAATTTCCTTGGCTATAGTAACATATTTTTACTAACAAACATCCATTAAGATTGAAATTCTCTAACTCAATAGCAAAACTTGAAGATGTTAACAAAATAGTATCCAGTAATAATGACAAATGAAATTACTGTACAAAGCTTTGTTTACATTTCAAAGTTGAAAATATTGTGCGGCACCTACAGGGCGTATAAAAGTTTTACATACACTGATGTTGATTAACATGTCTTTCTGTCTAACATACTTTGAAAGGTTCCAGTTAAATTGCATTTACTCAAGTTAAAATATGCTATGCAAACACTACCCTTTCACAAATCATTTTTTGTATAACACTTGACAAAATATTTACTGATTGTACTGTATATGAATGCAACAAACATATGATTTTCTACTTCATATATGTGATAATTTCACATTTTGATTGTTTTAAATAGAATATTATCTGTTTCTATAGTTGTAGTTTGTAGCCATTCCATACATTTTGTATGTACAGTCAATCTTGTAATAAGCTACCGCCCAAAGGAAAGACCAAAAGTGGTCTCTTAATACAACGGTCTCTTTATACAAAAACCTGAAGTTTCCAATAGTTGAAGCAGAGCTCTTTTATTGTGAGTAGGTGTTCAACTGTGTTACAAATAAAAGTAATTATGATTATTATGCAATGAAAATCCAGGTTTATTTTAATAATTTATTTAGGTACTTTACCTTGTTCATGGAAAACATAGACAGTACCTTATAGAAAGATCATCAATGAAACACATTAGTGATGAGGCAAAATGTAGGCGAAATGAATAGCAATGGTGAAATAAAGCATATGTACCATTATATATTGTACTATTTGAAATGAAATGCATCGTTAATGATGTATCACATATTTTCTTATGACTACAATATTCCATTGCGGTACAGTATTACCTCTTTGCACAATTTTTCACTTGTTTTTTTACAATGAATGCTTTTAAATTGAAAATTGTGTCTGAAAATCTATTGTGTCTTATACATTGGGTTCAAAGATTGTTCCATTTTATCTGTGACAAAATTATAAAGACAAATTGAATCTAATTTTTTACCAGGGAAGAAATTTGTCAAATGCGAAACAAGGGAAATAAATCGTTTTCATAGCAATAGCCTAAAAACCCATATGATTCCATACTTTTCATGGATTTTGTTGTCGAAGACGTCTGTAGTGGATGTGAGTTTGAAAATCAACAACAAATGTTGCTGATCGTGCCGTTAATTACGATACCCTCTAACTACCTGGTAATACTTATGTAATGCAAAGTTACTGTAAACAGAATGACGCGGGTTCTTTTGTTGATGTCTTTCATCATTTATTTTGCTAAAAACTATTTTTATACCCATAAAAATAATTTTCCCAAGGTGATACAACACGTATATTGAGCAACAACCTGCCTTCAATAACAGCATGATTTTTCCCACTACATGATTTAACTATTATTTAACCTCTCTAGAGCATCAACCTAATATAATTTTGCTACTCCCAAAGGGTGTTGCTTTGGAGAGATTGCACTGTACATGTATCATATCAACAAAGTTCCAATACTTGTATATAGGAAATTTTACATGCTAGTACAAATATATTTGGTTGTTTTAATGAGTTGGTTCCAATTTTGAGGCTGGTCACTACATGAGGTTTCACTGCATATATTTATAATTTCCAGCTGGCTTATGGAAGGTTGATAGTTTAACACTGGCGTTTATCCCTGGTGTCAACCTCCACTGTTACAGCTGGCTTATTGAAGGTTGATACTGTATACGTCTTTAAATTGGCGGGGCTAAAATTTGGTGTTTTTTGAAAAGTTGAATATTGGCGGTGGTCAAGAATTGGCGATTTCTTATAAATGCATTCTCCGTCGCCCACTAAAATTGCAGCAATGTAACCCATACTATAATTTGATGTACATCTTTAAATGTTCTTTGTTTGTTACCATTTTCACACCTTCCTGATACTTGTACAAAGCCTTTTTCTTTTTGTAATATTCATCCTTAATAGTATCCCTTTGTTATAAAAATTGCATACACAGTCGAAGATTAGCACCTTTTATTAACAAAGGGTAATGTTTTGCTTGTTTATCCACATCACTTAGCATTCATTTTTGATCACATATGTCATTTTATGTAGTATTTGTACATATACAAAAGTATATCTTATTTGCATATATTTACATATTTAACCACTGATAAATTATTTGTAGCTTAAGTCAAATTATTTGTTTTGCTATTATTGGCGGTGTTATATATCTGCGGTGTGAATTATTGGCGGGGTTTTGAATTGGCTGAAACCTATCAACCGCCAAAATAGCGAACATTAAACCACCGCCAAAATTTCAACGTATACAGTAGTTTAACACTGGCGTGTATCCCTCGTGTCAATCTCCACTGTTACAGCTGGCTTACGGAAGGTTGATAGTTTAACACGGTCAATGTATCCCTCGTGTCAACCTCTACTGTTACAGCTGGCTTATGGAAGGTTGATAGTTTAACACTGGTGTATATCCCTCGTGTCAACCTCTACTGTTACAGCTGGCTTATGGAAGGTTGATATTTTAACACTGGTGTATATCCCTCGTGTCAACCTCTACTGTTACAGCTGGCTTATGGAAGGTTGATATTTTAACACTGCCGTATATCCCTCGTGTCAACCTCTACTGTTACAGCTGGCTTATGGAAGGTTGATATTTTAACACTGCCGTATATCCCTCGTGTCAGTCTCCACTGTTACAGCTGGCTTATGGAAGGTTGATATTTTAACACTGCCGTATATCCCTCGTGTCAATCTCCACTGTTACAGCTGGCTTATGGAAGGTTGATATTTTAACACTGCCTTTTATCCCTCGTGTCAATCTCCACTGTTACAGCTGGCTTATGGAAGGTTGATATTTTAACACTGCCGTATATCCCTCGTGTCAATCTCCACTGTTACAGCTGGCTTATGGAAGGTTGATATTTTAACACTGCCGTATATCCCTCGTGTCAATCTCCACTGTTACAGCTGGCTTATGGAAGGTTGATATTTTAACACTGGCATATATCCCTCGTGTCAATCTCCACTGTTACAGCTGGCTTATGGAAGGTTGATAGTTTAACACTGGCATATATCCCTCATGTCAACCTCTACTGTTACAGCTGGCTTATGGAAGGTTGATAGTTTAACACGGTCAATGTATCCCTTATGTCAATCTCCACTGTTACAGCTGGCTTATGGAAGGTTGATATTTTAACACTGCCGTATATCCCTCGTGTCAACCTCTACTGTTACAGCTGGCTTATGGAAGGTTGATAGTTTAACACAGTCAATGTATCCCTCATGTCAACCTCCGCTGTTACAGCTGGAAATGAAACTTCATGAACTGATGAGGTTATGAACAACTTCACGAATTGTTCATGAACCGTCCATCAAAATTAGCTCATGAAATATTGATAAATTATTTTGATGAACCTTGGTGAACTTTCATGAACAATTCATGGAACTTCATGAACTGTACATTAACGTCATCAATTCATGAACAAATTCTCTATGGTCATGACATACAGTGAGAAATTACTAGCTACTGCACATTTTGAAAACCCATACAAATTCAGTGCCTTCAGTGCTTTGATCTGTATACAGCAAACTATCTGTTGTACTATATACTGAGCTTCTGACTATGTGTCATTATGTTATCTTTCTACACTGAGAGACAATACAATATTCCAGCACTACAACTGTGAATGAAACTATTTCATGCATGTATTGATTGAAAATGTTGTGCGGATGAATACTTAATTATCATACAGAGTGTCCTAAAAGAAAGGTAACACTTTCATACATGTTTAATGTCCCTTTAAACTGCAGATGAATACACAATATATACATGGATATGTAGATCAAAGATGTAAGTTTTTTTGTGTAAAAGAACCTTATAGATATCTTCAGAAATTTCAGTTAAATACAAATAAGAAGCAAAAGTGCATTTTTCATCCTTGACATCATTTTAGTAATTTATGACGTTTTTGATGTGACGACTTTTCACCATCTTTACTTTTATACACACACGATGCAATTTATACCACTTTAACACTTCAACAGCATTAAATTTTCTTTGTTCAGTGGCTTAGGAATATAGACTTCAAAAATATCCCCAAAGAAAAAAGTTGCATGGGTTAAGGTCAAGACTATGCGTGGGTCAAGGTATTCCGCAATCTTTCACCTCCAGATATCGTCTGAATATTACTGAATCGCCGAACATATTGTGTTGAAAGTATATAGTACAATACTTGATATGTATGTGCCGTACCACCATCCTGTATGAACCACATGTTTTGTAAGGTAGGAGACTTCCTTTTGAGCACATTAACAAACTTGCTTTTTAAAAGCGACCTCATTCTGTTGCGGCAAAACCACTGAGAAACTCGTGATGTGCAATGTCGTGCTATGGTATAATTGGGCCGTTCATCTTTGATGATAGCGTGTCTTTCAGTGATTGAAACAAATAAAATGCAAGGTAAAGAAGTCCAACAAAGACATGTATATTTAAGTGATAGAAAATTTCATCTTGAGTGTTTGGTAAGTGAAGAGGATAAAAAATCATCAAATCAAAAACATCATAAATTACTAAAATGACGTCAAGGATGAAAAATGCACTTTTGCTTCTTATTTGTTTCTAACTGAAAATTCTGAAGATATTTATAAATTTCACTTACACAAAAAAACTTACATCTTTGATCTACATATCCATGTATATATCATATATCTATCTGCAATTTAAAGGGACATTAAACATATATGAAAGTGTTACCTTTCTTTTGGGACACCCTGTACTTGTAAGTTTTATTGTTTAAATTGCCAAAATATTTCCAAACGAAAATGGATGTCCATGGACATCTGGATGTCCGCTGTTCAGTCATACCTGCTTTTCACCTAAGGTAGATCTAACTAAAAAAAGTTGCATTTTTGAATTTTGAAATTGTTTATTTACTTCCTTGTAATAACATTGTCGTATTTATTTCTGTCATACGTTTTTCGCAATTTTTTTTTATATTGTATTTTAGACGGAATTACTTTTGTGTGATATGTTTGTTTGTGAGAGGTGTTGACAGGTCATTTCTTTCATGACAATTTCCTTAATGTTAGTCTTAGTGGTCAATGGTCCTCTTCATGAGGAGAAATTGTCCATTGTATTCATGGATGATGTTTCTAGTATGCTAGTAATAAAAATAATGTACCCAATGCAGGGTTCAATCTCGCGACCTACTGCTTGCAAGTCAGAGGCTCTATAAACTGAGTCAATTCGGCTGCTGTATAGTCCAGCCATTTTATAAATATAAAACACCACCCAGCTACATTTTCAACATGCATGTCACAAGGCTCGCATTATTTATTCTACTTTCTTAAACAAATTCGGAAGGGCCATCCTCTCAGTCTTGAGAATTACATGAATTATTCTATAATTCTAACATTCTTTTTCTGAAAGGTGTATTTTATGTTTTGTTTCTTGTCACAAGGTATGTTTGAATGGAACCATAAATTGGAATCCAGTTCATTTATGCTTACATATAATGGAACAGTTTATTTATATATACATACTTAATTATTTTAATATTGTATGAACTAACTATAATAGAATACTGACCTTATAGCTAGCCTTACTTATTCGGCTTTTTGGTTGGTCCGATTTCTTTAACGAATAAGGAAGGGCCGTCCTCTGAACCTGCAAGGGACGGGCCAAATCGAAAAAGTGTCTCACCGTCACAGACAGACAGATTAAATAGTGACCCTCATCTTGTAATTACTATCCAAACATTCTTACAGCCATGCATTCCTAACCCGAAACCTACATAATGTTACATTTTGTGTCTAGTTAGGTGATTTGTTTCTGTATTTCATACATTAAATTTTACAAATATCCCTTTATCACAAACTAGAAATACAGTACAACCTCTCCAGAGGGGCCCCTTTGTAGGGCAATAACCTCTCTCTAACAACACCTTCAAAATTTTCCTAAGCTGATATTTACTATAAATTAAACCTCTGAACAACGGCCAGTATTTGCAGTTCCCACAGGGTGTGGCTTTGCAAAGGTTGTGCTGTATTGCAAACTTATATATTATCATTAGTGCAATTTTACTATAGCTTGTTTGATACAGACTGTTGATCCTTCTTTGGTAATTAGCAGGCTTTGGTTTCGTCTCAATTGGGAGAAGCTGCTGCTTCTGATGATCAGCAAGTTGTTTTGTATGATGGGTTATAAACTGGTGCTGTATTTACTGATGAATATTCGTATTTTCACGATATTGCATGCTGTATTGCATTAGACATGAATTATATTTCAAGACTATGTTTGGACTATTTTTACAATAATAAACGTAAAGTTCAGTTGTTTAAGCTAAACCCGATATATCGGTATGCTGAAAAAATATATATATTGTCTGGCCGATATCGCAATATAACTATAAACCGATAAACCTCCCAGCTCTAATATACATTTATTGTCAATTAACATTGAAATATAACAGAAATTCTGTTGAAAGTAGTTGCTTCAAATTCATAAATAGACCATTTTACATAATAATAATTATGTAAATGCTATTTAGAGTGAACCAATTAGGCCATCCTTACTATATATTTTGTTTGGAGTTACACTACCTATACTCGCCCAAAACAGTCCCACCAAAATTTTTTTGGTCTCTAGGATAATTATGTTAAGAGTTACTTCCCTTCCCCTTGAAAATGGTGGAAACATCTTTTAATGGCCCTTTCCCATAACTAGGTAGTCTCCCTTGGAAGATTGTCATTCTTGTTGGCAGTGCGCATGCGCTAAAAATATTATCTACTTCCGAGGACTATATCTTAATTCGCCAAGCAGAACACATATACGAAAAGTCAATACTGTTTCGACAACCTGATACTATTGAGTCAATAATTAAGTTTGTTTCACACATTAGGTTGTAAACCACTAATATTATTAATGTTTTACATGCTGCATGTGATTTGATAAAAAAAAACAGACGAAAATTTATATTATTAATTGAAAAACGAATTGGTCTATACACAGACAATTAGCGATATCTTGGCAAACAAAACATTATGTGACATATTAAATGTAGACTTTCAAAGTGCAGTAATTAAATGAATGTTTTTAAATTCGTAACATTCAACATAATTATCATTGTGTCTCTCGGAAGTGTAAAAAGTAGCAAGTTAATCATTGACGTACATATACCCCGACATTAGATTATGTCATAATAATTTAAGTTGACTGCAGATTTACACAAATATTTATAAGCCAACACAAATAATACAATGAAGGCATGATTAAGTTTAACAATTAAAGAGGGGAGGATAACTCGAAACGAACAACAAACAAACATCCTAGCTTCAAGCTATCAGTCAATTGTATAAAAAGAATTTTCTTCTTTACTAATTCTTTGGCTATTATAAAAACATATTGCGTTCATAAATAAATGTTTCAATTTCTGCTGATGAGCTCTGTTCCAACATTTTGAAGAAAAATTATTCTTTGTATTTAAATTGTGCAGCAGGACATTTGAGCTGTTTATGGTCACTGCAAAGGCCACATTTGCTACATCTTCTGAATTGATGAGGATGATTTTTCTCTCTGAGTTTATGATATTTACTTCCTCTGTGAGACTGTAAATGTACCTCGATCTGCATTCTCAACCTTGATTCTTCAACTTAATGTTGGTATATAGAATATGCTTTTGTAAAATTGTCACTGGTTATCACGTTAGGTAGTGAACCTAAATCAAAAGAATGTACAACAAGACTTAGTGTTAAAAAACACTACACATCTCTTAACTATATGATATCAGATTCAGTCAATTTTGTCATATCGAACGTATCCGAAATTTGTGCAGCGTCCGAAGACTTGACACTTTTATTTGTAGATTTGTTATTTACTGGTTTATTTTTGCCCGAAGACATATTTTTGTGTGCATATTTGTCCGAAGACATTATTCTACAATTGTCCGAAGACTTATTCTTGCTTTTGGCCGACTTTGAAGTCGAAGCAACAGTAACCTAATAAGTATATAATACATGTGATGCCAGAGGCTTAATGAAAATAATGTACCTTTTCACTGTACTATCACTTTTAGAATTTACTAGATATTCTGCCATCTTCCGTATGTTATCCATAAAAGAACTGTCTAGAAAGCCTGTTTCCTTTTACCTCTTTCTCTATGCACTGTGTCAAATTTAAGGAAAATGGACTCTAGTACTAACTTTTATATGACTATGAACAAAAGTTTAGGTACTTGACCCTTAAAAATTGTGATATTAAACAGACTTGATACAGTATTAAGTTGACTAATTTCAACTACACCAAATTTTGAAGTGGTGGACCTGAGCCAGTCATATTTGACTTACTATTACTTATTACTTACTTATCTTGTGATGAATTATTTATAAATGATTCATTCTGCATATACAATGAAAATAAGCAAGAGTTTAATGGTTAGAAATAAATGCCTTTATTAGAGTCTGTAATCCTTAAATCTGAATGAAAATGTCAAAATCTTATAGCTGTCAATATAAAACTCAATGGTCATCTATCAAAAATGCTGTTTCTGCAAAAATCCCAGGCTGAAACAGACATGGCCAAAATGGTGCCGAGTGCCAAAAAGGCACCAATAAAATGCCACTGCATTTATTGGTCTTTGTTTTATTGATGCATCTGACTATAATAATCTTGGCAGCAGAATGAACCAATAGTTCTCACTGGCCCAAAAATGCTCAAACAAATCTATGACTGCTGTACTTGAACACCAGTACATTATATTCAGTGCAATGACAAGCAAAACTGTCAAAAGTATGCTTTCCACATTTTATAAATCCACTCAACAACTGACTAATCATCACTGTCAGTACACCTGCTGAGAAAATCAGCTTCAGAATTATTTTTTCATAGCAACAATCAAGAATGTAAACTTATTTGTTCTTCAGTGCACAATTTATCTGCAGTTTTAACGCAATGTCAAGCAGATGTGGCTTGTTACTATACCCATTTTTAGCTCACATGTCACAAAGTGACAAAGTGAGCTATTAGGATCACTCTCCGTCCGGTGTCCGGCGTCCTGCGGTGTGTGTCGTGCGTCGTCAAACTTTTTGTTGTGACCACACTAGGGGCCACATTTTTGGCTCAATTTAAGCAAAACTGGGTCAGAATGTTAATATCAACAAAATCTCGGACGAGTTTGATATTGGGCCATTTGGGGTCAAAAGCTAGGTCACCAGGGCCAAATAAGGGAAAACCTTGTGAACACTTTAGAAATCACTGTTTTGAATTTATCTTCATGAAACTTTGTCAGAATGTTTATTTTAATAATATGTAGGTCAAGTTTGAAAATGGGTAATTTCTGTAGTAAAATTAGGTCACTAGGGCAAATTGCTGGAAAACCTTGTGAACACTCTAGAAGTCACTGTTTTGATTGGATGATCATGAAACCTTGTCAGAATGTTTGTCTTCATAATATCTTGGACGAGTTTGAACATGGGTCATCTTGGGTCAAAAACTAGGTCGCTAGGTCAAATCTTATGAAAAACCATGTTAACAATGTAGATTTCACAGTTATTATTGGATCTTCACCAAATCGTTTGTTTTGATGATATAACGGTCAAGTATAAATATGGGTCATCTGGGGTCAATAACTAGGTCACCAGGTCAAATCTTAGGAAAACTTTGTTAACACTGTAGATGTCACAGTTTTAATTGGATCTTCACCAAACCTTGTCAAAATGTTTGCCTCAATGATATGTGGGTCAAGGATGAACATGGGTCAGCCTGGTTCAAAAGCTGGGTCACAAGGTCAAATCTTAGGTAAAAATCTTGTAAAAGCTCTAAATGTCATGGTTTTGATTGGATCTTGGCCAAACCTTGTCAGATTGTTTGTCTTAATGATATTAAGGACAAGTTCAAATATGGGTCACCTAGGGTCAAAAACCAGGTCACAAGGTCAAATCTTAGGAAAACCTTATTAACACTGTAGATGTCAAATTTTGATCGTATCTTCACCAAACCTAGTCAGACTGTTTGTCTTAATGATATGTAAGACAAATTGGAACATAGGTCGTCTGGGGTCAAAAACTAGGTAACCGGTTCAAAACAATGTTTTAATGAGTGAACAGTGATTGTCATGTGAGCGATATAGGGCCATCTTGGCCCTCTTGTTTAATACACTTCATACATTTTATTATCTGTGTTTATCAACACTTCTTTCCCTTGAAGGTTGGGTACAAACTTCACTCTGTCAAACCAACCCTTGGCAAATGGCACCCTTCTTACAGGTCCAATCGTTGAGAAAAAGTAATATTATCAAGATTCAGAATTGGGTCATTCTCGTTTAACTCATTCTGCATAATTTTTCACTGGAGATGATGTGCCAGAATGTATTTCATGCCGTGCACCACATTCTATCAGACATGTCCTTGTTGACTGCATCGACCTTCAGCCAATTTTAATGTTCAAAACATAAAGACACTATTTGAAACTGTCAAACCTGAAACTATCATCAATTATTTAAGAGAAGTAGGACTTTACAGTAGACAATGATATTTTTTATACTCTTCATTTTATCTATGTTAATTACTTTATTTTATTACTTGACTTAAATCTTTTGATTTCCTCTTTTTAATTTTTATTGCACACTATATGACCCTTTCTGTCCATGCACCATAAAACAACACTAATCTAATCTAAGGTGGGGTACCAACCAGCATACTAACTTATACAGTCAAACCAGTGTTAGCGGTCACCTCAAAATAAAGGCCACCCTGTGAATGGAGGCCATTCTTTTAAAAGACACCACTGATGATATATGACAAAATGACCACTGAATAAAGGTCACCTATCAATAAAGGCCACTTAAAATCTTTGGCCTTTGTTCACAGGTTTGTCTGTAAACATATTCTAACTCAAGTTGCTCTCAGATTCTAACCAAGAACCAACCAAGTAAGCTTATCAAATGTACCACAGCTTACTTTGACTGGCGCAATTACCAACTTGCTCTGCCAATTGTACATTCGTATAAGTATCTGAACAACTCATCATCGAAACCAACTGACCTGTTAATGTGCTAATTTTCTGACCTTACATACAGACAGTGATAAAAAAACTTTAACAACAATTCAACCATATTTATTCGTTCCTGTATCACAAAGATAACCTACCCAAATAGACTGCTGTTTAGGCTCTCACTGACCTTCTGCTAGCAGAAAACTGAAACTAATTAAATCTTGTTTTGCAAAAATGCTAGTTTCCTGGCAATATCAATTAAGTGTAACATTATCATAACAAAACACGATTTTATGTGGACATCTATATTTTATTCTTAGCTAAGTTGTTACCGTTGAGAATAATATAAGACAAAATCTTAACAGTCCAAAGACAAATCTACCTTGCACCGAGGCCGTCATCTTATATACCATCCTATACATTTATAGACTGGCAATAAGTTGCCGCGACATCAGTCAACAACATAATAAATAAACATGTTAATATTACATGGTGACCTACAACAATAAAAGTTCAATTAAGTATTGAAAAACACCATAGATAGATATTGTATAATGCACTTAAGGCAAACTAACATACATAATCAATAATAAATAGCTCAACAATTCAATATTGCACTATGTTACACAAGCTCCCCTTAAACCATCACCTTACAACAAATTTACATTCCTAAATTTCACCATTTCATGATGACTATCCTTAATATTTCTGTACCCTCCTCCGTGGTTGAGTGGTTAAGTTCGCTGACATCAAATCAGTGTAACCTCTTATTGATAGAGGGTCATAGATTTGAGCCCGCTACTGACCATATCTCTTTATGTGAGAAAATAGGCAGTTGCTAATGGAGGATGGGAGTCCAGTATTCAGTTATTTCATAGGGCATTTGTGGAACAGTAAAAAACTGTGGTCTCAAGGTGGAGGGGTGACTTTTGAACTGTTGCCCCAAGGCCGTAGTTTAAAATGTCACCCCGACACCGAGGGCCACAGTTTGACTGTTCCACAAATGCCCATGAAATAACTGTTTTATTACCTAATGCATTGTATATTTTTAGCTCACATGTCACAAAGTGACAAAGTGAGCTATTAGGATCACTCTCCTTGGTATCTTCACCAAACCTAGTCAGACTGTTTGTCTTAATGATATGTGAGACAAATTCGAACATAGGTCGTCTGGGGTCAAAAACTAGGTCACCGGTTCAAAACAATGTTTTAATGAGTAAACAGTGGTTGTCATGTGAGCGATATAGGGCCATCTTGGCCCTCTTGTTTATATTTATGTTTATTCCATTCTTCCTCTGAAAAATCTTGGAAACGATTTAGATTTGAAATTCCCTACGAAATCACCATAATTGTCGTTTGTTAAATTAAAATCATATAAACGCTTGCAGAAATCAGAATCATATAAACGCTTCATTGCATAGCCTAAAAGACACTGTTGTACTATAACCCCAACTACAATCGTCAAGTTCCACCTTGACAGAATGTACTGATTGTTATTGCCAATTCTAACAAATCTACGCATTTTGATTGGCCAATGGAGGGAGTTTACACTTCGATAAACTCCTTTTCAATCGGATACCTTTTGTTTCTGTTCATCATCGACGGATACTTTTGACCTAATTGTGTTATTACAGATTCATTTAAACTGGCTTTATTCAATATGTGTTATGAGGTCAGAGGAAGTGAACACTTCGATGGTTGACCAGAAATTAACGTTGAATCCTACAATAAACCACACTACTTTATAATTAACATTCCTATCTGATGACGTCATATCTTGTACATGTAAAATAATTTACAAGCGAAACAGTTTTAGCGGTTCATGTCTCTGTCATTTGTTATATAAACGACCAGAAATTAAAATTAAATCCTATATTTCCAAACGTTCATTACGGAAACACCCCATATCGAGGCAGTCAACAGTCAAAACTGTTGACCGGTCAACAGTTCGCAAATTACAAATCCTGGCAAATATTTTTGGTAAAACAGCAAAAAATAACGAATTAACATTTATATTATGCGTTGGGTAATAATACTGGTTCTTCCATGGAACGATGGTTAGGTGAACTGTCCACCTCATATGTCCCTGACTGTTGAAAAGGAGCCTAAAACTTGAATAATCAAACAAACAAACTAATCGGTAGATATACCGAATGGCAATACCCTGAAAACAAAATAGCTCCTCTGTCCAGATTCTGTCCATGAAAAAGCTAAAGGAATAATATGCTAGTGAAAGATCTTAACAAAGTGTTATGCCCCTTTAATATCAAATGTGTATAGAAAATTGTCTTTTAAAAAAACATATGTCTTTCTAAATTCTAAGTCATGATTTTCATTGCAAAATTTATACTAATGGACCCTTATACAAACTTTTAATGATTATCTAACAAAAGTTAGAGCTACACGAAGTCTAATGAATTGTGACATTCAAACATGATTGAATATTAACTTTTAACCATGCAATATTTTGATATGTTGGACCTATGTCAGTTTAATTTTACTTAATATCATAAAGGGAGGTAATATTTCATACTTAAGTACTTAAACTGGTTCCTGTTCCAAGTTGCAGTGTACCAAAGGAACAGATATGGTCTAAAATATATGGCACTATGATTGATCAATCTGTTTAAGCTAATTGATTAGTTGCCGCTCATCGAGAAACATCAAGGATTTCCGTATATCTGATAAATGTATGCGGAGATGTTACCCTTTTTTGAAAATAAAAATTGTTGAATGCTAGAAGAATCAATTAAAGAGATTACCATTATATAATCAGTGGGCAAACTTCGTATTACATAACATAAATTATTAATTATAAAAAAATGAATTACTCTGAAAATCAAGGACTTTTGTACATATATGTATGTATATAAGTCCTTGTAAAAATGGATGGTGTTTTTGTTGTTAAATGAAAATTCATATGTATAAATAATATGCATCGATCGGTATAATATATAAATCAATTTCTTTAAAACAAATACTCTTCTTTTTACTACTAATAGTATTTAAAATAGTTATCTTATATGCAAAATGAATATCATTTTGTCAAATGTGACATTTTAAATATTTTGTTATTTGAATTTCTTTGTGTTAACACCAATACAGAACTGAATTAGGAGTAAGATTATGATCTATATGTTGTATATTGTAACATGGTATCAGACACAAGTGGTCAAGAATATACTGACCCCCTTCGGAGATATGATCCATAAAATAATTTTCCCAAATAAGGGTCCAGGAAGTGAGATGGCCGTGTTACATAATATTGCAAAACAACTACTTAATTGGCAACTTATCTTCATTTTTTAATCAAATTGAGATTAACATGGGGAGTATGTTATACTGGTCAATCAGATTTCATAAATGTGACTTGTTTTGTTATTAGCATTGCATAATTATATAAATAATAATATAAAATCATGTTAAAAAGTTGCACTTGTGTTCTGTGATTGATCTTATCATACAGTTCAAGACGTAATTAAAAGTGATACTGTAATTAAATTAAATGCTTAACTATTTTTAAAAAGTATAAAAATCTACAGAGGTGACAAAAAATTCTCTAACACCTATCGTGATCGAGTACTCGACTTTTAAAAAAGACTGAATAATTTTGTTTTTAAAAAGGTCAGTAGTCCATTTCGAAATACATTTAAGTAGGCTGTGTGTATTTAAATTCTACTTAATTAAGTGTTTGAACGACCAAGATCAGAAAATAATCATCCAGTTCCCTTATCTTTATCTATTATTTAAATTTCGCGTGAAATGTGCATCGATAACGCAAGATCCCCGGGCAGGATTCTGCCTGGATACCAATCGATATTGACCAATCAGCACCATGTAAATTTTAGGCTGTACTTGTTGGCTTTGTACAAACAAGTCAATGGGAACCATTTAACTAGTACTCTCCCTTTTCTATGATTGTATAGCATTTTTAATTTCATGTTTACAAATTACAAAATTACTCACTTCAGAAAAAAACTTGCAGTGAGTGATGAATAAGTGATTCATTTTGCATTTTCATTGAAAATAAAGAAGAAATGAATGATTGTGTTAGGGTCTGTAATCCTTACATAAACCAGGATTTATATGTAGACAGTCTAAAACTTACCTTGGTTTACCATGCCTATTATAATAAGCAACAGTTAGTGGATTAACTACATTTGGGGCCTCTGCAACTTTTTCTATGCAACCTTAAGTGAGCAGTTTTCAAGTCTTACTTGAAACAACTTGGCCATTCTTTTCTGGCAGACCTGTTTTTTTCAAGCTCAACAGACTTTAGTAACATTTTAAATGGTAATTTGTAACCTTCCGAAACTACACTTAAAATATATTCCCCTAGCTCCACCCCTTAACAGTGCTCAATACAATTCTGCAATCTCCCTACTGAAGACTCTACTTTATCTGAGATCCTTATTTTTTGTGCCTATGTGCAACAGACTTATTCAAAATTAAAGCATTTTTGTATTTTGATCCAATTTCTCAATGTTGACATTTCCAGACTCCACAGTCTTGTTTTTCAAAATTATAACATAATTGTATAGGTACTACATGTGCAATGCTATTCTTAAAGTAAGAGTTAAATTGAAAAATAACGTCTGTAAACATATAAAAATCATGGAATCGAGTGCCTATATACAAAACATCTTGACTTATTCCGACATTCCTGTCGAACTGTCTGATCCGCCTGAACTTGCCCCCTGTGGATTTTCTTTGCTTCATTTTCTTTGGAATTTTCTACCCCCATCTGGATCAAATAAGCTCTGCCCGAGGGGGGGGGGGGGGGGTCACTTGATTGTTCATAGGAAAATCTTCAATAAAAACCTGAAAATAAACCAGGCAACATAAAGCTTAATAGATATTTGACATGTAGCATTGGTTAGTAGACTTAATTGATTCATATCATAACCCCCCCCCCCCCCCCCTAAGATAAAATTGACTTTGCCCAGGGTGTCACTTGATTGTACATAGGAACATCTTGGAAAAAAATTCATTAAAATTATCTATAAGGCCTAGAGCTTAGGTATTTGACATGTAACATCTCATTATGGACCTCTACCAAACTGTAAATATCATGAGTCTGGGGGTATCATACCCAAGGGGCTGCTTGACTTTATGCAGATTTCTATATGAAAATCGTAACAAATCTAATCTAAAACCAGAACACTTTTAGAGCTTAGATATTTAGTATGTGGCATGGATGACTACCAAGATTTATCAAATCATGATCCCCTGGTCAAATTGACCCTACCCTGGGGAGTCATTGTTTCATGTAGGAAAATCTTCAAGAATTTACTAAAAATCAACCAGACGGCCTGGAATTTAGACATTTCCATGATGTAGCATTGCATAGTAGACCTCTACCAAATTTGTTCATAGTCATGAGCTGCAGGATCAAAATGATCTTACCTCTTGTGGTCACTTGATTGTGCAAGGCTGCTATACCACAGTGGGCCAATGTTGCTTAAACTTGGCAGGAATGTTCCTGGCCTGATGTTCTTTCAAAGGTATTCAAAGATTTCCATGCAGACCTCTGGTTGCCATAGGAATGGAAAGAAAAAAGCTTTAAAAATCTTCTTCTCCAAAACATATTCAACATAGAAGACTGTCTGTTGGATATCCACCAAGATTGTTCAAAGTATGGCCATGGGGTCAAAATTGGCCCCACCCCAGGTGTCATGGGTTTTTCTTCTCCGAAAGATGAATATTTGGCATGAAACATTGTGTAGTGGCCCACTTGTTTCTACACCAATTCAGTCTGCAAAATTATAACAATAGTGCCAGGCATCCTTTCACACTTACAAATGTTGAAGATGGAAAATGACTATCATGGCTGACTGTCACTAAACCACAAACTCAAGAAGATGGGAAATTAAAATTATTTTAACATTTATAACCTTGAAATATAAAAAATATCTGCAAAAGAGCACTTGTTACCTAACAAAATAGTCATCATTAGTGCCACCAAAACAAAATGGCATCTTAAGTTCCAAGTCCTCAACCAATCTGTTTATGAGTAAACATCAGTCAGAAAAAACATGTTTACCAAATTCAGTAAAAAACAAAATGTCAGTTTACATAATTATGTTCTATCAAATAGAAATATGAAGGCCATGCTGAAATATAGCGGATTCTCTCAAAAGCAACACCCTTTTGGAGTTGCAATTGTGTTGTTGTTGAAAGGTTGTTGCTTTAGAGAGGTTGAATTAAAGTTAAAATATGCAGTGGGAAAAAATCATGTTATTGTAGAAGGGAGGTTGTTGCTCAAGAGAGGGCTGCTCTGGAGAGGTTGTACTGTAGTATTGAAATAATGGAAATAATGTACCTTAGCGAGGTGTGAACATGAAAGGTCACATAAAACTTCAAGTAATCTTTAGGCCTTTAAATTTGCAAATATCAAGTGATAAATTTGTCATGTATATTCAAGTATAGTTTTATTTATGTACATGAAATTAAGATTCATGTTAAATTACTTGACAGGTGTCCCTTTTGATGCTTGGGTCTCAATCATTAGTAGGTTTTACTGCATTAACAAAGTTCTTTTTATTTAAGAAAAAGAAAGGATGCAATAAGGGCAGACAATTATTCCTAAAACTCAAATTTTTCGTCTCCACGAAAATGTCATTTTATTAAAAAAAAGAGAAAAAATGGAGCCTAATGAAAAGTTATTTGTGTTAATTTGGGTTTATTTAAATTCTTACTGGACTAATAAAAATAGCATTTCATAATTCTGTTCAACCACTACATGTATATGATTACACCAAAATAAGTTGTTTAATTCAAAATACATTCTCTCATGAGCGAGTTTTTGCTGACAATTTCACACTTATCAGTATTTTTTGTTGAAATAAATTTTGTAATGAGGGAACACATGCATATTTGTATTTTTGGAAATTAAGCTTTAAGTCCCATAATCATATAAATGTATCGGTTGTAATAGCCTGTTTGTCTTATAACAGAGGAATTCCTCCCGTACGTACTTTATAGCAAGAAAGATTGTTCCAAAACCACTATCATATTTTTTTTCAACATCATTGAAATAAATACTATTTATAGAACAGCTGTGTTTTCCCCGCAGTCATATTTATACATATGACATGAAGTGACGTCACACGCTCTATATATTTCAAGTTTACAAAAGCAAATTCACAGTGAAATGAGTATTTTTAGAAGAAAAGGGACTTGTTTCGTCGGTAATATTTATCTTGGGATAGTATCAGCAATTGTTTGTTTTTTGCATGTATATTTTAATAGCAAAAAAGCTAATGGAACTTAGGAGGAAAAAGGAAAATAGGAGTAAAACAGCCATTTTTTTAAAATTAACTAGTTTCTTGTTTGTATATTTTTGCTTTTAGTTAAATGACCTTACATGTAACAGAGTGACAAGCAAATTTATTAAAAAAAATAACCATTACATGAACAATTTGAATGTTTATATACGGAAAGTCGCTTTGTGATAAATTTTTAATATAGGCATAATTTAGTACAGGGTGTCCCAAAAGAAAGGTAACACTTTCATACATGTCTACTGTCCCTTTGAATTGCAGATTAAACATAATATATATATATATAGATACCGTATTCCCCCGAATAGACACCCCCGGGGGCGATGCATTTTCCAAAAGGGGGGCGTTTATTGTGATCCTATTTTACACAAAAAAAAAAATCTGGAATACCGTATCCAAAGATTTTCCGGAGGTCAAATGAATGAATTTGAAACACTTGCCATCGAAAAATATCGCGGTGTTAATGCAATATTAATCAACGGTCATTCCCGGCGCGCTTTACTACGATAAATAATGTAGTCAGTTGCACTAGTTAAACTACATGTCAAAAATCAATAACACGCTGTCACTGCAGAGTAACCGTTTTATCTTTACCGCGCGTCAGACGTAATCTCCTCTGACGTAATCTCGCCAATGTGTAAGTTTTTATGTACATGTCAATTAAGTAAATTAGCTTTCATGGAGTCGAGGGGTAAACAATCTTACACGTTAAAGTCGTTAAATTTGCGGAAGAAATAGGCAAACACTGTGAAAGTGATGGACATTAACTTTTTTACAGATGGATTTTTATACGAGTGGCGAAAGTGTATAAATTGCAATTTTAACCTCCGGAATAGTTGAATAGACTGGTTTATATATGTCCTCGGACATTTTGTCGATGGCGTTAAGTCATTCAAAAATCAATTGTGGAAGTCGCGTGTCAGATATGATTGTTAATCCTGATTGCGATTCGAATCGCCAACTTCGCACCTCTAATAAATGAGATTAATTGCCGCGAGGCATATATTGCACTTGGTCTTACCCTTATTTTCCACAGTTAGTGCTTGTTTATGTTGATCTGTACAAATAAGCACGTAAATAACGGATTAATGAAAATGCGCATTGTAGTTTTAGATCGACCAGATGACCTAAGTAATCATTTTCAGAAAACCTACTTTCGCTTTAGGTATCGTAAGGATAACATCGCCAAATAAAACTCATTAATGAACATCACGAATGGTCCATAGATCTACTGTATTACTGTAGGAAAGTGATAGAACCACGCGGTTTCGCTAGGTTTTAGTTATTGTTCACGTGTTAATTTGGATTAATACAATTATTCAAAGTGGATTTAATTGTGTTTTATCTTTAATAAAAACGGATTTTACGTCAGACACTTAAAGCTGGTAAGTCCTTACGACTTTTTTTGGCAAAAAAGGGTGGGGGCGTTTATTAGGGGGGGAGCGTTTAAACGGGGGAATACAGTATGTATAGATATGTAGATCAAAGATGTAAGTTTTTTGTGTCAGAGAGGATGAAGTCATCTCACCAAAAACGTAATAAATGCTAAAACGACGTCAAGGATGAAAAATGCAACATTGTTTTCTAATTTGTATTTAACTGCAAATTCTAAAGATTCTCTGACACAAAAAAACTTACATCTTTGATCTACATATCTATAAATATATTATGTATTTATCTGCAATTTAAAGGGGCATTATACATGTATGAAAGTGTTACCTTTCTTATGGGACACCCTGTATGTAAAAAAGATTTGAAACAAAACATACGTACTTAGAATTTGAAATGATGGGGCAGTGTATTATAAAAAAACTTACTTTAAATGAATGGACAGTGCATGATACCTGGTGCACATGGGTAGGGTAGTACATGCGAAAAAGAAGTGATCCTTATACCTTCTCTTTTTACAGTAGAACCTTTCTAATCTGATCTTGTGCAGACTGACAAAAGCTTAACAAAGAGCGCACAAATAAACAAAATGGGGAAAAAATTAGCTAGTGCCTGATTATATTTAAGAAAACACAATCACAATTATTGTCTTATTTAAAATAGCAATTTTATCACCAAATGTAAAGTATTTCTTCTACTTACCTATAATGTACATAATAAAATACCTGTCATCCTCAAATTTTAATGTTTGTGACATATGGTTTTTTACTTATTTTTATTTACCTTTAATAATTTTACAATTTCAATGTTTATTTTCAGTAACATATTTTCGTTTAATCACTATAACTTTATAAAATTATGCTAATTTTTTCAACTTGACTTTATAAAATTATGCTGATTTTTTCAACTGTTAATACTATCTTATGTATAGCACTCTTAACTGAAATTGGCTATTTCTCATGCATGCTATAAGCAGTTACAATTTAATGTGTAATATATTTCCTATGTACCATTTTTTACAAATGGTTGAAACATGAAATAAAATAATAATAATAATAACAATGGTCAACTAATATCTATCTATAATAATACACACCAACAAAGCACTAGGCTTAAATGATGTATTCAAATATTTGGATACTGGCCATGTCCATAGCCCAAATTTTGGAGTGCATAGTTTTAAGCTACCATGTGCAGTAAATGATCTTAATGATCATTAATTTTGTGTATTGGTAGAAGACCATTGTTTAAGATAAAACTTGAATTGGCATGCATATACATATCGAGGGTTCAGCGCAAAAGTGTTGTAACTCATATTGAAATAAGAACAAGTTACAACAGTGTTGCACTGAGCCCTCGATATATTTAGCCACATTTTGTTGTCTGACTTTTCTCATGAAGTTGGAACAGTCATATTTTTGACAGTACTATTCTCTGACAATTTTGTCTGTTGTAACTTGTGTTTCAATTTTTTAACAACTTTTTGACATAAAAAAATTAAGCTTGTGCTAGTAATGTTGAGTAAAATAAAACTTTTTTTTTTTACATTGCTTTGAACCACTTTGGCGTTTTACTTTTTTATTTTGTTTCTGAGAATGTAAATTTTTAGGTATGAAATTGAGTAACAGGTGAGCTTTGAAGCATAGACCTTAAATGTGCCATGGACATTTTGTGATAAAAAAAACTGTCACTAAATCAAATTTTTTTATAAGCTACTTGATTAACTGGATTTATAGTTAAATTTATTGATTGCCTTGATTTCTGCAACATTCAGTGTTACATACAATATTGATAGTTTCTTTTTTAGTTACTACAAGTCTTTTGTAGAATTCTGACTTTTAATTTGAAATTCAATTAGACCAATTTTCAAAGCCTGAGATTAATAAGGATCACACTTCTTCATAGTACTCGTCCATGATGCTTGTTATTGTAATTCAAACGACTAATCCTATTGTCACAAAGTCATTGTTTTTGTGTGTATTGTAAAACAATTTATAAGTGATTACCCTCCATTTTGAGTCTAAGTAAAGTGTGTTTAAGTATCATAAGGTTTTGTGTAACAAAGGAAAATATTGGCAGGAATAACATGCACTCAATTTGTCAAATACATTGTATCCGAATTCAGTAATATTAAAACTTGAATATACATGTCAAATTTAATACTTGCAAAATGACAGAATCTGGTTGATGTACAAAAAATGAGTAAAATTTTAAGGGGCCATTGGTGTACACACCTTTCATAGGAACATAGTTTCAGTTATGTCAATACTATTATAGCACAACCCTTATAATTCTGTCCTTGTAATGTTAAGCATTAATGCAAGTTTAATATGAGAAGTTTTTATTTACATCACAGCACATCAGTTAACTTCACAGTACACAAATTCCACGAAATTAAATACACAACCAAAGTAAGTAAAGCAACATAATTTTGACTGGCAGTTTCTTAACTAGTTTTAGTTTTTAGCTCAACTTTCGAAGAAAAATGAGAGCTATCACTGCTTGAAAAGCTACGTTTAATTTGTCATTAAATCCAACGAAAACATTTTTTTTCAAAGTTTAATTACATTTCTTGACATAAAATTCAAACTTACTTTCAAAAATTAAGTCAAATTATTCCTTTAAATATACATTGAGTTTAATCCAACCATATTTATATTGAATTAAACTCAAAATATTGTTCCCCATAAACTTGACTATTTTGAGTGAAATTCAGTACAATAATACAATATTAAAACAAACGTAAATGTCGATTTTTTCTTAAGTTTAATCACATTTTTTTACATATAATTTAAACTTAATTTCAAAGTTAAATGCAAAATCTATTAAGAATTTACACTTACAAACACAAGTATATAACAGCTTTGCTGAGCAAAAGTTATCAAAAAAAATTTAAACACTAAATACGATTATACAATAAATAATAATGTAAAATTTACTAATGCAATCGCACTTACAATAGCTATGCTGAGCATAAGCTATCCCCCAAAATTTAACACTAAATACAATATCATAACATATAATACAATTCAGATATCAGCTATGAAAATCTGAATATGAAAATGCTAATGAATTATAATAATGTAAAATTTACTAATGCAATCGCACTTACAAACGCACACATAAAACAGCTATGCTGACCATAAGCTATATCAAACAAATTCATCGGAAGCGTTAAATGATACACATACGTCAGAAGGACTCAAACTGAAATTTAAAAGTATAAATATTATAAGTATAAATTGACTTACTCAACTTACATGTATGAGAACTTTAATGTCTCCTTTGAGGAATTATAGATTTATTGACAGTTGCCAGTGACAAAGAGGCACATGAAGGCCGAGGACGCGCACAGTCAGGAAGAGACTGGCCACTGCCCAGGACCATCTTTGCAGATGTCTCCTAGTCAGTCTGAACCGGCTGCTCCACATCCTCAGCTGATCCCCTTAACTGCCCTCTCACCACCGGCATCCCTGCACTCTGGATTCCCAAACAGCACAACTGCTGGTAAAGTAACTATTCATAAAATATGAACATGAAAATACAAACCATATAATTTCAAAATAAATGATCAAACAATTCAATGCTCAATTCAATTATAATATAAACCAGTTATAGACACAAAATATGAACACAAACTAAATTAAATCACTCAACTAACATGTCGTACATCATGTAAAGTTCCTACATAATGAATTAACAAAAACTAAACTAATATAATTAACACTCCTTAAAATGTCAGCTGATTGATAAACTCCAGCTCCAACGTTGATAATGTATCAATCCATATGAATGTCGATAATTATTAAATATGATAATTGTAAAGTTTTAGAGCTCTAAACGTAAACAAACGAACAGGATTCCCAAAATGGGGTTTCCTATGACTTGTGAAAGCACTACCATCTGATATATTCATCTGATTGGATCATGGACAAACATGTGTATGATGTCACAGGTCCTCACTCGTCCTCAAAGCCGTACACTCCACCCAATCTCGCCCCGAAGTCCCCCGTCGGGCGCCATTTTGTCACCCTCCTGGCGGAACCTATGGTATCCAAGGGTGTTGTTCGTGGGTTTATCTCAGAGATACTGAAAGAATGAAGTAACCCGCAATGAATGTAAAAATTTACTCAATGCCTTGTGTGTCTCAACACCACGAAGGCTAAATGGCAAGTGCCTGGCCACAAGTACAAAACATAAAATGATAGGAAACATGACAGTCAACAACAAATGTCATATAGAACACAATGCAAATATTACCTGAAAGAATGAAGTAAAATGCAATGAATGTAAAAGTTTACTCAACGCCTTGTGTGTCTCCACACCACGAAGGCTAAACAGCAAGTGCGTGCTAGTGCAGTGAACTATGGTATAGGTCATATATAAAAATTACATAATTATGACCGTACCCTTCCGGACTGGAAGAATATTAATGACATCTTGATGTAACTTGTTTTAAGACTAAGCAAAGACTAATTTAATAAATCCTGATGTTACTTAATTGAAAACTTATTGTAGGCTCTCCGAAGACCTAGCTAGTAAAGACTAACTTAATAATAAATAACAAAATAATCAGTGAGAAAAGGGGCTGGACCCTTTATCAATTTTGACCAATAGAATTTCAGAATTACAACATATTGGCAGGAAATACTTAATTGATAACTTAATAATAACTTATTGAAGTCATATGGCAGATTGACCTAAGTCTGCTTTGATAAAGCTTAAAACTAATAATTTAATCTAAGGTGATAAAACATATTTATAGAAGTTAGAATTTGAAATATGTAAAGTTGATTGGTGTGAAAAACTAATTGATTAACACACAGAACTTAGAACAAACATCACATTTTTGTGTGTCTAGCAATAACATTATAATTATAAAGAAACTTAACAGAAAGTAATTTTTATACAACAATATGAAATTATTCATTGAAATTAAAAACATTTCATGGCATAGTTTTATACCTTGTTACATATATCTGAATTTATACTCAATAAAATATAAACTTCCGGTAGTTATTTAACACAAGTGAATTCAGCCCCCTCCCCTAAAGAAATGAAATATCATTCAATGAAATAGCCTACTTTCCTAAATATTATTCCCCTGAAATCCTGGATCTGGCGCTGTAACAGTTTTCGATAAAAATCAGAATTTATAAAACAGAATGGATTTTACAATCTATTAAATTATCTATTACAAAATTAAATGTACTTAAAGGTAACTTTTCATGCAGTATATACTGCTCGCCCCAGCGTCTGAGTTGAACTTGAACATTATAAAAGATATTCAACTCATACTTGGAATTCTTCCTTATGGGGACAAGGTGCATCTGTAGGACAAGTGGCATAACTCTGTCAACAGTATTTTTAGAGTTATGCCCCTTTTAACTTATAAAAATTTGGTTAAAGTTTTTTACTATGTTCATTATCTTGTGCATTTTCAAAGATATTCATGTGAAATTGGGAATACTTGCATATAAGACAAAGGGCATAGCTGTGTAAGCAGTATTTTTATAGTAATGCCCCTTTTTAACTTAGATTTAAAATAGGTAGAATAGTACAATATCTTGAAGACTTTCAAAGATATTCAACTCAAACTTTTAATACTTCCTTATGGAGAAAAGGCGCATCTGTGGTACAAGCAGAATAACTCTGTCAACAGTATTTTCAGAGTTATGCCACTTTTTAACTTAGATTTTTTTGTTAAATTAGGTAAAATAGTACAATATCTTGAAGACTTTCAAAGATATTCAACTCAAACTTTGAATACTTCCTTATGGGGAAATGGCGCATCTGTAGGACAAGCAGAATAACTCTGTTAACAGTATTGTCAGAGTTATGCCCCTTTTTAACTTAGATTTTTTCTTCTATCAAGCATTTTATTTCACTGAAGACTTATAAAAGTTAAGCGCGCTGTCTTTGTACAGCTCTTGTTAGCTTGACTATTCAAAGAACAGTGGGGCTATCTTACTAGCCCGATGAGTTTTGCGTGCAACTTCTTATATGACTTTATATCTCCATCAACCACTTAAGATATTTACTTGTTACTTCACACAGTCATGTCTTTGAGATCATAATTGGAGGTCACTTTTTTTGGCTTATCAAAATATTTGAATATGTTTGAGGTGTAAAGCCCAACCAGTATCTTTTAGCACCATAGTTTATCCTCATTTTGGTATAATGTATCACCTTTCAAAACATTACAATGCAGAATGCTTTCAATAATTTTAGTTTCACTTTATTACAAAGAAAACAACATTTTCTTAGTTTAATAGTGTAAGTTTCATGTTACACCATACCAATATTTAAAATGCTGATTATTGTTATGTACTTAAGAGTCCTAAAAGTTTGAATAATTGTTCTATTATAAGACCTCTATACATGCTTAACTATATATGAATTTATCATAAATCAGTTCGCTACCATTTTGTATCTTGGCATCACAATACATAAACACTTCATTTCCATGAAAAAAAGTCTGTAATACTATGTTGTCTGCGATTCATGCTGGTTAGCATCTCTTCAGCTACTGCAACAAATCCATAACTCCATTTAAAAATTTTGTTTGTCCCATTAACACAGGCAAAATTTCTCATTTGGTCCAAAAATTTATTTACCTATATTGTATTTGGTTGAAGGAATACAAGCTTGACATTACACAATGTCTGGTAAGAATGAGATGGCACATTATCATTAAGATTTTCCATCTTTGACTTCTCATCTTCCTATCCACACACAAAATCCATTCCTCAAAAAACCTACTGGTTATCCAGCTTTCACCTTACTTAAACATCTCAGTTTCACTGATTTCCCTACCACTAATTTTTAAAGTTTTCTCCTGTTATACTGGCGCAAAGAGCTACTGTAATACAATTTTTAGTACGCTTCCCCCCAGCACACTCTTCTCTTGACTTGATGAATGTTGTTCTTCAACCAGCTGTACAAAAGATCCCACTTTCATTCATATTAAATATGTCACGCAGTTCATATTCTTCACATACATGCATAAGCTTATCTTTCCAACCTGACACCTCATCTTTTTACACACAATGTTGTGTCTTTTCAAGAATTTCTCCTAACAACCATTGGAAGCCTTTAGTTCATGCATACCTAATTCACTTTCTGTTGAATTTGTGACTGAGGGTCGCAGCAGGGCGACGGCCTCGCACTGTGGCGCTCACTGTGGAGCATATGAAGCAATTTTTATTACCTATACTGTATGTCGTAGCAATTTCACAAAAAATAACTGTTACATACTTGAACTTGAGGTCTACCAACACCGAAATGCTAAGCAAATTTTCTGGAAACAGATTCTAGCATTTTGATGGCAGCAATATACTACTCAAGCATCAGAAACTTGTGTGTTTTTAGTACTCATAGTCACATGAACAAAGTCAGAGTTATTTGTTTAATTTATGCATAAAATATCTTTAAGAAGCATGTCGACAATCACAACTTGAAATTAATAAACATTAATTTGCACTATTCCCTTGACACCATTCCATTGAACACACTAGACAATTGTTTGACTTTGACACGCACATAATATTATATTCTTGACTGGCCGTTAGAGGCTTATGATGGTCAATGACTGGCGGTTTAGAGGTAGTAAATGGTCATTGGGAACAAATTTGCAGGCCAGAGTTCTTAGATGACTGGTGGTGAATGGTTCTTTTATTATGTTGAAAATACACTGGGGAATTCAAAGTGGCCGTTGCTAAGATGTGACCGTTATTGAGAGATGAACATTCATGGAGGTTCCACTGTAATGTTGTCTATGTTCCGCAAACATAAATCCATTGAAGTAATGAATTCATTGACCTTTTTTTCAAAAGAATCAAGACATAATCACAATTGAAAATTGCTGTGAAATTTTACTCAGCCCTACTGTGGAATGAACAAGTTGAGAACTTTCGTATGATGTCATGTATATCATGACGTTATATCTATATATTGATCACCTGATTACTTAAATGTGCATTAATTGTGCTTTCTACTCTCCAAGGCCCATAACTCATTATCAATTACTGGGAATATAGTCAAGCATGCTGTCCTACTGACAACTCTTATTCTGGTACTTGTCTCCTTTACCTTCTCCTTTACCTTCATTTTCGCCCTTTTGCTTGGTGTTGGGTTTATCCTTATAGAAAATAGTTTTTCTGTAATTTTTGTTGTGATTGACGAATTTAAGTGTATGTAGTTTCTTATTTGTTGATTTAAAGATGGAGATCTGAGCAATTTGGAATTTGGAGACATGGTATGTTTTTTGTTGTTGGTTTTTTTTATTACCAAAATGGTAATCCATTTATTTCATTTTGTTTCAAACATAAATTATATACATATATATTACATGGCAAAAAAATCATTAATATTATACATTTTGTATAATTGTTTTCATGGTATCTTTTTTACTCTAAAGCAAAAAAATAATAAAAATAGTATGATCTATGGGTTTTCAATCAAAAGTTAAGGAGACAATTTATAAAATAATAATAATAAATGACACAAAAAGAGTGACATTTTGTTAGGTGATATTTTCTAATTAATAGCAAGAGAGTAAGTGTAACTTGCAAGAAGAGAGAACATATCTAAAGTTGATAACACTCGTTATTAGAGAAGGTTTCATTGAAACATGTTAAGAAATGATCCTTAACGCCCATTTTTTTATAGAAGTATGCAAGAGTTTTATATTCAGCAGCAAAGATACTTGAGGACATATCTGACAGTTTATTTCTATAGACAGATTTTCTTATAACTTTCTCAAATACTTCTACCACATGTAAGTGTCAGATATCAACAAAAAATCAAAGGACTGAAAGTACTGTCGGACTTGATTTTTACCATACGAGACAAAAGAGAGAAATGTGTACCCACATCGTTCGAGCCCATACAAATATTTTAACATTTAAAATTACGGACCGATTTTTCATTCATATTGTAATGCAGGTCATATGCATATAGGTAAATGACATAAGCTAGGGCTTTACTATAGTCCCTTTGCTAAAATTTTAAAATGAAAAAAGGCTGATATTGGAAAGTTTAATGATTAGCACATTAATTGAGGACAATTTAATTGCATTAAAAACTCTTTATTGTACAAAACTAGTAAAAAACACTTCAGTAACAGTAAATACAAACATTGATTCTTCTGGTTTTAACACAACAGAACATGGTCGCATTGAACACATTCAGGATCACTCAAATCAAAAAGGTCCTGACACAGTAGAGTAAGACCTATATGACCTATAGTTAACCCGATGTTGCATGAAATTCAGACGTGATTATGTAATTCTAAATAATCTGGCGTAAAAGGAACTCTTAAACAGTAAATTTTAAAAGCAAGTATCCAGTAATTTACGTTCGTATTTAGCGACTCGAATTATTATTCTTAAGCCGCAGTTTTAACATTCAACCTTCGATAAATCAAACTCCCCACATCGGTTACGCTTTGCTACTAGCCACTGCGGGGAGTGAGTCTATAAATAGCGATTCCGTCATCAAAATAACACTAGTTGGTGTGAATATCACGGAATACGATTAAATGAGAATTCGCTTTGTAATATTAAGAAATGTTAGAAAGGCACAAAACACACACATCGATGGTAGATTGTTGCAAATGCATGAATACGTCCGTGGAGATTTTTCTGAACTATCGAACGAAAACCAAAAGTAGAACTACTTTTACGGCAAGATATTTTATTGGACAGTGAATACGCTGTTTTAATTCTACGCATTTGAAAATCACATGTACCGACAAGCACTTATTTAGATACATGACTCTTTCCATGTAGTTACAATAGAATGATTTGAAATGTATTTAGATCTGACACACTTAATTGGGGAAAGATTCCAGATACTTCTATATAAACATACCATTTAGTTGCGTACTATTTCCTTTATGTGGCATTCTTTTAACCAAGCTGTTATGGAGTCCAGCGACAAATATAAGTCAATGATTACAAAGGACTTGATTTTGATAAAAATCAAGTCCAAAAATGATATGTTGCGGTGCTCATTTCAGACCTACAAGCATTCAAGGGAGACAACCCCACTGAAAAATTGAAAAATAACTATTTCCATTCTGAAGAAAAAAAGAACAATAAATGTATTAAAAATTAGTTTATTTGGTTTTGACTAGTTGGTATGCAACACATAAACATATCATCTAACATAAAAAGCTACACATAAATTATTTATTTTTTTACCTCCGATTAAAACCAATTTTTATGGCCGAAAGCAGTTAAAAGTTCATTATTTTTCTAAATAATAAGAAAATGTATAGAGAGATTTTCCTTATTTTTCATGAGTAAATAGTTGAAATAAATACCTATACAATACACCAAAAATAATCATACCTTCCAGTGCTCATTTTTGCACAATATCAAAAAAATCATTATTACCTCAAAATTGTGTCTAAGAAGATATAAATCGAAAAGAATACACAAATAGACATCAATTTATGTATACAATAAGTCATTATTATAAATTGTATACTTAAATTATACTTTATGTATATTCTAACTTGTAGCATATTCATTGCACCGTCAAACTAGTACAAATTACAATAATTGATATGGACAAAATTGATACCTGTACATTTCAATACTTGCAAATTTTACAAGTGAGTCTAGAATAAATTTTAGCATCTCTGATAACTATTATAGAAAGAATTATAATTGGGTTATACTATTTTTGTAATAATAACATTTTCAAGTAGCATTAGGCAGACATGTTAGAAAAGAACAATATTAGGCTGGGAAGAACTTAAGTAGAGTTTACAATTATAGCACTCTTATGCATCACTGCAATATACAGCAATTTATATTTTGCTTCATACATAAATAACAAACAACGAGAAAAGTTTCACAACATTGAATTAACAAAAAAAAAAATTTCCCATCAAACTGATTCGATATCTATTCCCAAAAACAGTAAATAAAGGATTAAACAGTCGATGACAGGGCCAGTGACAGCTTAGATTAACATTGTAATGATGAGGACAGAAAATTGAATACATTTTCAATAATCCTTTTCAGCTTTGTAACTCTAGGTTTTCCGTCTGCCATTTTTTCTTGAAAAAGCTGAGTTAGCCCTTTCAATCCATTGCGTGTAATTGCCAGCTTTAGATGTGATAATTGAAGACCACTACCTGATATCTTTCTTGCCATACAGTTTGAAATAACATAATTTTGTAATAAATCAATTAAAGTATGGACATTGTTATCACTTGCCTTGTTGTAATAATATGAAGTTAATGCTAATGAGACACTGTTCCGCAAAAGAGTGCTATTAGGAACACATGTTCCTTTCACAAGTAATTGTAAACTTTCAACATCAGAAAGTGCATTATGTGAAGTATACTGTAAATCTAAAAAATGAAATACCAAACTTTCTTGTGTATAAGAATCTAGGCCAGGGAAAACACTTTTGTACAAGGGAAATGTGTCAACAGCACCTATTACAATTTCTTGAAAACTTTTCAAGAGGTTGCATATGTCAAATACTCTGATTAATCGCGGCATATCAAACCAAACAAAGTTATGACCCACTTAGAGGCAGTGACCAACATCTTCTAGCCATGCAAGGAACAACTGAAGGGCAGTACTTAGTCTGACACTCAGTACTGGTCGACCCTTATAATACATTGTATTGTTTCTAAACGTCAGACAAGTGACTTCTGATGCTGCATTTGATATCTTTTGTTCAGGAAAAACATACTGATTAAATGTCTCATTAATGTCAGATACTGCTGCTAGCTGTGTTATATCACAGTCTTTGATTAAAGATGTGGTCTCTATATCACAGAACACTGTATGAAATAAAGCATTTTCATCAACTTTTACAGTAAAAGGGCAAATAGAGCCAGCAGGAATTTCTTTAACATCACAAATGTGAGTGGTTGCTACTGCGGTCTGATATGTAATTCCCTCACGCAACTCCTTCTCAGCTGTATGTTTCTGATGTTTGCTTTTTTTGTCAAGTTTCTTTTTCTTAAAATACTTTGTGTTTTGATATTGAAGACTTTTTGCTTTCTGTTTGTCTCTTTTAATTGCAAGCTTTGAATAAAATTTCCGTGGTGAAATTCCCATTGCTTCATTAATGCGACTAACATACTGAAAACCCATGTTTTTTTGCGACACAGTACAGTTTACACGATTACGCAGACTTGATGAACCAGAGAAGTGTAATCTTTTTGGTGCCTTTGACCCCAACATGTTGTTAAATGACTCCACCTCCTTAGTAGATCCAAATGGCGCAATTTTTTCAACATTATGAACCAAATTTTGAAACACATTCATCAGATCTTTACGTAACTCTTCACCAACAAGATCTCTGCCATACGGTGTTGAGCTGTGATTACAGGAATCATGCTCTCCAAAAGCATGAGGCACAATTTGTAATATAGCTTTTTCCAAAGTTTCAGGGTATACGAAAAACATTTTTGAAACCACTGTATAACCTTTATTGTAAGACATTTATGGTTTTTTTGTAAGTTGTACAAGTTATTACCTACATTATTTTTAGTATGGTTTAAATCAGACCACTTCGTCACTGGATGGCTCACACTATTGGTAATTTTTGACAGTGTTGTGCTGTCATCATCCATTATTATTATGTCAACAAGAACATTGTTATTGGATTCAATTACCTGTACCAGGTAAGCACCAACATCGGGCTCCATGGCCTTTGAACTGCCATCCCAGTTTTTTGCGCAGTCATGTGATGGAGGTGTTTGGTCTTTATTGTAATGGTATGTACACTTTCTGCAGTCCTTTGATCTCACATCAAATGCAACCACCTTACCAGATTTATTCCTACACCAGACTTACTGTCAAAACACCTTCCAGAACCCCTCTTCTGCCATCCCATATCATAGTTGAACTGTCCTCGAACTGGTGTCCTTGACTGAAAACCACTGAAACATCAAACATACAATTGGACATGTGCACATTAAACAGTATGGGTGCATTGATATGGCATAACGCATATTGCATTTTATTGCTATACAGTCAACCCATATTGCAGTACAGAGAAGTAATGTAAAAAACACAATAAAAAACTTGAGTCATTGTTAACTCAGTATTAACCCAATACCACATAAAATAGTTTAAGGTCATACAGTCTTACACATTGTACCAATACAGGTTTATTGGAATAGTGCAAATAATTTGTTATTCAGGGGGATGAATCGGTCTTGGATGGTTGAAAACAACACTAAAACGTGTGTAATCATTTATTTAATTCAATGGATTTTATGCGCAATTATTAAAGAGAATATCATTGTATATGAATGTAGAACAGCATTACGCATCTGCCCAACTGTATTGCAATATACCGGTATATCGTTGCACCAATATTAAACAGAAACAGTTTTGTCACTCTATTTCTACTTTACAGGTGGTTAAAATACATACAAAAAATGCAACAGCTCTTTCACATCTCCGCAGTACGTAATCAATATATGTCAAGTCATCCTTAAAAAATGTTTGTTTGCTGTAACCCGACCCATAAACTTTTGTGCATTGCAAGAACATTTTCAAATTCCTGAAACCAGAAACAATCGCATATACAGGACATTATAATTGTTTTCAGTAAATTATCATGCCATCATACATCATAATTAACCTATAGGCAGAAAATGAATATTTTAATGATATTGCACTGAATTTTTTATACATACCAACCAAATGTATAAAATAAATTTTCATCTTATTAGCAGTTAATACATTAATTTTGTACCTTTGATTGTTTTCCATCATCTGTGTTTCATCATTCAAGGCTTCAGAACATGTAGATTTGGCAATTGCACTGACATGGCCAGCCACTTCATTCTCATGTTCCTTCATAGTAGATGCATCTAGAACAGGAACTTCCATAGTTGTCAAGAAACTTTCAATTTGCATAAATGCAGACCCACTGTGCATCATTCCTAAAATGCAAAACCCATTTAGATAAAAATTAAATTGATGGCATATGCATTAATATGGGCAGTATTCAAATGAGCATTTGAAGGATTCAAACACAAATGTATAATTTAAATTTATAGTAACTGTATATAATAGCTGAACACATTGCTTCTTATATCAGGAATGTGCAATACACAAAATGACTTATTTCCTAAAGATCAGATATTGAGAAAATTACATTCACACATGGCACTTTTATTAAAATCACAGTTTTGAAACTTACTAATTACTAATATCATTTTCAATCTCTCTACCTGCATTAAATTAGTTGTGTTTTCTGAAGATTCTAAATACAGATTTCCATTAAAATTGTGCTAAACAAACAAAATACCTAGGTTCTTGGTCCCCCTCCATTGCCCATTATATCGAGGTAATGGAGTATTAACTGTTTAACACAGGGGTATCACTGTAACCATACAGCTCATTGTCGCCAAGTTTAGGAATTCATCCTATTTATAAAAGCTATAATAATTATTATTTCTACATTCAATAAGTCCTTACGTCCTATAAAATAATTAAACTTTACATTATCCGGAATTTGAGTCAATGGAGGGAGTTTACACTTCGATAAACTCCTTTTCAATCGAATACCCTTTGTTGACTACTTTTGACCTAATTATGTTATTACAGATTCAGTTACACAGCCTTTTTCATTGTGTGTTATGAGGTCAGATGGAGTTAACACTTCGATGGTTGGCCAGAAATGAACGTTTAAAATCCTACAATAAACCACACTACTTTTAATGACTATTTACATTCCTATCTGATGATGTCATATATTGACGTCATCAAGTCATACATGTACTATACATGTTTAATAAGTTACCAGCAAAAGAGTTTTAGCGGTTCATGCCCGTCATTTGTAAGAATTGAATTAAACAACTGAATTAAATTGGAAATAAAAGGATTAAACTTTCATCTCTGGTTGTTTATCAAAGTGTAAACTCCCTCAGACCTCATAACACATTTCACATAAAGCCCTTTAATAAACGACCAGAAATGAAAGTTTAATCCTATAATAATGCAGTAATTTGACACACATACCAACTGCAGCCTTTGTATTGACATCGAAAATCCCTGGACCACGTTTACTGACACCATGACTCTTATTAGAAGTGATCATGTTTAAATATCCGCAATGACAGTTCACATACAACATGGAACCAAAACCATGTCTAGTTTCTTCAGTGATATTGTTTAAATTCAGTAGCATATGACAATCTTCGCAGGTCATCTGATCAGCAATATGACCTAACTCAACAATTTGCCAACCTATCTTCCATTTCTGTGTGGTTTCATTGCCTTCCAGTTCTTCAGGTATTTGTTGTATATTATTATTAGAACAACCGGGAACTGACCTGTCCGAAACAACTGTCACTGGCTGTTTTGGTGGGTACATTCTGTGCCGATTTCCCATTGTGAATGCCATACGTTTCGATAATGTTCTGCCATTTCTCAGTCTTCCATAAACCTCCATCATGCTAACTAATGTGAAACAGTAGTACATGTAAGCCTAATCTTTCATACAATTTTGTGTTGACAAGTTACGGAACGCTCAAAAGTTATTTAACCCAATGGAAAAGTTACCGAAATTACCGTCACGACGCGCACAAAGATGCGCAATAGCAACTATTGGATATGTCCTTAAAGTGTCAATAGGTTTTTTCCAGTTTTCACTTAAGAAATAGGCCTTACTAATGCTGAATCCTATTAATGCGAGTATTTGATTCATATACATGTACAAGTATTTGTCCCAATTGATTTGATATCTTATTGCAATAAACTTTATATGACATATGTTTAAAAACTTTAAATCAATACTGCACTTTTTAAAAAGGGTTTTGAGTTGCTGTCCATAACTTGTTAGTTACAAGGCATTCAGTAAATATATGACTATAGGTTTCCGTTACATTACAAACATAGCAATGTTTAGTATTGCTTAATGTTCCATTTGAATCGTATTTCATTTGATGTGAATATATTTTGTATCAATCTATATTTAAATGTTTCACTCGATTATCTGGTATTGCATGTAGCATTAAATAAAATGATGTCCAGTCATTATTCATATTAGGTGTTCTTTCCCAATAACAGTGAGTGTATGGTTTTATGAATTTTTTTAAAACTAAGTGCTTGTAGATAAAATTACTAGTTGCATTTTCCAACAGTAAGTTGTTTGTGATGTGTGAACTTTTGTGTGTTTTGACTCTTTCTTTTGCAATAAAATTTTCCAATACTTTGGTATTGCTTTGAACAATTGGGCACATTCTGCAATCCAGTTTTGAGTATGAATTAATTTTTGACGAATTGTTTCAGTGCATAAAATACCATTTTTGGAATTTGATTTTCAATCAAATTCCTTTGGTATTGGTGACTTACTAAAATGCCGTGAGCTCCATAACTGTCATGGTTCCCGTTCCCACTCTCACTCTATTGTGTGCTGTAAGATTGGGGCGGAAGCCAACTAGTTTAGCATAAAATAGTTCTACTTTCGGCTTTCGTTCAGTAGGTCAGTAATTACTCTACAGAAGATAAACTGGTTCCCGTTGACTTGTGTGTACAAAGCCAACAGGTACGGCCTAAAATTTCTAGGATGCTGATTGGTCAATTTCGATTGGAATCCGGGCAGAATTCTGCCCGGGGGATCTCGCGAGACCTTGCGTTATCGATGCACATTGCGCGCGTAATTTAAATAATAGAGACAGATAAAACAACTGGATAGTTATTTTCTGATCTTGGTCGTTGTACGTAACACTTAAAAAGTAGCATTTAAATACACAAAGCGTCCATAAATGTATTTTGACCTTAAAATTTTAATATATTTAAGAAATATTTTTAAAATATACTCGATCACGGTCGGTGTGGGGGAATTTTTTTCACTTATGTAGATTTTTATAATTTTGATTATTATTCGTTGAACAGTCAAATAACATTAATCACCGTACACAATTGCAACTTTTTGAGTGTTACAACCTGGTTTTATATTCTTATAAAACTCATATAAATATGCGATGCTAATAATAAATTTAAAAGTCGTGCCCAATCTTATAAATCTTATCTTATCTGATTCTGGAGTACGTGTTTTAAAATTAATCAATGCAAACAGTATAGTTGATAATCAATGGACCAGTATATTTCATAGTCTCAATTTCAATACATGCATTGATAAAATCAAGATAAGTACAAATGTAGCCAATTAAGAAGTTGTTATGCAATATTACGTAACACTTAAGACCGTCTCACTTCCTGGACCCTTATAAGGGAGAAATATTTTATGGATCATTTCACCGAAGGGGGTCAATATATTCTTTAGCACTTGTGCCTGATACCATGCTAAATTTACAATATACAGAATAGATCTTAACCTTACTCCTAATTTAATTCAGTTCTGTAAAGTCAGGAGTTAACGAAAAGAAATTCAAGTAACAAAAAAATAACTTAAAACGTCACTTGATATATACTGATATTCATTTCGTATATAAGATATATATTTTAATTGTAAATAAAGAAAAATATGTTTTAAAGGAATTAATACATATTAGATCGAACTATGCATATATTTATACACGATTTTTTTTAAAGAAGATCATTTAACAACAATAAAAAATAAATCAAGGCATTAATTGATATTTTTAAGATATGTATCTTTGATATGTTATATCATATGACTAGTCTGTAACGAATATTCATGTACAAATGTAGTAACTTCTAGCATCTATATTTTTTTTATTTTGAATAAAGGGTATCCATGACCAGAGACGTATTCAAACATTAGCACTAACATCTCCGCGTACATTTATCAGATGTACGGAAATCCCCGATGTTTCTCGAATGAACAGCAACCAATGAAATAGCTAAAACGGGTTGACCAATCAGAACGCTGGATATTTTAGACCGTACCTGTTCCTTTGGTGCACTGCATCCTGGAACGGGAACCAGTTTATACAGAAGAATGCATGTAATTACATTAATCTACTTTTGATGTATGTCTTATAAGTGACTTTTTGACATGATACGTAAATCAGTGTTAAGGTTTATATCCATAACGCATATCGATCGATACTATCGGCTAGAGCTACAGTTGGATGAATTCTAAAAATAGAATGTGGGGTTTTCCCGTCGAAATGCAGAGAACAGAATGGCGGTACACATAAATTTGCGAAGAAATATCAGTTATTGTGAAGTTCGCAATTATTATGTTGGTTCACGGTGTGTGAAGGGTATTTTGGTGTTAAGACAGAAGGATCGTAATGGAACTAATGAAATCGTGCGATGTCAGTATATTCCGTAGCGAGATCGGCAAATATCGCCGTATAACGACTCATTTCCGAATAGCTATATGATTCGTTTCTAACACTGTAGTGTGCATTTAAAGTGATATGTGGTCATAATCAAGATATATTATTAAGATGGAACGTTTTGAACAGCTTTTTCGGTATGTACTAAATCAGTAAATACGACAGCAACGATGCTTATTTTGGTACCGATGGATTCGGAAAATTATAGGCTGGATAATGGTCTACATAAAAAACTCGAAACATTTGATAACTTAGATAACCATCATGCAAGGTTAATGGAATTTAGCACATGAATATCAGTATATGTACATAAATAGATGGCAATATTGGGATGGTGTATGTTAATTTCTAAGCATGAATATCTATCAACTGTACAGTTCCCAATTTAGGATTTCTCCTAACAGTCATTGTTGTGTTGCCAGCAACACCATGGCAGTGACTTGTCTCATAGGAAAAAAATCAAGTTCTGACAGTACTTTCAGTACTTTGATTATCTATAAATATTGTTGATGTACAGAATATCTAAGTTTAATATTTTTATTTCCCCAAATAATTTCTTTACATATTTCTCGGAAATTTAATTTTGTTGTGTTTGTTGTTTTTATACTTAACCAAGTGTTAATGATACTTTCATAAAAAGTGGGTATTTTAATACTTTTGGGCCTATTTATGTTTCTTAAAGGAGAGGTTAACTAAATTACAGCAAGTAATTATATTTCTTATGTTAATAAGTTATATCACTTACAGTAATGACACAAATTACTTATAGTGAGTAATTCATAATCTGCAAATTCAGGATTCCCGATCAAAATCGAGGTAAAACAAAGATTACATCTTTGCTGACCACTCAGCTTTTGTATTTGGATATTATACAACTACACCTATTTAGAAGTTGTGGAAAGAGGTCATATTTTCCTTCAACAAAATTTACCTTACTATACAAATATCATTCAAAGAAGTCAAGTCAAATCAGTATCTTTATTATATATTTGTTTTAATGCTGATCGCGTACGTCAATACTAGTACATGTATATCAAGTTTAATACAGCTGGGAGTATTTGTATTTAAATTTAACACTAAGAATATGTAATAATTAAGAGTATCATCAAAATCAATACCTGCAACAAACTTACATAATCAGATTTATACAAAAATCAAACCACAACATAAATATCAAACAATAACTAGAGCGTCAGTTTAAACATTCAATCTTCATGTTAAAGATAATGTTCAAGAAAAAAGCCCCCCTCCGTATACAAATAAAAAATGTGATCACTATAAAAAGCTATATGTGTAATTTATATGAAATAAATCAAACAAGTAATATAAGTATGTTTGTATTGCCTATATGTAACAGTCAACATGCAAGAGTGAAATTATTTAAGAACTTGCATGTATGAAATGTTGACCAGCATTCAAGTCAGAATATTTTCTAAACAGTATAACGCAGAAAGTGAATTTCATAAAAAAAATCAAATTCATGTTTGGCGGCCTTAAATGAAACCGAAATTTAAGTCCGCCATATGATAAGATGTGCAGTTTAAAGCAAAGTAGACAGTATCATTAAGTCATAAACACATGTATGTATATGTATATACTAACCACAATACTTCTTCAAATATCAATATATGTATGAATGTCAGCGATGTACAATATGAAAATAGGAATTATCACAAAGTCTTAAATTGATAATTAGCCATACAAAAAGATTTTCATATGTACGGTAAATACCTTGACCATACCTTGTTACATGACCATACCTTAGTACATAATTATATAAAAATAAGAACAGAACAGATACTTTATTATGTGACTTGAGCCAAGGCTCATCATCATTTACATAATACAAATATATACATAATTTACTGCGACATGGGAGTAAACATAAATAAGCTGGAAACAAAACAGAGGTTTAGGGAAACTAAATATACAAATTATCATTTATATATAAGCAAAGTATGCAGACGTAATATATAATCAACACATCAAGGAGAAGTTAACTAGTCATGTGTGAAGATCTTAACAACAGGGCTTCTTTTACATATTTCGCTAAGTTAAATAAAATATTTTTATTATCAAATGTTAGAAGTTCAAAAAATTTGTACATGGAAGGTCTTACATAGAAATATCTCTTAATGTATTTTTTACTTAATGATAAATATTTTGGACAAATGGAAATAAAATGAAACTCATCTTCTTGATCTGACTTATCACAAAAAATACAAATTCTTCTTTCACGAGGTATGAAATTATTTGAAGTTCGACCTGTTTGTATCATTAAAGGATGCACAGATAGTCTTAATCTACAAAAATAAAATCTAAGGTCTTTCGAAAGAATATCAAGATAGTTTTCATAACAAAATGTTTTAAAATGCTTGTAATTACTTAAACTGAGCTTTTATCAATATTAGTAGCCCATTCTTGTTTATAGCAATCTAGAATTCGATTTTTAAAAATAAAAGGGAACTGTTTAGTATCCACAGAAAAATTTAGATCAAAGACATACGAAAATCCATAGTTATCAAGTAAGGTTTTAACACTGTAGACCCAGTTTTTATAACCATTTTGACAATCATCTAAACTTTGCAAATACATTGTTTCAATAATAATATTGTCTGAATGTTTAATCTTACACCAATACTTGATAATACGAACATACCGTGAAAGGCACAGTGGATAACGCCCAAGTTCACCATATATTCCTACTATATATGTATTCTTTTTAACATTTAAAAGACGATGACAAAATTTTAAATGTACCCGTTCAATTTCTTTGGATTTAGTATATCCCCATATTTCTGATGCATATCTAAGTATAGAGCCTACAAAAGAATCAAATAATTGACATAAAATTACGCGTTACGATATATACTATACGATATATACAAAGGTATCAAAACATTTCATCATGTCAACAAAACGAACATATAATCTTTTATTTTTTGTTAAGATATTTTTGTATTAAAGTTGTTAAAACAAAGACAGAATCCACTGTAGAATGACCTTTCCGAAAACCAAATTGAGAATCGGAAATAACATTATTGGTTTCACAAAAAGATTCAATTCTTTTATTGAGTATAGTAGTAAAAAGTTTCGAAAAACAACTAACGAGAGTTATACCACAATGATTATTAACATCTTCCGTATTACCTTTCTTATGTAAGGGAATTATAACTCCTTCAGTCTATTTTTCAGGATAATACCCAGAATTCAAAATAGCATTAAATAAGTCACAAACATGTCCAATAATATCAATACTTGATATAAAATACTCATTCATTAAAAAATCATTACCCACAGCTTTTATACTGCATTTTAACAATTTGACAGCAGAATGAATTTCTTTCAATGTAATAGGACAATCAAGTTCTCTCTATAACAATTAAAAACATCATTACTAAGTTTGGAGAAATAATCCTTGAAGACATCCAGTGATACATTATTATCAGTTTGTGACTTCTTTTTAAAATAATTCCAAAATTGCTTCGGATTGCATTTTTTAATTTTTCAATTTCTGTCATTTTTCTTCTGTAGAATTGTTTCTTTTTTCTACTTATTACTCGTTTGTATTCTTTCTTACGTTCACAAAGAAATACCCGGTTAGGATCTGATTTATTCGCATTAAAAACATTCAGAGCATTCAAATATATATTCCTAGTGTTTATACAATCAGAATCAAACCATTCTGAATGTTTTACACATGACTTGTCATTAAAATTTACATCAGTATTAGGATAAAAGACTTTAGAAAATAATGGATCAGCCACATCACATATAACTTGTGTGAAATCGTTCAATGCATCATTAATCGAGTTTCTATCAGAAGAATGAATATTATGTACTGTTTTATTTAAATCAGACAACCGCATAATCAAGCCAGAGCGAAAGCTATTTACATGCTCATCATTCCACTTAAATTTAATCTCACCTGTGGTTTCATGGTCAATAATACACATATTACAAGGTACAGTAAAACTAAGAGGACAATGGTCACTCCATTCATTCAAAGAATGTGTGGTAAAATTATCTATGAATAAAAAATTGTGTTCATGATTTAACAAATATTTAATAATCAATTACAGACATGCCTCTAGAAGATATATATGTGTAACTGTTGGTATTACCAACTCTACTGTTAACTGTGAATGCGTAAGGGAGAAAATTTACATAAATCTAATAATTTCGTGCCATGTCCATTACTCACATTATCAGTTGAGGCCCTGTCAAGAGTTCTATCTGGTGTATAATCAACATCGTCAATAAAAGAATTACATAGATCATGAACAATATAATCAGGTTTCTTACCGACATGACTATTGAGACCACCAATAATAAAAACAGAACCAAGCATGCATTAGTACTTATACTTAAAACATTAAATAATAATAAATTATCAAAAGTAAAACAAGTGCAGAAAAAATGCAAAAATGCACAGATTCATACAAAGTTTTAAGAGTCACTGCAGGGCTCATACACATTATTCAGATGTAATATCATTTTTACCTGTATATATCTTTAACTGCATATTACAATATACCCTTGTCCTATTCATATTCATGTATCTATGATATTATAATGCATATCAAGTCCAGTTAAGGGAAACAATTTTATGTTTCAAAAATTTACAAGTGATACTTCAAAAATCTGGTATTAAATGATAAAACATTTAGGCATTGTGATCAAATAAAATATGGTTCTCTACTTAGATGTTGTAGTCTGACTCTTCTGATACCATATTCAACACCTTCTGGACTTTGTCCAGCGTCGACATGTCTTCACTATGGACATTGTCTTTCAGTACCTCCTTTTGTACCATAAGGAGACAGTCGTTCAAATGTGTTGGATATGGCATATCCAATAGATAATGCAATCCAATCAGTGAAAGGACAGCAACGCTGATCCATTCACATTGCATTACTACATCAGTTTCGTGCATGATAACAACGGTTTTTGCATCTCCAACTCTGTTCTGAACAATATAGAAACGATCAGTATGGTCATGCTCAGCTACTGCCTTTTTCATAATTCTTCTTTCTGAAATGTTATGCAAACGTTTAAATAAGAAACAGACATTGTATCTTATGACATAGCATGGAAAATTCAACATTCTTTCATGGTGTTGAAACTTGTATGAATTTTGCTGTGCATAGATTACCAAATATCCATTGCCTGATAATCCATGTGTAATTCCAAGCCCTGTTTGTTGAACTATCCACTCAGCAAAATTATGTTTTTAGCTCCTCTTTTCAAAGAAAATGCTGATCTATTGTAACAACAATCTTGGCATCAGTAAACCTTTTACTTCTAAGCATTATCAGTCAAACACAAGCACTGTTATACTATCACTGCACTGCACAAAATTAGAGAGCATAAGTCAACAGATGCCTAGTTCAATTTAAAAAAAGGCAGACTTTTATTAGGTTCACTGTTTATATTATGCAGAATATAGTTGCCCCGACATATATTAGAGAGATTTCTGCAAAGAAATTTTGCATGGTTGCTGTCAGCTACACTGCCATGGGCTTATGCTAATTTCACAAAGTGAATCGATTAAGGACTAGTAAATATACATTAATTTAAGTACATGTGTATTCAGTTATATACCTTCAAAATGTGAATAAAAGACTTTGCTGGATCCAGCTTTCCAGCATTACCCTTACCACAGATAACAAGAGGCATGTGCATCATCCCTGCTACCATCATTTTGTCTGTAATTGAATGACAAGTAAATTTAACAACTATAAATAACTATGACTATGTCTTAACCATTCTGCACAGCTGTAAACAAGTTTGAGGAATTTAAGATTTCAGACAACAAGGGACATTTAAATAAAATGTCCACAGTAATAGAACTTAAATCTGCATACATATAAGGTAGTAAGTACTTTGCTATAAGCACTTATGCATGTTTCTGAGTGATATATAGGCTTACCATTTGTAGACAAAGACGAAAGGCTCATTTTCAGCATCTGCTTTTCTGCCAAAATAGTTACCACCTTTTGACAAAGGTTCAACAGGTCATGCTCCATGGCCTCCAAATTCAGATTTTCAGGTAATTGTATTACCATGTTCACAATAACCTATAATAAGGTGAACTTTATAAGTTGCCCATTCTTTCTACTGTTGGGCGTAACTTTCTCTAATGCTGCCATAAACTTGCTACTAACTGGAATAATTATTCATACAAATATAATGTATCACATCAATTTTGTTTTTGTTTAACAAGATGTATATACATGTACATGCACCTCATGATTTAATTGATCTCATTCGTTTTAAATAACTAGGGTGATGAAAGTTTCTCTTTGTTCATTTTCAAAAGCTAGATATATTCATATATATGATTATGTACATATATTATCCATGCAATATTAAACACACATTTGAAATTTATCTTGTGCTTGTTACTTTATATCTACATACAATATGATGCAATCTCCAGTCATAAATTATTGATGACCATTCCACAGTTTACATTTTCGGTGTATTTATATGATTTCTTAATTTGCTCCTTATTTCAACTAAGAAAATTTACAAATTTAATCCCATGCATGATTTATATAAACAGGTTTTACTTCTCTATTGGAGTGAATTGTAACAGTAGCAAATAACTGACATAATAATAAAAAGGTTATGCACGTTCTACAGCTAGAAGCATAAGTGCATGTTAATGTTATTACATTATTAGAGAAAAAAAACATAGGCTATTCGACACTTTGTGTTGTATACATATTAGATATATATGTTTGTAAAGTATCTAGTTTCATGGTAATTAATGAAAATATATACTGCCTTCATATGACTGAGGAGTATGATATACACAAATAAATCATCACCGTTCAGATAATCATTATGTTTTACATTATATATTGTAGCAATAGGCATTGTATAAAACAAATATGTTTCTAGTGTTTTCAATTCTTCACATTTCCATTCTTGGGAATCAAAGTTTCACAAATTTGTTTCGTAGTCCGTTTACAGTCCATAGGTTTGTGGTTGTTTGTATTCACCAATATTCCTTATTATTTAGTTTTACCCTTATTTGGTGTTTCATCTTGTTTTCCGTGTTTCACGTATTTGTCTAGACTTTGCTGTCCGGCAACTTGTGCATGTTTATTTTTCTGCCTCAATGTTTTTGTGTTTAGGTTGAGGGTCTCTTCGGGGAGTTTCAACAATCGGTGTTATTGTTCTCTTATTATTGTTCGTGTTATCCCCTGTATGTTCCTCACATGTGTCGTCTGTATTTGTGTCGTCATCATCTGAGGTGTTCGACAGGATAGGTGATACAATACCCTTAAGCACTAAAACTCGTTCAGTAGTACCGTCGTCCGCTGACAAGGGAATATTTTGTATCCTGACGCATGTGAGGATGCAATTCAAATTGACAATTGGACAGATTCTGAATCAGATGATGATGATGATTGAACAGACATATCCACAATGAGATTTGTTATAATTTTCACAGACCTGTCAACCAATCTTGACTATTGACATCCATACCCAAACCCTCCACCATACATGTTGCATTATTTGTAGTCATATGACCATTCGTATTTTAGTGTTTTCTGATTTATTGTACAAAACTGATGGGTATCTGCATATTTGAAGGCAATATTGTTAAAGATTTCTTCAAAATAGGTTGCCAAAATTAACTTATATGAACGAAAACCGCTGATATTCAACTAATTACATATAATGATCTTTAGAAAGCAATTCACTTAGTATATATCTGTTTTTATGACTTCAAATGAATGAATATATATTATTATTATATAAATGAAGGCAAAAAAGAAACAAATTCAAACCGTGTTGAAAAAAAATACATATGAAATTGATATATGTGATTCTGGCCCATGCACCCCACAATACTTTCGGCGCCAAAAAGAGGTCTTGGGACTCTCTTTTTCCCTTAGTTATTGTTCATTCCATAAAGTAGACATATTGAACTATATTGTGTGAAAAAATTACAGATGTACCTTTTGGTAAAATTTTCTTCATATGTTTACCTGTGTCTTTTCCATTACTGATATAAGCCCGGAGAGAAAGAATGGAGCTTGGGTAGATATCCATCTTATCACTTATTTCTGGTGACTCAGGGTATGCAGTCTCCTTCACTAAAGGATTATCATACTCCTGTGACTTTTCAACTAGACCAACTGTGCCATAGTCCACAGATAAAACATCAGATTTATCAGACAATCTGAAGGTTCTAATTCTCTCTCTCTACATCTCTAACTATTGAACTTACTTAATTCTACTTTCATACTACTATCTTTGTCTTGCAATGTGCAGTCTAACTGTCATATAAAATATCCAAAAATGTTTCGACAGTTGGCCGGTCTTTGTTTTCTGACCAATTGAAATCAATTTAGAATTTTAGTCAACCAATCACTTATGGCTTATGCAATACTGCGCAATTGATCTTATTTTAATGTCATACTGCTTTCGTATTGCCAAGAGTGAACGGTTAAGTTGATAATTATATACTAAAATTACTTATTAATTATCATACATCAGTGTCTCTATATGATAATTCCATCACAACAATTAAATACTTTCAAGTACAAACTATGCAGCTGTAGAGATATAATTATTATAGCTGTAGCTGTATACAAATGCATGTACATAATCTAATTTGTTCAAATATGTAATTATTTTCTTTTAATTAATTCAATCAATCAATTAATTATATTCATATACATTAAAAATTTTGTAATATAAAAACAAGCATGTATGAGGCCACTATCTTACACCAACTGTCCTTGACCAAGAGATGCACATCATTATGACCCACATAAAAATGTTAAGTTTAGATAGTTGGCTCTTTAGACTACTGAATACAGATATTTTTTTGAGAATCTTAACATGGTGTTAGTCCATGTGGTCCAGAGTAGAAAGTAGAACTAATTTACTAATGTCGAAGCAGTGACAACAGCTAGGGAATCAAGGTCCTCAGTTTATGTATGTTAACTCCCTGCTGGCCATAATAAATATGTATGCTCTCCAGTCAGATTTGACATGAGCCATTCAAGAAAATCCATGTTCCCAAACAGCGCTTGAAATGATATGGCCAAAACTATTTCAATTATTTTTATTATGTTGAAGTTGGATATAGCAATAGAGTAAAGCTTTGGTGAATTATATATTTGACCCTGTAACTCAGTTGATAGGGAGCTAATGCACTATAAGCCCGAAGACCTGGGCTCTGAGTACTGGGCAGGAAACCCAATTTTTCACTGTCACTTAAGTGTCGAACAAAATAATACTGCTGATTGAAACCAAATGAAAAGATTGTTAAATGTTCACATGCTACTGTTAATTTGAGATGGTGCTGAAAAAAATTCAAGATGATATTTACCAGATTAAATATTCAATTTGATATCTTAAATACAAGTGAATTACACACTTTTTCTCCTAGATGATTTCAAAGAAGATTACTGTTGAAAGTGATCAATATTTGGGTCTAAGTTGACAGATATTTTTTTAATGATGGCCTTACATTTAATTATAAATCTTTAGGGAACATAAATTAATAACTTGTTCAATGGATCTTTTTTCTGAACAGGGCAATAACTCTCCCAGGTGTCACATGTTTTATGTCTAAAAGCACAAGGTTTAGAGCTGAGATATTTAGCGTGGAGAGCAAGATCTAGAAACCTTCTAACAAAGTTGCTAAAATAAAGTCACTTGGCTCAAATTTGTAACAGGCCATTTTTCCCGTCCGTCTGTCCGTACACACCAGAGGGTGGTTGTGAGGTTATGGTTGGTTAGGGTTGGTACATTTAGGTCTTGTGAGGTTCAGTTACATACAAACTGGAATTGTGGGGATAATTTTGACTTGTGGGGTGCAGACTTGTGACGATAAAAACACCGAAAACATCAAAGGGTACACCCCACAACATACGTATCATGAGTATGTCCGTCTATCGTCAACAATTTCTTTAAACAACATCTCCTCCTTAACCACATGGCCAATTCCAACCAAACTTTACAGATGTGTTCCTTGAATGAAGCTCTACCAAAGTTGTTCAAAGAATTCCATTCCATGCAGGACTCTGGTTGCTATGGCAACCAGAAGGATTTTTTTTGAAAATCTTCAAAAATCTTTTTCTCAAAAACCAGAGGACCTAGAGCTTAGATATTTAGTGTGTAGCATTATTGCCCTAGCTACATCGGGGGTCACAGTCATGTTGTCTTATTTTCCAACATTTTTCACTTACCGCAGCACAAGTGCAAATCAAATTCGTAAGTGATATTGCTATAATTCGTTTCTCAGGTGAGCATGCCACTTTTCTGGGCCAGTTTTACTTTTCCAATTTAAGGAAGCTCATCAAAATTAGGTTCATGAATATTGATGAATTATTTTGATGAAAAATTCATGAATTGTTCATGAACTGATTATGTTCATTCATGAACCTTTGATGAACTTTTATTAACGATTCATGAAACTTCATGAACCAATGATGTTCTTGAACAACTTCACGAATTGTTGATGAACCGTCCATCAAACTTGGCTGATGAAATATTGATGAATTATTTTGATGAACCTTGATGAACTTTCATGAACAATTCATGAACTGTTCATTAACATCATTAATTCATGAACAAATTCTCTATAGTCCAGACATACAGTGAGAAATTACTAGCTACTGCACATTTTGAAAACCCATACAAATTCAGTGCTTAAAAATCAGTGCTTTGATCTGTATAAACAGTAAACTATCTGTTGTACTATATACTAAGCTTCTGACTATGTGTCATTATGTTATCTTTCTACACTGAGAGACAATACAATATTCCAGCACTACAACTGTGAATGAAACTATTTCATGCATGTATTGATTGAAAATGTTGTGCAGATGAATTCATGTTAGTTTTATTGTTTAAATTGCCAAAATATTTCCAATGCTTTCAAGATCGACAGAATCCTGCAATATACTTATATCAAAACTGCAAAGTCTGCAGTGTATATATACTTATCCAACAACTGGTACTATTTATCAACGCGGATGAGAGGCGTTACTGTTTTGTAACTACATAATGTGGTGTATACGCTTCAGGTTGCTCCGTTATAAGCTGTGCCATTAGGGATGAGTCAACCTTGTACAGTGCCCCCACGACAATTTGACTCCCACCAAAATGCTAGTTCAGTCTAATCGGAAGATTATAGGTATGACAGGTAGAGTGTATCTGATAATACAACCACAATTGACGATTTTCGTTATGAAATGATTACACGAAAAACAAATATGAACTAGGGTGACATTAGCCCAGTAGGTAAATGCGCTGCTGTAACGTGTACTATATTTCTCTGGTGTGTTCAAATCCCCAGAGGTGTGCATTTTTTTAAAATACATTTTTACATTTATTTATGATTATCATGGAATGTCCCGAAACGTTTTGTTTTAATTTTGTATTTATATCATTTGTACATATTGTATATATATTTTTATTTTTATTTTCTTTCATATATTTATCACTATTCAGAATCTTCGGAGTCAATACACATGTTTAATATATGTATAAAATAATTGAGTTTAATGGGTAGTACATAATTATATATTAAATAAGTATAATGATAAAAAATCTTTTTAATATTATGTATTCGACGATCCTTAAAAAACTTAGTAAGTAAAAATGGAAAAAAGAGGAAAAGTGAGTTTGTGGATTCGAACCAGCGAGGTAACTTAAACAAAGTTTGTCAGTCGCCTACCTTACCAACTGTTCTATCAAGCGTATATGAAAAATGTGAATGTTAACATTATTACATTCCGGTTTGTTTTATGTTGACCACCCTATAATGTTTATTGAAGTTATTTATAGCTTTGTTAGTAAACATCAAATTATCATGGGGGGATTATAACTCTAAACCTAAATCAGCAGAGTAATAGCAAAGTAAAAAAATCAAAACATGGATGATATCAGACTCGAATGTCAGTTTCCTCAAAACAATATATTTTAGTTTCTTTTTAGGTGTTGTAACCATTTTGAAATCTTGCACCTGCCATTGTGAAGCCTGACTACTTTTTAGATGTTTACAGAGGATTGGAAAGGAATGACAACTCTTGATAGAGATTGTCATTTGGGGTCAAAATAAGGTCAAAATGTCAAATTTAATGAAAAATTTTGAACACACCAGAGGTCATTGTTATGATTGGATCTTCATGAAATTTTGTCAGAATGTTTGTCTTAATGATGTCTTAGACAAGTTCGATAAAGGGTCATTTGGGGTCAATAATTAGGTCACCGGGACAAATATTAGGACAACTTGTGAACCCGCTAGAGGTTACTGTTTGTATTGGAACTTCACCAAATCTTGCCTGGATGTTTGTCTAAATGATATCTTGGACAAGTTCAATAATGGGTCAACTGGGGTCAAAAACTAGGTCACCAGGTCAATTTGAGGAAAACCTTAATGAATGATTGTCATGTGAGCAATGTAGGGTCATTTTGGCCCTGTTGTTTTATGATGTTGGCGTGGTCAGCAAGTAGTCAAAAGCAAAAATTAAAATATTATTTTTCTAATTTTGATAAAAAGCGAACGGCAAATCTGATGAACAAATAATTGAGCTGGTATGGCCTTATCATCCTTTGTAAAATACACAACATATTCTACACTGGTCAATTTATTGTACAAGGGTTTGAAGTAATTTTTTTAGCTCACCTGAGAGTGAAGTATTAAATTAGTATTTTGTCTGTCGTCTGTCTGCCAATAATTCTTCAAACGACTTTCCTCTGAAACCGCTTGGTAAAATTTGAAGAAGCCTCCACAGCAATAATCTTTGGGTCGTCCTTTACAATATTTGCTCATTCTGTGCTGTACTAAAATTCTTGTCTTGAACCACATGGTCTAAAGCCTAGATATTAGCCATGGAGCACCATCCGGAGACCCTCTAACAAAGTTGCTAAAATAATGTACCTGGGATTAAAATTGGCCCCACCCCAGGGGTCACTTGTTTCATATAGATTTATATAGGGGAAAATAAACAAAAAAAGTTCTTGTCTTAAAGCACAAGTTTTAGAGCTTGCACAAGGTTTAGAGCTTAGATATTTTGCATGTAGCAGCATGTTGAGGCCCTCTTACAAAATTGCTAAAAAATGATATCCCTGAGGTCTTATTTTCCAATACTTTTTTACTTATTGCAGCACACATTGAAATCAAATTCATAAGTGATATTGCCACAACTCATTTCTCAGGTGAGCATTGCAGGGCCACTTGGCTCTCTTGTTTGTTAATCATTTTGTTTACACAGCAAATTTAAATTTCAGTATAAGACGGTTCAGTGCTTTCCTATCATCCCATTTGTCAACCAGTTTTTTATGCAAAATTCTCATGCTTCTTGAAAAGTGTACACATGTTTGTAAGGAGAACCAGTTTTCAATCAGATTGTTAGCGGACAGGCACATGGTAGGTTGATATTTTACCAATGAAATTAATTTTAGGTCACAGGTATGTGAGCTTTATACATTTAATTATGAATTCTTTCTTCAGATGACTTTGTATTACTATTTTATAGTTTGTTTAATTTTATTCAATTTCTTTGTTAGGATATTGTAATGTTATTGCTGAATGTTTTAAAAAAACTTACTGACCATGTCTCTTTATGTGAGAAAGTAGGCAGTTGCTTTTAACTTTTCCATGTGCTTTCAAGTGACCAAAAAAGCCCAAACCTACCTTATCCTATTGTAATGAACAAGTAACCAGAAAAATACATATTTCTTTTATGCCTAAGGAGAATCGGGTTGTTATTTGGATGTGTTGATGTTTAAGCTCAGTTATTTAAAATAGATTTACTGTTCTACCGGCAGTATTGTGTATAACAATAAAACATCATCATAAGTGCTCAATGACTTATTTCAAATTAACATTCTTAAGCTCGACAACAATTGGTCGAATTTTTAGTTCACATGAGCCAATGGCTCAGGATGAGGTTTTTGGATCGATGAATGCTGGTGCCCGTCCATACTTAGGGTGTTTACACTCTAGCATCTGCAGCTATATATCGATTATGTTCGATTTTAGGCAAAATGTTACAAGTACTTCCAGAGTTATGGGCCCTTGACATAGAAAATTTGCTCTATTTTAACTTGTTTACATTCTTCATTTCTTCACCAATATCAAACATATTTACAGTGAATGTGTATGACCTAAAGGTCTCTGAGAGTTTGATATGGGCGAAATTGAACCAGTGCTTGCAGAGTTATGGGCCCTTGACTTAGAAAATTGCTATGTTTCAACTTTATTACATTATACCATCTTGATTTCTTCACTTATCGTAATCATATTTACACAGCATCCATTATTCATGAAAAAAGAAATTCAGTTTGATCAAACTCTATGTAGATACAAGATGAAAAACTATATCACCTGGTCATTAATTATAGCGTAGTTGTTCTCAGGTGAGCGATGTAGGGCAATCTTGGCCCTCTTGTTAAAATATATTTTAATGGACCCATGATGTTGGTGTTTATTTTTAAATTTATCATTTTATATTAAAGTCGTTGGCAACAAGAAGAACAGTGAACAATTCTAGGTATGGTGCATGTGAATGAATAGACTCATATTATTTGAGGCCTTTGTTCTACAAAGAAGACTTGGCCATCAGCGTAAGGTAGGTGTTAAAAATTGCATACTCTAAAATTATCACTCTCAGCGTGTCGATGACTTTATCATAAATATTTTTTGGTTGTACTCCTGAGGCTGAGTTGTCCACAATAGTTCAGTACATGTAATATACCAGTGGCAGGGATGTTATTTTTCATCTGCAAAATTTTGTGTTTTAATAATCCCTGGGACCAACTGGGGCCCTAGCAGCCCTAAGCTCCCAGCTTAATGAAATTTATATTTCTCATTTTTGCCATCCCACTTCACACTCATGGTAACCAGCAGTGGGCAGTAAACCAATTGGATTCTGTACCAATACTTACCTTGCTCTCCGCATGCAGCAGTTTACTTCTCTACATGTAATAAGTGTTCAATTTCATAGAAAATATGAAAATAAGATTGAAATTGTGTGGTTGCTTTATTGTAGATTGGTTGTCAGAACTTTAGAGAAAAATCTACTTCTCATCTCTGGATAGAGCCATCCCATGATACTTCTATACTGTGTATATATCCACTTCAGGTATGTAGAGCCTGGTAGAGTTGCATAGATATAACACAAATATTGTCTCTCCTTATCAGCAATGAACAATGTTTTATTCTTTTCAAGTTTTTTTTCTATTGAGCTGTCAGTTAAACATGGTGCCCATACCATGTTCTTCTCAATGATATGTGTGGGACAAAATTAGTAAACAAACGCTCAACAACAAACGCTTTCTTTAGAAAGTCATGTGGTATAGGCACCGAGTTAAAGATAAATTACTGAAATATAAATGACCATTGGAACTTTCTTAGGTTTTATGAGGGTATAAAGCCGTCTCAACTAAGATTTAAAATCTTATATGGGGCTTTCTGTTTACAGCTAGAATTACAGCCTGCATGATCCCATGAATCATTGTGGCAGGTCCAAACTCTATTGCCATATCATAGGCTGTAGTCTTTAGATTCTGTTTAATGAAATTTACCCTGAAAAATGATTTTGCTTGATAATGAAAGTCTTGAAATCTGATTGAAATTTTCCTCATTTTGTCAACAGTATAATAACATGTCTAAGTGTACAAAGCTATGTCTGACAAGAAATGCTGCATAAATTTCAATAAGTATATAATTACATTGTTTTCATAACCTTAAAAGTGTTTTTCTGACAAGAGTTTTACCAATAACTATCTGTGCATTTCAACAAACATGATTGTTAGAAATTATCAAAACAAAAGTATTCTGGAACATTTTATTCCTGCACTGTTTAACAATTCAAGCAGCATTTGCTGAATTCAAACATGCCCTACTTGACTACATAAATGCATTTTACCTTGGAAAAGAGGGAAACATTTGATTAAGCATTGAAAATGTTCAATTTTGTTGGTTTTTAATTTTCGAGTTATCTCCCTTGTAATTCTCTTTATATAGAAAGTATCCACTCTTATGTATCTATCAATATTTAGAAAATAAGTATAGATTCGAATTTCTTCTTTTCATTGAAATAATGACAATCATTTTTTATATCCTGTAAACATTTGAAGCAGCAGCGATCAATATTTCATTTTAAAAAATGGATCAGTATGACATAGGCGTAGATTTCCAAAATACCAATGTTTTGATAAATCTGCATTAGCTGCATGGTGCATATGTGCTTAGCGCTTGGCTGATTATTGATAAAACCAACCCCAACAAATACATTTACATTGTATATTGGTTATTTGGGCGAAGTATTTATATCAATAAAATAATTTTTTAAAAAGTGGATACTTTCTTTTTTGGCTTAGTATAGATACTTATTAAAATTTACAGGTAGCTTCCAATATTCATAATAAAAATTTAGGTACTTGGGTGTGATTCTTATCACATACAAACAATTATTTTGCCAATTAAAGGTCTGTCAGATATAGCTTTATACACTTAATAACAAAACTTGATAGACCATTCAAATTTCAATGACTGACTTCAATGAATATCATATGTTGTTTTTAGCTCACATGTCACAAAGTGACAAAGTTAGCTATTAGGATCACTCTCCGTCCGGCGTCCAGCGTCGTGCGGTGTGCGTCGTGCGTCGTCAAACTTTATGTTGTGACCACACTAGGGGCCACATTTTAGCTCAATTTTAGCAAAACTGGGAACGTTAATATCAACAAAATCTCGCACGAGTTCGATATTGGGCCATTTTGGGTAAAAAACTAGGTCACCAGGGCCAAATAAGGGAAAACCTTGTGAACACTTTAGAAATCACTGTTTTGACTGGATCTTCATGAAACCTTGTCAGAATGTTTATTTTAATAATATGTAGGTCAAGTTTGATAATGGGTCATTTCAGGTGAAAAACTAGGTCACTAGGGCAAATTGCTGGAAAACCTTGTGAACACTCTAGAAGTCACTGTTTTGATTGGATGATCATGAAACCTTGTCAGAATGTTTGTCTTCATAATATCTTGGACGAGTTCGAACGTAGGTCATCTTGGGTCAAAAACTAGGTCGCTAGGTCAAATCTTATGAAAAACCATGTTAACACTGTAGATTTCAGTTATTATTGGATCTTCACCAAACTTTGTCAAATCGTTTATTTTAATGATATAACGATCAAGTATAAATATGGGTCATCTGGGACCAATAACTAGGTCACCAGGTCAAATCTTAGGAAAACTTTGTTAACACTGTAGATGTCACAGTTTTAAATGGATCTTCACCAAACCTTGTCAGAATGTTTGCCTCAAAGATATGTGGGTCAAGGTTGAACATGGGTCAGCCGGGGTCAAACACTGGGTCACCAGGTCAAATCTTAGGTATAAATCTTGTAAATGCTCTAAATGTCATGTTTTAATTGGATCTTGGCCAAACCTTGTCAATTTGTTTGTCTTAATGATATTAAGGACAATTTCAAATATGGGTCACCTAGGGTCAAAAACCAGGTCACAAGGTCAAATCTTTCGGAAAACCTTATTAACACTGTAGATGTCAAATTTTGATCGTATCTTCACCAAACCTAGTCAGAATGTTTGTCTTAATGATATGTATGACAAATTCGAACATAGGTCGTCTGGGGTCAAAAACTAGGTCACGAGGTCAAATCTTAGGAAAACCTTGTCTATGCTGTAGTTTCATGGTTTTGATTGGATCTTCACAAAATTTTGTCAGAATGTTTGTCTTATTTATATGTAGGACAAGTTCTAACATGGGTCATCTGGGGTAAAAAACTAGGTCACTGGTTCAAAACAATGTTTTAATGAGTGAACAGTGATTGTCATGTGAGCGATATAGGGCCATCTTGGCCCTCTTGTTATTTATAATGTTTGAATTCCTAATGGTTGACTATGTACATAAAGCTCTCGCTGTAAGAAATTCAATTTTGAATATCAATAGGTAATGATTAAAAATTGTGAGTTTCTGTTATGTTCATCCTTATTGTATTGTATACATTATATAATTTTTATATCATGGCTTTATGTATTTCACTCATATATGAATAATTTGACCATTATCTGTGTAAATATTCATGTGACTTATACATTTGTACTTGTATTTTTTTCTGATATGGATTATGCACTTTGTACACATCTGAATTATCTGTTCTGTTCTGTTCTGCTAATGTGTAACTCAAAGATTACAATTTGACTTCTGCTGAATTTGCAGCTTTATTCTACCATTGTGGAACAAACTCTGAAGATGGCTATGAAGGTCATGTTCAGCTGTACCTTCACCAGTATCCATGGAAACAAAACAACCCAGTTCTTCATTGAAGAAGATTGCCATCTTAATGAAGATAAAACAATAAGATGATAATGTGTACTAAAGGTCAGATATTACAGGCAGGAAATCAAGAGGTAGTTTTATTGTATGTAGTAGTTGTCTTTAATGTATGATAGTGTAACCTCCATGAATGGTCACCTCCAAACAACAGCCACCTCCTACAGCCAGTATACTAGCAACCTAGATTGATGTTGTACTCATTTTTCACTCTACTCTCAACAACAACCACCTCCTTACAATAGCCATCCTTGTCCTTCCCATTGGTGGCTGTTGTAGGGAGGTTGCACTGTAAATTCTTATTGCTATTGTGTGGTGACATTTTTCTGCATACACTTAATGAGTTAATTTTCCTGAGAAAATGTTTTACCTTTATCAAGGACATATAATTATATACTGAGCAAAAAAAGAAACTTTACATTATTTATTATTAAGGAAATAACTAAGGACAGACATCGTGACATTTTACATGTCCATCCTGTTACAGAATTCCAGGGAAAACAACTCAGAATTACTGAACGGAAAGGGGAATAACTGATTTTTTTAAAACAGCATTATGGGTATTCAAACTATCCGTTCATGGGCCGTTGACCTGTTTTAATGTTGTATACATCAATACACGTATTGTTGTAAAGAAACACAAGTTTGATACTGAAAATGTCTAACCCTGATTAATGCAGTTTGAGTCAAACATTGATATGTTTCAAATTACCTGCCTTTGAATTAAAATAAGTGCCTTTTTGGTCAACTGTTTGCATAAACTGTTAATTTCTTGAACGAACTGTGTCAGCTGTAGTCCACTGCATATCATTTCCATAATTTTATCAATGCACAGTCAACTAAAGTTGCGTCAATGGAAATCTTACCTAAAATATGTAAAGTTTCTTTTTTTGTTGAGTATACATACATTGATTTGCAACTGCTAAAAATAGCCAAAACAATATCGATATACAATCCATTGCGATACTCGATACTCCAACTTTTTTTCAGGCCATTTTTTAAACTCTGCATGTCTATTGTACTGTAGATACTTATATGAAGTTATTTCTGTTTTATTTTCTATCTGATGTTTTTGTAGGTGATACAGGATACAATCTTGGATGTAGGTATGGTTTACTGTGAAATCTTTCAACACAACAATGGAAAACAAACAACTTAGTTAGAGAAATATCTTCAATAAGACAAATTTTGTAATCACCTTCTTTCAGTTCATTCATTCTGTATCATTAATATATGAATTTATAATTGAGTGAAACATTTCCCTTACATGTAAGTAACATATAAGTTTGATTCAGTTTTAAATTGGGACATGTGTTTATAGCAGATACTACTTTTTACATCTTTGTGAATGTTTTGTGAACATCAACTATTTAATGTACATTTTGGGGGGGGGGGAATATAGTTTTGTATACATGTACATTTGTAATACTAGCTGTTTGATTGTACTTGATCCTTGAGTCTAATGGAAGGAAGAGCATTATTATATGCAAGAATGACATTGACACAAAAACATGAGAAATTGCAAAAGAATTAAAATTCTTAATTTCTGCCTGTGCATTGTTCAACCTCTTCAAGAGCGGCCCTTCGAAAACAGCATAATTTAACTAGTAATTCAACCTCTCTAGAGCAATCATCCTCAACAACAACATAATTTGCTACTCCAAAAGGGTGTTGCTTTATACTTTTATTCTTTATAAATATACTTAACTCTGTTTATACTTTATAGTGAACTTTTATCAAACTGTCAAAACTTAATAATTACACGGTTGTTAAATTTATGGATTTACTTCTTTTAACTTCAAACCACAGTTGGTAGTTTTTAATTCCCATTCCTGATGTTTATATTCTAGTAGTTTAATATGTAGCACATTGTTAAATACATGATTGTACATTCGACATCGAAGCTCAAAATTTGACAGAATACATAGTTCCTACATCTACAATATTTGCCTCCCTTGTATTGAATTGGTGGCCATCTTGAAAGTCATATTTCTTATGTGTTTAATAGAAAAAACAACAAAGTAGTTATTAAACAACTCAATTTACAAAATATATCAGGTTTAAGAAAGTGTAGTTGTCACATATGAATATCAATTCTTGTCAAATTATCATTTCATGATGGCTGCCAAGGGAGGTAAATATTGTAGATGTGGGAACTATGTATACTTGTTTTTAGCTAGAAAAGGGTCATGTTTAGGATTACTTGGATATACAAGCTTTATAACATTTTTGTGAGAACAGTAGGTACAATTTATTATGAAATATATTTGTCTGTTGTATTAGAATCATTAAGGTATATAGTCATAAAAAATGACTTCTGACCATATATTGTATTATTGAAGATCATTTGTTGTTTTGCAAGCCAAATTAATGATTTACTTTTGTCATAACAAGCGTATATATAAAATAAACTGTAAGACTTGATCTTTTGTTAGTATTTTTTATTCAAGATAATCAGTAATAAATACATATTAAAAAATCAACATGAAAAAATAATTTAACACAAATTTTATAAGCATCAAATAATATTATAACAAGTGAAGAAATTGAAACACAAAGTAAATACATGAAGAAAGCAGAAGTAAAAAAAAAAAAAAAGAAAAAATTTGCCCACAAAGACGGCAAAAATTCCATAAGTGCCTACACTTTACACAGACCACCAAATGTGTAAGGGTCGGCCTTGTGTATCTCATTTTCAAGATCTTGTTCCTAAATTATCACAATGACATTATTTTTTAAATATTCTACTAAACATATTACATACAAATATTACATTATCATATCACATCACATCAATAAATATTCTATTTAACAATCATAATTATTTATACATCATGAAATATACTACTCCAAATTTGATAAAGAACACTTACTCATGAAATGATTGTATATTTCCTACAAATACACTTAACAAAACTAAAGAAAACTTATTCGAAGTAATTTTTTAAATCGATAGCCACATTATAGAAAAAACAAAATGGGGTGGATGTCCATTGAGGAAATTTTTTAAGGGCCAGCGCTGTCTGCCTTATTCAGCGAGGATTCCGTACTTATAGGTACATTTAGATTTCAATTAATATTTAATTTACTTAACACATCAAATTAAAACTAACCACTATGTTAACATATGAAATAGCTGTGGTTAAGTTTTATACATGATTTTGCAATGTTATTTACTAGAAAATAATTATGATATGTCTTATAATGTGCCCAGTATACGTAAAATGAAAGTAGTACGGGAGCCTTCCATGAATAAGGCTGGTGGCGGGGCCCTTTCCTCAATGGGCATTCATCTAATTTTGTTTTTCTGTATTGTGGCTTAACATTCTATCGATTTCAAAAATTACTTCGAAGATTCATACTGTACTTTCCATGTGCTGCACTTGCATTTTTTAATAGGTTATGTAAAAAACTAAGTCAGTCGCTTACCCTATCATAAATACATTATCAGTGACTGGTTGTGTCTGTAATACCATAAGTGACAGGCTAAGTGACAGGCTAAGTAACCAGCTAAATGTATATAACTATGTAAGTATCTGACTAAGTAAGTGACAATGTTAATGATATAACTAGGTATACATAATATGTATTCGACAAGTGATGGACCATATGTATACGACAATGTCAGTGACTGGCTAATTGTAAGAGGCCTGCTAATTGTATGTTAATTAGTGTATACAACTTGTGTAGTGACTGGCTAATTGTATGTTAATTAGTGTATATAACTTGGTGACAGGCTAATTGTATGTTAATTAGTGTATATAACTTGTGTAGTGACTGGTTAATTGTATATTAATAATTAGTGTATTAACTTGTGTAGTGACTGGCTAATTGTATGTTAATTAGTGTATATAACTTGTGTTGTGACTGGTTAATTGTATGTTAATTAGTGTATATAACTTGTGTAGTGACTGGTTAATTGTATGTTAATTAGTGTATATAACTTGTGTTGTGACTGGTTAATTGTATGTTAATTAATGTATATAACATGGTATGTGACTGACTGACTGAATGTCTGACTTATTGTTTGTTGCTTAATGTAATGTGTGGTGCAATTTTATTAAACTGTCAAAGCTAATTAATTACACGGTCGATGAATGTGATTATTTTTAGCTTCGTACCACAGTTATTTTTTTTACCATTATATAATGTTTTGTAGTCATCGTTAAATACATAATTGTAAGTTTGTTCACTGGTATAACAAAAATCATAGATTACCAAAGTAATTGTACGGTACTAACTTGCCGAAAGTAAAAATAAATGCAAGCATTGACCGTGAAATTATGCAGCTTTGACAGTTTAATAAAATCGCACATTATCAACTTTTAATTATTGACTAATAATGTTCGGAAACAACTGACCACACTCCGATGAAATGCAACCATGGTCCTGCTTTTATGAGGATCCATTAGCTGACACAAAATCTAGTTCAAGAACATGTGTATATGTAAGCACTTATTAATTATAATTGAAAAATATGTGAAGTAACAATAAATTATTATAGAATCTAAGCTAAGACATGTTTATGAAACTATACTTGAGACTTGTGTACATACCCTCAGGTAGGCATCAGATCAATACAGGAGCATCATGGGAAAACAATGACACCCCAGCTTTCTACAGATCATACATCCACTTAATGAGTGATTTCTTAGTTCTCTGCACACTGCTATAAAAAGAACAATTTCGGTGTTAATTAAATGATCATTAACTAGACAAAATATGAAAATATATAAGTTGGAATATCTATTTACAAAAGTGCTTAACAAAGTATAAACAGACAAACTAAGTTAGTAAAGGACCTGACTAAATACAGTCAAACCTGTGTAAGGGGTCGATCCCTGAATAAAGGCCATCTTCTGAATATAGGCTATTCTTTAAAGAACTGCCATTGAATATCTAGAACAAATGACCTCCAAATAAAGGTCACCTGTCAATAAAGGCCACATTTTCTCTTTCCTAAGGGTGGCCACTGGTTTGGCTGAATGTAAGTGCCTGACTAAGGATGTAACTGACTAACTTTGTATGTATGTGACTGGCAAAGTATACAAGTGCCTGATTAAATTTGTAAGTATTTGCCTTAGTATTAAGTTCCTGACTTAGTATATAACTGATTAACTAAGCATGTTAGTTTGACTAAATATGTAAGTTTATTACTAAGTATGTAAGTATCTGAATAAGTATGCAGTGTCTGACGTAGTATGAAACTGACTAAGTATGTAACTAAGTATGTAAATGTCTGGCTAAGTATGTAAGTGCCCGATCAAGTATGTAAGTGTTTGCCTTAGTATGGAAGTGCCTAAGTATATATCTAATTAACTAAGTATGTATGACTTATTACAAAATATGTAAGTATAATATTAGGTATCTAAGTATCTGATTCTGAATAAGTATGTCTGACTTAGTATATAAGTGCCTGAATAATTATGTAAGTGCCTGTCTTAATATTTAAGTATCTGAATAAGTATATAAGTGCCTGATTAATAATGTAAATATCTGAATCAGTATATGAGTGCCTGACATAGGATGTAACAGACTAATTTAGCATATATAAGGACCTGACTAAATAAGTATCTGTCCAAGCATAACAGTGCCTGACTTAATATGTAACTGACTTAGTATGGAACATACAAAACTTAGTATGTAAGTATTTGTCTAAGTATACAAATGTCTGACTTAGTATGCAACTGACTAAGTATGTTAGTGCTGAACTTAGTATGTAACAGATTAACTATGTATGCAAGTGCCAGACTAATTATGCTTACAGACTGACTAAGTACATTTCTTACAAAATATGTAACATACTAAACAAGTATTACTGCGTCTGGCATTATATTAAAGAGCTGAGTTGAATTTGTAACAGACCTAATCAGTGAGTGCCTAACTGGGAATGTAATTGCCTAGCTAAAATATGAAAGTACCTTACTAAGTATGAAAACGACTAAATATTTAAGTGCCTTACTTTTCATGTAACATATGAAAAAATACGAAATAATGTAACTAAGTATACAATAATTGCCTTACCAAAGATCTATACATTAAATAGGTCTTTGGCCTTACTAAGTATGTTATTTTCTAACAGACTATGTAACAGACTTACTGAGTATGAAACGAATTAAAGAAGAATGTAAGTACATGGCTAAGGATGTAAGTTCCTGACATGGTATGCAAGTCTCCAAGTATATATAAGTGCTTAATGAAGTATGTAACGGACAAACAAAGTATGTAACATCCTGGATAAGTATTTAAGTAAGTTATCTATCTACTAAGAACAAGAATGTCATGTAGTACACAATCATTAAATAAAATTTTACCTTGAAGCCTTGAATAGTCTTATATTGCTGATTGTTGCTCTTGCTCTAACTGGCATCAAACTGTTTTGTTAGTTTATTGTCAAGAACGATTCGCCCAAATCTCCCAATCATAGCCTTATGCTTGAAGTGTACTGTGCTTACAACTTTAGTTGAAGACTGTTTCTTATTTCCATGTGACCTGTTACCACAAAATGATGAACTGTTATTTATTATGTAAATTCTAAGTGAATGAAACCTCCAATATTACCATACCTAAACATTTAATGTACTCATAAAAAATAGGTCTAGGGCTAGGTTCGAATATGGGTCATCTGATGTCAAAAACAAGGTCACCAGGTCAAATCTTAGGAAAACCTTATTAACACTTCAGATGTCAACTTTTGGATCTTCACCAAACCTTGTTAGAATGTTTGTCTTAATAATGATTTGTGGGGTTCGGACATGCGTCATCTATGGGTCAGACACTATGTCACCTGGTCAAATCGCAGGAAAACCTTGATATCAACAGACCTCATGACAAAGGTTTTTAACGATGTTTTAATGAACAAACAATGATTGTCATCTTGACCCTCTTGTTTATCTAAAGGTGGATTGATTTAGTTTGAATTCAAGAAAATATTGAATATTTACAAGAAGCCCCTGTTTAGGTAAACTGTCATACAAACAGGTTATTTCTCTGGAGTTACACTATTCGTAAATAACTTACACATACATTGTATAATAATAACAAGGTGAATCTAATCCTGAATATCGTACAATTATAATAAGTAACTCTATTCGTAAAGAACATTTTTATAATAATGATAATAATGCTATATTTGTTAATCACTTACACATATGGTATAACAAAGTGACCCTTTTCGTAAATAACTCAAAAATATAATATCGTGGGGTTAATGCCAGAATGTACTAACCGACATTTTTGGTGAAAATGACATTTTTGTATTTTTGAATGTAGTTTTATAGTGTCCACATACTGTGTAAATATCAAACCTATATTCCAAATTTTGACCTAATTATGATACAAAGTCAAAAGGTACCAACTGATTATTGATGAATTTTTAAGTGCCAGAAGGTACCATACGCTAGTCAGTTATTGCCAGAAGGTACCAAGTAGTCATTTGGCACCTTATGGCAATATCTGTATTTCACATTTAGAACTAAATCAAAGCCAGAAGGAACCAAATGCCACTTCGTACCTTATAAAAAAATTATTTTACACAAAATACAAGGAATTTCTACCATTCATGTGTTTACTTGGTACCTTGTGGACCTGTGCTGGTACAAAAAATGAATGAAAGATCAAAGTTTTGTTTCCGCAATATAAACTAGTGGACATTTGCATGAAGATAAAGTATGTATTCACACGCAATTTTGTAACATCATGATAGCAAATCCAGATAAATACATGCACATCGTCAAGTATATCACATTCTGTGCAAGGAAAGAGCAATCTTGAAACCTAAATGAGAATTTTGTTAATGAAGTTGAAAAATTCAAGACAAGCAGAAAATGGAATAAAGACATGTCAGACATTATAATTGGTAAACTAGAACAATGTACCAATGTGTGCTCAGAATTTACTCTATTTCAGTAAAAACACCTGTAGTAAAAATTTAGCCTGATCAACAAAAACAAAATAATAAAAATAAGTGATGCACGATAATACCGGTATACGATTTCACCCCGTATCACAATAAAATATTTTTAAACTGTTATACTATGTTCATTATATTAAGTGATGAATGTCTGGAGAATCGGTTCAGGGGTTGTTGTTAGAAATATATTGTGTAACTGTATTCATATTAAGATTGCATGTGTTGCCTTGCTCAAGGAGAGTTGTATATGTACAATTGTTGTATACCAATGTCCATACAGCATGAAGTTTCATTCTAGTCTCTGACATTTTTGTGATAGCTTAAATAAAGATGCCATCATACAAATGGTTAATGAAACGAATATTTTCATTAAAATCCGAGCTTGAATACTTAATAAATCAACACTTTTAAACTCCTAATATATCGCAATACAAACTGCAACACAGTGTTGCGTATAACAATACATTGTATATCGCGATAAGAACTTTCCCGCAATATCCATCCCTATTAAACATTGCCTATACAGCAATGCGCGGAGGTAAACATTATGATGCAACAGGGATTATTGGTGCATATGTAGATACATTTGAAAATACTGACAGTACAACACCCATTACTGATGATATAAGAAGGGCAGAACATAAAGATAATGAGAAATAGTAACACCAATTCATCTGATTCTTTGGTGGACACTACTCACTCAGATAATGTGAATGGCACTCAATCAACCACCCCCACAAACAAGCAGCTTATAAAAGTCCTGAGAAAAATGCTATCCAGTCAGAAGAATAAGTACATTTAAGATATGATTTATAGAAAAAGAACATTTTCAAAAAAAAAAAACACAAGGCAGAGAATTTAATGACACAACTGGAAAAGTAAAGGCTGCAAAGTGTGTGAAAACTCATATAACTCTAAAAAGGGCAAATTTAAATGTGAACAGAAATGTGATCATGAGAAACAAAAAGGAATATTTACATTCTATTACAACCTGAACAGTTCTCAATGTCAAAATCCTTAATTTAAGAAAGTTTTTGGTAAAATTATTGACAGGCAGCAGCGAAAAGGAAAGAAAGTCAAAACAGTCGGTTTATCATGTCTTTTGTTATTATTTTGTGGGTCATCCTAAAAGACGTGTGTGCAAAGACTTCTTCATGAGGACTTTTACTTACAACATTACTAAAACATCATGGAACATACAATAGTACCTCAGATATGCAAGGGAAACATGTAGAACCAAACAAAACTGGAATTGAAAAGATAAACACTGAAGAAGCACATTGAATCATTACCTACATGGCTACAATGCAATCCCATTATGCAAGAAAGGCAACTAACAAACATAATTTTCAGCATAACTTGAATACTAAAAAGACGTGGCAGTTGTATTGTATTGTAATGTCAAAATAACGGACAAAGTCCCATTAGTGAAATTAAGTATCGAAGGTGTTTTGTGAAGACTTTAATCTGATAATGATCTCATTGGATTTTGTGAAAAAGAAAGAATTCGAGGAGTTCAACTAGTATCATACATCTCTGCCAGCCAGCAAGTCACAAAAAGTCTATATACTAATAGACTTAGATGATGAGGACACTGACAGAGAATAAAATATGGACATGTATCTGCTACTGTAGACAAAATTATTGTAAATTCATTACGTCAGATGTTACATTATCCACGCACAGGTGTCGTGAATAGTTACTTTTACATAGAGTATTTAAGAATGTCATGTTCTACATATTGAATGCTTGATTTAGCTACATCTGATTAGTCATTGTGCTTTATTAAACACAAATTACAATAGTAGAACGTTTGTTATCACTTGCGATTACAAAATGATAAACAAAACAAAGTGTGATTCAATTATTATGTATACAAGTTCAGTTAAAACTATAATCCCCTGCTTGGTTTTGCATTTTGCTCCTTCTGTACACTAACATGTATGAAATATCCTAAAATAATTTGAGCCAGAAGGTACCATAATGCCATATGGTACCTTCTGGCATCATTTTTAGTGATTGCCAGAAGGGACCAAGTGCAAAATTATCTAATTATCAGTAACTTATTAAGATAAAGACATGTAAATTACTTGGAAATGTAGACTTTAATATACCCTAATATATTGTTAAGTTTCAATATAAACTCTGCTTTCTCTGATTTACAGTATAGTGTTGAACCTTTAAATGCGTTTTTCTAAAAAAATAGTACCTTCTGGCATTAACCCCACGATATGCAGTATGCACTGACCGACTTAATAGCATTAACATAAGAATTACCTCTCTCAAGTCTCTCACATACTAGTAATGGCAACCTGAAAATTCTGTCATCGTGAACGAGTCAGGCCATGCAGCGTAACAGCTTGTGGTCATGAATATATATGGTCACAACACAGATCTGTAAATAGATTTAATCACTAAATAGCAGTAGCATTTCTTACAGTACATGTATACAGTACAACCTCTCCAGAGCGGCCCTTTCTTGAGCAACAACCTCTCTTCAACGACAATATGTTTTTTCCTACTGAACGATTTAACTATCAATTTAACATCTCTAGAGCAACAACCTCTCACAAACAACCTAATTTTGCTACTCCAAAAGGGTATTGCCTTGGACAAGTTGCACTATATATGCGTATGTCATGTTTGTTGTAACACAATGTTGTAATTATTAACTAAGTCACCCATTATCATTCGCCGTGAATCATTGTCACACAAAATTCTTTGTTCGTTCGTAGCGAAAATTCCGTGTGACAAATGACAATAATGACTTTGAGCAATATAAAGATGACAAACGTACATTTAAGAGAACAGGTGACCTGAAAACGTCGGAATTACCACGTTTTAAACGTGAGCAGCTTTTGAGTAACAGAAACAACCCAAAGAAATTTTGGGATCAAATTAAAAATCGAAAGCGAATAAGAGTGATTCTAGTGATTCGATTTCTGGTGAAGATTGGTATAACTATTTTCTGAAACTATTTAATTATAATGTCGAAACCAATAATATTGATCGAAATGATACATTGCCGGATTTAACAAGGGAGATAAACGCTGATTACTTAAATCAAAATTTAACCGATGAGGAGATTCGCAAAAGTGTACAGGAACTTAAAAGAAACTGTGCTTCGGGTTGTGACGGTATTTGTGTTGTAATGTTCAAAGCAACCGCGCAACGTATTACACCGTTCTTGGTGAAACTGTTTAATAATGTATTTGAAAGCCGTGCATTTCCTAAGGATTGGAGTAAAAGCACAATAACCCCTCTTCACAAAAAGGGATCGACATTAGGACCAAATAATTATAGGACGATACCTTTGTCGAATAGTATAAGTAAAATTTTCATAAATATACTAACCAAAAGACTCATGACATGGTGTGATGAAAATAATGTTCTTGATGAAGCTCAAGTCGTATTTATGTCCGGGTATTCAACTATTGATGATGTATTTAATTTACAGTCGATAATACAAAAGTACACAACAAAGAAAGGAGGTCGCTTCTGTGTATTTTATGTGGATTACCTTAAAGCGTTTGATAATTGTAATCATTTGAAAATATGGTAATGTTTATCAAGAAATAGCATAAATGGACGCTTTTTAAATATATTCAAATCTATGTACAATGTATAGCCAAATGAAAGCTTGTGTAAAGCTAACAGATTTCTTTGACCGTAAAATCGGCACAAAACAAGGATGCCAGTCTTCGCCGATTATCTTCGTCCTGTTCATGAATGATTTTGTGGGTTTCCTAAAAATTAAATCAGACGACGGAATTCATATTTCGCAAGAAATTGACAGGCTTCATGTACTTATGTACGCGGATGACGTTTCCGGGTTAGCCAACACCGCAATACTATTATAACGATTAATTAACAATATTGATGAGTTCTGTGATAAAACTGGAATGATGGTCAACATTGAACAATCTAAAATTATGGTCTTCAGAAATGGTGGCTCTCTTCGACAGTATGAACATTGGACATACAAAAATATAAGACTCGACATTGTCTCATTCTACAAATACCTCGGTACATATACTTTACACCGTAACTATCTTTGACTATAACCAAGGACACATTGGCTAAACAAGCATAAAAAGCCATAGCATGTCTATACAGATGTCAGACACAATTCGGAGACTTTACACCGAAACAATCATTTTAAACTTTTTGACGCCACGGTCATACCAATTCTTTATTCAATTATGCTGAAATGTGGGGATTTCAGTACGCAGAAAGTATTGAGCGAGTACATGTTAATTTCTGTGACTAAACAGAAATGTGTCGAATTTCTTCGCTTTGAGTGAATGCGGTAGGCTACCTATAAGTGTGACTTACATGTTACACGCATATCATATTGGGTAAGACTTTTATTGATGCCTCCAAATAGATACCCACGACATATGTATTTACTTTTCAGATACCAAGACATGCATGTTAGAACAAACTGGGTTACTTGTGTGAAACGACTTTTGTACGAAAATGGACTTGGCTATGTTTGAATACATTTAAAACTCGACTCAAAGACTCTGCATTACAAAACTTTAAAGCTCAAATAGATGATTCACCAAAAGCAACTTATTATAAGCAGTTTAACTTTCTATTAAACGTTGAACGATATCTGTGTATTAATTTACCTTACAAGTTAAAGATGTGTTTATCTAATTTTCGATGTTCCGGTCACCAACTTAAGATCGAAAAAGGTCGCCATATGAACATTGACCGTGATTTTAGATATTGCCATTTTTGTCTGAAAATTAGAAATGTTTAACCAGTAGAAGATGAGTATCATGTATTTATGTTATGTCCACTATATAGTCCCTTACGGCGTGAGCTGTTCATTCATCAGATAGAAACTGTGCATCAATTCAAACTATTATGGCTGATAGTAAGGATAGTCATATATTGCTGATTACAAAATTTGTACTTGAATGTACAAAATTAAGGTCTGGGTTTCTTCAGAGTAGACTGATTGTGAGTATTTACCACTACTGCTATAAAATAGCACAACACTATAACGTTCGATTGATCGTACTCATATTTATCATATAATTATGTAAATTGTATTTACCATTATACCTTTGTTCCATGAAACCAATTAACATTATTACTGTTTAGATGACATGTCTATGGTCACATTTTTTTTTGAATTTGCATGTACATGTACTCTAAAATTGACATTGTTAGATTCTTATATGTAATTTTATTGCTATCATAACTACGCTGTATGTATTTTGGGCTGGAGGCCTTCAATTGCACTGAATAAACTACATGTATATAGTATTGTATTGTATTGGTCATCAGGTGGGGTTGAGCTCAGAAAAAAAATTCTTGCAGTATATATAGCTCGACCATGAGTTTTGAGCCGTGACGGAAGAATGGACTAAATCGACTGGGGGAAGTGGATATGTAATTGAATAAAAGGCATTTACGGATAATATATAAGACTAATTTAGCGTGATGTTTATAGTAAGAGTCGCTGGCGTAGTGGGTAGAACGTACGTATTCACCATGGGTCAACAGGCACCAGTTCAATTCCAGATTGCAACATACTTACATATTTTTTGTTTTACTTAAATAAATTCATATTGCACAATATTCAGTTCACAGATCTACTTCACTCGCTGTGTCTGTCAATGACCCTTCACTGAAGTTGTGTCTGGCTCTGAGTCAGACAGGGAGTCTGAATCAAACATATTCTTTTTAGAATTTCAAGTCTTTTTTAATTCTAAACAAAATATGATGATAGAATTTATATCATAGAAACCTGTTTACATAAAAAACACTGAAGAAAAACATGCATTATAAGAGGGCTGGTGACTGGAATTGAACTCGGGACTTTATTCAATACGACATCTTGAGCTAAGGTGCTCTACCTATTGCGCCAGCATTACAGTCATTATTGTGCTGGTTAAATTTATTTTATCAATATGTTTAAGTCAGATTTGTTCCGAATATCGACATCCCCTATTTGACTTAGTGGACTATTCTAAATAATTTCGTCACGGCTCAAAACTCATGGTCGAGCTATACCATCAATATAAGCAGAAAGAACAGTTGTATACACCCCACAACAACGTACTACCCCCTGATGTTTTTAACAGCATTTCAGCTAAATACCAATGGGTCCCATTGTTACAAAAATGCAATACAAGATACAAAATTGTATTTATAGTCGGTTGGCATATCAACAAAGTAACATTAGCTGTGAATAGCTATTGGCCGAAATAAACAGCTGACCCGGCACTGCTGTATTTTATTACTCATTAGAAACAACACGTGCACCAACATACTTGTATGATATGTTACAATATAAGGAAGCTAAGCCGTCACGTGAATTAAAGCTTATCACAATATATTACAATATAACAAATTTACCTGTCCGTACAGTTGTCGCAACATTCCAAAACTCTCCACATCTTGGAACAAATTCTCATCAGAAACATTCTGTTTTATCAAACAATGACAGCTGTCTTGTCCCGCCATCGTATAAATGACCAACTTTTGTGAGTCACATGGCCACATTTTTATTCAAATCTTACACAGGTCTGTTTTACACAAATGTATCTAAACCAACAAATGTTCACGGGTGATACAAATGGACACACGAGAAACTCGTGCGAATGGGATGAATGTGCTACGGACGGTACAAAATTGTGTTTGAAAGTGGCGTAAAACTGCTATAGTAAATTATTGCTAGGGTTCAAAATAGCTTTTCATCTCACTTCAGGATGTAACAGCAGACGTTCTAGACGATGATTCTGCAATTGTTTTACTATGGAAAGCCACAATACACTCCCAAAGTACTACTATATTGCCGACTATTTACAATATTAAAGCATATCAAATTAAGCGTATTTTTGCAATCATAAACTGCAATGTTTAATTGTGTTATTGTCCATTTTATAGAGGAGAAATCGACTTGTAAACAAACATGTTTCGGGTAGACTAAGGTCCTGCTACGTGTGCGGCTACATTTTGTGTATGGTATCATGAAGGTTAATGTGACAGGAGTGAAAGTCGAAGCCGCCCCTGACGACAACTTTCAGAACTTTGGTTTGATTGATTAAAATCGTACACAAATTGACGGATCTTACCAGTCTAATACAACATTGTAGCCTCTTGGCTTATCGTATAGTATTGTACATGATTGATTGAATAGCCACTGACACACCAATTTTTATAGCCTAATGTCAAAAATGAAAGTAACTAAAACAAAATATTGAAGTTTATACAAGCCAAAATCGATTGTGCCAGCATTCTTGTGTTAATTTGTTGCTTGTAATCTATCATTGCGTGTAAAACGACGATGGTTTTGTTGAAAGCGCCTTCGAATAGAAGTCAGTGAGCATGCACGGCCAAACCAAAGCCATCACATCTAGGATAAATCCAATCCAATGTGTAGCTATAGGAACTTCGCTCCAAATATGGTATGAGCTAACCAAAGACCATCGTTCTAGTGCTATGAAATCAAACGCATACACCTACAAACATCAAACTTCACATGTTGGTTCCTCATGATAATCTGTACAGAACCTGTAGGTCAGTAGGTCAAATATCACCATGAGGGGGCATTATGTTTTAAGAACACATCTTATTTCAAGCTGATATTTACATTTTCATATACATGTACAGCCAAACTAGTAAACGGCCACCTACCAATAATGCCATCCAATAAATAAAGCCATTCTTTTAAAACCTGTCATTGATTATTTAAAACAAATTGACTTCTGAATAAAGGCCACCTGTCTACATTACTTTGTCTTTCCCAAAGATGGCCTTTGTTCACAGGTTTGACTGTACACTATATCTAAGAACTTCAAAAAGATTTGAAAAAAATGATCTGCAGCCCTTCTTTTTAGAGGGACCTGTAGTTTCCTACATCTGATGACAAGTCCTATATTTATGTTGTAAAGACTCAATGGTAAGGAGTGGGTTAAATAATCATAACGCTCTGAAGGCACTGCTGTTGTTCAGAACTACACAACAGTCAAAAGTTGAATTTCTTTGTAGGGTGAGGATTGGAAACTGAACGATAATTCAGCTTTCCATAGCCTTTACTCGCTCAGCGAACATGAATTTTGATGCAGACCAAAGACTTGAATGCACATATTTGAATTTGGATTTATGCCATTGAATTGTAAAACTGGAACTTATTTTGTAGGCTTTAATCATGCAATATATAATCCAACTTTTATCAAGACTGCAAAGTCTGCAGTATGTAGGAAAAAAATCCAAATCGATTGTTGAGAACTGGTCTCATAAGTTCTTTACCTTGTGTTCGTACTGAACAATAAAAACAAACATTGAAAGTTCAGTTCATATTATTTTATTTCAAATTCACTCATTCTTAATTACAGAATTACATTTTTTATGTAAAAAGATGTACATGTATAATGTAATGCCATTATAAATATCATTATGATAAATTAAGAGAAGCATGATCTATGCCTATACAACACTGGGTCTAATAAACAAGAAAATAAGCATTACATGTAATTACATGCACGGGGTAAGTTCATATAATATAAATCATGTTTCGGCTTGAAAAAAGTGTATGTTTCTGGTAACATGCTTATTAAAAATAAGGAAGGTAGGCAAGGCATTTTTTTGTTCTTGAAAGTGTACGGAAAGGTAAACAAGAGCCCTAAAAGACCTTTGAAGAAGAACATTTTTTCAATTTTTTCCTATATGGAATTAGAATGGGGACTACCCAAGGATCATTCAAAGTCTGGTAACAATTGGCATAGTAATGTAGGAGGGGATGTTGTTTAAAGTAAATATGGCCCCACTTCACGACGCACGACCAACACAAAGTGATCACAAAAGCTCACCATGAACACATTGTGTTAGAAGTTAGACACAAAGTTAGGTGGGTGTACCATTCCTCAGGCCTAGTAAAATATTTTGGGTTGAGAGGATACTTTTCTGTAGGTTGGGTTACCAGAAACAAACAATTGTTTACACCTTATCAGTGATCACTATAATGTGTTTAATTACAAATCAATTTAGAAGCTTTGGGTGAGAAATGATCAAGTTTGATTCTTTTACTAACTTTGCCTTTTATAAAAACCAAATCCTGTTATCAGCAACAAAATATAAAATATGGGAAGAGATAATTTAAATAGTCGGTAAAAAGAAAACTAGATAATATATGTACATGTACTATATTTAAACTCATCTATTTATGAATTTAGAGTTCAATTATTTGAATACTCGTACATGTACATATGATATCTAATTATCTACGTATTTTATCTACTTATACATCTATACTAGAAGCATTAAATTACACAAAACAGTAAAATAATTAAAACCTACTATTTGCATTTAGGAGAAAAGCAGGCACAGACATATCAGCACATTAAATTCATCACATCAATTAACTGAATGACAAGAACATAAAATGCATGACAGGAGTTAACTGAATAGTCAGCTTATCAAATTCAACAACTAAATATTGTTGTTGTGAATTTAGCTTTAGTTTAGTTTATAATAGAATTTAAAATAAAACACAAAAACCACTATACGATCAGTCATATACCATAAGAACACCTCTACACTCAACCTGCAGGACAGAAATAACACAACGGTTACATTGGTGCCGTGACCAAGTCTGTTAAGTGGAGGGAGAAGTGTTCATAAAAATTAAATAAGGTATAAATTTTCATTTAATTAAATATAAAGATAGAAATATATTAGGTTGTAAACTCTAAATGATAATAAAATTTATTGTCAAAGTAGCAGGATTAATTATAAAATACTCATTAAATCAGATAAGGTATATTATTTTGTATAATATGTCCAATATTGGGTGTGTATATAATGCTATATAAACTTGTACACATAACACTGAAGTAAGTGCTGTGTGAAGTAAATCCAGTAATTGGAGGATAATTTAGTCCACACATTTTCATGTGTTGATATTGGTGAATGTTTTCACTGTGTATACAATTCATTGTATTAAATCATCGAAGTCTTTAATTTGTGTAAAAATATTACACTGTAGTTGTTTAACATTTTATTAAATTGATTATTAAAAATGTTTAATCAACCCATATATACTCCTGCTGGAGCTATGAGTCAAAATACTCAACCTCAATTAAATTTAGATTATCAAATTAAACATGAGGTGAGTTCACAAAATGATAAGACAGGATATAATCCATACTTAGAACCTCAGGTTAGAGAATTAAATAGATTTGAGGAAAATCGAGATTTGAAAAATTTCTCACCTGAAAGTAACAAGGAAACCATATATAAAGACTTGCCAAAGTCAAATTATGACCCTTTGCTATAAGGAATCAATCAAATACTAATACATGTATGCGAAATCATGAGGGCTTTTCACAAAGATATGATGATAGGCCTCAATTTTGTAATAATGACAGAGTAACAAACACACTGTATTGTGTTGATACAAATATCCATGGACCTATGAATTATAATACACCTCAAAATTATCCATACAAACCCACAAAATGTATCTTTATATGGAAGATTAAATAGTCAATCTCCATTAAGGGTAAATCGTAAGTTGATCCCAGATAAATTTGATGGTCAAACTACTGAATGGTCTGATTATATTGTCCATTTGGAGCAAGTAGACAACTGGTATAATTGGGATGATAGACAATAGGCATGAATGTTGACAATAAATCTAAGGGGTGAAGCACAAAGACTGTTATCTACCATATCTTTTTCTCAGATCAATGATTATCACGAAATTAAACTCATCCTTACTCAAAGGTACAATCCTCACAGAGAGAATTAGCCTACATATGTGAATTACGTAATAGGAAAAGAAAACCAGCAGAAAGTGTGTCTGATTTTGGTTATTCATTATGCCGTTTAGGACAAAAAGCATTTCCATTATTGCCTTTTTATGCTTTAGAAGCATGTATCATTGACCAAAATATCCATGGCCTTGGTAGCTTTGATTTGCAGAAACATGTCCAATTTACTCATCCACAAACATTACATGCTTCAATAAGTACTGCGGTAGAATACTGTGCACTGAATGGCTCATTAAATAAGGTAGTTAAGCCAGGGTCTGAGGAAGGAAGGGGGACAACCCAATATGAAAGTTATAATAAAGTTACCTCCCTTAGACCTTCTAACATAAAAACTGAATGCAGCATTGAGGACTTACAGCAAATGATTTCTTGAGTCTTAGATCAAAAGTTAGAGCAGAAACTTGAAAAAAAATTAATAGATTTTGAAGCAAAATTCAATAGTAGAGAAAATGAAAGGAAGTAAATAGGTCAATGTCAAATACCCTAGATAGGACATTAAATCTCAATCATAGTTCACCTGTAATTACAATATCACTGAAAAAATCAGTAAAATAGAAAATAATGACAGGCATTATGAAAGTGACAATTTTAATCAAAATGATGTCAAAAATCAAGATAATACAGGTTCAAATAATGATACTTGTACCTCAAACAATGAATATGAAACTTGTCAGAATACTGATTACAAAGATTCCTTAGAATCAGGTTATACTTATGTGAAGACAAATATAGGCAATATCAAAGGTGGAATGTTAGTTGATACAGGTAGTGCTGTTACTATTTTGTTAAGTCAATGTTATGATAGGCTCAAAGATAAACCCAAGTTAAAGCCTTTAAATATCCCATTATTTACTGCAAATGGTGAAAATCTGAAGATTAGGGGTCAATGTGAACTTCATATCTCAATAGAACATATCTCAATGCAGTATACATTTATAATTGCTGAGATTGATGAAAGCGTGGGAATTTTAGGTATAGATTTTATGGAGCATTTTGATGTCAGTTTGAAAATTCCTAAATGCATATTCAAATGTAAATTAGGAAAAGTAAAACTTCACAAATACAATACTCTGTATTGTGCTAAAATACAAATAGAGGATAGTGTAACAATACCTCCAAATTCAGAAATGATAATACCTGCATATATCAATGGTAATAGCAAATCAAAATTGAACATGTTGGAACCTACAAATAAATTCATTGAAAAAGGTGTATTAATTGCGCGTTCATTAGTTGATTTATATATGATATTAAGTTAACATTGTCAGTTATGAACGTTAGCAATGAACCATTCAAACTCAAGAATGATTTTGTTATGGGAAATATATGCCCAGTAACTGACATATGCAAGGGAGATAATGATAGTTGTAAAACTAATACAAATCAGTGTAATGATAGCATAAATTTACCCCCTCATTTGCAATCAATACTAGATTCTGTATCTCCAGAAATAACTAATGATCAAAAATGTAAAATAAGAGACTTATTGAGTTCTTATTCAGATGTGTTCATGGGCCCTGATGGAAAATTAGGCCAAACCAATTTAGCTGAGCACTTCATTAACACAGGAGATGCTGAACCAATACAATGTAAAGCTAGAAGAATTCCAATGCATTTACAAAATCAAGTGGATCAGGAAATTGATAAAATGTTGGAACAAAATATCATTGAACCATGCCATTCACCATGGGTGTCTGCTATTTGTTTAGCTAGAAAAAAAGATGGAAGCTTAAATTAAGATTTTATGTAGATTTAAGGGCTCTTAATTCTGTAACAGTGTTTGATGCGTATCCATTGCCAAGAATTTATGAAACGTTAGATAATCTAGCGGGTAGCCATTTTTACTCATTACTAGATATGGCTAGCGGTTATTAAAAGGTTAAAGTTAATAAATTTGATGCTCCAAAAACCAGTTTTAGAGTTCATGGCAGAGGACAATACATGTTCAATACCATGCCATTTGGATTAAAAAATGCTCTGGGGTCTTTTCAGCGACTAATGGAAGCAGTTTTATGTGGTGTTGGGTTCAATAGGTGTTTGATATATTTAGATGATATTTGTGTTTTAGGTAAAACATTTGAGGAAGCTCTCAAAAATCTAGAATTAGCGTTGTCAAGATTTAAGGAAGCTAATTTAAAACTTAAACACAAAAATGCAAGTTATTTCAAACAAAAGTAGTGTTTTTAGGTCATGAAATCAGTGCTAAAGGCATAACTTGTGATCCTGACAAGACTAAATGCATAAATGAATGGCCTGTTCCAACAAATAAACATGAAGTTAAATCATGGTTAGGAATCTGTGGCTACTACAGAAAAATGATAAAAAAATTCTCAGAAATTGCATTACCAATTACAATGTTGACCAGAAAAAATGTAAAATTTAAATAGGGTATATATTGGAAAATGAAGCTTTTTGAAATGCTCAAACAATATCTGACAAGCCCGTCTGTTTTATCATTTCCAGATATTAATGGGGGAAGCTTTATACAAGACACTGGTGCTAGTGGTGATACAATTTCTGGAGTACTATCTCAAATACAGAATGGTAGCGAAAAAGTAATTGCATATGGTAGTAATGTTTTAAATCAAGCACAAAGAAATTACTGTGTAACAAAACGTGAACTTTTGGTAATAGTAAATTTTGTTCAACATTATAAACACTATTTATTAGGAATGAAATTTACCATACGTTCTGATCATAAAAGTTTGACTCATTTGGAAACTTTTAAAGAACCAGAAGGGCTATTGGCTCATTGGATAAACATTTTACGACAATATGAATATGATATAGAGTATAGAGAGGGTAGTAAGCATTCAAATGCTGATAGTTTAACAAGAATTAAACGCCCGTGTAAAATAGCAAATTGTCCTACTTGCTCAACAAAAAATGTAGCCTTTATTAAAAGACTAAAATCAGTGTAGACAAGAATAAAATCAAAAGTATCTCTGATACAAATAAAGTTCAATCACTTACTGATAATTATAGTTCAAATTGGCTTGATTGTTGGACAACTGATGAATTAACAGAGTTACAAAATAATGACATATCAATCAGTGAAATCTTGAGACTCAAGACTGAAAGTAACCAAAAACCAGAAAAACCAGGATAGGCACATATTCATAATGATATGATCAAATTGTAGCAATCTTGGGAACTTTTAGAAGTTCACATTAATTTGTTGTATCATAGGTATATTGACAAAATAGGTTGTGAATCATTAGTTCTGGTAGTGCCTGATAAAGTAAGGTAAAAAATATTTCAACATTTGCATGATCATAAATGTGCAGGACATATAGGCAGAGACCGTACAATAGATTCAATAAAACGTAGGGTTTTCTGGCCAGGCATGTACAAAGATAAAGACTTATGGATAAAACAGTGTGATACATGTGCTAGATGTAAACCAGGTCCTGGTAAAGGAAAATCACAGTTAAAACAAATTAAGGCTCATCGTCCCATGGAAATAGTTGCTGTAAACATCTTAGGTCCACTGCCAATCACTAAGAACAATAATGAATATATCATAGTCTGTGGTTGTTACTTTACTAAGTGGAAGATGGCTTTTGCAGTCCCAAACCATACGGCCTTTACTGTTGCAGACACTTTAGTCACACAGTTTTTCCTACAATTTGGTTTTCCATCACAAATCCGTACCAATCAAGCAAGAGAGTTTGAATCAAATTTATTTAGAGAAATATGCAAACTTTTAGGTGTTGAAAAATCCTGCACATGTCCGTACAATCCAAAATCAGATGGGATGGTGGAACGTTGCAATAGAACAATTATCCAAATGTTAACCAGGTTTGTACAAGATCAAAAATATTTTAGAGACTGGGATGATCACTTGTGTTGTGTAATGTCAGCAAATAGGACAACACAACACAGTAGTACTGGTTGTAGTCCAAATCTTTTGATGTTAGGTAGAGAAATCAACAGCCCACTTTACTTAATGGTAGGGTCACCTCCAAATCAGCCTGAAAAAGAATGTCATATTGAGTATGTTAAATGGATAAAATCCACCTTCAATCAATCTTATCAATTTGCCAATAATCAGTTAGGCATAGCAGCTTCAAGGCAGAAAAATTACTGTGAGTGTGGTTTAAAACCCAAGGAATTTGAAAAGAATGATTGGGTGTGGTGTTGGTACCCCCCCATCTGCAAATAAAAAATTAGGCTTAGGTTGGACTGTTAAGTAAACTAACCTACCTAACTTATAAAATTCAAAGAGATAAAGACTCTCCACAAATTGTTGTGCATGTAGATCACTTAAAACCATATAAAGGCAAAAATGCACCAGTTAACTGGTTGGACAAAATTCAAGTTAATACCCAAAATAGTGATGTTCAACAGGAAGAGGAATCAAATATATGCATACCTTTTGAACCTCGTTCCAGGCGTGGACATACAGTAAAACCAAGTTAAATTCTTGTTGTATAATTATTACTGGAAATGACTTACTTGTACCTGAAATAGACTGTATATATAAGTAACAATGAATATAAATGTATATGATAATAAAATAATGTTCAAGAACATGTTACTGTAAATATATGAGAATACTAAAATGTTAAAATTATATAATATTCAATGACACATGAAGTGACATTGATTTTGTCTAGGGCTGTCCCGATACAGATCTCAGCCGATACGATACGTATTGCGATACGGTACTAGCGATATGCGATATCAACGATACGATATAAAAATATTTCAAAGTAATGAAAAACGTTGTAATATTAGTGTTTTTTGGGAACACTGCATATTTGTTTGGTGGTAGAAAGTCCTACTTAACTGTTAAAAAGATGTAAAACTAAAATTGTCCTGTACTTAATAAAGTCATCAATTTGATTCACATATAATTATGTTAGTTGATTTTGTGGAAATTAAATAATTATGAGAAATATTATAAAAGAAGCAAGTTTTAATCTATGTCCCATAAATGACCTTATATCAAGCCACATAAAATTGTTTAAAGAATAAGGGTTATGATTGTCAAATTGATTAACAATACTAAATTAATAATGAATAATTAATCATATGATGGTGAGACATATTTGTTCTAAGGTTGCTAGTCCCACCACTATACTTGACATCGCGTTGACACTTCTTACAGACAACTACGTGCTTGTTTCATTAATCGGCAAACCAAAATGCTGCCATATTTTTATGTAAAATTACATGGTGACGTAATACAAATTATAAGTCGATTTCTACTTGACAAAATCTGAATACAATGTACTAGTACTAGTATTCAAATCGAATTCCGTTGTCTAGCTTTACCTCACACTGCTAATGTCCATAAATAGAGTATGGAATCCCGGATATTAGTTGAGTAAGCATTGTCGACGATGATACGAGAGTAAATTCGCAAATTTAGTTCAGTTGTTCAACATTCTAAGAGTTTTTTAATATAAAATAAAAAACCGCGATACGGCCGATACGAGACCTTCCGATACGATACGCATATCGTTCAGCACTGTACCGGTACGTACCGGTACGCAGCCATATCGGGACAGCCCTAATTTTGTCTATTTGCATACTTAAAATATGATTTTATTTTGTCATGGCACATGTCCTACATACATTATGCCATAGATTAATGTATCATTTATGTAATTTACTGCATAATTTATCAAAATGAATTGTGCAATATTATCAAAATAAAAATGTTTTAATATAAACCAATTAAATACAATAAATGAATAAATATTTATGTCTGTATTATTGTACTTTATGATACTTACAAAGTATTATCCATTTTACTTCTTTCAATCAACAGATATTGATAAATCATGGCTGAAGCCCAGTAGTCAAGTGACAGGATGTTATGGCCAGTTGTAGGGTCTGAGTGTCTGGTACCGGGATGTCAGACACCAAAGTTTTCTAGACTACTCAGATCCAGAAGAAAACCATCACTAACTGATTGTTGTTGGTCATAATTTATATATTTTAAATAAATGTGTGTTGTTTTGTGTTCATATGTTACTATATGTATACTAAATAAGTATGTTGAAACTATGTATTGTCTCATTCAGTCAGTCATGTAATTTAATATGTTGTTTACAATAATGTAGTCAATGTATGAACTGAATGATGTTTTGTCAGAGATATGATATATCTAGTAAAATATATTATTGTTTCATTATATATATACTCTTTATTGCCACTTTTAAGCGATTTTACTGATAAACCATAGTCAAATTATTTTATTGATCACTGTTAAATGAATTATCAATAAATAGTAGACATACTGTAATTTTAAGACGAATTTGGCAATATCACTATTTTGATCCAGTAAAAAAATTTTGTTTGATATTGTAAAATAAAAAAAATTAGGAAACAGGAATGTAATAGTTTGCTTTTCTAAATCCTAAATCTCATTCCTGTTTACATTCTTCGCATGGACGCATCCATCTTGTTTTGTATAACTCCTATTTATTGGTCACTCATTTGTCATTTAATCCAATCAATTAAAGATTTACATTTTATAGGTCATGTGACCATAAAATACAACTATAAACATGGCTTGAGTAGCCCCTTTTAGTTAGCTAGGGTGCTGACTCTAATAGGTCAGTACCATAGATGCTCAATGCATCTGCCAAGCCCTAAGGCTATTGCTTTAGTTAAGTCACATAGTCCATGACTATGATTATTCATATTTAATCAGCTCAATAAATAATATATTGTTTAACTTATATAATATTATAATAGTAAAAATCATTTAAATCCCTAATTTATTAAAATCATTATCTTAGAATCTAATATACTCATTAATAATATATAACTGTATAAAGTTTATGTACATATACTTATTGTAAATTAAATAATTGTTGTATATTAAAATAGAGGGTTAAATTAAATATTGTTGTTGTGAATTTAGCTTTAGTTTATAATAGAATTTATAATAAAACACAAAAACCACTATACAATCAGCCATAAATCATAAAAACACCTCTACACTCAACCTGCAGGACAGAAAAATAACACAGCGGTTACAAAACAATTAAAACTAGCTACATTTGCCTTTTCATTAAATTCCCACAGAGCACATTAAAAACTATCATCTTAACCAGCTACAGTTTTGAGGTACATTCAATCATGGATTTTAAATATCATTTTAGCCTTATTCATAAAAGACCATTTTCAGTGAGCTATTACACTCAAACACAGGTTTGAGTGTAACATTGCCTTTCCTGGTATTACCTTGACATTGGGGATATTAAAATATAGTCATGAAACAATGTCCTTCTAATTGTACAAAGTTTGACAGACACAATTGTTTTTTTTTCAATATTAACTTATAGAAGATGAATAATTATTTCATGTTTTGGTACAATAATTCTAATGTTCATGTATGGCAAAATAATGAGGAGTGTTTGGTCCTTTTATAAAATAAACTGTCACTTTGTCACAGCAATAAAAAAGGCAATACTTTCTGGATGGCACAAAATTCATAAAATACTGATCAAAATACAAGTTGTACAAATGTATGATGAAGCTTCAGGAGGCTGAATCGATTCGTCTCTAGGAGGCTTCCCCGGCAACAGGCGGCATGTTCCATCGTTGCGGGCAAACATCCCCGCTAACAGGCGGCCTAGTCAATACAGGGAAGCTTGGCTGGAGATGCAATTGGATCTGTGCCGCTTCCGCGGGCACATACGGCCAAATTGTCAAGTGTTGTTCAGCTTCGGTACGGTATCCACGCGGGGTTCTCGGATATATATATAAGGTAGGCTAAGCCCAAATGATGGCTTGGTCAATTAGGGAAATTTCCTGTAGTCCAAAATGTCTTAGGGAAGCATCCCAGGGAGCAGCGGCAGGGTATGACAATGACGCTGCCCCACTTAAGGCAGCTTGGTCGCTGCAGCAGCAAAGCTTCCCAAGAGGACATCAATTAGATTCGTCTCGGGGAAGTTTGCCCGGCATGAGGCGGCCGGCTGGTCGGTTACGATGTAGCTTCCCCGCTAACAGACAGCTTACACAGAGGTGGATGCATCTTGGGGAAGCTTCCTCATCACAAGGTGATCGATTGGTCTTGGGGACGGCTGCTAGCAGCTTCCCCTGATCTTTCCCTCATCTCGAGCAAGCCTCCCCAGCACCAGAGGGCGGAATGCAATCGGACGATCAGTACCCACAGTCTACTTTTGTACTTTTTTCTTGTAGTAAACGTTGGGGTTCATTTCCTTCCTGTACCTATTCATCAGCCTAAGGTAAATAACTTGTACAGGATTAATTAAATGGGCTCGCGGTACCCACAGGCAACTTTGTTGTTTTTCTTCAAGCCGTAATCGGACGATTGATACCTACAGTCTACTTTTGTACTTAGAAAAAAATTTGACATTATACTCAGGGAGGCGGGCAGGGAAGATCGCTGTCTCTGGTATTATTCCGGCAGAAGCGAACATTAACCCTTCACAACCTTTTTTATTTGTGGTCTGAATCGGGCAAACTGGGTATCGTTGGATAGGTCCCGACAAGCCCTTTCCAATGACATCGCTTCCTGTCAGGTCCCGACTATTTCATTTCTGGGTCGAACTAAACGAACCCAGTCTGGTTCAATAGGCCCTGCCATGGCCATGTATATAGCTGGCCATGTTAGTAGTGCAAAAGTAACAATGTACAACTGGGTGGTAGTGCGAATGCGGACATAGTTACCGGTATTCTTTTTTTATTTATTATTTCTTTTTAAGTACAAACTAACTAGCTGGATGACTTTAGGAATTCATCCAGTCCTCCTGAGAGGATTGGCCATCCCTATAGCAGCCGTAGTCGAAGAGAAGCTCTTCGCCGGCCTTGATGGGCGCCGTGGTGACCATAAGGATCATCAGTTTACCCAAGTGGACGCAGAGCTTTAGACGGACGTTCGTCCGCCTCCGACTGTGGTTAAACAGTCGGCCCTTGATACTCTTTCTGGGGTGGCACGGACACTCTCTCATGGCGTCTATGTAGTAGCGCACTCTGCCGAACTCGACCAACAGCATGTACCTGTTGTTGGGGTGGTCCATGTGCTCTATGTCATAGCGGTCGCATCCCACAGCCTTGTCCAAGATCTCCCTGTGATAGTCCCATAGCAAACAATCAGCGGGGAGATCTTTTGCGGCAAAGGTTCCCGGAACCATCTGCTCCGTTTGCTGAATACGCGAGGACGGCCACGACAGAGTGTCGATGGCCTTTGCAATTGCAGGACTGAGGGCAGTTGGTGCGGGGGCGCCCTCCAAGGAAGGGAGACACAGTGCTCCGTTGTTTTTGGGTCTTGTCTGAGCTGTCGACCTCACCCAAACGGTCAAGAATGCGCTTGCCGTTCTGCCACTTCTTGGAGATCAGATAGTCGTTCGTGGCTTTTTCAAACTGTGCCGGCTCGCTGATTCTTTGAAAGTCAGAATATGCTGCGTTGATCCTTGTGGTCTGTCGCAAGTACTGGATTTGCGTTCGAAACTGTCTGGACACCCTCTCGGCGTGGCTTTGGTTGCTGATGTTGATGCCCAGGTCAGTGTTGTGCGCCATGAACTCCAGGAAGACTCGATGGGTCCTTCACCGAGTGCCTGTTTCCGAGTGCCTAGAGTCTGAAGAGCTGGTTCTGGACAGCATTGCCCTGCAGGTAGTTGCATCCATGTACCAACAACACTTAAGGAGAAAATAAAAAATTAGATTTGTCAAAAAATCTTGACGCTAGGAAATTTTCTCACAAACTGTCATTTCTAGAAATGTAATAAAACCAAAAGTAACCAAACCATACCAAATCTGTTCTCATCACAGATTTCCATTGATCCACACTACTTGTATGAAATGGTCCCATGTTTCTACTATCTACAATTAAAGAGTAAATGAAAGATAAAAATTTGTCAGTAAGCCTTCGCGCAAGAAAGTTTTCTCTCAAACTGCCATTTCTAAAATGTTAATAAACTCCAAAGTAAACGTAACATGGCCAAGCCTTTAGTGGCACTGATTTCCATGGATGTCTATTACTAGCATGCGCACTTTCAAAGCTGTAGACCAAATAATGGAAGAGATATTGAAAATCAAAGACATTCAGCAACTCTCGCAGACTTTTCGCAGAAATGGTTATTTCTAGAATTTCAATAAAGTCAAAAGTAAGCAGAGCATAGCAAATTCAACCTTGCCACTAACTTTTGTTTATGCAAGCTACTTGTAAGTAAAGTTGCATCCATGTACCAACAACGCTTAAGGAGAAAATAAAAAATTAGATTTGTCAAAAAATCTTGACGCTAGGAAATTTTCTCACAAACTGTCATTTCTAGAAATGTAATAAAACCAAAAGTAACCAAACCATACCAAATCTGTTCTCATCACAGATTTCCATTGATCCACACTACTTGTATGAAATGGTCCCATGTTTCTACAATCTACAATTAAAGAGTAAATGAAAGATAAAAATTTGTCGGAAAGCCTTCGCGCAAGAAAATTTTCTCTCAAACTGCCATTTCTAAAATGTTAATAAACTCCAAAGTAAACGTAGCATGGCCAAGCCTTTTGTGGCACTGATTTCCATGGATGTCTATTACTAGCATGTGCACTTTCAAAGCTGTAGACCAAATAATGGAAAAGATATTGAAAATCAAAGACATTCTGCAACTTTGCAGACTTTTCGCAGAAATGGTTATTTCTAGAATTTCAATAAAGTCAAAAGTAAGCAGAGCATAGCAAATTCAACCTAGCCACCAACTTTTGTTTATGCCAGCTACTTGTAAGTAAAGTTGCATCCATGTACCAACAACGCTTAAGGAGAAAATAAAAAATTAGATTTGTCAAAAAATCTTGACGCTAGGAAATTTTCTCACAAACTGTCATTTCTAGAAATGTAATAAAACCAAAAGTAACCAAACCATACCAAATCTGTTCTCATCACAGATTTCCATTGATCCACACTACTTGTATGAAATGGTCCCATGTTTCTACAATCTACAATTAAAGAGTAAATGAAAGATAAAAATTTGTCGGAAAGCCTTCACGCAAGAAAATTTTCTCTCTAACTGCCATTTCTAAAATGTTAATAAACTCCAAAGTAAACGTAGCATGGCCAGCCTTTTGTGGCACTGATTTCCATGGATGTCTATTACTAGCATGTGCACTTTCAAAGCTGTAGACCAAATAATAGTAGAGATATTGAAAATCAAAGACATTCAGCAACTCTCGCAGACTTTTCGCAGAAATGGTTATTTCTAGAATTTCAATAAAGTCAAAAGTAAGCAGAGCATAGCAAATTCAACCTTGCCACCAACTTTTGTTTATGCAAGCTACTTGTAAGTAAAGTTGCATCCATGTACCAACAACGCTTAAGGAGAAAATAAAAAATTAGATTTGTCAAAAAATCTTGACGCTAGGAAATTTTCTCACAAACTGTCATTTCTAGAAATGTAATAAAACCAAAAGTAACCAAACCATACCAAATCTGTTCTCATCACAGACTTCAATTGATCCACACTACTTGTATGTAATGGTCCCATGTTTCTACTATCTACAATTAAAGAGTAAATGAAAGATAAAAATTTGTCGGAAAGCCTTCGCACAAGAAAATTTTCTCTCAAACTGCCATTTCTAAAATGTTAATAAACTCCAAAGTAAACGTAGCATGGCCAAGCCTTTTGTGGCACTAATTTCCATGGATGTCTATTACTAGCATGTGCACTTTCAAAGCTGTAGACCAAATAATGGAAGAGATATTGAAAATCAAAGACATTCAGCAACTCTCGCAGACTTTTCGCAGAAATGGTTATTTCTAGAATTTCAATAAAGTCAAAAGTAAGCAGAGCATAGCAAATTCAACCTAGCCACCAACTTTTGTTTATGCCAGCTACTTGTAAGTAAAGTTGCATCCATGTACCAACAACGCTTAAGGAGAAAATAAAAAATTAGATTTGTCAAAAAATCTTGACGCTAGGAAATTTTCTCACAAACTGTCATTTCTAGAAATGTAATAAAACCAAAAGTAACCAAACCATACCAAATCTGTTCTCATCACAGATTTCCATTGATCCACACTACTTGTATGAAATGGTCCCATGTTTCTACAATCTACAATTAAAGAGTAAATGAAAGATAAAAATTTGTCGGAAAGCCTTCACGCAAGAAAATTTTCACTCAAACTGCCATTTCTAAAATGTTAATAAACTCCAAAGTAAACGTAGCATGGCCAGCCTTTTGTGGCACTGATTTCCATGGATGTCTATTACTAGCATGTGCACTTTCAAAGCTGTAGACCAAATAATGGTAGAGATATTGAAAATCAAAGACATTCTGCAACTTTGCAGACTTTTCGCAGAAATGGTTATTTCTAGAATTTCAATAAAGTCAAAAGTAAGCAGAGCATAGCAAATTCAACCTAGCCACCAACTTTTGTTTATGCCAGCTACTTGTAAGTAAAGTTGCATCCATGTACCAACAACGCTTAAGGAGAAAAAAAAAAATTAGATCTGTCAAAAAATCTTGACGCTAGGAAATTTTCTCACAAACTGTCATTTCTAGAAATGTAATAAAACCAAAAGTAACCAAACCATACCAAATCTGTTCTCATCACAGATTTCCATTGATCCACACTACTTGTATGAAATGGTCCCATGTTTCTACAATCTACAATTAAAGAGTAAATGAAAGATAAAAATTTGTCGGAAAGCCTTCACGCAAGAAAATTTTCTCTCTAACTGCCATTTCTAAAATGTTAATAAACTCCAAAGTAAACGTAGCATGGCCAAGCCTTTTGTGGCACTGATTTCCATGGATGTCTATTACTAGCATGTGCACTTTCAAAGCTGTAGACCAAATAATAGTAGAGATATTGAAAATCAAAGACATTCAGCAACTCTCGCAGACTTTTCGCAGAAATGGTTATTTCTAGAATTTCAATAAAGTCAAAAGTAAGCAGAGCATAGCAAATTCAACCTTGCCACCAACTTTTGTTTATGCAAGCTACTTGTAAGTAAAGTTGCATCCATGTACCAACAACGCTTAAGGAGAAAATAAAAAATTAGATTTGTCAAAAAATCTTGACGCTAGGAAATTTTCTCACAAACTGTCATTTCTAGAAATGTAATAAAACCAAAAGTAACCAAACCATACCAAATCTGTTCTCATCACAGACTTCAATTGATCCACACTACTTGTATGTAATGGTCCCATGTTTCTACTATCTACAATTAAAGAGTAAATGAAAAATAAAAATTTGTCGGAAAGCCTTCGCACAAGAAAATTTTCTCTCAAACTGCCATTTCTAAAATGTTAATAAACTCCAAAGTAAACGTAGCATGGCCAAGCCTTTTGTGGCACTGATTTCCATGGATGTCTATTACTAGCATCTGCACTTTCAAAGCTGTAGACCAAATAATGGTAGAGATAATGAAAATCAAAGACATTCAGCAACTCTCGCAGACTTTTCGCAGAAATGGTTATTTCTAGAATTTCAATAAAGTCAAAAGTAAGCAGAGCATAGCAAATTCAACCTTGCCATCAATTTTTGTTTATGCAAGCTACTTGTAAGTAAAGTTGCATCCATGTACCAACAACGCTTAAGGAGAAAATAAAAAATTAGATTTGTCAAAAAATCTTGACGCTAGGAAATTTTCTCACAAACTGTCATTTCTAGAAATGTAATAAAACCAAAAGTAACCAAACCATACCAAATCTGTTCTCATCACAGATTTCCATTGATCCACACTACTTGTATGAAATGGTCCCATGTTTCTACAATCTACAATTAAAGAGTAAATGAAAGATAAAAATTTATCGGAAAGCCTTCACGCAAGAAAATTTTCTCTCAAACTGCCATTTCTAAAATGTTAATAAACTCCAAAGTAAACGTAGCATGTCCAAGCCTTTTGTGGCACTGATTTCAATGGATGTCTTTTACTAGCATGTGCACTTTCAAAGCTGTAGACCAAATAATGGAAGAGATATTGAAAATCAAAGACATTCAGCAACTCTCGCAGACTTTTCGCAGAAATGGTTATTTCTAGAATTTCAATAAAATCAAAAGTAAGCAAAGCATAGCAAATTCAACCTTGCCACCAAATTTTGTTTATGCCAGCTACTTGTAAGTAAAGTTGCATCCATGTACCAACAATACTTAAGGAGGAAATAAAAAATTAGATTTGTCAAAAAATCTTGACGCTAGGAAATTTTCTCACAAACTGTCATTTCTAGAAATGTAATAAAACCAAAAGTAACCAAACCATACCAAATCTGTTCTCATCACAGATTTCAATTGATCCACACTACTTGTATGTAATGGTCCCACGTTTCTACTATCTACAATTAAAGAGTAAATGAAAGATAAAAATTTGTCGGAAAGCCTTCGCACAAGAACATTTTCTCTCAAACTGCCATTTTTAAAATGTTAATAAACTCCAAAGTAAACGTAGCATGGCCAAGCCTTTTGTGGCACTGATTTCCATGGATGTCTATTACTAGCATGTGCACTTTCAAAGCTGTAGACCAAATAATGGTAGAGATATTGAAAATCAAAGACATTCTGCAACTCTCGCAGACTTTTCGCAGAAATGGTTATTTCTAGAATTTCAATAAAGTCAAAAGTGAGCAAAGCATAGCAAATTCAACCTTGCCACCAACTTTTGTTTATGCGAGCTACTTGTAAGTAAAGTTGCATCCATGTACCAACAACACTTAAGGAGAAAATAAAAAATTAGATTTGTCAAAAAGTCTTGACGCTAGGAAATTTTCTCACAAACTGTCATTTCTAGAAATGTAATAAAACCAAAAGTAACCAAACCATACCAAATCTGTTCTCATCACAGATTTCCATTGATCTACACTACTTGTATGAAATGGTCCCATGTTTCTACAATCTACAATTAAAGAGTAAATGAAAGATAAAAATTTGTCGGAAAGCCTTCACGCAAGAAAATTTTCTCTCAAACTGCCATTTCTAAAATGTTAATAAACTCCAAAGTAAACGTAGCATGGCCAAGCCTTTTGTGCACTGATTTCCATGGATGTCTATTACTAGCATGTGCACTTTCAAAGCTGTAGACCAAATAATGGAAGAGATATTGAAAATCAAAGACATTCAGCAACTCTTGCAGACTTTTCGCAGAAATGGTTATTTCTAGAATTTCAATAAAATCAAAAGTAAGCAAAGCATAGCAAATTCAACCTTGCCACCAAATTTTGTTTATGCCAGCTACTTGTAAGTAAAGTTGCATCCATGTACCAACAACACTTAAGGAGAAAATGAAAAATTAGATTTGTCAAAAAATCTTGATGCTAGGAAATTTTCTCACAAACTGTCATTTCTAGAAATGTAATAAAACCAAAAGTAACCAAACCATACCAAATCTGTTCTCATCACAGATTTCCATTGATCCACACAACTTGTATGAAATGGTCCCATGTTTCTACTATCTACAATTAAAGAGTAAATGAAAGATAAAAATTTGTCGGAAAGCCTTCACGCAAGAAACTTTTCTCTCAAACTGCCATTTCTAAAATGTTAATAAACTCCAAAGTAAACGTAGCATGGCCAAGCCTTTTGTGGCACTGATTTCCATGGATGTCTATTACTAGCATCTGCACTTTCAAAGCTGTAGACCAAATAATGGTAGAGATAATGAAAATCAAAGACATTCAGCAACTCTCGCAGACTTTTCGCAGAAATGGTTATTTCTAGAATTTCAATAAAGTCAAAAGTAAGCAGAGCATAGCAAATTCAACCTTGCCACCAACTTTTGTTTATGCAAGCTACTTGTAAGTAAAGTTGCATCCATGTACCAACAACGCTTAAGGAGAAAATAAAAAATTAGATTTGTCAAAAAATCTTGACGCTAGGAAATTTTCTCACAAACTGTCATTTCTAGAAATGTAATAAAACCAAAAGTAACCAAACCATACCAAATCTGTTCTCATCACAGATTTCCATTGATCTACACTACTTGTATGAAATGGTCCCATGTTTCTACAATCTACAATTAAAGAGTAAATGAAAGATAAAAATTTGTCGGAAAGCCTTCACGCAAGAAAATTTTCTCTCAAACTGCCATTTCTAAAATGTTAATAAACTCCAAAGTAAACGTAGCATGGCCAAGCCTTTTGTGCACTGATTTCCATGGATGTCTATTACTAGCATGTGCACTTTCAAAGCTGTAGACCAAATAATGGAAGAGATATTGAAAATCAAAGACATTCAGCAACTCTTGCAGACTTTTCGCAGAAATGGTTATTTCTAGAATTTCAATAAAATCAAAAGTAAGCAAAGCATAGCAAATTCAACCTTGCCACCAAATTTTGTTTATGCCAGCTACTTGTAAGTAAAGTTGCATCCATGTACCAACAACACTTAAGGAGAAAATGAAAAATTAGATTTGTCAAAAAATCTTGATGCTAGGAAATTTTCTCACAAACTGTCATTTCTAGAAATGTAATAAAACCAAAAGTAACCAAACCATACCAAATCTGTTCTCATCACAGATTTCCATTGATCCACACAACTTGTATGAAATGGTCCCATGTTTCTACTATCTACAATTAAAGAGTAAATGAAAGATAAAAATTTGTCGGAAAGCCTTCACGCAAGAAACTTTTCTCTCAAACTGCCATTTCTAAAATGTTAATAAACTCCAAAGTAAACGTAGCATGGCCAAGCCTTTTGTGGCACTGATTTCCATGGATGTCTATTACTAGCATCTGCACTTTCAAAGCTGTAGACCAAATAATGGTAGAGATAATGAAAATCAAAGACATTCAGCAACTCTCGCAGACTTTTCGCAGAAATGGTTATTTCTAGAATTTCAATAAAGTCAAAAGTAAGCAGAGCATAGCAAATTCAACCTTGCCACCAACTTTTGTTTATGCAAGCTACTTGTAAGTAAAGTTGCATCCATGTACCAACAACGCTTAAGGAGAAAATAAAAAATTAGATTTGTCAAAAAATCTTGACGCTAGGAAATTTTCTCACAAACTGTCATTTCTAGAAATGTAATAAAACCAAAAGTAACCAAACCATACCAAATCTGTTCTCATCACAGACTTCAATTGATCCACACTACTTGTATGTAATGGTCCCATGTTTCTACTATCTACAATTAAAGAGTAAATGAAAAATAAAAATTTGTCGGAAAGCCTTCGCACAAGAAAATTTTCTCTCAAACTGCCATTTCTAAAATGTTAATAAACTCCAAAGTAAACGTAGCATGGCCAAGCCTTTTGTGGCACTGATTTCCATGGATGTCTATTACTAGCATCTGCACTTTCAAAGCTGTAGACCAAATAATGGTAGAGATAATGAAAATCAAAGACATTCAGCAACTCTCGCAGACTTTTCGCAGAAATGGTTATTTCTAGAATTTCAATAAAGTCAAAAGTAAGCAGAGCATAGCAAATTCAACCTTGCCATCAATTTTTGTTTATGCAAGCTACTTGTAAGTAAAGTTGCATCCATGTACCAACAACGCTTAAGGAGAAAATAAAAAATTAGATTTGTCAAAAAATCTTGACGCTAGGAAATTTTCTCACAAACTGTCATTTCTAGAAATGTAATAAAACCAAAAGTAACCAAACCATACCAAATCTGTTCTCATCACAGATTTCCATTGATCCACACTACTTGTATGAAATGGTCCCATGTTTCTACAATCTACAATTAAAGAGTAAATGAAAGATAAAAATTTATCGGAAAGCCTTCACGCAAGAAAATTTTCTCTCAAACTGCCATTTCTAAAATGTTAATAAACTCCAAAGTAAACGTAGCATGTCCAAGCCTTTTGTGGCACTGATTTCAATGGATGTCTTTTACTAGCATGTGCACTTTCAAAGCTGTAGACCAAATAATGGAAGAGATATTGAAAATCAAAGACATTCAGCAACTCTCGCAGACTTTTCGCAGAAATGGTTATTTCTAGAATTTCAATAAAATCAAAAGTAAGCAAAGCATAGCAAATTCAACCTTGCCACCAAATTTTGTTTATGCCAGCTACTTGTAAGTAAAGTTGCATCCATGTACCAACAATACTTAAGGAGGAAATAAAAAATTAGATTTGTCAAAAAATCTTGACGCTAGGAAATTTTCTCACAAACTGTCATTTCTAGAAATGTAATAAAACCAAAAGTAACCAAACCATACCAAATCTGTTCTCATCACAGATTTCAATTGATCCACACTACTTGTATGTAATGGTCCCACGTTTCTACTATCTACAATTAAAGAGTAAATGAAAGATAAAAATTTGTCGGAAAGCCTTCGCACAAGAACATTTTCTCTCAAACTGCCATTTTTAAAATGTTAATAAACTCCAAAGTAAACGTAGCATGGCCAAGCCTTTTGTGGCACTGATTTCCATGGATGTCTATTACTAGCATGTGCACTTTCAAAGCTGTAGACCAAATAATGGTAGAGATATTGAAAATCAAAGACATTCTGCAACTCTCGCAGACTTTTCGCAGAAATGGTTATTTCTAGAATTTCAATAAAATCAAAAGTAAGCAAAGCATAGCAAATTCAACCTTGCCACCAAATTTTGTTTATGCCAGCTACTTGTAAGTAAAGTTGCATCCATGTACCAACAACACTTAAGGAGAAAATGAAAAATTAGATTTGTCAAAAAATCTTGATGCTAGGAAATTTTCTCACAAACTGTCATTTCTAGAAATGTAATAAAACCAAAAGTAACCAAACCATACCAAATCTGTTCTCATCACAGATTTCCATTGATCCACACTACTTGTATGAAATGGTCCCATGTTTCTACAATCTACAATTAAAGAGTAAATGAAAGATAAAAATTTATCGGAAAGCCTTCACGCAAGAAAATTTTCTCTCAAACTGCCATTTCTAAAATGTTAATAAACTCCAAAGTAAACGTAGCATGTCCAAGCCTTTTGTGGCACTGATTTCAATGGATGTCTTTTACTAGCATGTGCACTTTCAAAGCTGTAGACCAAATAATGGAAGAGATATTGAAAATCAAAGACATTCAGCAACTCTCGCAGACTTTTCGCAGAAATGGTTATTTCTAGAATTTCAATAAAATCAAAAGTAAGCAAAGCATAGCAAATTCAACCTTGCCACCAAATTTTGTTTATGCCAGCTACTTGTAAGTAAAGTTGCATCCATGTACCAACAATACTTAAGGAGGAAATAAAAAATTAGATTTGTCAAAAAATCTTGACGCTAGGAAATTTTCTCACAAACTGTCATTTCTAGAAATGTAATAAAACCAAAAGTAACCAAACCATACCAAATCTGTTCTCATCACAGATTTCAATTGATCCACACTACTTGTATGTAATGGTCCCACGTTTCTACTATCTACAATTAAAGAGTAAATGAAAGATAAAAATTTGTCGGAAAGCCTTCGCACAAGAACATTTTCTCTCAAACTGCCATTTTTAAAATGTTAATAAACTCCAAAGTAAACGTAGCATGGCCAAGCCTTTTGTGGCACTGATTTCCATGGATGTCTATTACTAGCATGTGCACTTTCAAAGCTGTAGACCAAATAATGGTAGAGATATTGAAAATCAAAGACATTCTGCAACTCTCGCAGACTTTTCGCAGAAATGGTTATTTCTAGAATTTCAATAAAGTCAAAAGTGAGCAAAGCATAGCAAATTCAACCTTGCCACCAACTTTTGTTTATGCGAGCTACTTGTAAGTAAAGTTGCATCCATGTACCAACAACACTTAAGGAGAAAATAAAAAATTAGATTTGTCAAAAAGTCTTGACGCTAGGAAATTTTCTCACAAACTGTCATTTCTAGAAATGTAATAAAACCAAAAGTAACCAAACCATACCAAATCTGTTCTCATCACAGATTTCCATTGATCTACACTACTTGTATGAAATGGTCCCATGTTTCTACAATCTACAATTAAAGAGTAAATGAAAGATAAAAATTTGTCGGAAAGCCTTCACGCAAGAAAATTTTCTCTCAAACTGCCATTTCTAAAATGTTAATAAACTCCAAAGTAAACGTAGCATGGCCAAGCCTTTTGTGCACTGATTTCCATGGATGTCTATTACTAGCATGTGCACTTTCAAAGCTGTAGACCAAATAATGGAAGAGATATTGAAAATCAAAGACATTCAGCAACTCTTGCAGACTTTTCGCAGAAATGGTTATTTCTAGAATTTCAATAAAATCAAAAGTAAGCAAAGCATAGCAAATTCAACCTTGCCACCAAATTTTGTTTATGCCAGCTACTTGTAAGTAAAGTTGCATCCATGTACCAACAACACTTAAGGAGAAAATGAAAAATTAGATTTGTCAAAAAATCTTGATGCTAGGAAATTTTCTCACAAACTGTCATTTCTAGAAATGTAATAAAACCAAAAGTAACCAAACCATACCAAATCTGTTCTCATCACAGATTTCCATTGATCCACACAACTTGTATGAAATGGTCCCATGTTTCTACTATCTACAATTAAAGAGTAAATGAAAGATAAAAATTTGTCGGAAAGCCTTCACGCAAGAAACTTTTCTCTCAAACTGCCATTTCTAAAATGTTAATAAACTCCAAAGTAAACGTAGCATGGCCAAGCCTTTTGTGGCACTGATTTCCATGGATGTCTATTACTAGCATCTGCACTTTCAAAGCTGTAGACCAAATAATGGTAGAGATAATGAAAATCAAAGACATTCAGCAACTCTCGCAGACTTTTCGCAGAAATGGTTATTTCTAGAATTTCAATAAAGTCAAAAGTAAGCAGAGCATAGCAAATTCAACCTTGCCACCAACTTTTGTTTATGCAAGCTACTTGTAAGTAAAGTTGCATCCATGTACCAACAACGCTTAAGGAGAAAATAAAAAATTAGATTTGTCAAAAAATCTTGACGCTAGGAAATTTTCTCACAAACTGTCATTTCTAGAAATGTAATAAAACCAAAAGTAACCAAACCATACCAAATCTGTTCTCATCACAGATTTCCATTGATCTACACTACTTGTATGAAATGGTCCCATGTTTCTACAATCTACAATTAAAGAGTAAATGAAAGATAAAAATTTGTCGGAAAGCCTTCACGCAAGAAAATTTTCTCTCAAACTGCCATTTCTAAAATGTTAATAAACTCCAAAGTAAACGTAGCATGGCCAAGCCTTTTGTGCACTGATTTCCATGGATGTCTATTACTAGCATGTGCACTTTCAAAGCTGTAGACCAAATAATGGAAGAGATATTGAAAATCAAAGACATTCAGCAACTCTTGCAGACTTTTCGCAGAAATGGTTATTTCTAGAATTTCAATAAAATCAAAAGTAAGCAAAGCATAGCAAATTCAACCTTGCCACCAAATTTTGTTTATGCCAGCTACTTGTAAGTAAAGTTGCATCCATGTACCAACAACACTTAAGGAGAAAATGAAAAATTAGATTTGTCAAAAAATCTTGATGCTAGGAAATTTTCTCACAAACTGTCATTTCTAGAAATGTAATAAAACCAAAAGTAACCAAACCATACCAAATCTGTTCTCATCACAGATTTCCATTGATCCACACAACTTGTATGAAATGGTCCCATGTTTCTACTATCTACAATTAAAGAGTAAATGAAAGATAAAAATTTGTCGGAAAGCCTTCACGCAAGAAACTTTTCTCTCAAACTGCCATTTCTAAAATGTTAATAAACTCCAAAGTAAACGTAGCATGGCCAAGCCTTTTGTGGCACTGATTTCCATGGATGTCTATTACTAGCATCTGCACTTTCAAAGCTGTAGACCAAATAATGGTAGAGATAATGAAAATCAAAGACATTCAGCAACTCTCGCAGACTTTTCGCAGAAATGGTTATTTCTAGAATTTCAATAAAGTCAAAAGTAAGCAGAGCATAGCAAATTCAACCTTGCCACCAACTTTTGTTTATGCAAGCTACTTGTAAGTAAAGTTGCATCCATGTACCAACAACGCTTAAGGAGAAAATAAAAAATTAGATTTGTCAAAAAATCTTGACGCTAGGAAATTTTCTCACAAACTGTCATTTCTAGAAATGTAATAAAACCAAAAGTAACCAAACCATACCAAATCTGTTCTCATCACAGACTTCAATTGATCCACACTACTTGTATGTAATGGTCCCATGTTTCTACTATCTACAATTAAAGAGTAAATGAAAAATAAAAATTTGTCGGAAAGCCTTCGCACAAGAAAATTTTCTCTCAAACTGCCATTTCTAAAATGTTAATAAACTCCAAAGTAAACGTAGCATGGCCAAGCCTTTTGTGGCACTGATTTCCATGGATGTCTATTACTAGCATCTGCACTTTCAAAGCTGTAGACCAAATAATGGTAGAGATAATGAAAATCAAAGACATTCAGCAACTCTCGCAGACTTTTCGCAGAAATGGTTATTTCTAGAATTTCAATAAAGTCAAAAGTAAGCAGAGCATAGCAAATTCAACCTTGCCATCAATTTTTGTTTATGCAAGCTACTTGTAAGTAAAGTTGCATCCATGTACCAACAACGCTTAAGGAGAAAATAAAAAATTAGATTTGTCAAAAAATCTTGACGCTAGGAAATTTTCTCACAAACTGTCATTTCTAGAAATGTAATAAAACCAAAAGTAACCAAACCATACCAAATCTGTTCTCATCACAGATTTCCATTGATCCACACTACTTGTATGAAATGGTCCCATGTTTCTACAATCTACAATTAAAGAGTAAATGAAAGATAAAAATTTATCGGAAAGCCTTCACGCAAGAAAATTTTCTCTCAAACTGCCATTTCTAAAATGTTAATAAACTCCAAAGTAAACGTAGCATGTCCAAGCCTTTTGTGGCACTGATTTCAATGGATGTCTTTTACTAGCATGTGCACTTTCAAAGCTGTAGACCAAATAATGGAAGAGATATTGAAAATCAAAGACATTCAGCAACTCTCGCAGACTTTTCGCAGAAATGGTTATTTCTAGAATTTCAATAAAATCAAAAGTAAGCAAAGCATAGCAAATTCAACCTTGCCACCAAATTTTGTTTATGCCAGCTACTTGTAAGTAAAGTTGCATCCATGTACCAACAATACTTAAGGAGGAAATAAAAAATTAGATTTGTCAAAAAATCTTGACGCTAGGAAATTTTCTCACAAACTGTCATTTCTAGAAATGTAATAAAACCAAAAGTAACCAAACCATACCAAATCTGTTCTCATCACAGATTTCAATTGATCCACACTACTTGTATGTAATGGTCCCACGTTTCTACTATCTACAATTAAAGAGTAAATGAAAGATAAAAATTTGTCGGAAAGCCTTCGCACAAGAACATTTTCTCTCAAACTGCCATTTTTAAAATGTTAATAAACTCCAAAGTAAACGTAGCATGGCCAAGCCTTTTGTGGCACTGATTTCCATGGATGTCTATTACTAGCATGTGCACTTTCAAAGCTGTAGACCAAATAATGGTAGAGATATTGAAAATCAAAGACATTCTGCAACTCTCGCAGACTTTTCGCAGAAATGGTTATTTCTAGAATTTCAATAAAATCAAAAGTAAGCAAAGCATAGCAAATTCAACCTTGCCACCAAATTTTGTTTATGCCAGCTACTTGTAAGTAAAGTTGCATCCATGTACCAACAACACTTAAGGAGAAAATGAAAAATTAGATTTGTCAAAAAATCTTGATGCTAGGAAATTTTCTCACAAACTGTCATTTCTAGAAATGTAATAAAACCAAAAGTAACCAAACCATACCAAATCTGTTCTCATCACAGATTTCCATTGATCCACACTACTTGTATGAAATGGTCCCATGTTTCTACAATCTACAATTAAAGAGTAAATGAAAGATAAAAATTTATCGGAAAGCCTTCACGCAAGAAAATTTTCTCTCAAACTGCCATTTCTAAAATGTTAATAAACTCCAAAGTAAACGTAGCATGTCCAAGCCTTTTGTGGCACTGATTTCAATGGATGTCTTTTACTAGCATGTGCACTTTCAAAGCTGTAGACCAAATAATGGAAGAGATATTGAAAATCAAAGACATTCAGCAACTCTCGCAGACTTTTCGCAGAAATGGTTATTTCTAGAATTTCAATAAAATCAAAAGTAAGCAAAGCATAGCAAATTCAACCTTGCCACCAAATTTTGTTTATGCCAGCTACTTGTAAGTAAAGTTGCATCCATGTACCAACAATACTTAAGGAGGAAATAAAAAATTAGATTTGTCAAAAAATCTTGACGCTAGGAAATTTTCTCACAAACTGTCATTTCTAGAAATGTAATAAAACCAAAAGTAACCAAACCATACCAAATCTGTTCTCATCACAGATTTCAATTGATCCACACTACTTGTATGTAATGGTCCCACGTTTCTACTATCTACAATTAAAGAGTAAATGAAAGATAAAAATTTGTCGGAAAGCCTTCGCACAAGAACATTTTCTCTCAAACTGCCATTTTTAAAATGTTAATAAACTCCAAAGTAAACGTAGCATGGCCAAGCCTTTTGTGGCACTGATTTCCATGGATGTCTATTACTAGCATGTGCACTTTCAAAGCTGTAGACCAAATAATGGTAGAGATATTGAAAATCAAAGACATTCTGCAACTCTCGCAGACTTTTCGCAGAAATGGTTATTTCTAGAATTTCAATAAAATCAAAAGTAAGCAAAGCATAGCAAATTCAACCTTGCCACCAAATTTTGTTTATGCCAGCTACTTGTAAGTAAAGTTGCATCCATGTACCAACAACACTTAAGGAGAAAATGAAAAATTAGATTTGTCAAAAAATCTTGATGCTAGGAAATTTTCTCACAAACTGTCATTTCTAGAAATGTAATAAAACCAAAAGTAACCAAACCATACCAAATCTGTTCTCATCACAGATTTCCATTGATCCACACAACTTGTATGAAATGGTCCCATGTTTCTACTATCTACAATTAAAGAGTAAATGAAAGATAAAAATTTGTCGGAAAGCCTTCACGCAAGAAACTTTTCTCTCAAACTGCCATTTCTAAAATGTTAATAAACTCCAAAGTAAACGTAGCATGGCCAAGCCTTTTGTGGCACTGATTTCCATGGATGTCTATTACTAGCATCTGCACTTTCAAAGCTGTAGACCAAATAATGGTAGAGATAATGAAAATCAAAGACATTCAGCAACTCTCGCAGACTTTTCGCAGAAATGGTTATTTCTAGAATTTCAATAAAGTCAAAAGTAAGCAGAGCATAGCAAATTCAACCTTGCCATCAATTTTTGTTTATGCAAGCTACTTGTAAGTAAAGTTGCATCCATGTACCAACAACGCTTAAGGAGAAAATAAAAAATTAGATTTGTCAAAAAATCTTGATGCTAGGAAATTTTCTCACAAACTGTCATTTCTAGAAATGTAATAAAACCAAAAGTAACCAAACCATACCAAATCTGTTCTCATCACAGATTTCCATTGATCCACACTACTTGTATGAAATGGTCCCATGTTTCTACAATCTACAATTAAAGAGTAAATGAAAGATAAAAATTTATCGGAAAGCCTTCACGCAAGAAAATTTTCTCTCAAACTGCCATTTCTAAAATGTTAATAAACTCCAAAGTAAACGTAGCATGTCCAAGCCTTTTGTGGCACTGATTTCAATGGATGTCTTTTACTAGCATGTGCACTTTCAAAGCTGTAGACCAAATAATGGAAGAGATATTGAAAATCAAAGACATTCAGCAACTCTCGCAGACTTTTCGCAGAAATGGTTATTTCTAGAATTTCAATAAAATCAAAAGTAAGCAAAGCATAGCAAATTCAACCTTGCCACCAAATTTTGTTTATGCCAGCTACTTGTAAGTAAAGTTGCATCCATGTACCAACAACACTTAAGGAGGAAATAAAAAATTAGATTTGTCAAAAAATCTTGACGCTAGGAAATTTTCTCACAAACTGTCATTTCTAGAAATGTAATAAAAGCAAAAGTAACCAAACCATACCAAATCTGTTCTCATCACAGATTTCCATTGATCCACACTACTTGTATGAAATGGTCCCATGTTTCTACTATCTACAATTAAAGAGTAAATGAAAGATAAAAATTTGTCGGAAAGCCTTCGCGCAAGAAAATTTTCTCTCAAACTGCCATTTCTAAAATGTTAATAAACTCCAAAGTAAACGTAGCATGGCCAAGCCTTTTGTGGCACTGATTTCCATGGATGTCTATTACTAGCATCTGCACTTTCAAAGCTGTAGACCAAATAATGGTAGAGATATTGAAAATCAAAGACATTCTGCAACTCTCGCAGACTTTTCGCAGAAATGGTTATTTCTAGAATTTCAATTATGTCAAAAGTAAGCAAAGCATAGCAAATTCAACCTTGCCACCAACTTTTGTTTATGCCAGCTACTTGTAAGTAAAGTTGCATTCATGTACCAACAACACTTAAGGAGAAAATAAAAAATTAGATTCGTCAAAAAATCTTGACGCTAGGAAATTTTCTCACAAACTGTCATTTCTAGAAATGTAATAAAACCAAAAGTAACCAAACCATACCAAATCTGTTCTCATCACAGATTTCCATTGATCCACACTACTTGTATGAAATGGTCCCATGTTTCTACAATCTACAATTAAAGAGTAAATGAAAGATAAAAATTTATCGGAAAGCCTTTACGCAAGAAAATTTTCTCTCAAACTGCCATTTCTAAAATGTTAATAAACTCCAAAGTAAACGTAGCATGGCCAAGCCTTTTGTGGCACTGATTTCAATGGATGTCTATTACTAGCATGTGCACTTTCAAAGCTGTAGACCAAATAATGGAAGAGATATTGAAAATCAAAGACATTCAGCAACTCTCGCAGACTTTTCGCAGAAATGGTTATTTCTAGAATTTCAATAAAATCAAAAGTAAGCAAAGCATAGCAAATTCAACCTTGCCACCAAATTTTGTTTATGCCAGCTACTTGTAAGTAAAGTTGCATCCATGTACCAACAACACTTAAGGAGGAAATAAAAAATTAGATTTGTCAAAAAATCTTGACGCTAGGAAATTTTCTCACAAACTGTCATTTCTAGAAATGTAATAAAAGCAAAAGTAACCAAACCATACCAAATCTGTTCTCATCACAGATTTCCATTAATCCACACTACTTGTATGAAATGGTCCCATGTTTCTACTATCTACAATTAAAGAGTAAATGAAAGATAAAAATTTGTCGGAAAGCCTTCGCGCAAGAAAATTTTCTCTCAAACTGCCATTTCTAAAATGTTAATAAACTCCAAAGTAAACGTAGCATGGCCAAGCCTTTTGTGGCACTGATTTCCATGGATGTCTATTACTAGCATGTGCACTTTCAAAGCTGTAGAACAAATAATGGTAGAGATATTGAAAATCAAAGACATTCTGCAACTCTCGCAGACTTTTCGCAGAAATGGTTATTTCTAGAATTTCAATTATGTCAAAAGTAAGCAAAGCATAGCAAATTCAACCTTGCCACCAACTTTTGTTTATGCCAGCTACTTGTAAGTAAAGTTGCATTCATGTACCAACAACACTTAAGGAGAAAATAAAAAATTAGATTCTAGAAATGTAATAAAACCAAAAGTAACCAAACCATACCAAATCTGTTCTCATCACAGATTTCCATTGATCCACACTACTTGTATGAAATGGTCCCATGTTTCTACAATCTACAATTAAAGAGTAAATGAAAGATAAAAATTTATCGGAAAGCCTTCACGCAAGAAAATTTTCTCTCAAACTGCCATTTCTAAAATGTTAATAAACTCCAAAGTAAACGTAGCATGTCCAAGCCTTTTGTGGCACTGATTTCAATGGATGTCTTTTACTAGCATGTGCACTTTCAAAGCTGTAGACCAAATAATGGAAGAGATATTGAAAATCAAAGACATTCAGCAACTCTCGCAGACTTTTCGCAGAAATGGTTATTTCTAGAATTTCAATAAAATCAAAAGTAAGCAAAGCATAGCAAATTCAACCTTGCCACCAAATTTTGTTTATGCCAGCTACTTGTAAGTAAAGTTGCATCCATGTACCAACAACACTTAAGGAGGAAATAAAAAATTAGATTTGTCAAAAAATCTTGACGCTAGGAAATTTTCTCACAAACTGTCATTTCTAGAAATGTAATAAAAGCAAAAGTAACCAAACCATACCAAATCTGTTCTCATCACAGATTTCCATTGATCCACACTACTTGTATGAAATGGTCCCATGTTTCTACTATCTACAATTAAAGAGTAAATGAAAGATAAAAATTTGTCGGAAAGCCTTCGCGCAAGAAAATTTTCTCTCAAACTGCCATTTCTAAAATGTTAATAAACTCCAAAGTAAACGTAGCATGGCCAAGCCTTTTGTGGCACTGATTTCCATGGATGTCTATTACTAGCATCTGCACTTTCAAAGCTGTAGACCAAATAATGGTAGAGATATTGAAAATCAAAGACATTCTGCAACTCTCGCAGACTTTTCGCAGAAATGGTTATTTCTAGAATTTCAATTATGTCAAAAGTAAGCAAAGCATAGCAAATTCAACCTTGCCACCAACTTTTGTTTATGCCAGCTACTTGTAAGTAAAGTTGCATTCATGTACCAACAACACTTAAGGAGAAAATAAAAAATTAGATTCGTCAAAAAATCTTGACGCTAGGAAATTTTCTCACAAACTGTCATTTCTAGAAATGTAATAAAACCAAAAGTAACCAAACCATACCAAATCTGTTCTCATCACAGATTTCCATTGATCCACACTACTTGTATGAAATGGTCCCATGTTTCTACAATCTACAATTAAAGAGTAAATGAAAGATAAAAATTTATCGGAAAGCCTTTACGCAAGAAAATTTTCTCTCAAACTGCCATTTCTAAAATGTTAATAAACTCCAAAGTAAACGTAGCATGGCCAAGCCTTTTGTGGCACTGATTTCAATGGATGTCTATTACTAGCATGTGCACTTTCAAAGCTGTAGACCAAATAATGGAAGAGATATTGAAAATCAAAGACATTCAGCAACTCTCGCAGACTTTTCGCAGAAATGGTTATTTCTAGAATTTCAATAAAATCAAAAGTAAGCAAAGCATAGCAAATTCAACCTTGCCACCAAATTTTGTTTATGCCAGCTACTTGTAAGTAAAGTTGCATCCATGTACCAACAACACTTAAGGAGGAAATAAAAAATTAGATTTGTCAAAAAATCTTGACGCTAGGAAATTTTCTCACAAACTGTCATTTCTAGAAATGTAATAAAAGCAAAAGTAACCAAACCATACCAAATCTGTTCTCATCACAGATTTCCATTAATCCACACTACTTGTATGAAATGGTCCCATGTTTCTACTATCTACAATTAAAGAGTAAATGAAAGATAAAAATTTGTCGGAAAGCCTTCGCGCAAGAAAATTTTCTCTCAAACTGCCATTTCTAAAATGTTAATAAACTCCAAAGTAAACGTAGCATGGCCAAGCCTTTTGTGGCACTGATTTCCATGGATGTCTATTACTAGCATGTGCACTTTCAAAGCTGTAGAACAAATAATGGTAGAGATATTGAAAATCAAAGACATTCTGCAACTCTCGCAGACTTTTCGCAGAAATGGTTATTTCTAGAATTTCAATTATGTCAAAAGTAAGCAAAGCATAGCAAATTCAACCTTGCCACCAACTTTTGTTTATGCCAGCTACTTGTAAGTAAAGTTGCATTCATGTACCAACAACACTTAAGGAGAAAATAAAAAATTAGATTCGTCAAAAAATCTTGACGCTAGGAAATTTTCTCACAAACTGTCATTTCTAGAAATGTAATAAAACCAAAAGTAACCAAACCATACCAAATCTGTTCTCATCACAGATTTCCATTGATCCACACTACTTGTATGAAATGGTCCCATGTTTCTACAATCTACAATTAAAGAGTAAATGAAAGATAAAAATTTATCGGAAAGCCTTTACGCAAGAAAATTTTCTCTCAAACTGCCATTTCTAAAATGTTAATAAACTCCAAAGTAAACGTAGCATGGCCAAGCCTTTTGTGGCACTGATTTCAATGGATGTCTATTACTAGTATGTGCACTTTCAAAGCTGTAGACCAAATAATGGAAGAGATATTGAAAATGAAAGACATTCAGCAACTCTCGCAGACTTTTCGCAGAAATGGTTATTTCTAGAATTTCAATAAAATCAAAAGTAAGCAAAGCATAGCAAATTCAACCTTGCCACCAAATTTTGTTTATGCCAGCTACTTGTAAGTAAAGTTGCATCCATGTACCAACAACACTTAAGGAGGAAATAAAAAATTAGATTTGTCAAAAAATCTTGACGCTAGGAAATTTTCTCACAAACTGTCATTTCTAGAAATGTAATAAAAGCAAAAGTAACCAAACCATACCAAATCTGTTCTCATCACAGATTTCCATTGATCCACACTACTTGTATGAAATGGTCCCATGTTTCTACTATCTACAATTAAAGAGTAAATGAAAGATAAAAATTTGTCGGAAAGCCTTCGCGCAAGAAAATTTTCTCTCAAACTGCCATTTCTAAAATGTTAATAAACTCCAAAGTAAACGTAGCATGGCCAAGCCTTTTGTGGCACTGATTTCCATGGATGTCTATTACTAGCATCTGCACTTTCAAAGCTGTAGAACAAATAATGGTAGAGATATTGAAAATCAAAGACATTCTGCAACTCTCGCAGACTTTTCGCAGAAATGGTTATTTCTAGAATTTCAATTATGTCAAAAGTAAGCAAAGCATAGCAAATTCAACCTTGCCACCAACTTTTGTTTATGCCAGCTACTTGTAAGTAAAGTTGCATTCATGTACCAACAACACTTAAGGAGAAAATAAAAAATTAGATTTGTCAAAAAATCTTGACGCTAGGAAATTTTCTCACAAACTGTCATTTCTAGAAATGTAATAAAACCAAAAGTAACCAAACCATACCAAATCTGTTCTCATCACAGATTTCCATTGATCCACACTACTTGTATGTAATGGTCCCATGTTTCTACTATCTACAATAAAGAGTAAATGAAAGATAAAAATTTGTCGGAAAGCCTTCGCACAAGAAAATTTTCTCTCAAACTGCCATTTCTAAAATGTTAATAATCTCCAAAGTAAACGTAGCATGGCCAAGCCTTTTGTGGCACTGATTTCCATGGATGTCTATTACTAGCATGTGCACTTTCAAAGCTGTAGACCAAATAATGGTAGAGATATTGAAAATCAAAGACATTCTGCAACTCTCGCAGACTTTTCGCAGAAATGGTTATTTCTAGAATTTCAATAATGTCAAAAGTAAGCAAAGCATAGCAAATTCAACCTTGCCACCAAATTTTGTTTATGCCAGCTACTTGTAAGTAAAGTTGCATTCATGTACCAACAACACTTAAGGAGAAAATAAAAAATTAGATTTGTCAAAAAATCTTGACGCTAGGAAATTTTCTCACAAACTGTCATTTCTAGAAATGTAATAAAACCAAAAGTAACCAAACCATACCAAATCTGTTCTCATCACAGATTTCCATTGATCCACACTACTTGTATGAAATGGTCCCATGTTTCTACAATCTACAATTAAAGAGTAAATGAAAGATAAAAATTTGTCGGAAAGCGTTCCGCAAGAAAATTTTCTCTCAAACTGCCATTTCTAAAATGTTAATAAACTCCAAAGTAAACGTAGCATGGCCAAGCTTTTTGTGGCACTGATTTCCATGGATGTCTTTTACTAGCATGTGCACTTTCAAAGCTGTAGACCAAATAATGGAAGAGATATTGAAAATCAAAGACATTCAGCAACTCTCGCAGACTTTTCGCAGAAATGGTTATTTCTAGAATTTCAATAAAGTCAAAAGTAAGCAGAGCATAGCAAATTCAACCTAGCCACCAACTTTTGTTTATGCCAGCTACTTGTAAGTAAAGTTGCATCCATGTACCAACAATGCTTAAGGAGAAAATAAAAAATTAGATTTGTCAAAAAATCTTGACGCTAGGAAATTTTCTCACAAACTGTCATTTCTAGAAATGTAATAAAACCAAAAGTAACCAAACCATACCAAATCTATTCTCATCACAGATTTCAATTGATCCACACTACTTGTATGTAATGGTCCCATGTTTCTACTATCTACAATAAAGAGTAAATGAAAGATAAAAATTTGTCGGAAAGCCTTCGCACAAGAAAATTTTCTCTCAAACTGCCATTTCTAAAATGTTAATAATCTCCAAAGTAAACGTAGCATGGCCAAGCCTTTTGTGGCACTAATTTCCATGGATGTCTATTACTAGCATCTGCACTTTCAAAGCTGTAGACCAAATAATGGTAGAGATATTGAAAATCAAAGACATTCTGCAACTCTCGCAGACTTTTCGCAGAAATGGTTATTTCTAGAATTTCAATAATGTCAAAAGTAAGCAAAGCATAGCAAATTCAACCTTGCCACCAACTTTTGTTTATGCCAGCTACTTGTAAGTAAAGTTGCATTCATGTACCAACAACACTTAAGGAGAAAATAAAAAATTAGATTTGTCAAAAAATCTTGACGCTAGGAAATTTTCTCACAAACTGTCATTTCTAGAAATGTAATAAAACCAAAAGTAACCAAACCATACCAAATCTGTTCTCATCACAGATTTCCATTGATCCACACTACTTGTATGAAATGGTCCCATGTTTCTACAATCTACAATTAAAGAGTAAATGAAAGATAAAAATTTGTCGGAAAGCGTTCCGGCAAGAAAATTTTCTCTCAAACTGCCATTTCTAAAATGTTAATAAACTCCAAAGTAAACGTAGCATGGCCAAGCTTTTTGTGGCACTGATTTCCATGGATGTCTTTTACTAGCATGTGCACTTTCAAAGCTGTAGACCAAATAATGGAAGAGATATTGAAAATCAAAGACATTCAGCAACTCTCGCAGACTTTTCGCAGAAATGGTTATTTCTAGAATTTCAATAAAGTCAAAAGTAAGCAGAGCATAGCAAATTCAACCTAGCCACCAACTTTTGTTTATGCCAGCTACTTGTAAGTAAAGTTGCATCCATGTACCAACAATGCTTAAGGAGAAAATAAAAAATTAGATTTGTCAAAAAATCTTGACGCTAGGAAATTTTCTCACAAACTGTCATTTCTAGAAATGTAATAAAACCAAAAGTAACCAAACCATACCAAATCTGTTCTCATCACAGATTTCAATTGATCCACACTACTTGTATGTAATGGTCCCATGTTTCTACTATCTACAATTAAAGAGTAAATGAAAGATAAAAATTTGTCGGAAAGCCTTCGCACAAGAAAATTTTCTCTCAAACTGCCATTTCTAAAATGTTAATAAACTCCAAAGTAAACGTAGCATGGCCAAGCCTTTTGTGGCACTGATTTCCATAGATGTCTATTACTAGCATGTGCACTTTCAAAGCTGTAGACCAAATAATGGTAGAGATATTGAAAATCAAAGACATTCTGCAACTCTCGCAGACTTTTCGCAGAAATGGTTATTTCTAGAATTTCAATAATGTCAAAAGTAAGCAAAGCATAGCAAATTCAACCTTGCCACCAACTTTTGTTTATGCCAGCTACTTGTAAGTAAAGTTGCATTCATGTACCAACAACACTTAAGGAGAAAATAAAAAATTAGATTTGTCATAAAATCTTGACGCTAGGAAATTTTCTCACAAACTGTCATTTCTAGAAATGTAATAAAACCAAAAGTAACCAAACCATACCAAATCTGTTCTCATCACAGATTTCCATTGATCCACACTACTTGTATGAAATGGTCCCATGTTTCTACAATCTACAATTAAAGAGTAAATGAAAGATAAAAATTTGTCGGAAAGCCTTCGCACAAGAAAATTTTCTCTCAAACTGCCATTTCTAAAATGTTAATAATCTCAAAAGTAAACGTAGCATGGCCAAGCCTTTTGTGGCACTGATTTCCATGGATGTCTATTACTAGCATGTGCACTTTCAAAGCTGTAGACCAAATAATGGTAGAGATATTGAAAATCAAAGACATTCTGCAACTCTCGCAGACTTTTCGCAGAAATGGTTATTTCTAGAATTTCAATAAAGTCTAAAGTAAGCAGAGCATAGCAAATTCAACCTTGCCACCAACTTTTGTTTATGCAAGCTACTTGTAAGTAAAGTTGCATCTATGTACCAACAACGCTTAAGGAGAAAATAAAAAATTAGATTTGTCAAAAAATCTTGACGCTAGGAAATTTTCTCACAAACTGTCATTTCTAGAAATGTAATAAAACCAAAAGTAACCAAACCATACCAAATCTGTTCTCATCACAGATTTCCATTGATCCACACTACTTGTATGAAATGGTCCCATGTTTCTACAATTAAAGAGTAAATGAAAGATAAAAATTTGTCGGAAAGCCTTCGCGCAAGAAAATTTTCTCTCAAACTGCCATTTCTAAAATGTTAATAAACTCCAAAGTAAACGTAGCATGGCCAAGCCTTTTGTGGCACTGATTTCCATGGATGTCTATTACTAGCATCTGCACTTTCAAAGCTGTAGACCAAATAATGGTAGAGATATTGAAAATCAAAGACATTCTGCAACTCTCGCAGACTTTTCGCAGAAATGGTTATTTCTAGAATTTCAATTATGTCAAAAGTAAGCAAAGCATAGCAAATTCAACCTTGCCACCAACTTTTGTTTATGCCAGCTACTTGTAAGTAAAGTTGCATTCATGTACCAACAACACTTAAGGAGAAAATAAAAAATTAGATTTGTCAAAAAATCTTGACGCTAGGAAATTTTCTCACAAACTGTCATTTCTAGAAATGTAATAAAACCAAAAGTAACCAAACCATACCAAATCTGTTCTCATCACAGATTTCCATTGATCCACACTACTTGTATGAAATGGTCCCATGTTTCTACAATCTACAATTAAAGAGTAAATGAAAGATAAAAATTTGTCGGAAAGCCTTCACGCAAGAAAATTTTCTCTCAAACTGCCATTTCTAAAATGTTAATAATCTCCAAAGTAAACGTAGCATGGCCAAGCCTTTTGTGGCACTGATTTCCATGGATGTCTATTACTAGCATGTGCACTTTCAAAGCTGTAGACCAAATAATGAAAGAGATATTGAAAATCAAAGACATTCAGCAACTTTCGCAGACTTTTCGCAGAAATGGTTATTTCTAGAATTTCAATAAAATCAAAAGTAAGCAGAGCATAGCAAATTCAACCTTGCCACCAACTTTTGTTTATGCCAGCTACTTGTAAGTAAAGTTGCATCCATGTACCAACAACGCTTAAGGAGAAAATAAAAAATTAGATTTGTCAAAAAATCTTGACGCTAGGAAATTTTCTCACAAACTGTCATTTCTAGAAATGTAATAAAACCAAAAGTAACCAAACCATACCAAATCTGTTCTCATCACAGATTTCAATTGATCCACACTACTTGTATGTAATGGTCCCATGTTTCTACTATCTACAATAAAGAGTAAATGAAAGATAAAAATTTGTCGGAAAGCCTTCGCACAAGAAAATTTTCTCTCAAACTGCCATTTCTAAAATGTTAATAATCTCCAAAGTAAACGTAGCATGGCCAAGCCTTTTGTGGCACTGATTTCCATGGATGTCTATTACTAGCATGTGCACTTTCAAAGCTGTAGACCAAATAATGGTAGAGATATTGAAAATCAAAGACATTCTGCAACTCTCGCAGATTTTTCGCAGAAATGGTTATTTCTAGAATTTCAATTATGTCAAAAGTAAGCAAAGCATAGCAAATTCAACCTTGCCACCAACTTTTGTTTATGCCAGCTACTTGTAAGTAAAGTTGCATTCATGTACCAACAACACTTAAGGAGAAAATAAAAAATTAGATTCGTCAAAAAATCTTGACGCTAGGAAATTTTCTCACAAACTGTCATTTCTAGAAATGTAATAAAACCAAAAGTAACCAAACCATACCAAATCTGTTCTCATCACAGATTTCCATTGATCCACACTACTTGTATGAAATGGTCCCATGTTTCTACAATCTACAATTAAAGAGTAAATGAAAGATAAAAATTTGTCGGAAAGCCTTCACGCAAGAAACTTTTCTCTCAAACTGCCATTTCTAAAATGTTAATAATCTCCAAAGTAAACGTAGCATGGCCAAGCCTTTTGTGGCACTGATTTCCATGGATGTCTATTACTAGCATGTGCACTTTCAAAGCTGTAGACCAAATAATGAAAGAGATATTGAAAATCAAAGACATTCAGCAACTTTCGCAGACTTTTCGCAGAAATGGTTATTTCTAGAATTTCAATAAAATCAAAAGTAAGCAGAGCATAGCAAATTCAACCTTGCCACCAACTTTTGTTTATGCAAGCTACTTGTAAGTAAAGTTGCATCCATGTACCAACAACGCTTAAGGAGAAAATAAAAAATTAGATTTGTCAAAAAATCTTGACGCTAGGAAATTTTCTCACAAACTGTCATTTCTAGAAATGTAATAAAACCAAAAGTAACCAAACCATACCAAATCTGTTCTCATCACAGATTTCCATTGATCCACACTACTTGTATGAAATGGTCCCATGTTTCTACAATCTACAATTAAAGAGTAAATGAAAGATAAAAATTTGTCGGAAAGCGTTCCGGCAAGAAAATTTTCTCTCAAACTGCCATTTCTAAAATGCTAATAAACTCCAAAGTAAACGTAGCATGGCCAAGCCTTTTGTGGCACTGATTTCCATGGATGTCTATTACTAGCATCTGCACTTTCAAAGCTGTAGACCAAATAATGGAAGAGATATTGAAAATCAAAGACATTCAGCAACTCTCGCAGACTTTTCGCAGAAATGGTTATTTCTAGAATTTCAATAAAGTCAAAAGTAAGCAGAGCATAGCAAATTCAACCTAGCCACCAATTTTTGTTTATGCCAGCTACTTGTAAGTAAAGTTGCATCCATGTACCAACAATGCTTAAGGAGAAAATAAAAAATTAGATTTGTCAAAAAATCTTGACGCTAGGAAATTTTCTCACAAACTGTCATTTCTAGAAATGTAATAAAACCAAAAGTAACCAAACCATACCAAATCTGTTCTCATCACAGATTTCCATTGATCCACACTACTTGTATGAAATGGTCCCATGTTTCTACAATCTACAATTAAAGAGTAAATGAAAGATAAAAATTTGTCGGAAAGCCTTCGCACAAGAAAATTTTCTCTCAAACTGCCATTTCTAAAATGTTAATAATCTCAAAAGTAAACGTAGCATGGCCAAGCCTTTTGTGGCACTGATTTCCATGGATGTCTATTACTAGCATGTGCACTTTCAAAGCTGTAGACCAAATAATGGTAGAGATATTGAAAATCAAAGACATTCTGCAACTCTCGCAGACTTTTCGCAGAAATGGTTATTTCTAGAATTTCAATAAAGTCAAAAGTAAGCAGAGCATAGCAAATTCAACCTTGCCACCAACTTTTGTTTATGCAAGCTACTTGTAAGTAAAGTTGCATCTATGTACCAACAACGCTTAAGGAGAAAATAAAAAATTAGATTTGTCAAAAAATCTTGACGCTAGGAAATTTTCTCACAAACTGTCATTTCTAGAAATGTAATAAAACCAAAAGTAACCAAACCATACCAAATCTGTTCTCATCACAGATTTCCATTGATCCACACTACTTGTATGAAATGGTCCCATGTTTCTACAATTAAAGAGTAAATGAAAGATAAAAATTTGTCGGAAAGCCTTCGCGCAAGAAAATTTTCTCTCAAACTGCCATTTCTAAAATGTTAATAAACTCCAAAGTAAACGTAGCATGGCCAAGCCTTTTGTGGCACTGATTTCCATGGATGTCTATTACTAGCATCTGCACTTTCAAAGCTGTAGACCAAATAATGGTAGAGATATTGAAAATCAAAGACATTCTGCAACTCTCGCAGACTTTTCGCAGAAATGGTTATTTCTAGAATTTCAATTATGTCAAAAGTAAGCAAAGCATAGCAAATTCAACCTTGCCACCAACTTTTGTTTATGCCAGCTACTTGTAAGTAAAGTTGCATTCATGTACCAACAACACTTAAGGAGAAAATAAAAAATTAGATTTGTCAAAAAATCTTGACGCTAGGAAATTTTCTCACAAACTGTCATTTCTAGAAATGTAATAAAACCAAAAGTAACCAAACCATACCAAATCTGTTCTCATCACAGATTTCCATTGATCCACACTACTTGTATGAAATGGTCCCATGTTTCTACAATCTACAATTAAAGAGTAAATGAAAGATAAAAATTTGTCGGAAAGCCTTCACGCAAGAAAATTTTCTCTCAAACTGCCATTTCTAAAATGTTAATAATCTCCAAAGTAAACGTAGCATGGCCAAGCCTTTTGTGGCACTGATTTCCATGGATGTCTATTACTAGCATGTGCACTTTCAAAGCTGTAGACCAAATAATGAAAGAGATATTGAAAATCAAAGACATTCAGCAACTTTCGCAGACTTTTCGCAGAAATGGTTATTTCTAGAATTTCAATAAAATCAAAAGTAAGCAGAGCATAGCAAATTCAACCTTGCCACCAACTTTTGTTTATGCCAGCTACTTGTAAGTAAAGTTGCATCCATGTACCAACAACGCTTAAGGAGAAAATAAAAAATTAGATTTGTCAAAAAATCTTGACGCTAGGAAATTTTCTCACAAACTGTCATTTCTAGAAATGTAATAAAACCAAAAGTAACCAAACCATACCAAATCTGTTCTCATCACAGATTTCAATTGATCCACACTACTTGTATGTAATGGTCCCATGTTTCTACTATCTACAATAAAGAGTAAATGAAAGATAAAAATTTGTCGGAAAGCCTTCGCACAAGAAAATTTTCTCTCAAACTGCCATTTCTAAAATGTTAATAATCTCCAAAGTAAACGTAGCATGGCCAAGCCTTTTGTGGCACTGATTTCCATGGATGTCTATTACTAGCATGTGCACTTTCAAAGCTGTAGACCAAATAATGGTAGAGATATTGAAAATCAAAGACATTCTGCAACTCTCGCAGATTTTTCGCAGAAATGGTTATTTCTAGAATTTCAATTATGTCAAAAGTAAGCAAAGCATAGCAAATTCAACCTTGCCACCAACTTTTGTTTATGCCAGCTACTTGTAAGTAAAGTTGCATTCATGTACCAACAACACTTAAGGAGAAAATAAAAAATTAGATTCGTCAAAAAATCTTGACGCTAGGAAATTTTCTCACAAACTGTCATTTCTAGAAATGTAATAAAACCAAAAGTAACCAAACCATACCAAATCTGTTCTCATCACAGATTTCCATTGATCCACACTACTTGTATGAAATGGTCCCATGTTTCTACAATCTACAATTAAAGAGTAAATGAAAGATAAAAATTTGTCGGAAAGCCTTCACGCAAGAAACTTTTCTCTCAAACTGCCATTTCTAAAATGTTAATAATCTCCAAAGTAAACGTAGCATGGCCAAGCCTTTTGTGGCACTGATTTACATGGATGTCTATTACTAGCATGTGCACTTTCAAAGCTGTAGACCAAATAATGAAAGAGATATTGAAAATCAAAGACATTCAGCAACTTTCGCAGACTTTTCGCAGAAATGGTTATTTCTAGAATTTCAATAAAATCAAAAGTAAGCAGAGCATAGCAAATTCAACCTTGCCACCAACTTTTGTTTATGCAAGCTACTTGTAAGTAAAGTTGCATCCATGTACCAACAACGCTTAAGGAGAAAATAAAAAATTAGATTTGTCAAAAAATCTTGACGCTAGGAAATTTTCTCACAAACTGTCATTTCTAGAAATGTAATAAAACCAAAAGTAACCAAACCATACCAAATCTGTTCTCATCACAGATTTCCATTGATCCACACTACTTGTATGAAATGGTCCCATGTTTCTACAATCTACAATTAAAGAGTAAATGAAAGATAAAAATTTGTCGGAAAGCGTTCCGGCAAGAAAATTTTCTCTCAAACTGCCATTTCTAAAATGTTAATAAACTCCAAAGTAAACGTAGCATGGCCAAGCCTTTTGTGGCACTGATTTCCATGGATGTCTATTACTAGCATCTGCACTTTCAAAGCTGTAGACCAAATAATGGAAGAGATATTGAAAATCAAAGACATTCAGCAACTCTCGCAGACTTTTCGCAGAAATGGTTATTTCTAGAATTTCAATAAAGTCAAAAGTAAGCAGAGCATAGCAAATTCAACCTAGCCACCAATTTTTGTTTATGCCAGCTACTTGTAAGTAAAGTTGCATCCATGTACCAACAATGCTTAAGGAGAAAATAAAAAATTAGATTTGTCAAAAAATCTTGACGCTAGGAAATTTTCTCACAAACTGTCATTTCTAGAAATGTAATAAAACCAAAAGTAACCAAACCATACCAAATCTGTTCTCATCACAGATTTCCATTGATCCACACTACTTGTATGTAATGGTCCCATGTTTCTACTATCTACAATAAAGAGTAAATGAAAGATAAAAATTTGTCGGAAAGCCTTCGCACAAGAAAATTTTCTCTCAAACTGCCATTTCTAAAATGTTAATAATCTCCAAAGTAAACGTAGCATGGCCAAGCCTTTTGTGGCACTGATTTCCATGGATGTCTATTACTAGCATGTGCACTTTCAAAGCTGTAGACCAAATAATGGTAGAGATATTGAAAATCAAAGACATTCTGCAACTCTCGCAGATTTTTCGCAGAAATGGTTATTTCTAGAATTTCAATTATGTCAAAAGTAAGCAAAGCATAGCAAATTCAACCTTGCCACCAACTTTTGTTTATGCCAGCTACTTGTAAGTAAAGTTGCATTCATGTACCAACAACACTTAAGGAGAAAATAAAAAATTAGATTCGTCAAAAAATCTTGACGCTAGGAAATTTTCTCACAAACTGTCATTTCTAGAAATGTAATAAAACCAAAAGTAACCAAACCATACCAAATCTGTTCTCATCACAGATTTCCATTGATCCACACTACTTGTATGAAATGGTCCCATGTTTCTACAATCTACAATTAAAGAGTAAATGAAAGATAAAAATTTGTCGGAAAGCCTTCACGCAAGAAACTTTTCTCTCAAACTGCCATTTCTAAAATGTTAATAATCTCCAAAGTAAACGTAGCATGGCCAAGCCTTTTGTGGCACTGATTTACATGGATGTCTATTACTAGCATGTGCACTTTCAAAGCTGTAGACCAAATAATGAAAGAGATATTGAAAATCAAAGACATTCAGCAACTTTCGCAGACTTTTCGCAGAAATGGTTATTTCTAGAATTTCAATAAAATCAAAAGTAAGCAGAGCATAGCAAATTCAACCTTGCCACCAACTTTTGTTTATGCAAGCTACTTGTAAGTAAAGTTGCATCTATGTACCAACAACGCTTAAGGAGAAAATAAAAAATTAGATTTGTCAAAAAATCTTGACGCTAGGAAATTTTCTCACAAACTGTCATTTCTAGAAATGTAATAAAACCAAAAGTAACCAAACCATACCAAATCTGTTCTCATCACAGATTTCCATTGATCCACACTACTTGTATGAAATGGTCCCATGTTTCTACAATCTACAATTAAAGAGTAAATGAAAGATAAAAATTTGTCGGAAAGCGTTCCGGCAAGAAAATTTTCTCTCAAACTGCCATTTCTAAAATGTTAATAAACTCCAAAGTAAACGTAGCATGGCCAAGCCTTTTGTGGCACTGATTTCCATGGATGTCTATTACTAGCATCTGCACTTTCAAAGCTGTAGACCAAATAATGGAAGAGATATTGAAAATCAAAGACATTCAGCAACTCTCGCAGACTTTTCGCAGAAATGGTTATTTCTAGAATTTCAATAAAGTCAAAAGTAAGCAGAGCATAGCAAATTCAACCTAGCCACCAATTTTTGTTTATGCCAGCTACTTGTAAGTAAAGTTGCATCCATGTACCAACAATGCTTAAGGAGAAAATAAAAAATTAGATTTGTCAAAAAATCTTGACGCTAGGAAATTTTCTCACAAACTGTCATTTCTAGAAATGTAATAAAACCAAAAGTAACCAAACCATACCAAATCTGTTCTCATCACAGATTTCCATTGATCCACACTACTTGTATGTAATGGTCCCATGTTTCTACTATCTACAATAAAGAGTAAATGAAAGATAAAAATTTGTCGGAAAGCCTTCGCACAAGAAAATTTTCTCTCAAACTGCCATTTCTAAAATGTTAATAATCTCAAAAGTAAACGTAGCATGGCCAAGCCTTTTGTGGCACTGATTTCCATGGATGTCTATTACTAGCATGTGCACTTTCAAAGCTGTAGACCAAATAATGGTAGAGATATTGAAAATCAAAGACATTCTGCAACTCTCGCAGACTTTTCGCAGAAATGGTTATTTCTAGAATTTCAATAAAGTCAAAAGTAAGCAGAGCATAGCAAATTCAACCTTGCCACCAACTTTTGTTTATGCAAGCTACTTGTAAGTAAAGTTGCATCTATGTACCAACAACGCTTAAGGAGAAAATAAAAAATTAGATTTGTCAAAAAATCTTGACGCTAGGAAATTTTCTCACAAACTGTCATTTCTAGAAATGTAATAAAACCAAAAGTAACCAAACCATACCAAATCTGTTCTCATCACAGATTTCCATTGATCCACACTACTTGTATGAAATGGTCCCATGTTTCTACAATCTACAATTAAAGAGTAAATGAAAGATAAAAATTTGTCGGAAAGCGTTCCGGCAAGAAAATTTTCTCTCAAACTGCCATTTCTAAAATGTTAATAAACTCCAAAGTAAACGTAGCATGGCCAAGCCTTTTGTGGCACTGATTTCCATGGATGTCTATTACTAGCATCTGCACTTTCAAAGCTGTAGACCAAATAATGGAAGAGATATTGAAAATCAAAGACATTCAGCAACTCTCGCAGACTTTTCGCAGAAATGGTTATTTCTAGAATTTCAATAAAGTCAAAAGTAAGCAGAGCATAGCAAATTCAACCTAGCCACCAATTTTTGTTTATGCCAGCTACTTGTAAGTAAAGTTGCATCCATGTACCAACAATGCTTAAGGAGAAAATAAAAAATTAGATTTGTCAAAAAATCTTGACGCTAGGAAATTTTCTCACAAACTGTCATTTCTAGAAATGTAATAAAACCAAAAGTAACCAAACCATACCAAATCTGTTCTCATCACAGATTTCCATTGATCCACACTACTTGTATGTAATGGTCCCATGTTTCTACTACCTACAATAAAGAGTAAATGAAAGATAAAAATTTGTCGGAAAGCCTTCGCACAAGAAAATTTTCTCTCAAACTGCCATTTCTAAAATGTTAATAATCTCAAAAGTAAACGTAGCATGGCCAAGCCTTTTGTGGCACTGATTTCCATGGATGTCTATTACTAGCATGTGCACTTTCAAAGCTGTAGACCAAATAATGGTAGAGATATTGAAAATCAAAGACATTCTGCAACTCTCGCAGACTTTTCGCAGAAATGGTTATTTCTAGAATTTCAATAAAGTCAAAAGTAAGCAGAGCATAGCAAATTCAACCTTGCCACCAACTTTTGTTTATGCAAGCTACTTGTAAGTAAAGTTGCATCTATGTACCAACAACGCTTAAGGAGAAAATAAAAAATTAGATTTGTCAAAAAATCTTGACGCTAGGAAATTTTCTCACAAACTGTCATTTCTAGAAATGTAATAAAACCAAAAGTAACCAAACCATACCAAATCTGTTCTCATCACAGATTTCCATTGATCCACACTACTTGTATGAAATGGTCCCATGTTTCTACAATCTACAATTAAAGAGTAAATGAAAGATAAAAATTTGTCGGAAAGCGTTCCGGCAAGAAAATTTTCTCTCAAACTGCCATTTCTAAAATGTTAATAAACTCCAAAGTAAACGTAGCATGGCCAAGATTTTTGTGGCACTGATTTTCATGGATGTCTTTTACTAGCATGTGCACTTTCAAAGCTGTAGACCAAATAATGGAAGAGATATTGAAAATCAAAGACATTCAGCAACTCTCGCAGACTTTTCGCAGAAATGGTTATTTCTAGAATTTCAATAAAGTCAAAAGTAAGCAGAGCATAGCAAATTCAACCTAGCCACCAACTTTTGTTTATGCCAGCTACTTGTAAGTAAAGTTGCATCCATGTACCAACAATGCTTAAGGAGAAAATAAAAAATTAGATTTGTCAAAAAATCTTGACGCTAGGAAATTTTCTCACAAACTGTCATTTCTAGAAATGTAATAAAACCAAAAGTAACCAAACCATACCAAATCTGTTCTCATCACAGATTTCAATTGATCCACACTACTTGTATGTAATGGTCCCATGTTTCTACTATCTACAATAAAGAGTAAATGAAAGATAAAAATTTGTCGGAAAGCCTTCGCACAAGAAAATTTTCTCTCAAACTGCCATTTCTAAAATGTTAATAATCTCCAAAGTAAACGTAGCATGGCCAAGCCTTTTGTGGCACTGATTTCCATGGATGTCTATTACTAGCATGTGCACTTTCAAAGCTGTAGACCAAATAATGGTAGAGATATTGAAAATCAAAGACATTCTGCAACTCTCGCAGACTTTTCGCAGAAATGGTTATTTCTAGAATTTCAATTATGTCAAAAGTAAGCAAAGCATAGCAAATTCAACCTTGCCACCAACTTTCGTTTATGCCAGCTACTTGTAAGTAAAGTTGCATCCATGTACCAACAATGCTTAAGGAGAAAATAAAAAATTAGATTTGTCAAAAAATCTTGACGCTAGGAAATTTTCTCACAAACTGTAATTTCTAGAAATGTAATAAAACCAAAAGTAACCAAACCATACCAAATCTGTTCTCATCACAGATTTCCATTGATCCACACTACTTGTATGTAATGGTCCCATGTTTCTACTATCTACAATAAAGAGTAAATGAAAGATAAAAATTTGTCGGAAAGCCTTCGCACAAGAAAATTTTCTCTCAAACTGCCATTTCTAAAATGTTAATAATCTCAAAAGTAAACGTAGCATGGCCAAGCCTTTTGTGGCACTGATTTCCATGGATGTCTATTACTAGCATGTGCACTTTCAAAGCTGTAGACCAAATAATGGTAGAGATATTGAAAATCAAAGACATTCTGCAACTCTCGCAGACTTTTCGCAGAAATGGTTATTTCTAGAATTTCAATAAAGTCAAAAGTAAGCAGAGCATAGCAAATTCAACCTTGCCACCAACTTTTGTTTATGCAAGCTACTTGTAAGTAAAGTTGCATCTATGTACCAACAACGCTTAAGGAGAAAATAAAAAATTAGATTTGTCAAAAAATCTTGACGCTAGGAAATTTTCTCACAAACTGTCATTTCTAGAAATGTAATAAAACCAAAAGTAACCAAACCATACCAAATCTGTTCTCATCACAGATTTCCATTGATCCACACTACTTGTATGAAATGGTCCCATGTTTCTACAATCTACAATTAAAGAGTAAATGAAAGATAAAAATTTGTCGGAAAGCGTTCCGGCAAGAAAATTTTCTCTCAAACTGCCATTTCTAAAATGTTAATAAACTCCAAAGTAAACGTAGCATGGCCAAGATTTTTGTGGCACTGATTTTCATGGATGTCTTTTACTAGCATGTGCACTTTCAAAGCTGTAGACCAAATAATGGAAGAGATATTGAAAATCAAAGACATTCAGCAACTCTCGCAGACTTTTCGCAGAAATGGTTATTTCTAGAATTTCAATAAAGTCAAAAGTAAGCAGAGCATAGCAAATTCAACCTAGCCACCAACTTTTGTTTATGCCAGCTACTTGTAAGTAAAGTTGCATCCATGTACCAACAATGCTTAAGGAGAAAATAAAAAATTAGATTTGTCAAAAAATCTTGACGCTAGGAAATTTTCTCACAAACTGTCATTTCTAGAAATGTAATAAAACCAAAAGTAACCAAACCATACCAAATCTGTTCTCATCACAGATTTCAATTGATCCACACTACTTGTATGTAATGGTCCCATGTTTCTACTATCTACAATAAAGAGTAAATGAAAGATAAAAATTTGTCGGAAAGCCTTCGCACAAGAAAATTTTCTCTCAAACTGCCATTTCTAAAATGTTAATAATCTCCAAAGTAAACGTAGCATGGCCAAGCCTTTTGTGGCACTGATTTCCATGGATGTCTATTACTAGCATGTGCACTTTCAAAGCTGTAGACCAAATAATGGTAGAGATATTGAAAATCAAAGACATTCTGCAACTCTCGCAGACTTTTCGCAGAAATGGTTATTTCTAGAATTTCAATTATGTCAAAAGTAAGCAAAGCATAGCAAATTCAACCTTGCCACCAACTTTTGTTTATGCCAGCTACTTGTAAGTAAAGTTGCATTCATGTACCAACAACACTTAAGGAGAAAATAAAAAATTAGATTCGTCAAAAAATCTTGACGCTAGGAAATTTTCTCACAAACTGTCATTTCTAGAAATGTAATAAAACCAAAAGTAACCAAACCATACCAAATCTGTTCTCATCACAGATTTCCATTGATCCACACTACTTGTATGTAATGGTCCCATGTTTCTACTATCTACAATAAAGAGTAAATGAAAGATAAAAATTTGTCGGAAAGCCTTCGCACAAGAAAATTTTCTCTCAAACTGCCATTTCTAAAATGTTAATAATCTCAAAAGTAAACGTATCATGGCCAAGCCTTTTGTGGCACTGATTTCCATGGATGTCTATTACTAGCATGTGCACTTTCAAAGCTGTAGACCAAATAATGGTAGAGATATTGAAAATCAAAGACATTCTGCAACTCTCGCAGACTTTTCGCAGAAATGGTTATTTCTAGAATTTCAATAAAGTCAAAAGTAAGCAGAGCATAGCAAATTCAACCTTGCCACCAACTTTTGTTTATGCAAGCTACTTGTAAGTAAAGTTGCATCTATGTACCAACAACGCTTAAGGAGAAAATAAAAAATTAGATTTGTCAAAAAATCTTGACGCTAGGAAATTTTCTCACAAACTGTCATTTCTAGAAATGTAATAAAACCAAAAGTAACCAAACCATACCAAATCTGTTCTCATCACAGATTTCCATTGATCCACACTACTTGTATGAAATGGTCCCATGTTTCTACAATCTACAATTAAAGAGTAAATGAAAGATAAAAATTTGTCGGAAAGCGTTCCGGCAAGAAAATTTTCTCTCAAACTGCCATTTCTAAAATGTTAATAAACTCCAAAGTAAACGTAGCATGGCCAAGATTTTTGTGGCACTGATTTTCATGGATGTCTTTTACTAGCATGTGCACTTTCAAAGCTGTGGACCAAATAATGGAAGAGATATTGAAAATCAAAGACATTCAGCAACTCTCGCAGACTTTTCGCAGAAATGGTTATTTCTAGAATTTCAATAAAGTCAAAAGTAAGCAGAGCATAGCAAATTCAACCTAGCCACCAACTTTTGTTTATGCCAGCTACTTGTAAGTAAAGTTGCATCCATGTACCAACAATGCTTAAGGAGAAAATAAAAAATTAGATTTGTCAAAAAATCTTGACGCTAGGAAATTTTCTCACAAACTGTCATTTCTAGAAATGTAATAAAACCAAAAGTAACCAAACCATACCAAATCTGTTCTCATCACAGATTTCAATTGATCCACACTACTTGTATGTAATGGTCCCATGTTTCTACTATCTACAATAAAGAGTAAATGAAAGATAAAAATTTGTCGGAAAGCCTTCGCACAAGAAAATTTTCTCTCAAACTGCCATTTCTAAAATGTTAATAATCTCCAAAGTAAACGTAGCATGGCCAAGCCTTTTGTGGCACTGATTTCCATGGATGTCTATTACTAGCATGTGCACTTTCAAAGCTGTAGACCAAATAATGGTAGAGATATTGAAAATCAAAGACATTCAGCAACTCTCGCAGACTTTTCGCAGAAATGGTTATTTCTAGAATTTCAATTATGTCAAAAGTAAGCAAAGCATAGCAAATTCAACCTTGCCACCAACTTTTGTTTATGCCAGCTACTTGTAAGTAAAGTTGCATTCATGTACCAACAACACTTAAGGAGAAAATAAAAAATTAGATTCGTCAAAAAATCTTGACGCTAGGAAATTTTCTCACAAACTGTCATTTCTAGAAATGTAATAAAACCAAAAGTAACCAAACCATACCAAATCTGTTCTCATCACAGATTTCCATTGATCCACACTACTTGTATGAAATGGTCCCATGTTTCTACAATCTACAATTAAAGAGTAAATGAAAGATAAAAATTTGTCGGAAAGCCTTCACGCAAGAAACTTTTCTCTCAAACTGCCATTTCTAAAATGTTAATAATCTCCAAAGTAAACGTAGCATGGCCAAGCCTTTTGTGGCACTGATTTCCATGGATGTCTATTACTAGCATGTGCACTTTCAAAGCTGTAGACCAAATAATGAAAGAGATATTGAAAATCAAAGACATTCAGCAACTTTCGCAGACTTTTCGCAGAAATGGTTATTTCTAGAATTTCAATAAAATCAAAAGTAAGCAGAGCATAGCAAATTCAACCTTGCCACCAACTTTTGTTTATGCAAGCTACTTGTAAGTAAAGTTGCATCCATGTACCAACAACGCTTAAGGAGAAAATAAAAAATTAGATTTGTCAAAAAATCTTGACGCTAGGAAATTTTCTCACAAACTGTCATTTCTAGAAATGTAATAAAACCAAAAGTAACCAAACCATACCAAATCTGTTCTCATCACAGATTTCCATTGATCCACACTACTTGTATGAAATGGTCCCATGTTTCTACAATCTACAATTAAAGAGTAAATGAAAGATAAAAATTTGTCGGAAAGCGTTCCGGCAAGAAAATTTTCTCTCAAACTGCCATTTCTAAAATGTTAATAAACTCCAAAGTAAACGTAGCATGGCCAAGCCTTTTGTGGCACTGATTTCCATAGATGTCTATTACTAGCATGTGCACTTTCAAAGCTGTAGACCAAATAATGGTAGAGATATTGAAAATCAAAGACATTCTGCAACTCTCGCAGACTTTTCGCAGAAATGGTTATTTCTAGAATTTCAATAATGTCAAAAGTAAGCAAAGCATAGCAAATTCAACCTTGCCACCAACTTTTGTTTATGCCAGCTACTTGTAAGTAAAGTTGCATTCATGTACCAACAACACTTAAGGAGAAAATAAAAAATTAGATTTGTCATAAAATCTTGACGCTAGGAAATTTTCTCACAAACTGTCATTTCTAGAAATGTAATAAAACCAAAAGTAACCAAACCATACCAAATCTGTTCTCATCACAGATTTCCATTGATCCACACTACTTGTATGAAATGGTCCCATGTTTCTACAATCTACAATTAAAGAGTAAATGAAAGATAAAAATTTGTCGGAAAGCCTTCACGCAAGAAAATTTTCTCTCAAACTGCCATTTCTAAAATGTTAATAAACTCCAAAGTAAACGTAGCATGGCCAAGCCTTTTGTGGCACTGATTTCCATGGATGTCTATTACTAGCATCTGCACTTTCAAAGCTGTAGACCAAATAATGGAAGAGATATTGAAAATCAAAGACATTCAGCAACTCTCGCAGACTTTTCGCAGAAATGGTTATTTCTAGAATTTCAATAAAGTCAAAAGTAAGCAGAGCATAGCAAATTCAACCTAGCCACCAATTTTTGTTTATGCCAGCTACTTGTAAGTAAAGTTGCATCCATGTACCAACAATGCTTAAGGAGAAAATAAAAAATTAGATTTGTCAAAAAATCTTGACGCTAGGAAATTTTCTCACAAACTGTCATTTCTAGAAATGTAATAAAACCAAAAGTAACCAAACCATACCAAATCTGTTCTCATCACAGATTTCCATTGATCCACACTACTTGTATGTAATGGTCCCATGTTTCTACTATCTACAATAAAGAGTAAATGAAAGATAAAAATTTGTCGGAAAGCCTTCGCACAAGAAAATTTTCTCTCAAACTGCCATTTCTAAAATGTTAATAATCTCAAAAGTAAACGTAGCATGGCCAAGCCTTTTGTGGCACTGATTTCCATGGATGTCTATTACTAGCATGTGCACTTTCAAAGCTGTAGACCAAATAATGGTAGAGATATTGAAAATCAAAGACATTCTGCAACTCTCGCAGACTTTTCGCAGAAATGGTTATTTCTAGAATTTCAATAAAGTCAAAAGTAAGCAGAGCATAGCAAATTCAACCTTGCCACCAACTTTTGTTTATGCAAGCTACTTGTAAGTAAAGTTGCATCTATGTACCAACAACGCTTAAGGAGAAAATAAAAAATTATATTTGTCAAAAAATCTTGACGCTAGGAAATTTTCTCACAAACTGTCATTTCTAGAAATGTAATAAAACCAAAAGTAACCAAACCATACCAAATCTGTTCTCATCACAGATTTCCATTGATCCACACTACTTGTATGAAATGGTCCCTTGTTTCTACTATCTACAATTAAAGAGTAAATGAAAGATAAAAATTTGTCGGAAAGCCTTCGCGCAAGAAAATTTTCTCTCAAACTGCCATTTCTAAAATGTTAATAAACTCCAAAGTAAACGTAGCATGGCCAAGCCTTTTGTTGCACTGATTTCCATGGATGTCTATTACTAGCATGTGCACTTTCAAAGCTGTAGACCAAATAATGGTAGAGATATTGAAAATCAAAGACATTCTGCAACTCTCGCAGACTTTTCGCAGAAATGGTTATTTCTAGAATTTCAATAAAGTCAAAAGTAAGCAAAGCATATCAAATTCAACCTAGCCACCAACTTTTGTTTATGCCAGCTACTTGTAAGTAAAGTTGCATTCATGTACCAACAACACTTAAGGAGAAAATAAAAAATTAGATTTGTCAAAAAATCTTGACGCTAGGAAATTTTCTCACAAACTGTCATTTCTAGAAATGTAATAAAACCAAAAGTAACCAAACCATACCAAATCTGTTCTCATCACAGATTTCCATTGATCCACACTACTTGTATGAAATGGTCCCTTGTTTCTACTATCTACAATTAAAGAGTAAATGAAAGATAAAAATTTGTCGGAAAGCCTTCGCGCAAGAAAATTTTCTCTCAAACTGCCATTTCTAAAATGTTAATAAACTCCAAAGTAAACGTAGCATGGCCAAGCCTTTTGTTGCACTGATTTCCATGGATGTCTATTACTAGCATGTGCACTTTCAAAGCTGTAGACCAAATAATGGTAGAGATATTGAAAATCAAAGACATTCTGCAACTCTCGCAGACTTTTCGCAGAAATGGTTATTTCTAGAATTTCAATAAAGTCAAAAGTAAGCAAAGCATATCAAATTCAACCTAGCCACCAACTTTTGTTTATGCCAGCTACTTGTAAGTAAAGTTGCATTCATGTACCAACAACACTTAAGGAGAAAATAAAAAATTAGATTTGTCAAAAAATCTTGACGCTAGGAAATTTTCTCACAAACTGTCATTTCTAGAAATGTAATAAAACCAAAAGTAACCAAACCATACCAAATCTGTTCTCATCACAGATTTCCATTGATCCACACTACTTGTATGAAATGGTCCCATGTTTCTACAATCTACAATTAAAATATCTAAACTCTAGCCTTTGTGGTTTCAGAGATTTTTTAAAAATCATTTATATACATTTGTATATGCATATAAGGAAAACCCATAACCCTTGGGTTTGGGCCTTCTTTGACCCCAGGGCCATAATTTGAACAATCCTGGTAGAGGTCCACAACACTATGTTTCATACAAATCTTTACGGTTTCGGAGAAGATTTTGAAGTCTTTAGCATTATACATATAAGGAAAACCCATGAACCCCCGGAGCGGGACCAATTTTTATTTTGGTCCTAGGGTCATACTTTGAATAATCTTGGTAGAGGTCCACTAGACAATGTGGTATTGTGTTTTTTGACAAGAATTCTGCACAGAATGGAATTCTTTGAATGACTTTGAAAGAGCTTCATGCAGGGAACATTACTGCGTAGTTTTAGCAAAATTGGCCCAGTGGTTTAGAAGGCGATATTACTAGAAGCAAATTATTGATGACGGGCAGACGACGGACACAGCCCGATCCTAAAAGCTCACCTTGGCGCTCTGTGCCAGGTGAGCTAAGAACCAAGCCTACCGAATGTTTATCTGTCTTCTTGAATCACTTCTGCATATGCAAAGGCCGCATATCCAGGAAACATTCCTATCTCCAGAACCCTTTAGCATTTCTCATACTTACAATGGTTTGTAAGAAAACACCTAAATAAATAAAATTGCAATTCTTAATACAATGCATGGCTGGATGTTCAACTGTTTGGAAAGAAAAGCAGTTTAAATCGAATACATTAAAATAACGGAATAAAATAACACCAGATATATCCATATACAGCCAAACCTGTGAACAATGGTCACCCTTGAGAAATATACAAAATGTGATCTTTATTGACAGGTGGCCTTTATTTGGAGGTCAGATTTGTAAATAATCAAAAATGGCTTTTAAAACACAGGATGGGCTTAGTCTGGAGGTGGCTGCTAACACAGGTTTGACTCTATATTGAGGTATTTAATTTGCTTTACATGACATCTATACGAAGCATCAAATTTCAAAATTTACACTGTCTGTAAAATGTATTTTAAAGATTTAAGAAAACACAAACAAAGCCTCTGAATGAAGACTTTTCATTGGTTCATTGGTTTTAAGATTGTTCTCAAAATTAACCAATCAAATGGAGACAAAATTATACTAAGCTCAAACACACTATTCTCAATATTAACTCAGAACCCATTTATCATTGTGTAACTCAACAAATTGCAATGTCTATAGATGTCATATTCGTGAGTTCAAAAACCAGGGCATGTCACATGTTCCATATGACTTGGCTGAAAACGTTGTCTTTAAGGCCATTAGTCCTAGTTGCTGATCAATCAAACATAACATAATTTGTGTAACCAGAAACAAACAATTTTTTAGGCCTCAATGCTGACTGGTACAGATTCCAGGAAAACTTGTTACATTATCCGCCTACCCAAATACTAGTATGCCAAATGAAAACTGGTGTAAACCCAACATTTTTATCAAATTGTGAATGGCATTGAATATTAATGTATCAACACCTCACCTCAAAAGCCTCTTACATCATTCTAGGACTACATTTGGTCTTGTCAGCTTTAAATGCTTCTTCAAATGGGTATTCCTTGATCTCCTTCTGAAGAGTAGCAAGAGCTTCACTGGTTACAGACTGTACACAATATCAGACAGGAATGCTCTACCAAATAAAGTAATCGGGCAGTTAATATTATTATAATAGTACATTATTTTCCACTTATATATTACATTTGGTGCAATGCTTTGGAATATCCCAGAGCAAGGGTGAAGCAAGCTGGATTAATCTAAAGAGCCTGTGGTTGTCGCACAGGGCTCTCATTTGACCTTTTTTGGGGCCGAAATAGGGCCCCATTCCCCTACTAAAATAATATACTTTTTCCCCTATTTTAGATACAAATTTAAATGGGCTTTAAATAGTTGTTGATATTAAGTTATTAACCTTTGATTAATTGTATATTAATGTAAATTATTTCAAAATACAGCTATTATAAGCTGAAAATGGTTCTTGTAGGATTATTTAAAAGGCAGTTTAAAAAATTCGCTGAAATTTCTCATAATGACACGAAATTCCCCTACCTGAGTGCCCCGGGCCCCTTCCCTTAAAGTGCAGCTAGGGCCCTGTCGCAATAAAATACTGTGGCAGAATTGACTTTTAGTTACTTTCCAACATCTATGCTTGATTATTATTACAATAAGTCCGATTTTGATTCTTCTTAAATACTTTAATCTAAAGGTATTTTTCCTTCTACACATGTTTATTCAAGCAATCACTAAATAATATTGTTCAACTATCTAGTCATTGGGGTGTCCAAGGGCTATTTATTCACTTGGTATACTTATAATCACATTTTTTAACCATCAGATTCTGTGTTACACTGTACATGTTTTAGTATACCCCTGTGTCATTCAAAAAGAGTGTATCATGAAATTCTCATGATTTCTCTCCCTGAAAGGGTATAATAAGGCTGAGTCACCAGCACTCAAGTGCTCAGTTCACTGACATTTGCAAGGTAGATTCTACCCTTGTCCGAACTTTGCCACCTCTTTTGTAAATTTAAGGGATACTTTTATTATATTTTGGCCAGGGTTCTAAATTCATAGACTGAATTATTATCTTTCTTTCCTTCTAAATTCATGGTCTTTATATATGTAAAATTAAACTAAGTTAGGTTAGGTTAGGGTTCTTGAGTATTTTATTCATCTCATTTACATGTATTGTTCAGCTTCCATAAAACTTGTTTCAGTTATAAATATTGTGACAACTTATAAATAAATAGAAAGGAAAAGCATCAGTAAACCCAGAAACTGTGTCCTAATATATATTTAGTTATTAGTTAATTCAATTAGGCCAGTTTTTTTTTATTAGTTTTACGAGAAATTTTTCAGAAATGAGCAGTCGGAGGAGGGAATAAAAATAAAATGAAACTTTTCATTTCATTTCTTATTTTTGTTGTATACTGTACAGAATGGTAATAACTTTCAATTGAATACTAAGGTTTGTTCATCACACAGTGTGTTATATTTTCATGGATAATGAAGGTTAATATCTGCAATTTGGAACAAGATATCATTTTGTGTTTTGAATAGCATTTTATCGACACTTTTGTAGTCACTGAAATTTACTTCTGCTTCTTACTGAAGTTTAAAAGTATTTTGCAAACAAACATACTTTTAGCACGTTTGGTAGATATTGCATACATGTAGGAACTTGCAAGATTTTATACGGCCAACATATTTTTGACCACCTGACAATTTTTAAAATGTGTGCCCAGTGCCTGTACTCGGACCATTTCTGTGGGTATATTCTTGTCATTATTTTCATGTATTGTGAGTATATAATAATCATGTAACAATAAACACAAAAAATATGTTTAATTTTTTAAAAAGATATTTATCAGGGACCAATATACTAGTACAAACCCAGTGTATTATGGCCAGATTAAGGTGCATACACACAGACACACATAGTTTAACATATTATAACAAGAACAGAAATTCAAAGCATATTGAAAAGTAAAACATCTTACTAGTGTATTACTTGTAACTATTTGTTTTAGTTACCAACCAATCCAAGAATTTGAGATGCAATTGCTTATTTTCTATATTTTCTACATTTTGCCGGTACATACATCTCAGTACAACTATTCAATGCCGGAAAACAGGACATTTATATACTGGAAAATCAGACCGTACAGCGGGCGTTTATTCATTATTATTCTAATTAGTTTTATTCAGCCATGTTTCGACTTTATTCTTTAATATTGATAAAGTGAAAGTAGATTAGGTCATCCGGTAGATCTAAAACAATATTTAAATACCTGTCATCTACACATGACGTTTATCTAAGTGGAAACGTATTTGTACATACATGTATTTGATACAAAGTATTTATATCCTCGGACACTGTATTATTTGTCCCTGGCGTATCTGACCATTTCTGATGCACATTTTTGCGCAGATTATAGACAGGCTGATTGAACAAAAGGTGTCGACCCGATGACGCCATAATATGGTACCATAAACTGACTCCCTGCACGCACTGCTAAAGACAATATGCAGTCCAAATAATTGGGAACCAATTAAGTGCAACATCTCAGACATAATTTATACTATGAGAAGGATTATGTCTGAGTATTCCGCTACTATTGTACGGAGAAATTATATTTTTTGTAGCATGGATCAGAAGAACCGGCTTTCATACTTTTTTTATTTCATTTTTTCAGAAATTAGGACTGGTGGGTTTGTAAAACGAAAGATAAAAAACTCTGCCTTAGTAACAGTAGAACCTGGGATTTTGATCCAGTATTTCAACATTTATCACCAAACGTATCGTCGGTTGACATGTAATCGATACGTATGTGAATTCGATACTTTCTGTTTTCTGCGCATAAAAAAAGTCTATTTATTAATTTCATATAAATATCGCTACAAATTAAATAAAAAAGAAAAATATTTTTTTTTGACAGATGGCAGTAAATTTGGTTCGTCTGCTTCCGTAATCACATGACCATATCGTGATTACCTTTATTTTTAGACTAGTAAAGGGTGTTTGAAAAGTACACATGCGTTATTTTTATAAAGTGCAAGCTGAAAACTAGTTTTATGCATTTGATATTATGTTCATTGAAACTAAAGGTTATGTAATTATAATTATAGGCAAAACCATTACCTACACACAAGAAATACAGGGTGTACTCACCATCTGCCATGTTAAATGCTTTTCAAGCAGTTAAAGACAAAAAAATGTACGTAAAATCAGCTGCTTGCCAGTACAATGTTCCACAGACTACACTACGTGATCGTGTCATGGGCAGGATTGATCCAGAAACACTTTCTTCTGCACCTAATGCACTATTTTCGCAAGAAGAAGAAGCCATTTTTATCAGTCATTTGAAACGTATGGCTGAACTTGGGTACGGATATACAAGAATGGAAGTGTTGGACCAGGCAACAAACTATGCCATTTCGTTATGTAAACGGGACAAAGAGCATCCATTGAGTGATAGATGGTACAGAGGGTTGCTGGGCAGATGGCCCGAGCTAAAGTTGTTGAAGCCACGCAGCCTAGCAAAATGCATGGCTCAGTCTACATCAGAATCCACAATTGTATCTTACTTCACTAATTTAGAAAACACCCTTAAGAAACTTGACTTGTTAAATAAACCTGAATGCATTTATAATATTCATGAAAAGGGGGTTCAAACGGAGCATACTCCACCATATATTGTTTGTGCAGAAAACTGTACACCAGCCATTACTTCTGCTAGGCCATCAAATACCACTATATTAGGTTGTGGCAATGCCTTGGGCACACAAATACCTCCCTTTTTTGTTTTTAAGGGCAAGCAGATGCGTGCAGATCTACTTGATGGTGCTAGTCCCGGTGTTCAAGGGACCATGTCAGAGACCGGTTGGTCAAACTCATCTGTGTTCTTAGAGTATATTTAGAGACACATTTTTTAAATATGTCCAGCGACCAAGCACAAATCAACCTATTCTTTTGGTATTTGATGGTCACAAGTCACATATTACTATATCTGTTATAGACTGGGCTAAAGAACATAACATCCATTTATTTGTTCTTCCGGCCCATACAAGTCACATACTGCAACCACTAGATGTAGGTTGTGTTGGACCACTGCAAAAAATTTACAATGCAGCCTGTCATAAATTTCTTAGATCTAATCCAGCATCCAGTATTACAAGAAACAATATTTGCTCTCTTGTTTGTTCAGCGTACATGCCGGCTCTGTCTGCTACTAATTTAATATCTGCTTTTAAAAGAACAGGTATCTACCCATTCAATCCAAAAGAAATCAGTGCATTACAATTAACACCATCTAAGGCATACAGCATTCAGGACGACACTGATTCTCAGCATTTACAAGCAAACAGTTTCTTTTCTTCTGCAGAAAAAGTCATTAAAAACAAACAAAGTTTTGAAACCAAACAACGCAAAGATATCAGTCGCATTGTGTCTGGTACTGAAATAACATCACATTCAATTGAAACGCAGATTGTTGATTATCAATCAACAGTAAACAAGAAAACTAAATCCATTAAAAAAGTATCTGTCCCTTCATCTTCTACCCAGCCATGCAAATTGAGACATGTCTGTAGTCCTCAGCCAGTGCCATTAACTGTTGAGGATTCTGAATTATCATCTGATGATGAAATTTTGGATGATGAGGTATGTTGTGTTTGTCAAAAATTTCAGCCCAAGGAGCTACAACATTGCATTTCACAGGTGTACACCAAGTGGGCTCAATGCGACCATCCTTCCTGTAAACATTGGACCCACTTAAAATATTGTTGTAAGCAGTCTGTTATCAGACTCCATGATACATTTATTTGTCCATGTCATAATGAGAATTGACTGTAATAAATAGGTCTTTAATTGACTGTAAAAATATTTACAGTATAATATGCTGTTATTTGTTTAAAAAAAACTTTAATCTATTCTGTATCAATGGTTCACTCATTAAAATATGCTTACAGTTAACAAGTTCGTTATATCAGATACTTTTGGTCCATCCCTGTATCAAATACTCTTCAATTGCGGAGGTATCGAATATAGGTCAAATTTAGCAATGGCCGCCTCCTTTTACTTCATTTGTCCGTATGACTGTTATTTATTATTAATATGAAAATAGGCTAAGCCTATGGAACGGGGAAGTCGAGTCTATTGGAAAGGAACGACAACTCTAGGTAGAGATTGGTAGAGCACCTTGTGTAAACAAAAAGTGACGTCATTCTATTTCCTGTCAAGCGTTTGTGCGAAAAACTTTGTGCAGACGCTTTTCACAAAGTTTACCAAAAGCGTTTGTATTTTTTAAATAAAGCTTCTTTTTTAAAAAACTTCGAATATTTTGCTTTCTTTTTCTTGTAAACAGATAGGAATACATAAATATAAGTGAGTAATTATAATACGATGTAAAAAAATATACCAACACGAGAACGAGAATTTAGTTGTTACAAACAAAATGGCGGCCGAAATGGCGGCCTCCATGATTTGGAAATGAGATTTTCGGCGATAGGTAATACATTTGAAATTGTTTTAATTCACATTGAACCTTTTCTAACGTACGCATTGTCTATAGCCGGGCAAGGCCAAAGCCCGGGACCCGCTTTGCGGGCCCCGGTCTTTGACTTCCCCGTATAATGAAACAGTAAGCCCAGTATAGGCTGGAATGACGCACAATGAATTAATTCAAATGTAAGGTATACCAGTTACATGTTCATATTCGTTTGTTCTATATGAGGTGTGATTAAATGCTTAGGGTATCGAAAACCTGTCGAACGATGATATATCATATATATAAAATTGAACACAAGTCTTCAAACCCTGATCAGTGATACATACATGTTGAATTAAAAGAAAGCAGGGTTCTCAATAAGTTTGTGGCCAACAGGCCCAAGAGCTAGACTAACAAGCCTGCTACGGGGCGTCCGGGCATTTTCTAGCAATATTTTATCAACTTATGAGATTCCTAACTGGCACAAACATATTTCTAAGCGTCTAAATTGGCCTGCAGTCTGCTGTTATTGAGATCCCTGAGAAAGGATCATAAAAACGAACCAACACTGTTAAAATACTAAATAAATGAAAAGGATGTAGCAATACTGTATACAGTACTTGTATTTATAAATTGGAGTCCTATTACAGTTCAATTAGGTCGACCGAAATCATTTGGGGCGAATCAATTCAATTACATTGCAGACGACAAAAAAATACGTATATTGATAATGAGACTAATCGTAGGTTGGAATAAGAATATTGATAGTTATTTCGATAGAACAGTTATCTATTTTAATTCTAGTCTGATAAAACAAAGATCACTCAACCCAGTCAGCTATCAGTCACTTGGAAGTCTTGAACAATCTCAGTCTGCACCATCAATTAAAGCGCTTGCTTTTAACAATCTTCGGACGATAGGGACTGATCAGTGTGACCAGAAGGATGAAAAGTTTACTGGTTCCACTATTTAATCCGAAGGCAGTAACCAGTACTTTCGGAAGTAATCTTTTATGACGTAGTTAGCTGAAAGTTACATACGGAAATTACCGACTTCTACCGATTGAAATTTGATACAGAGTTATTTCCCTTTGACCTTTAATGTTATCTAAATAGTAAACTGGTTCCCGTTGACTTGTGTGTACAAAGCCTTTGGTGCACTAGCTGCATCATGGAACGGGAACCAGTTTATTTTCTGGTCCCCGTTGGTTTAATGGAACCAGCACAGAGGAAGTTATATCTCGAAGTTAATAAAAAATGATGCTGATGGTCTACAAAAGCACTTCTATGGGACATACCTATTCATAGTTGCTTTAAAAGATATGCCGCCTTCAAACAGTTTGTTGTCGTCTGCTTATTTAAACTATTCTATCGATGATTAGGCGAACTCAAAGGGAAGCAAGTCAAACCGGCCTCTAGTTAAACCGTCATCTTACCAAACCGACCACAAAAAAGTTAAAGCGGCCACACTTCAATTTTTATTTTGGTCAAACCGGCCACATATTTTTTTGATATACTTTAAGCATGTTTATTCGTAATTACTTTTAGATTTCATTCTATTTATTCGTAACTATTTCTAGATTTCATTGTTATACTAGGTAACAAAAATAATGCATGGGCTATAATATTGTAGTATCGTGAATAATTTACGTTTTGTTGCGTAACGATTTTTTTTGTCACACCGGTCCCTATTTTATTCTTGTATTTGATTATTTTTGTGAGGTATTTACAATGTAAATAATCTAAGGCCAGGGTAGCGAGTTATTAAATTGGTTGATGCCTTGAAATGCTGACAGAGCTAGATTTAAGTCGATGTGATGAGTAATAATTAATAAAGCTGGACTGCGAGGTACACAATGGTTAACATCAGAAAGGTTTTAATAATGATAATCTATGTTGTCTTCTTTTCTGCTTTCAATATATGGTCATTGGAAATGAGGACCTTGGTTTACTTGAATGAAACAAAGAAATGTTAAAAGTTAAGTTTATTAATTAGAACTATTTTATCAGTGAATACGCTAGCTCATATATAAACATAATCTAACCGTATCATTCTATCTTAATATATGTTTATGGCCAAGTAATGCATGCATTCAATTATTTCATTATTTCAATACTTGGTTTGACAATTTTCACCATTATAGGTAAATAATCATGTTACTATAATTTTACTTATAACACTGTCAGACTAGACATATTGCTGATTCGTTCCTGATTCATGTACTCTATTATTCGGTATCATTTTTCAAAATTTTAGGTTTACGTTTCTTGTTCTTCGCCTTACATTAATTGGCTGATTCAGCTTTTAAAAGCTTCTTTAATTCACGTTCTTGTTTTCTACGTTCTATTTCGGCAATTTTAAGTTTTTTGTCTTCCTCACGTTTAACCTTTTCATAGTAAATCTCGTCAGCAGAAATGACAAAATAATTGTCCGTTACCCGCTTTCGTTTCTTGCTTTCATTTTTTTCTTTCTTTGCAGGTAACGGGAAATGCTGAGCCATTACACTAATTGCCGTGATGGGTTGATTAGCTGTTATATTTGTTACCTTGGAGGGTTGTACACACATAGCATTTACTGGCGTGGCAGGTTGCGTAGAGGCATTCACCCTTGACTGATACATCTTCCATGTTTCATACATTTGGTCGTTGATATCGGAACCGCTTAAAAGAGCCGCACAATATTTTGCAAGTGTCTCTGGCTGCAACGCTGATTCAACAACTTGCAATGCTGTTTCTTCTGACACAACATACATTGCCTCAAATGAAGAGTCTACTTCAACCGATTCACATGCAGTACGTGTTGCTTGAATCCAAGGAATATAGCAACTCAATCGCTTCAATACTGTTACCAGCTGTATCAGTTACAAAGTTAATATCATACATGACGGGAAGAATTAAATGGATCAAAACTACTTTCTTGTAGCTCCAAAGAAGTATCATGTTGATCAAAATCACTCGTTTGTGCATTTTGAAGTGTCTCAGGAAGCGCTGAACAAGTTTCTGCTATCGAAGTTGCAGAATTAATAGTTGGGGTGTTTTGTTTTGACGGGGTTGACACGCCTTGATCAGAGGGTTTGAAAGTTATTTCAGGAATAGCATCAGGATTGAATGGAAGAATTCCTGTGGCTCTAAACCCACTAACTACATTATCAGATGTCAAAGATGACTTCCAGGCTTGCCCAAATACTTTCAAAAACTGTGCGCGACCAAGTGACACGCATGTTTCCTTGACAAAATTATCAACATGAATGTTCCATGCCGTCTTCAGAGATTTAAACACTGACCTATCAAAATGTTGAGTCCAGTTACTTGTGTGGCCAGGCAATTCTCCTAAGATTATGTTTTGTTCCCTTGCCAATTTTAGAAACTCTGTGCTACTGTGAGAATCATGACCGTCAAATATTAAGAGTTGAGGTCGTTCAGGGCCAATATTTGGTAGAAACGACTCCTTAAACCACTTATGACCAATGCCTTGTTTTGTCCAACCAGAGTCACTTACTGAGAAAGTGGCTCCATGTATTGGCGAATCCTTATCTTTGACACTTTCTATATCAAATCCATGAAACTTTTTGAGGTCCCCGCTGCATTGCCACACGCAATTACAGTAATCAACTCCCTGGATATGTTGCACTTGCCATGAACAGTTATAGCACCCTTCAAAGCAATGACTTTACTGGGCTTATGAGACATGTTAATACCAGTTTCATCCATATTCCAGACTCTTCCAGGGAAGTTATTTATGTCAGTCTGGTCATACACTTGTTTTAAATCTCGAAAATAACTGGTAATTTTTTCACGAGACATAGCATTATGCCGATTAGCATCTGTAGCCTCTGGTGACCTGAGAGAGAAGTCGGGATGTTGCTGTTTTAGCCGTCTCCACCACATGTCAGTTGGGCGATTGTTTTTAAATGGTTTTCCCTTTTCCGCGGCAAATATTCCAACAAACCTGAGAAAATTAGACTTGCTAAACCCAATTCCCTTTTCTGCTCGCTTTACATGTTCATATTCGTTTGTTCTATATGAGGCGTGTTTAAATGCTTAGGGTATCGAAAACCTGTCGAACGATGATATATCATATATATAAAATTGAACACAAGTCTTCAAACCCTGATCAGTGATACATGTTGAATTAAAAGAAAGCAGGGTTCTCAATAAGTTTGTGGCCAACAGGCCCAAGAGCTAGACTAACAAGCCTGCTACGGGGCGTCCGGGCATTTTCTGGCAATATTTTATCAACTTATGAGATTCCTAACTGGCACAAACATATTTCTAAGCGTCTAAATTGGCCTGCAGCCTGCTGTTATTGAGATCCCTGAGAAAGGATCATAAAAACGAACCAACACTGTTAAAATACTAAATAAATGAAAAGGATGTAGCAATACTGTATACAGTACTTGTATTTATAAATTGGAGTCCTATTACAGTTCAATTAGGTCGACCGCAAATAAGGTCGAAATCATTTGGGGCGAATCAATTCAATTACATTGCAGACGACAAAAAAATACGTATATTGATAATGAGACTAATCGTAGGTTGGAATAAGAATATTGATAGTTATTTCGATAGAACAGTTATCTATTTTAATTCTAGTCTGATAAAACAAAGATCACTCAACCCAGTCAGCTATCAGTCACTTGGAAGTCTTGAACAATCTCAGTCTGCACCATCAATTAAAGCGCTTGCTTTTAACAATCTTCGGATGATAGGGACTGATCAGTGTGACCAAAAGGATGAAAAGTTTACTGGTTCCACTATTTAATCCGAAGGCAGTAACCAGTACTTTCGGAAGTAATCTTTTATGACGTAGTTAGCTGAAAGTTACATACGGAAATTACCGACTTCTACCGATTGAAATTTGATACAGAGTTATTTCCCTTTGACCTTTAATGTTATCTAAATAGTAAACTGGTTCCCGTTGACTTGTGTGTACAAAGCCTTTGGTGCACTAGCTGCATCATGGAACGGGAACCAGTTTATTTTCTGGGAACCGTTGTTTTAATGGAACCAGCACAGAGGAAGTTCTATCTCGAAGTTAATAAAAAATGATGCTGATGGTCTACAAAAGCACTTCTATGGGACATACCTATTCATAGTTGCTTTAAAAGATGTGCCGCCTTCAAACAGTTTGTTGTCGTCTGCTTATTTAAACTATTCTATCGATGATTAGGCGAACTCAAAGGGAAGCAAGTCAAACCGGCCTCTAGTTAAACCGTCATCTTACCAAACCGACCACAAAAAAGTTAAAGCGGCCACACTTCAATTTTTATTTTGGTCAAACCGGCCACATATTTTTTTGATATACTTTAAGCATGTTTATTCGTAATTACTTTTAGATTTCATTCTATTTATTCGTAACTATTTCTAGATTTCATTGTTATACTAGGTAACAAAAATAATGCATGGGCTATAATATTGTAGTATCGTGAATAATTCACGTTTTGTTGCGTAACGATTTTTTTTGTCACACCGGTCCCTATTTTATTCTTGTATTTGATTATTTTTGTGAGGTATTTACAATGTAAATAATCTAAGGCCAGGGTAGCGAGTTATTAAATTGGTTGATGCCTTGAAATGCTGACAGAGCTAGATTTAAGTCGATGTGATGAGTAATAATTAATAAAGCTGGACTGCGAGGTACACAATGGTTAACATCAGAAAGGTTTTAATAATGATAATCTATGTTGTCTTCTTTTCTGCTTTCAATATATGGTCATTGGAAATGAGGACCTTGGTTTACTTGAATGAAACAAAGAAATGTTAAAAGTTAAGTTTATTAATTAGAACTATTTTATCAGTGAATACGCTAGCTCATATATAAACATAATCTAACCGTATCATTCTATCTTAATATATGTTTATGGCCAAGTAATGCATGCATTCAATTATTTCATTATTTCAATACTTGGTTTGACAATTTTCACCATTATAGGTAAATAATCATGTTACTATAATTTTACTTATAACACTGTCAGACTAGACATATTGCTGATTCGTTCCTGATTCATGTACTCTATTATTCGGTATCATTTTTCAAAATTTTAGGTTTACGTTTCTTGTTCTTCGCCTTACATTTATTGGCTGATTCAGCTTTTAAAAGCTTCTTTAATTCACGTTCTTGTTTTCTACGTTCTATTTCGGCAATTTTAAGTTTTTTGTCTTCCTCACGTTTAACCTTTTCATAGTAAATCTCGTCAGCAGAAATGACAAAATAATTGTCCGTTACCCGCTTTCGTTTCTTGCTTTCATTTTTTTCTTTCTTTGCAGGTAACGGGAAATGCTGAGCCATTACACTAATTGCCGTGATGGGTTGATTAGCTGTTATATTTGTTACCTTGGAGGGTTGTACACACATAGCATTTACTGGCGTGGCAGGTTGCGTAGAGGCATTCACCCTTGACTTATACATCTTCCATGTTTCATACATTTGGTCGTTGATATCGGAACCGCTTAAAAGAGCCGCACAATATTTTGCAAGTGTCTCTGGCTGCAACGCTGATTCAACAACTTGCAATGCTGTTTCTTCTGACACAACAGACATTGCCTCAAATGAAGAGTCTACTTCAACCGATTCACATGCAGTACGTGTTGCTTGAATCCAAGGAATACAGCAACTCAATCGCTTCAATACTGTTACCAGCTGTATCAGTTACAAAGTTAATATCATACATGACGGGAAGAATTAAATGGATCAAAACTACTTTCTTGTAGCTCCAAAGAAGTATCATGTTGATCAAAATCACTCGTTTGTGCATTTTGAAGTGTCTCAGGAAGCGCTGAACAAGTTTCTGCTATCGAAATTGCAGAATTAATAGTTGGGGTGTTTTGTTTTGACGGGGTTGACACGCCTTGATCAGAGGGTTTGAAAGTTATTTCAGGAATAGCATCAGGATTGAATGGAAGAATTCCTGTGGCTCTAAACCCACTAACTACATTATCAGATGTCAAAGATGACTTCCAGGCTTGCCCAAATACTTTCAAAAACTGTGCGCGACCAAGTGACACGCAAGTTTCCTTGAAAAAATTATCAACATGAATGTTCCATGCCGTCTTCAGAGATTTAAACACTGACCTATCAAAAGGTTGAGTCCAGTTACTTGTGTGGCCAGGCAATTCTCCTAAGATTATGTTTTGTTCCCTTGCCAATTTTAGAAACTCTGTGCTACTGTGAGAATCATGACCGTCAAATGTTGAGGTCGTTCAGGGCCAATATTTGGTAGAAACGACTCCTTAAACCACTTATGACCAATGCCTTGTTTTGCCCAACCAGAGTCACTTACTGAGAAAGTGGCTCCATGTATTGGCGAATCCTTATCTTTGACACTTTCTATATCAAATCCATGAAACTTTTTGAGGTCTTCCCTGGCACGATGAAATGTGGGGGTATAGCACGCCCCGCTGCATTGCCACACGCAATTACAGTAATCAACTCCCTGGATATGTTGCACTTGCCATGAACAGTTATAGCACCCTTCAAAGCAATGACTTTACTGGGCTTATGAGACATGTTAATACCAGTTTCATCCATATTCCAGACTCTTCCAGGGAAGTTATTTATGTCAGTCTGGTCATACACTTGTTTTAAATCTAGAAAATAACTGGTAATTTTTTCACGAGACATAGCATTATGCCGATTAGCATCTGTAGCCTCTGGTGACCTGAGAGAGAAGTCGGGATGTCGCTGTTTTAGCCGTCTCCACCACATGTCAGTTGGGCTATTGTTTTTGAATGGTTTTCCCTTTTCCGCGGCAAATATTCCAACAAACCTGTGAAAATTAGACTTGCTAAACCCAATTCCCTTTTCTGCTCGCTTTACAGCCGCTTCAATAAGTTCAGACTCGTCGTCAAACCCTAACTGAGCAGATGAACCCCATTTGCTACCTTCAGAAACTTTCCCGCTCACCCGGTCTGATAGAGTTGACCGAGGGACTTGGTATTTATGGGCAACGTTCCGTACTGACATGCCACATTGCACATCTGCTAAAGCTGCTGACATAGCTTGGTCAGTCCAATCTCTCATTCTGGCCATGAAATAGAATATAGAACATCAGTGCAGCAAATGGTCGGAAACGTTGGACAGTATGATATTTCTATGGTGGAGTATACAGGTGGGTTCGAACCCCGGAACGACGAACCCACTCTGCTTAAGAAAACATATTTGTTTCGTAAATTGGGGCTTATGTTACGATGGTTAAGAATTAACAGACAACTGTTGTAATGGAGGTTATTTGAACACAACATGTGGTGGGGTGATCAAGAGAATAAAACGTTGGACAAAAAACGAAATTTTATTGCTTTATGTTTATGTTATACATTCAAGCAAGGTAACGTGGTAAAATGCTAAGCAAATAGACATCTGTATTAAAATGACAATCATGTTTTTCATTACATTACACTTTTATTTAGTTTGACATGTTGTGTTTTCAAAGTAAATAAACAACACAAGAGTTTAGAGTTCAAAATGTTACAGTAACACTTCAGAATATTTTTAAACTGTAGTCTTTGAGCAGCTGACGTACAGTGTCAATGTGCTGGTCATTACATTTAAATCCCACGTTGCACCGTTGCATTGGCCCTTTATATCTATTGTATTTTTCTGGTGCCATTTTAGCCTTCAAGAAGCATTTCCCATTTATATATATATTGAAACACATTAGTCAGAAAAGCTGCGTCTTCTCTCTTCAAGTATGCAACTTTAGAGCACAGACGGGAGTCGCTAAATACAGCAACAGCATCTCGGTCGAAATGATTTTGAGGTTCGCGTGCACAGTAATGTACAGCATTAATTTCAAGCTCTCGGCTGCCCCTACAGTGATGCATCCCAGCAATATAAACTCCTTGCACGATAATATTCTTCATCCTGGTTAAATTAAAGATATCTGTGTAGTAATTGCATTACATTGATTATTTCAGGTAGTTTTAATAAGGGGGTGATGCAACTTCCTCAATAATCGTATATTCAGTAAATTAAGGTGTCGTCAATATAACTACATGCTTGTATCTTATAATTGATTGCAATCACGAACAGTTAGCTCATACCAATTCGTGGAATATATATATATTAATCTGCTACGACGCCAGCATATGTGATAAGGAACAATCTGGATAGATTTATTTGATATAGATCTAATGTTATGTAACATCTTTATAACATTTATGAATATACTATATTTGATTCATACTTTGACGATTTTAAATGACTTAATGTACGAATGTACCAATTAAGAAAACAAAATTTATTTTTAGCTGATCTTGAGTCGGACAGTCCGTGTTACGATCAGTTCTTTAAAATTCTGTGTCCGACTCTAGATAGATCAAGCCTGCAGCTTGCAAATAAACACTCCCTTTGTTTATTTACTTTGAAAACAGTACGATATTATACGTTTTGTAGAGGAAAGAACACATTGAATTTCAATCACATACGCGTAAAAAGTTGTTTACCTGTATGTTGCGATTGTGTTTTGACTATGTGTTTGAAGTAAAGCCGATTATAGATTTTTTTGTGTTTGAACTTTCGCGGCTTTAAGCTATTTACGGGAGGTAACTCTGTAAAGACCGGAAATACGTCACGAACAAGTAAATGACGTTGGTATATAGAAGACAAATCAAAGAACTGAAAGTACATATCGTTCAGAGTGCATCTAAACTATTTTTTAGGTATTTTAGCGTAAAAATGTCCGACTTTAGATCGTGTCCGTCTCAAGATCAGATTACGGTAATCTGATCGTGAGTCGGACACTAAACAGATCGATAGCAAGTTAAATATTTAGTGGTCTTTAGCCAGTAGTATACTGGTACCCAGCTCAACCATTTGTGTATCATTATTTCGCCTTTTAAAAGTTAATGTTTCTACGATTTTATAATAATTTCATTACATATAAACCGTTACCATGTAGACTTGTACAGTCCATTTGCTAGAAATAAATACATATTTACAAAGTACAATCATACATAAATAGTACATAATTAATACACTTTTGTGCGTATAGCATATGTTGAGAAGATAAACTTTAAGTAGTTGTGTTCAGACAGCTGAATACAATAAAAACTAAGATTATGGTACATGTATTTAGAAAGCGTGGTAAATTATTATCCTCTGAAAAATGTCTTATGAAAGCACTATTTAGAAACAGTGAATAATTTAGTTATCTTGTGATAAATATTGATACAAGCTTAGTTTTAAGTAATTATAAAACTCTTGTCATTCTTCCAAGTCATACAATAAAGAAATATAAACGTTTTCAGACAGTCAAGAATTTTCTTACTTATGATTTGACATAGTTTTCACATATCATTACCGTATCTGTTTGTAATAACTACATTTTAAAAACACATACTAAATTGGAATGAGATAAAATCATTTACATATTAAAAGTTATAAGACACGAATTAAAGCTAATTTCAAATCATTAATCAAGATCACCGAGTCCAATCGTTCAGTGCGAGTAGAAGGTGCCAAAACGATGAGTAGTATACTTTTTAAGGTGCAAAACCAATATAAATGAAAGAAAATCGTTTACCATTTTTTAAATATTACCCCTAGCATGTGAATATATGGCCGATGCTGATCTACGAACATTAGTTTTTCACTTGTACATCTCATTTTTTATGAATTCTTCGTGGTTTCTTAGATCATTATCGACAACCGTGCTAGAAATAGCAAAATTTGTGTGAGATCGGTATTTAAATGTCCATATTTCGCTTGAAAGACCAACTTTTAAACAATAGTTTCGTCCTGTTGACCCAATTTACACATGACAACATATACCAGAAGGGTTCACTGTACATGGAAAGATTATAGAGACAAAAAAAACGGGAATATTGTAAAAATATTGAATGAACGCAGGAGCCGACTTTTCTGAGTAAAATATTTGTGAACGGCCGTGTACAGAAGGTGCTTCAAAAACTTTATTTTTTCATGTTTGAATGACATAATCATGAAGAATTTTCATGATATCAGTACTCTACAGTATCACCCAAACCTGGAGAGTTTATCCATCATTAGTAAACTTTGTAAAACCTGTTTTCAGTTACTATTTACCCAACCTTTTACTGCCGCATATGTAGAAAAATCCAAGTTATGATCATGCTCTAAACCTTGTGATTTCAGACAAGAAGATATTAGTGTATTTTCCTATGTAGATCTATTTAAAATAGAGACCCCTGTGGGTCAAGTATGACCCCATGGGCATTATTTAACCAACTTTGTAAGAGGGTTTCTACATGTTGCTCCATGCCAAATATATAAGCTCTAAACTTGGTGCTTACAAACAAGATTTTTTTTGTATTTTTGCTTTATAAATCTATATAAAAAATGTGACCCCTTACCTGGGATGGGGCCAATTACTATCCTGGTGATATTTCTTTTGCAATTTTGATACTTTTGAAAAACATGAGTTCATGTACGTGTTGCATAAACTAGAACTGTATCACTGAAGGTGATTAATGACCAAACAACACATGTATGCATGTAATTGTCCTTCAAAAACAGTTTTCAATGAACAAATTCCATCCAGAAATAGGTAAGATGGGTGATCGATGGTTGAGTGGTAACACACTGGATTATTGCACATAATGTTGTGGGTTTAATTCTCAGGTACACCTTTCAAATTTGTCAAGCACGCATTTTCAGTGTCCCCGTCCCAACTACTGAGCCAAATATTGTGTCTAGTAAATCACTGGGAAAAAGGGTCAGGCGTGTATTGGTGCTTAAGTTGTTGATTCAATGTTAGGGCGGTGGATCGTTGGGTAAGAGACGATCGGATCCGATCTATATAGATGATTCAGTTCTTAAGATCCATAAATTTGAATTACAAATCTTTTGTTACCAAGTAACCCATGCATCTTAAACTAAACATTGCAGGCCTTCATAAAGACAACTAAATTATTACTTTTAGGCAAACAGAGTATAGACTCTGATGAAACAATATAATTATATTCAGAGATGTGTTTTTAAAAATGAACTTTTTGTAAACACGATCCATGAATCTCATTAATGACGATAATTCATACCTGATTTTTAAATTTGATTCGCGATTATCTGAGTACTCAGATACAGCCCCAGCCCTATTCAATAATCATCTTAGGTATGTTGTGGCCACTTCATAACAAAGCTAGCACACCCTCAGCAGGCCTTCCATTGTCTCAGTATGCCATCCGTTTTCATTCAATGCTTCATCTGTATCACTTTTTATCAAGTTCATTAAACGTATTTGTATTTGATTTTTAGAAAACACAATTATGTTTGCAAAGCTGTAAGCAAACTCAATCAATACAGTCAGTAAAACTTTACAATGATGTCTGAGTAACTCATACATTTGTGTTTTCTGAATATTGAAAACACTTCCATACATGTATGTTTGTAATCAGCGTGAGTTTGCAGGAATAATAGGATTCAACAAGAAATGCAGCAATGCCATGAAACCAAGTTTTTGAAAAAATCCTTGAACGCAAACAGAAGTCACAGTCCAGACAAGGAAAATATATTTGATCTAGGTGTTGCCCAGGACACATGGCCTCATTGTATTATGCCAAGTCATTTTCAAATAATTCCATGCATAAGGGAGATACAGCCCAGGTCTATAATAATTTTCTGACGTGTGACCTTGAACTTTAGCCTACAGACATGGGTCTTGCGTATGACACATGGCTCATGGTGGTTAATATTTCTGCCGAGTAATTCCAAAATCCATCAAGAAAGGACAAAGTTATGAAGCAGACACAAAAAATAGACCACATCATTGACCTTTAACATCCAAGTGTGACCTTGGCCTTGGAGCTATCGACCTTCGGCCTCAGGCTAATATGGCAGTCTTCAGCCCAATAACAAGTCCCTTATGAAAACACTCACTTATTAACATTATAGTAAAAAAATAAAATTTCAACTGATCATTGAGTTGCAAGATCAAGTAAGTATAATTTTCATCTATTCCAATCACAGGGCGGGTGATCACGTGACTTTGTTTACGGTAACATTGTGTCATCCGTAATGGCGGCGCCCTCGACTTGAAATGTATTTACTCTTTTTTCAATATACTTGTCAGTATTTAAATACTTATTTATATACCATGTTCCAGGCAAAAGTGAGCCGATTCCAGCGGTACATAACTTTCCAATGTAGCTTTTGTTCTTTTCCAGAACTTTTTGCTTGCAGAGATTATCGCAAGCTAAAATTTGTTGGTGAAAATATGTGGTAACAATGGGTCACAAAGTATTATTTTGTCCATCTAGACATTTAAACGTGTATCTGATTAATTAGAATTAATGAAACATGCACCGCGTTGGTCGATTTTGCTCCATGTGCAATCTCAATATTTATATATATATATTTTTATGGCGTGCTGACGGAAAATGTGAGAATGGTAACATTTGGTCACAAACATTTCATGGTAACATTGGGTCTCGTTTCTGAATAGATTGTGACTTACAGGTCTAGTCGAAAGTTTTCAAAATTCAAGCTACATGTAGTCTCTGGACTGTTCGTACGCATATTTTCCAACGCCAGCCATGGTCATAACAGATCCATAATATATGGCCACACATTTGGTCTTTTCTTCGCATGAGTATGATTTCGGACATTGTACTAGATTAAGTTACAAATCACTTACCGTGTTTTTCTGGTTATAGGGACAGGGACCCAATAATTCATATGTTTTCATTGTGGTGACAAACTGAAAACAAGAAGTGGTTATCGTAGACATGTCAGGGCACACGAGGACAATCAGTATTGAAATTATCTGACAGCAGCTAATACTTGGACATTGCATGAAAAATTGAATTGTCTCCCTTTGATCAACAAAATTGTTTCATGCACATTAAGCTTATCTAAGCATGCAATGACACAATAAAAAAGTAATAATAATATACATTTTTACATTCATGCAAAAACTTAAATAGCAATCCTTAGAACATATATTCATGTTATGCAACCTGTGTACTCAGTATAACAAGTTACAAGGTATGTGATATATTTCATTTTTTACAAGTTATGTGATATATTTCATTTTTTACAAGAATATGTGATATATTTCATTTTTTACAAGAATATGTGATATATTTCAATTTTTACAAGAATATGTGATATATAACATTTTTTACAAGAATATGTGATATATTACATTTTTTACAAGAATTATATACATTTACAGGTCTGATTGAAGCTGTTACATTTTAGAAAGGCTTCTAGGAGAGAGTTCCATAGTACAGGGGCTGCATATCTGAAGGATTTCTTACCAGCTTTAGTTGATCTCACATGTAGAATCTGTAACAGAATAGAATAGCAGAAATTATATGCGTTATTTTGTTTTTGAATAATATCTGATAAGATAGCAGGGTCCATGCTATTAATAATTTTGAATGTTTCTTGGGCCATTGTTCTCATAAGTCTACTATGAAGGGTTGGTACCTTAGTGGCCCTTGACAGAAGTTCTCTGTAGGAAGACTGATCATCAACATATACACCTGGAAATAAGTTAAGCACACCCCGGAAATTTAAAATTGGTTGTGATTGAAAGCACTGTCATGAGATGACGACTTAATTGAGCTAGGAAATAGTAATTTGATAAGTAGCGATAGCAATTTAGTAATCATAAACCAGTAAATTTATGAGTTTAGTTTATTCTTATCCAAATTATTGAAGCATAAGCAAATGTGTTGTTTTTTACCAAAAATGTAGGTGTTTATAAGTATGGTGTTGGAGCGTTTACAAAACATTTACTGGTGGATATATTTGGTAAATGTTGACGATTACTTAACCTTAAATGACATTATGTAGCCAAATTTTTAATAACGTGTGTAACCGCCACGTGCCCGGATGACAGCCTCAACCCTTCTCCTCATACTACCAGTAAGGCGTCTAATGCGATTTTGAGATAAATTTTGCCATTCTCGGTGCAGAGCTTGTTCCAGTTGTTGCAGGTTGGGTCCCAATTCTGTATTTTCCGGCCCAGGATCTCCCACACGTGTTCCAGTGGGTTTAAATCAGGACCCATGGCAGGCCAGGGAATGGTGATGATGGCATTCCGTTACAAAAACTGTGTTACAGCATGGGCTCGGTGCGGTCTGGCATTATCGTCCATGTAAACAGGTCGGGAAGCCAATGGATGATTATCAAAATGGTCCACGACGACTGGATGTAGGATGTCTCGTACATAAGTATCACCTGTCAGATTTCCTTGGACAGTTACAATGTCCAACTTACAGTCATGGGACAAGCAACCCCATATCATAACTGATCCACCACCAAAGGGAACCGTAGGAAGAATGTTTCTTGGTGTGTAGGCTGTATTTCGTTGCCTCCACACTCGAATGCGCCCGTCTATGACGTGCAGAAGGAACCTGCTTTCATCTGACCAATGGATCTTTCTCCATGATCTCAGGTTCCAACCACGCCTTGCCAAGCACCATGTCAGACGGTTCCTGCGATGAACAGGTGTCAACAAGGGACGTTTTATTACCCTTCTCGACTTTAAACCTGCAGATCTGAGCCGATTGCGCAGAGTACGTGACGACAAATGCCTGTGCGGCAACCAGTTTCGCTTTAGATAGGTGCTTGTTGCAAACGGAAAACGTCTAACGAGACGTAAAAGATTTCGGTCCTCGCGTGCCGTTGTTACATATGGCCGTCCAGATCTTGGACGGTCCCTTACGTCATGCGTCTGCAGATACTTCTGAGCTAGTCTGCTAATGACAGAGTGATTATAGCCAAGCTGACGACCAACAGCACTGTAGGACATGCCAGCATTAATCATGCCTATTATCTGCCACCTATCGCCATCCGATAATCTTCTCCTAACCATTTTGTTGACAAGAGGTCAAAATAATGACAATATGTTAGAACAAAATCAAATTTTGTACATGTACTTTGTGTTAATTGAAAGTGTAGTTTAACAATTCACGAATATATTGTCGAAATGGCGAAGTACACGAGCTTTCCGTGCGCGCAACTCTATCGGAGATACACATGATTAGTACGGAAGGTCGTTCTTACCATTGCTCAAATAAAATTTAAAATTTCAGTTGTGGTCATGTCAAATTCGAGGCAAAATGCCGGGTGTGCTTAACTTATTTCCAGGTGTATATATAAATCTTAATGCTCTTTCCTGAATTTTCTCCATTGTTTTAGAGTTTCTTTCTGAACAAAAATATCGAGACAGTGGACAGAAATTTAAGTTAGACAGAATACATGTATGAAATATGGCAAGTCTCTTTAATTTGCTGAGATTATGTCCTATCCGTAATAGGTATGGGGGGTCGGGGGTCATCCCACAACAATGCATAAAGTGAAAGGAAATGAAGTAAATGAATCATCTTACAATGGAACATGTATATTTAATGACAATTTGGTGCAGTTTTTCAATCAGGTGTCTTACAAGTCAAAATTTACCACCTTACCTTTTTAAATCCTGTCAAATTATGTTTCTTTATAGACGTTCCGGATGCTAGTTTTAGACTACCGGTACCTCTAGAACCTTTATATACTTTTTATTACCATCAATGCATGAGAGCTCAACAAATACATATCACAATTAAATATAAACATCATACACATAATATACAGAATAATTAATGTACAAAGAAAATTATATAATGTATACTAACAAGTGGGCCATGATGACCCTATATCACTCACCTGAGTATCGTTACACTTAGGGATAATTTAATCAAGGAAAGTTATTTGTCATAGTAAAGAGTTTTCTACCCCAACTGCCAATTACCGTAGTTGATGAAACATAGTTACACGCATTCTCAATAAGCAGGTGCATTTGCGTCGCCGCCACTTTGTGTTCAAATGTAAATGATAAAATGTAAAATTATTCTATTACAATGATCAGATGCTGTCACTTGTGAAAATCCTAACTCAATAAATTCATTTGATTGGACTTGTATTTGTTAATTGAATCTTAATTGTCATATTTGACATGTTCGTTACTGTCGCCGCTAGGAATTATTAAATTTATAACTGCAATATCGTTTAATTACTTCGACTAATGCAAAAAGGATTGCTTTATTTCTGAAGAGCTAACATGTTGCATCATGTTGAGCACAAGAAAAGCACCTCGTTTCGTATAAATCACTGATCAAATTAACAAATTTCTTTAAATTTTAACGTGCCAGTTGAAATTGACATGTTCGTTACCTTGATTCAGCTCGTTTAAGAAAACATAGTAAGAACTATTTAATGCAATCATATGGTATTAATATACAGAACAATACAATCCATGTATAGAAATATCATCAATTCCAAAAAGAAAGTATTTTTAATGAGACATTTCATTTTGATATCAAACTACCCTTAGAATTTAACTTAACCTAGACATGTTTGTTACATAGCATTTGCATAAAAATGCAAAGTTGCATTTGTTTTATTTGTTGTTTAACTAAAAGTGTGCTTAAGATGTACTGAATATTAAGAAAATATTATCCTTTTCAGCTGAACATTGAATATTAAAAGCCCTTTTGGCAATAAAATGAAAGATTCCGTTACTGACATGTTCGTTACATACCATTCGAAACTAACAGAAAATGATAGGTAACTGTACATATTTGCCAATGACGTCATTAATATTGATGACGTAATATAGAATAATGGCGATATTTACAGTCTGAGGTGGTTTCTTTTGATAACGAGAAGCATTTGGAATTTCAAAGGTAAGACTGTTTTTGCACACAATTTTTCATTAACTATATCTGTATTTTAACTTTTTGCTGTACTATGCAACGATTGTTTACACTATTAATCAAAGATGTTGACATATTTGTTTGCTGTAGAAACCAACACGTGCATGTACTATGAGTTTATAACTAAGATATGTTCGTTACTACATGGTAACGAACATGTCATGTAGAAATAAGCTTTTGTCACTTAGGTTCTCTTAAAAAGCTGGATTTAAAACATATTCTATTTGTAAAATGTTTTTACAAGTACTGTATATTACCGTTTAATTAAACTATTTAAGATTAGACATGCATGTTTTCGTTAAAAAATTGCGTTGAAAAGGGTGCATGATATCTAGGTGAACAGAAATGCAAACTGTGGTTTGTACAGGTTCTATTTGTATGAATGCTGTACCTACTAACCAAATAAAAGTTACTAATAAACAACTTAGTAATGGAGATACTTTTAAACATTACTGTAGGGGTTTCTTCCAATTTAAATGAATAAATTTCACGCCCCCAATGTTTGGTAACGAACTTTTCACATAAAGTAACGAACATTTCAATGACTGAATATCACTTTATTTGAATAATTTATCATATTTCCTTTTGCAAAAGTGGTAATGTCAAGGGCAGAGATACAGAAGCCTTACATGCAAATACTTAAAGAGAAGAATAATACGGGAACGTGAAAAATGTCGAAATACTTAGGTCAAATATTCAGCTCCCAAGAAAACAAAGATCAATTCGCAATTAGAAAAAGGAACTTACTTAAAACAGTACAGAACAATGAAAAGTGCAGCGACAAGAAATGTTGCAGCCAGATATCTTGATTAACGGTACTAGTTTGTTGGAAAAGTTCTGAGAGTCGATCATCAGGATATTATAATCTAATACTGTAGAACTTAAGAAAAATGGCATTCCAGTGGCCATCAAGACTTGACATTAATTTGGTACATCTTGATAAGACTTTGTGTAAAGTCTCATAACCAACAGCTTTTGGAAAGTACAAGTGCACACTTTAAATTCACTCATCTGATATGAAAGAGGTGAAGTTTGTTCAATGATAAATCTCATTGCAATGACATGTCCGTTACTTTAGGTAACAGAGGCCCACGTGATCATAAAAAAGATCACCAGTTTAACAGTGGAGTTGTTAGATTTGTGATTCACACTGTTTTATAGTTGCTTATGACACGAATATGACAATAGCATGTGAACATATGCATTTTAGCTGATGTTTGATTGGTAACGGACATTTCAAGTTTACATGTATATAGACAAAACACAACTCCGTTATACTCCGTGGGTTAAGATGTCATTTAGAATAAACCCTTGTCAGTAAAGGTTCAGTGGTATGTTTGTCCAACGATTTTATATGTCTTGAATATGTTCTTAGCTTTCTTTGATGTTTAATGCATTTTTACAAAAAAAAAGTTATTTTGTATATAAATTTTGTTTAAAACTACAGAAACGCTAATATGTGTTCATTGCGCAATGAAATGATGTTATATACCAATATCTTATTGGTGTGACATTCTTTAAATGCATTTATGTGATGTATGCATTTATGAGATGTATTATCATATCATAGTTTTCATGATATAAAAATGTATTTTTTGTGACATGTCCGTTACTTAATTCCACCGCTGTGTATCTTTATCATTGTAACTATTACTAACATGTACATTTGATCTCAGTGTTAGATGTTTTCGATAAATGAGTCTATCCTGTTTCATATAAAAGTAACAAAATTTAATAATCTACAATTTATCAAAATAGTTTCTAAATAGAAAATCTTGTAATATACAGATTTTTGTAATAGAAATAGATGTGAATTTTTAGGTTGATCAACAAAGACACATATTTTAGTATCGAAGCCTAGTATAATGCCTTATATTAAAAGGATACTTCCGTAAATGTGTGCTCTATCAGAATAACATAACATTTTAATGTATTAAGTGGTAAATATACTTAAACTAGCTGTGTTTTATATATACTTCAATGGTAACGCACATGTCAACCGATATTTTTCTGTATCTGAGTAAGTAATTTGCAGACTGACTTAACATGCTTGTTCACTTGATGTTGTTCACAATCTTTTGTAAACATGCAGCTTATACTTCACTATTACACAGTTGTATAAACAGTTGAAAACATTGATATTTTAAATTTTTACATGGGTCAAATGCACCCGCGTATTGAGAATGCGTTAGTAAATTCTATTAAAAGACAAAGGTTGGTTATCTGGCTATCGTAGTAAAGAGTTTTCTACCCCAACTGTCAAGTAGTTGATGAAATCGGGGTCACTCAAATAGAAGGGTCTGGAATTACGCTCTTCGGGCGCTTATCTCTGTAAAAACATCAAGTCGTGCTGTCGATACTTATCGGAGAGCTTTTTTCACGCGTGTATAGATAACACACACATTTTCAATTTCCATTTAGTCAAAAACAAGAAGCAGAAAATTAAAAGTAAAATCATGGGACGACGGAGAATTGGTTTTATTAAAATGTGCTGTGAGTATTTTAGCGGGAGATGATTATTAAAGACGGAAACATTTATGATCATCCCATGTACTAAATCCATAACGACTGGTCAAAATGGCGACTTCGTAAAAAAGGCTCAAATTAATGTATCATTATTACATAGCATCGGAAAAATATCTGCATGAGGCACTTTAACAACCTTTGAAAACATAAAAATAAATCCCGACTACATCACAATATGATCTAAGAAGGTTATATTTGAGTAGTAATGGGAGGTACCCTGGTACCAGGGTCATATAGAATATAGAGGAGGTCGGTACCAGAAGTAAACAAAATTGTGACAAATTTGGACAAATTGGAATCCATTTGAAATGAAATTGGGTACCCAAAATAGTATGAAATGGATTTAAGGAAACTTCTGGCACCATTGTTGTTGTGTGTGTGTGTGTGTAGACTTAAATTTGAGACAATTGGAGAATTTTCTTTCGAAAAGACATGGTGGCCCTGAAAAGGGCCGTTGGTCGTTTGTGGCCCTGAAAAGGGCCGTTGATAGTTCTAAAAAAAGTACCGTGGTTTCTTCATAGCTGTTAGGTTGTGGTTAGTCGGATCTTCATTTCTTTATTTCTTTACCATACTTGCCCCGAGGTTGTTTCTCAAGGTCATGTTTTCGTTTCTTCGTTTCTGTCATCTCCGGTTTCTTTTTCTCATGCTCATGTTTTCGTTTTTTTTTAATCATATATAAACTGTACAGGTACAATCATTTCTTGTGGCTTAAACCGTACTTCTTGATTCTTCATGAGTCTGACCATATCTTGCATCACTTGATTCATCTGTACCATTTCTTCCCTGATACCTTGTAGAACAGACAATCCCGTTGTAGGCTTTGTATCACCCGTTGTATTCGCCATAGGCTGTATATTCGTCATAGTGGGTTGTACATCTACCATGTACTGTATTGGCTGTACATCTACCATGGACTGTTGACTGTACTTGGGCAGGCTGTACTGTGGTTGACTGTACTTAGGCAGGCTGTACTGTGACTGACTATACTGTAATTGACTGTACTTTGGCTGGTTGTACTTCGGCTGGTTGTAATGCATACCCGCATTCTGGTCTATCAACTCAGACGATTCTAGTGCTTCTCTCAATATATCGTATGGCATGTTGAAGGACTCCATGCTAGCTAATGAAAAAATAGTGTCTGCGCCGGGGGTATTTATACTTTTTGCCTTCACGCGCCAGTGTTCTACATGTTCAAGGCCACGTAGAGCGCGACGTTCAAGGTTATTTTTGACAGGTTATTTTTGACACGTCAAGCAGTTTGACACGTCAAGGTTATTTTTGACACGTCAAGGATTTTGTCTTTGTGTGGCACTTCAAGGCCAATTGTGACACGTCAAGGCCGCCACTTCAAGGTTTTATGTGTTCCAACACTTCAAGGTTATATTGTATCTACTTTGTATCACTGTTATACTTTGTACACATCATACAATCACAGCACTTTGTAGAAAATATCATACATCATACTATCACAGCACTTTGTATGCATTTGTTGAAAATACTTTGTACACATCATACTATCACAGCACTTTGAATACTGTATACATTTGTTGAAAATGCTTTGTACACGTAATACTATCACAGCACTTTGTATCCATTTGTAGGAAAAAAAATGTTATAATCACAGCAATCAAATGTTTAACACTATAAAACGTACACTTACCCCATACCGTCTACGCACCAGCATATTAAGTTTATAAATGACGTCATGATTTGACGCTACCTATTTTTTGCAGAAATGCAATAAAATACCCAACGGCCCTTATTAGGGCCACCATATGTGTTAGATTCGTTTTGTTTCTCAAGCAAAGACAAAAGCATATTACATTGTATATCATTTTATTTTGAAAACATTCTGAGTAACAAAGTACAACAAAGTACAAATCACAGCACTTTGTATGTATTTGTAGGGAAAAAATGTTATAATCACAGCAATCAAATGTTTAACTCTATAAAACGTACACTTACCCCATACCGTCTACGCACCAGCCTATTAAGTTTATAAATGACGTCATGATTTGACGTCATCAGATAGGAATGTAAATATAGTAGTAAATATACTATAAAGTATGATAATATTGACAATATGAGAGTGATTCTTTCTGAATTGTATGGGGGTCCTGAAAAGGACCGTTGTTGGTCCTGAAAAGGACCGTTGGTGCTTGTATGGGAATTAATGGCGTTGACCGCATCTCCCCATACAAGCGGGACACCACTTGTCCCATTTCTGAACATCCTTGGGATCTGGCGTGGGTTGGTAGAGGTTCGAAAGAGGCTCTACCAGCTCATCCTCCCAGTTCTCTGGGGTTGATTCTTGAGGGGTATCCCCCAGTCCTCTTCCCCAGAGCTGACCACGACCTCCTCTTCGAACTCCTTCCCCTCTCTCAGGGTCTTCACTTCAAAACGCAGCTCTTCCAGCTGCATCTCTAACTGCTCAATATACCGCCCTAAGGCAGCATACTTTCTTTTAATAATATTGACTGTGCGTTGAGACATCTCGATACAGAATGAAACTTGATCAAGGCAAGGTCACTGACTATCATACAAGGACTCTGATTGGTCCATTTTAACGGCATTTCATTGGTCCATTTTAATGGCATTTCATTGGTCTATTTTAACGGCATTTTATTGGTCTGTTGTTTTCAAGGTCAGTGTTTTTTTCATGTTCCATAGCTCATTTGTGTTTCATGATTCAACATGGGCAACTGTTTGAAAAGTACTTGTGAGGAACCTATGGGTAACCCAGACTTGTCTGAGTTACAAGATGTTTGTGTGATGGATATCAAGATGGGTAATTTGTACCCAGACCTATCTGAATTCCATGATGTTGTGGATATCAAGATGGGTAATTTGTACCCAGACCTATCCATCTATTATGATGAGGAATTGACAGCCAACTATTGGCGCTACCTATTTTTTGCAGAAATGCAATAAAATACCCAACGGCCCTTACTAGGGCCACCATATGTGTTAGATTCGTTTTGTTTCTCAAGCAAAGACATATTACATTGTATATCATTTTATTTTGAAAACATTCTGAGTAACAAAGTACAACAAAGTATAACAAAATACACCTCACTTGTTTCCAATTGTCCCGAAACACAAATTGTCCGAACACTATTACACAAAGTCACTCACAGTTTTTGTTGGATTCTTTTTGTATTTACGTTTTTTCTTACTCTGTTCTGCGTCCTGTAGGTCGACCTGTTCTCCTTGTTTCTTAGGACAGTCTGCGATGAAATGTCCTTGTTCATGACAATAAAAGCATTCATTTTTATCGACGGTTTCCGTACAGCTGGTAGAATAATGTCCTTTCTTTCCACAACGATAACACTTTATATGATCCCATGTTACATTTTTCTGTGCACAGAGCTGATCCGCTAAGCTGTTGAGCTCTTTAATTTTTTTCTTTAATGAATACATCAAAGTTTGATCTCGGTTCTCTTCAGCTTGGTTCATTTTAGGATCGCTCATGTTGAAATGATAAAAAACTGACGGAGCGTACGTCTTTTATAGAGTGCCTGAGGAACGTTGTGACCTTGAACCCGAACTATAAAAAACGGCGGAGAAGTTCTAAGATCATAATCATGTCAGATACCGACAGTACTATTGGTGAGGATGAACCTCCAACCAAACGAAGCAAGTTTGAGCCTGTGCGCGACTATTATGACATACAGTCACGCATGGAAAGAAAGTCAAGGAAATTCAAGACTCAATCTCGAGTATATGATGTGACATTTCAACCGTATAATCAATCGTTTGAATTTACAAACAGGTTGTTTAATGATATGATGGACCAACTCCACAAGAGATGTGAAGTGAGATCGAATGATCGAGTTCGAGTATCTATTTTACATCCTGATTTGGACTTTGGAATACATGTTCCGTTTAATAGGACATCTCTTATTAGTGGAGATACGGTGTTGGATGAAATTGAACGTGTGGCACAAAGTAACCGTCAATTTAAAATTCATGATGGGGCGGCACAGATGGAAATTACGCATATTGCTATGCCACAGGGATCCGGAAAGAAAACGTTCAATGCATCAAACTTATTCAGTATGCGGAAGTCAAAGACAAGTGTTGTGTGTATTGACAGTAGTAAGGACTCTATGTGTTTAGCTAGATCAATTGTGGTAGGACGGTGTAAAGTACATGAAAATCAAACCCCGGAATGGAAAAAACGACGTCAGTCTAAGAAAAATCTTCAAAGATACGAAGCTGGAGCATTATTAAAGCAAGTGGGTATTTCATCGGATCAGTCGTGTGGTATAGAAGAATACCAAAAACTACAAGACTATCTCTATCCGAGCTATGTGATTAAAATCCATCCACAACATTATGGAAGTGAATTGTTATTCAAACCACCTGCTCTGGCTGAAAAAAGTCGTGTGCTTCATATCTTTCACCATGATAATCATTATGACTGTATTGTATCCATTACCGGATTTCTCGGACGGAGTTATTATTGTGAATGGTGCGATATCAGTTATGATCAACGTGAAGGACACCAGTGTAGCCATATTTGTCAGTGTTATGCTCACACCCTGTGCCCAGCATGACAATCTATAAGATGTCCGGATTGCCGTCGCCTATTTCAGAGTCAGACATGTTTTGACAATCATAAAACTAAAACGGGAAAACAACGTAAAACCATTTGTGAATCTGTATGGAATTGTAAGAAATGTGGGCAAAAGGTGATTGGAACGAAACGGAATCACGTTTGCCCAGGGACAAAGAAATGCAGGTGTTGTAAAGCCATAGTAGGACCAGGTCATGACTGTTACATTCCAACGTATGAACCACCCGATAGAAAACAACTAGAAGTACCATTCATCTTTTTTGATTTTGAATGTCGTTTTGATTCTGGAGAACATATACCTAATTTTTGTGTGGCTCAACGTGCTTGTGGTGACTGTATGTGTAAGTCAGTGAAAGCTCCATGTGAGTATTGTGAAGAGGTGAATGAAGCCAGACAAATGACATTCCGTGGTGAAAATACGTTACAACAATTCTGTACTTGGCTATTCCTCCCTACCCATCGAGGATCGACAGTGATAGCCCACAATGCTCAATGCTATGACGCTCAGTTTATTCTTAGATATGTGGTCACTCAGGGGACGGCGAAACCCCAGTTAATTATGAATGGTAGTAAACTCATTCAATTGAGAGTGCATGGAATACGCATGATTGACTCCCTCAGTTTCCTGAGTATGCCTCTCTCCGGTTTTCCCAATACATTTGGACTGACTGAGTTAGCCAAAGGATGGTTTCCATTCTATGCAAACACCTTGGAGTATCAAGATTATGTGGGACCTTATTTGCCGCTACACTTTTACAAACCGGATAGTATGAAACCGGAGCGACGTGAAGAGTTTTTAACCTGGTACAATGAAAGAAAAGGTGACGTATTTGATTTTCAAAAGGAAATAGAGAAATACTGTCAATCGGATGTGGACATTTTAAGACGCGGGTGTGGAGAATTTCGTCAACAATTACTGGACAGTGATCAAATAGATCCATTTACTGAAGCTACCACATTAGCTCAAGTGTGTAACAAAGCCTGGCGCAAAAATTCCATGCCACATCATAGTTTAGCCGTGATTTCTGATGCCGGGTATCCCAATAAAACCCGGTATTCCACGAAAGGCATACATTGGCTACAAATGATGGCTGTCACAGAAGAGATACATATTCGGCATGCCTTGAATAATAAAGGCAAAGTCAAAATTGGACCTTATTACGTGGATGGCTATTGTCAAGAGACCAACACAGTGTATGAATTCATGGGATGTTGGTACCATGGGTGCCCAACCTGTTTTCCTAACCGAAGTACCGTCAATCCATATACTTTGAGAAGCATGCAACAGGCCTATCACGATACGTATAAACGACTGGAGACTTTGAAAGAACAGGGGTATCCTGTTGTGGTCATATGGGAATGTGAATTTGATCAGCGTTGTCAAAAGGATCCTGCCTATAAGACAAGAGTGGAACGATTCTATCATGGTCAAGACCCGATTCAACCCAGGGAAGCTTTGTTCGGAGGTCGTACGAATGCCGTCCGACTGTACCATGAAGTAGACAACGACCAAGAAATCAAATATGTGGATATTTGTTCTCTCTATCCGTATGTGAACAAGTACAGGGCTTATCCGATAGGCCATCCAGTGATCATGAGTCAAGAACAAATTGATCAACAGCATATTGAGAAATACAAAGGACTGATTAAATGCCGTGTTCTACCACCGCAAGATTTATGGATGCCTGTCTTACCCATACACTGTAATAGTAAAATGGTGTTTACGCTATGCCGTACCTGTGCTGAGAAGGAGATGGATTATTGTACACATTCACCGTATGAACGATTCTTGTATGGCACATGGACTCATGTTGAATTGGCTAAAGCTATTGCTTTAGGCTATCAAGTATCAAAAGTGTATCATGTATGGCACTGGGATGAATGGAGTACGGACGTCTATCGGCAATACATTGACAAATACTTGAAATTGAAACAAGAGGCTAGTGGATATCGTCCAGGGGTGGATACAGAAGAGGCTCAAGATAAATTTAAAGAGGATTATTTTGAAGCAGAAGGAATTCGTTTGGAACAGGTGGAGAAAAATCCAGGAAAACGGGCTTTTGCCAAAACCATGTTGAATTGTCTCTGGGGTAAAAATGCTCAAACCAACCTCTTGCCTAAAACAGAGTATGTTCATCGATTGGACCAGTTCTACGGAATACTGAACGATCCTAAAAAGTCTGTGAAATATGCAGAGTGTTTTGATCATGATGAATTCATGTTAATGAATTACACTGATGAATCGGACAAAGCAGACCCTCATTCATCATCCAATCCTGTGGTGGCTTCATTTGTGACGGCTTATGCTCGATTAGAACTGTACAAAGTGCTTGAACCTCTAGGAAAGAGAGTACTGTATTTTGACACAGACAGTTGTATGTACATTCATGACCCTGATGGCTATAATGTTCCTATTATCTCCAGTCGATTGGGAAAATGGACAGATGAGGTACCAAAGGGTCGTATTGTGAGATATGTCGCTTTAGGTCCAAAGAACTATGGCTATGAATACATTGAAAACGGTGAACTCCATCAAAAATGCAAAGTGAAAGGCATTACTTTAGACTACAATGCCACTCAACAAGTGAATTTCAATACGATGGTGGATTGTGTGAAAGACAGACACAATTATTCGACCGTAGTTGAATATGCTTCTCGGATTAAACGTCATAAGGACAGAACCGTGACCAGTGAGAAACAAGTCAAAACATTTCGTTCGGTATATACCAAACGTATTGTGGTCGAGAATCATATGACTGTGCCTTATGGTTATCTACATGAATGACCTTGACCTGTTGAACTAGAAGTACTATACAAGTCATCTAAAAGTCATTATTCATAAAGACATGGATTGGATACCCTTACTACCGATAGAGCTGAGACTTAAAATTTATCGTTATGTCATAGGGGCTAACGCTAAAACATGGAAGACGGAGTTAGTGCACACATGGGCTACTCATAATGCTATGCATAGTTTACAACATATGAATCATCGACGGATAGAGATATTGTTGGAGGATGTAGGTGAACGCCAGGACTTGTCATCCAACCAAAAATTACCTATTCTACGAAAACTGAATGTGGTACAACAAAGCTTAGATCGCATGTTATCTACGACATGGGATTTTTTAATCCACGATGCCAATTTGAGCGACGTATCTGCCTTAGTCAACAAGTTTCGTTCTACCCCCAATGTGATATGGTTCAGTATGGCTAAAGAGGACAATGGGAGATCTCAACCCGGATGGCGTCCGTATTCACAGCTTAAAGTACGTGGTATCATGGTATTTAAGAGACAGGTACCGTTCACTCGTGTTATTCATATTCTAGAGTATCGTGCCGTGTTCTATAAATTAAGGCATCACTTAAGAGAAGTTAAAGACGAGATTGAATCCCTTCATGCGGATAGACCTAGAATAGTGATTTGTTCAGGAAATATTCAATTATGGGCAAACTATCTAGGCGATATATAAGTTTATATTACATTTTGGATTTTGAGCTGTATACGGATACCTTATACAGTATTTTACAAGATGACCTTGTCAAGGTCAAGGACATTCGCGCGTGGATTCTGAACCCTCACACGTTTGAACTATTTAGACAGATGATTCGTGATGCTATGATCAGTGCACACTTAGACTTGAAAGCTATCCATCGAGACGATTGAAATACTTATGTATGTAACCATAGAGTGATTCACACGATTCAAGAATGGAACAGTTTGATATTATGAACCATACCCTGTTAAAAAAAGCATTGGTATTTGCTTATCGTATGAAGATACCTGAAGGTCATCATTCTCTGGAATGGATTCGACAACAGTTGAGTACACCAGACATGTTTGAAGAAATGAAACATGGACATCATGTGATGAATTCATTTTATAAACAATCAGTACCCATGGACTTTAGTGAAACGGATTGGTTCAAACAGGTGGTGAACAATGACTCTGTGTTAACATTTCTGAGTCAATTTGGACATTCAGAATGTGTGTTTGAATTTACTGAAAAACTGTTGTTACCATTACATGACTTTTGTTGTTCTTGTTGTGATCATTCTTGTAGTCATACATAAACATTCATCTTGTAAAGAACTAAATCATACATAAACATTCATCTTGTAAAGAATTATTTCATGCATGTTGTACACAAATAAATAAAATGTTTTTCTTCCAATAGTGTTAGTTGTGATTTTCACGTCATGGAGTCCAGTTTACTTTTTAAGCATCCTTGCAATATGTTTATCTCAGGCCCTAGTGGCTCTGGTAAAACACAATTTGTAAAAAAGGTGTTGGAATACAAATCAGATTTGTTTCAAGTAGTACCTGAGCGTATTGTATGGTGTTACAAAGAATGGCAAGTAGCCTATGGACAGTTACAAGAACAATAACCTAGTATTCGGTTCATACAGGGGATACCTGACGAGGATGAAGAGATGGTATAGGAGACATCCATTCCTCATTTAATTGTATTTGATGACATGCTTGGTGATAAAGATGAAGAGAAAATCAAATTATGGTTTACACGAAAAGGTCACCATCGTAATGCTAGTGTGATATACATTACACAAAACATGTTTCAACAATCGAAAGCCAGTCGTACCCTGAGTTTAAATGCACATTACATGATCTTATTTCAAAACACAAGAGATAAAGGACAAATCAAAGTATTGGCGAATCAAATTCAATTGCCACACTTGTTACCCGCTTATCAAGATGCTATCTCTACACCTCATGGGTATTTAGTGATTGACTTTCACCCTCAAACACCAGACAGTTATCGGTTAAGAACTGATATTTTTCATCACTGGATCACTGGAGAAGAACGTGGGCCAGTTGTGTATATATAAACGAGAGTGTATTCGTTTACTTATATAATATCATTCAGTCATCATGTCAGCCACAGCCATAGCTCAATCGTTAGAACATTTGGGTCAGGAACGAGACCCTACTGTACGGGAGCAAATGCTACGGTCTGGATTAAAAGAAATGCTCAAATGGTTCACCTTTGCAGCAAAGGTGATTTTAAAAAAGAAAATTGTGCTACCTAAACAAACACAAAACTTTATGCAAAAACATCAGCATGAATTAGAGCAGCTGGGAGATGATCAAGTGGACATAGATACTAAACGTCAACTCATATTGAAACCAGGAGGAGGTGGATTTCTTGGTGGAGTAATGATATGAAGTTTACTCCGATGGAATGGTCAAAAGACTATTCGTAAATTTGGAGCAAGAAAATCTCCAGCTAAAAAAGCCAGAAAATCTCCAGCTAAAAAAGCGCCAGTTAGAAAAGCCAGAAAAGCGCCTGCCAGAAAACCACCAGCTAAATAGGCTAGAAAAGCACCAGCTAAAAAAGCATCTCCAGTCAGAAAATCGCCTGCCAAGATCAATGAACGTTTTATTACTCTCCGTCGTCGAAAGCAAACCACTTCAACACCCTCTATAGCTGTAACTCCAATCAGTTACAATGGTCTCCAATCAGTCCTGTGAGTAGTTTGAGTTTGAGTTCTTCAAGAAATTCATCTAGAAGTGGGCCAAGCTCTTTTAGCTCACCTAGAAGTTTATCTAGAAGTTCTTCAAGAAATTCATACAGAAGTGGACCAAGCAGTTTATCTAGAAGTTTATCTAGAAGTTCTTCAAGAAGTGGACCAAACAGTTTATCTAGAAGTTTATCTAGAAGTTATTCAAGAAGTGGACCAAGCAGTTTATCTAGAAGTTCGCCAAGTAGCTTTAGCTCATCTCAAAATTCATCTAGAAGTGGACCAAGCAGTGGGCCAAGTAGCTTTAGCTCATCTAACAGTTTGAGTTCATCCAGTAGATCATCTAGAAGTTCATCCAGTAGATCATCTCCCAGTTCAAGGAGTTCACCAGACACTCCATTGTGCCGTTTTTCACCCCTATCCTTATCTACCTTATCAAGACAGGCTGTCTTGAAACCCCTTTTGAGGCATCGTATTCACCTGATGAGAAAGGGCTCAATGAGTCCAGCTTCAAGACAAGCCTTAGATGCTTTACTATAAAAGCTGTGAAGAAGTAAAAACAGGCATTATTTGACATAATGGCACCAAAGCGACCACTCCTGCATAAATACGGACATCTGGTTTTGGGTTTAACTCAAGCCCCAGATGGGTTAAGAAGAAAGATGATACATGGAGCATCTAAAGAAATGATTCAATGTGTGGCAGAATGCTGTCAAAATGTTTTAAAAGGCAATGTTGCCTTATCCCCCTCTCAAAAGCAAAGGTTGAAGTCCAAGCGTCAACATCTCCGCACTTTAGCAGATAAAAGAGTATCCATTCAAAAAAAGAAACGTGTGTTGAATCAAAAAGGAGGATTATTTCCATTACTGGCTCTTGCTCCAATCATTGCTAAAGCTGTTGCTGCAGGAGCACTCAGTGGAGGTGTTGCCACACTGGTGAAAAAAATATGAAGAAAATGGCTATCGTACCGTTCAAAATGCTGGAAGAGATGAATCGATGGAAAACAGAACAACGACCACGTTTACCTCCTCCCCCACAAGTCAGTCAAACATCCGATTTACAGAAACAAATGGGAGAAGTATTACAAAATGAATCGTTGTCTGAATCAGAAAAAGCACAACACTATGCAAAAGTTTCAACTGTCTCATCAAAAAGCACGTGAACCGGCTACTCTGGCTGGAACGGCTGCACCGGCTGCACCGGTTGTTCCAGCTGCTCAAGGTGCACAAGGTGCACAAGCTGCTCCTGCTACATTGACGGATAGGATTCTTGAAAGTGTTCCTACTACCATGCGTCGAAAAACTCAACTTTTATTACACTTTCTACAAAATCATCCCCACATGTCATGGAATGATCAAGGGATGTTGGAATATCATGGAAAACCAATACAAGGATCCAACATTATTGATTTGGTAAATGATGTCATACGTCATAGAAAAGGGTCGGACCCTAGAGGATGGGAACAGTTTTCTAGTGGACTAAGATATGTCAATGTACCACAAGAAGTGATAGGAAATAAACGGAGATGGTCATGGATGCAAAAAGCAGACGACTCGGAGGAAGATGAATTCTTTGATAGTTTTGTTGAGCCTCCTTCACCTATAAGTAAACCTGCCAAACGGATCAAAGCAGAACCTAAGTGGGAAGCCTACTAGACAACATGAACAAAAAAGTAGACAGTCTGTTACATCAGATTTATTATGATCCCCATCATCCAGCTGGTTTTGGTGGGGTGCAACGTCTTACTACAGCAGCTCGAACTCAACTGAAATCCATTACACCAAGTCAAGTGCGATCCTGGTTGAAGGGGCAAAAGACCTATACCCTGCACAAACCTATCCGTAGGGCATTCTCGAGACGGAAAACGATCGTGGGTGGTATTGATCATCAATGGCAAGCTGATTTGGCAGACATGCAATCCCTGGCTCAGTACGACACCCCTTATCGATATTTGTTGTGTGTCATTGACGTGTTTTCAAAATATGCTTGGGTAGTTCCCCTCAAGGATAAAACGGGGCTCACATTGGTGGAAGCGTTTCGCTCTATTCTTAAAACGAGACAACCTAAAGCGTTGCAAACAGATAAAGGAACAGAATTCAAGAATCAAAGGTTTCAACAGTTTTTAGACAAAGTAGGGATTCATTATTTTACGACTGAAAACCCAGAAACTAAGGCTAGTGTGGTGGAACGTTTTCAACGGACATTAAAATCACGCATGTGGAAATACTTTACGCATCATAAAACACGAAGGTATATTCAGGTATTGCCTGATCTCGTGCATGCCTATAATCATCGTGTTCATCGTAGAATACAAATGGCACCCGTATCCGTGAATGAGAATAACGAATCTCAAGTGGCCTTGACCTTGTATGGAAAATCAAGAAAGAAAGCGTCGACGACCCTTCATGTGGGAGATATTGTTCGTATCAATATAACAAAACGTACATTTGATAAAGGTTATCTACCCAACTGGACCACTGAACTGTTTAAAGTGATCCAAGTCAAAAAGACCTCTCCTGCTACTGTGAAATTGACTGATTTAGACGGAGAACCCATATTGGGTTCGTTTTATTTCTCTGAAGTACAGGTTATAAAAGATGATGCTATCTATGAAATTGAATCAGTGCTCGCACATCGCCAGAGAAAGGTAGACGGAAGACGAGAAATTAAAGTGCATTGGAAAGGCTATCCTTCGAAATTTGACAGTTGGATTCCCGAATCCCATCTCGTTTAAAGTTTGAACTTGGACTGGTTTATTATACAACTAATAAATACATCATGTCTCAAGCTGATACGGCCAGTGTGGAAGTGACTGCCTCAGAGCAAGCCAAATTGTGTGAACCCAAAAATAAGGTCACTTTTTTGTCACAAATTGTAGTGGTATTTATTATTATTACCGTATCGCTATTTAATTTGTGTTTTCAACGACCCGATCGAGAATTGTGGCTTCTGCTTTTAAGTAGTTCTCTAGGTTATATTCTACCGAATCCCTCCTTGAAATTCAATAAACCTAAATCAACATGAGTTCGTTTTACATTACACTCATGAGTGACAGCTCTATGGATTTATTCCAAGACAATACGCAATGTTGTTTTCGTACCAAACTGGCAAATCCCATCCATCTCAATAAACAAGACTGGGAAATTGCCTTAGTGGAAATGATTGTTCCTAGTCAGGTGATCAATGTCACTGAAGAAGAGCGACATTTCTACATTGTCACGCACGATCCTGTCCTGGGTCAGGCCTTAGAAAACTTTAAGACCTATTGTACTCTCCCCAATAAAGAAGAAAAAGGTGTACGACTTTGTATTCATGTAGGAACTTATGTCACACCCCAACATTTGATCGAGACGATTGACTTTACCGTGAAAGATCAATTGGGTAAAATATTTAGACAGAAAGGCCTTCGATTTACCATGGGTTTTTCAGAACAAAGTAAACGCGCAAAACTGGACAGTTCGGATCAACTAGGCATTCAGTTTCATCCTCACATGTTTATTAAACTGGGTTTTGAGCCCCTGATAGTTCTCCTACCATCTTTTTTAAAGAAACTCCGGAGCCGTTTCCTCATGGCGTAGATATTAACATGGGTCATAATCATTTTATTGTTTATTCCGACCTCGCGTCTTATACCTATTTGGGAAACATAGAAGCCCCCATTTTACGTGTAGCTCCATTTGATCCGAGAACGAAAGCAGGAACTAACCCCCATATTCATTTCGAGTTCTTGAATTTACACTATGTACCACTGGCTAAAGCCGACTTTGACACCATCACTATCCATATAAGGGGTGACACTGGCCAGTCTATTCTGTTTATTCATGGGAAGTCTATGGTGAAACTACACCTACGCCAAAGACAATGATACCTACTTACCAAGGTCAACCTCGACAATATGGACACGGACTTGGATCCATGTTTAAGAAAGCCATGAAAAGAATCATGCCTTTACTGAGTCCATTGGTGAAATCTGGAGTTCACACCTTGAAAAAAGAAGGACTCCAGCAAGGAAGAGCCGCTATGAAAGATATCTTGACAGGATCAAACGCTAAAAAAGTAATACGAAAACGTGGAGCCTCTGTATTAAAAGATGTGGGTGAATCCTTGCTACGTGCTGTGGCCAGCCCAAAAAGACGTATAAAGAGCAAACCAGTCAAGAAAAGACCTCATTCGAAACTTCATCGTCGCCGAGTTAAGCAGGCCAGACCTCTTGATATTTTCGATTAATCATGATGCAACACGGTTCCTGCGAATGTAGTAAGACAGAGTTGGATGTGTCTGTTGTGCCACCTACCATGACAGCCATGCAAGAAGGTCAATGGACTAAGCATTATCCCATTTCTGCCCTGGACAATAATGCTCCGATTGAATTTGTGATTCCTGCACAGACAGAAAAATGGACTGATCTGAATCAATCTTACCTGTACCTAAAACTATACAGGCAGATGGTACAGACCTAGCAGTCGACAGTGAAATTGCTACCGTCAACAATTTCTTTCACAGCATGTTCTCAAGTATTGATGTGTACCTGAATAATAAACTGATCACCAGCAATGCGGACACGTATGCCTATCGGGCTTACATAGAAAATTTACTCTCCTTCAACTCAAGCTGTAAAGACACTCAGCTTCAGGCGTTAGAGTTATGGACTGCAGACACCCCTGGTTATATGTTCACCAAAGTACATGACGGGAATAACAAAGGCTATGTTGCAAGGCGTCATCGTGTCCATCAAAGTCGTGTGGTGGAACTATGTGGACGGCTTCATTTGGATCTGATGATGCAAGATAAATATTTACCCAATGGTATGGAAATACGCTTAAGACTAAACAAAGCGTCACCCCAATTCTGTCTCATGAGTACTGCACCGGCTAAAATCAAGTTTCTAGAAGCAGGATTCAATGTAAGAACAGTAGATTTACTGCCAGTGGTAGCCAATCAACTCAATCAACAGATTGCTCAACATAACATGAAAATTCCCATCCGACGAACTGAAGTAAAAACATTTACGATTCCTAACGGTCAACGATCCAAGATTGAAGATCATTTATTTCAAGGTCAATTGCCAAAACGGCTTATCATCGGTATGGTAAGAAATGGAGACATGAATGGAGACATGGCTACCAACCCCTTTGATTTCCGTCATTTTACACTGAATCATCTGGAAGTCAGCATTGACGGAAAAAGTATTCATAACAAAGCGTTTCAACCCAATTTTGAAACGGGAGAAGTTCTAAGATCCTACATGTCACTTTATCAAGTGACAGGAGCGCTTGGTCTCAATCGTTCATTTGGATTGAGCATGCATGATTATCGGTACGGATACACACTCTGGGGGTTGGACTTGACAGCAGATCAAGGTTGCGAGGAAGGTCAACTCCATCCTATAAAAACGGGCAATCTGAGATTGGAATTTCACTTTGGAACAGCACTTGAACAAGCCATCAACGTGATTGTATTTGCGGAATACGACAATCAAATTGTAATCAATCAATTCAGAGAAGTGCTTCTAGATTATTAATCTAGATTATTAAGATTATTAATGGAAGACATGGATGTGGAACACATGGAAAAAGGACAAGATTACAAAATGAAGTTATTGGCGTATCCTTGTTGTACAAGTTCAAGGACGGACTTTTTACAAGAGTGCTTGAATCATCACGTCACAGAAGCACTCCAATCTTTAATTTATAATCAAGTACATAAAGACTGTTATGGTTGTCGAGTGAATCATCCTAGTCAAGTACAACATGTACTCTGCTTATACACGAATACGGAAGAGTGGACAGAACTTTACATTCAAAAAGCTATTCAACGTTTGGACGTGTTGAAGATCATGGAAAAGTGGTATCCTGAATTAGTGACCTTGACCGATAGTGAAAAAGGAGACGCGTGTCGATTATGGATTCAGTTTAAAGAAGAACTCACTCAGAATCAGTTCATAGATCAGTGGATCAGTGTTTGGGCTGAACGTGTCAACAGAAATTGGCATTATGGAGACGAATGAACTACGTGCACGTGTTTGTGCCAAAGATCAATTACCTTCAGAGAAACCGCATGACGTGAAAGCCTATATTGTGAATACCCATAACGGGAATCAACCTGGAGAACACTGGGTGGCTCTTTATTTAAAAGACAATAAAGCAGTGTATTTTGATTCCTATGGATTACCACCTTTCGAAGAGATTCTATCCTTTGTGAAAAAACATGCCAGCAAAACTTATCTGTGGAATGCCATGAGAATACAAGGCGATATGTTACCGGTGTGTGGTGTGTATTGTCTATTCGCGTTGGATTTTATCTCACGTGAATGTGACTTGAACCAGATACTGTTAACCCGATTTAAACCGGACATGTATGGAAAAAATGACACTTATGTGACGCATTGGTTTCAACAACATTATGGTACTTATTACATGCATGCTCAATATGTGAATAAATGTGGACAAAAGTGTTTTGCTCAACGTAACTCTAGACCAGAAGGTCACAGACGTTTGTATCATAGTATCATACATAGAAATACAACTCTTTATGGTGATCATTAAATGTAAAAATGTTTCATGTAGTTTCATGTAGTTCCTTGTTACTGTTTCATGTAGTTCCTTGTTACTGTTCCTTGTTACAAAAAAAATTAAAGTTAGAAAACTGAAACTATGCGTCTGTTGTCTTTTTTTATTATATCATAAATTCTTTTTAAGTTCATAAAATTACCAATCAAGCTCCGCACGTGCGGTACATCGTGACGTCATCCAGCGATATGACGTCATCCAACCACGAGAGTGGGCGGCGCTTCACCAGAAAAATGCTCCGTCGTACAACACAATACCTCATTTCATTCTGAGAACTCAAACGCTCAAGATGGAGGCTTTATTAAATGAACTCAAAACAGCAAAACAACTTACTGAAAAACAGAATAGGGTATGGCGCTCAATCAGTCGCTTAGCTGCTAGCATTGTTAGAAAAAGGGAACGAGATCTTCAAACCATTGGTGAGACTTTGAATACCATTGAATCAAATCGGTTTCATCATAGAGAAGAACTATCTCAAATGCGAGAGCATTTTCGAGATCAAGCCAAAGAAAGGCAGCGAGATGCCAGGGAAAGAACAGTCAATAGACAAAGGGAACAACAAGAAGAAGAGCATTGGCGTATCATCACTACCGCTCAAGTTGAGTACACGGAACAACCACCAGTACCAGAACAGGAATGGTCCTGTGGGGATCTAACATGCCGGCTCTGCTATCCCCCACCAGACTGCCAATGCGAACTATGTACCCAACCAGATCAGTCAGCAAACACGGTTTAAAAAAACACCAACGGCCCTTTTCAGGGCCACAAACGACCAACGGCCCTTTTCAGGGCCACCATGTCTTTTCGAAAGAAAATTCTCCAATTGTCTCAAATTTAAGTCTACACACACACACACACACACACACACACACACACACACACACACACACACACACACACACACACACACACACACACACACACACACACACACACACACACACAACAATGGTGCCAGAAGTTTCCTTAAATCCATTTTATACTATTTTGGGTACCCAATTTCATTTCAAATTGATTCCAATTTGTCACAATTTGTCACAATTTTTGGTACTTCTGGTACCGACCTCCTCTATATTCTATATGACCCTGGTACCAGGGTACCTCCCATTACTACTTATTTGCTTACGAAAAATGCACACTTTTTGCGACAACAATCTTGATTTGGGTTAACAAGTTTTCATCCATTCATGTACCATCGGATTTCAACATAAATGAATGGATTTTATCCCAAGAAATCGATCAAATTAGAAGAAGAATTACCATCTAACTTTTTGTGAAGCTCTGTACCTATAAAATGTTTAGTAATTTAAATATTTTTTTCTATTTGAAGAAGCGTTTTTACTGCTTTACAATAGCGACCATCTGGTAACAATATCACAAGATCAATACCCAACGCTTTAAACCAATCCAATCCTATCATCAGCTGCAGAAGATATTCTTATGTACAATTAAGTGACTCTGGGATAGGGTCAGTTTTGAATCTGTGGTTATGATTTGAATAAAACTGGTAGATGCGTCTGCTAAGCAATGATACAAGTCCAATATCTAAGCTCTAAGCTTTATGGTTGATTTTTAAGTTTTTATAAGATTTTCCTATGTATAATGGAAGTGACCCCATAGATGGGGTCGATTTGACTTGAACAAACTAAGTAAAGGTCCAAATTGGTGCAGGTCCACTAGCTAATGCTACATGTCAAATATCTAAACTCGGTTAGAACCAGGGAGGTCATGATTGTTTGTATGTGTTACACCCTATTTGGTCACAAGTTACTTGCATTGTTTTTATTAATTATAGATTCATTACACATTCTTCAATTTCTTGTAAGTATAAACAATATTCTGCATAATTAATAAAACAACAAGTAAGTTTGCAAGTACCCAATCACTGTGTTATTCTTATTCTGTCCAAATTAGTTGATCATACACGCAAATCAACTTATAATTTTTAATCGTCACCTGATATTATTGGATATGAATTGATTGTTGAAAGTAAAAAGCAAAAACTATTTTTATTCCTGTAATGATATTGAAAGTTTATTAAATGCTTGTAAACGTTAATTAAACATTTTTTTACAAACAAATAATAATCGAAATTCATAATCGAAACTTGGAGGAACGTACCTGTCTCAAAGGAACGCCGGACTCCCAACATTCCAACTGCTGTGCCTCTTTCTTCTACAGACATGGTGGTCATGTTTTATGTTTTTATGATAGCGTATAGAAAACAGAATCAATTGAAATATGCATACCTAATTTTCATTGAATGCACGGGATTCACGAGCAATATAATCGATAACGAAGTATACGTTTCGCATGGGTAACCACAAGAGAATACGCATTCAAATAGTGTAAAAGTACGGGTAATTGAATGAAATTATTGTATGCAAAATTTCAGAAATCTCTGCCGCATAATTTCCGAGAAATTTCGGTTCACGAACTGGGGGTTTATAAGTTGGTTTGAGTGTATGAAGTTTCACACTGGACTCACCAAAACTGAACATAAAGTGGTCATGCAGCATGGAAGTTATACACTGTTCATCCCCTTTCCAAAACTGGAGTATCAGTAGCCTCATCCAGCGAGTAGAAAACTTGAGATCCTGCAATAACAAAACATTTGTTTGTATTTTTAAATAAAATAAGAAATCATACTTTATTCAATGAAATTTCAGTTTATAAATGGATTGGTGACAGAGAAAAAGCAAATAACATAAAAGATAAAGCCTCCTAGATAATGAAGTACATGGTTTCATAAAACTGACTATGTTACAAATACTTGTATTGAAATATGTAAATGTGAAGAATAAATCAAACAAAGTGGTTGATATTGGTGGATGAAAAATAATCATAGGCATTAACTGAGTATATAAGTACAATGTATTCAAGTGTTCTAGTAAGCAGGATTGGTGCTACATGAAATGATAAAATCTACTTAACCTTGTATGTACAATCACTACACGCCTCCTGTATCATACACAACTAAGAAAGTAACTGACAAAGTGAACAATCAACAAAGCGTACATAACTTTATGTAAGTAACTGATTCAGCTACCGACCATGTCTCTTTATGTGAGAAAGTATGGAGTTGCTTACGGAGGATGGGAGTCTTAGACTGAGTACATGCTCTTCCAAAGAATGATGGTTAGGTGAACTGTCTGCCTCATATAACTGTGGTGATTGGGCCGTATCCGTCTCAGTCCGAATCGGGCGGAACCGGAAGTCAGTGCTTAGCGCTTGGTATTCTGGGAATCGACGCTATCAAACGAAGACGTATCACAAACGACAACACACTAGTAGCTAATCTGCGAATATCTGGTGGTTTAGAAGACATCGATCCATTACAACCTTAGGTGAGTTAATTGTATTGCTTGTTATTGTAAAACGGTGAATTACAACATTGGTGGCAGCGTATATTCGTCCCTACGCTGTGTTGGAGAAATCGCTACCAAAGACTGAAGAATTGTCACGAGGGAGAAGATTGGGTAAAGTGCGTTCCTGCGCAGTGAGTGCTTATTTTTTTTGATAAATAAGTTATAGATTGTTGATATCAATCGAATATTAGCTTATTTAGTGTAATTAATTTGTGTTTAATTGTGATTTAGCGTATTTGATTAGTTTGTTTTCTGCGGTAAGGATAAATGGCATCGGGAGGTGATTATAAGATGGAACCAAGGGAAAGGGAATCTTTGGAGTCTGAGTGTGGCCCGATTGCCATAAACTTTGCCGGGGAAGGGGACCTAATCAAAATTCCTGGAATCAAGGGTAAACTGGCTAAGATTATATGTAGTGTGAGGGAGAATTCGGGGAATATAACCCCGGAAATCTTGGAGGCTCTGTCTAGAAAGAAGTTGTCTAAAAAGGCAACGGCAATGATAGACTTTTCAAGGAATAAATCCCTTATGGTCCTTAGCCAGTCGGATGATTCCTCCGAGTCGGACTCGTCTCAGTCCGAGTCGGATGAGGAGGAGGTAGTAAAAAAGGGGCAAAAATCGTTGGAAGGCTGGCCTGAGGTACTTAAGGTTATCCAGGCGGCTACAAAAGTCCTGAATCCAAAGACGGACAGTTGTGGCCCGAAGGATAGGAAACCAAGGGCCAGTCAGCCAGATAAAATGATGTTCCCGGCTGATTTTGGGGCTACTGGGTCAGTTGCCAAGCCCAGTGAACATGCCGTCACCCCAAGACGTAAACTTGGCTTTAGCGGGGGTGCCATACCTAAGACACCCTCGCTGAGTGAAGTGTCTTACTACAACAATATGAGGCAAAAAGACATGGCGAAGTCCTTGCCAAAAATATTGTTGTATGATGGCAAAAGTAGCTGGGAGGCCTTCCGTATTAAGTTTAATAGGTTTGCGGATGCCTCGGATTGGACAGAAAAGGAATGTTTAAACGGGCTCTGCTGGTGTCTGACAGACAAGGCAGCTGAATACTATGCCTTGTTGAGTGAGCGTGAAGAGTCTATTTCATATAGTAGTCTTTTTAGTAAGTTAGAGGCTAGGTTTGGTGAGCAAGAGTTGCCAGAGGCTGCACAGGTTAAGTTTCAACAAGCCGTGCAGCAATCTGAGGAGAGTATGGAGGACTGGGCTGATAAAGTCCTCACGCTAGGTACCAGGGCCTTTAGGAAATTGCCTGAGAAGTTTATTAACTCTCAGGTAATTAGTAGATTTTGCCAGGGTTTACTGAACCGTGAGGCGGGGCACCATGTGTGTATGCAGGAACCGCATACCATACAGGATGCTATCCAAATGGTCAGAAAATACCAGCAAGTCCATTCAGCAATGTATGGCAAGACAAAAAAGGAAAAGGTCGAGAGTGAGAGAGTTTTTGCTGTGCAAACCGCCCCTAAGAGTGAGCCCGAGGGAGTTGATTTTGTCCAAGCCTTAAGGGAGTTAGAGGAAAGGCTGATGAAGGTTATAACAGAAAACCAGAATCAGACCCGCCCTGCCCCTAGACGTCCCTTTAAGTGTTTTGAGTGTGGCCAATTAGGACATATGAGGAGAGAGTGCCCCCAACAGCAGGGTTTAAACGACAATGGGGCGGAGTCTCAGGCCTACCCCCGCCCCCGACAAACATAAGCAATTCCAGAATGGCCGCTAAATTTCCTACAATTGATAACCCAAGCCCAGGTGAGGGAAATAAATTGTTGGAAAAGGTTAACCCTCAGGTGGACAAAACAAAGGTAGTTGAGTCGACCAATGTACCCTGTGAGGATCCAATTGTGGTTTGTCAGGTAGAGTCCATTTCTCAATTTTCAATTGGGATAACGGTAGGGGATAGGCTGGTAAATGCTATTGTGGACACTGCAGCCCAAGTGACCTTAATCTCAGATAGGGTCTATAATGCATTAATACGTAAACCCCCCATTGTTCGAAGGGTCCAGCTAAGGGCGGCAGGAAGGGAAATGGCCATGCAGGGTTTTGTGGCGGGACCTATTAAGCTGAAGATAGGTGGTCGCTGGTATGAGGAAAATGTGCATGTGGCTCCCATAGAACAAGACATGCTCTTGGGGTTTGATATTCTTAGAAACCGAGGCCAATCAGTTCTAGACATGGGGAGGGAGTACTATGGTTTGATGGAATGGAAATCACTTTAAACACTGGGTTGTGTCAAGGGACCCCCCTGGTTGCAAGGGTGACAGTGACCAAAAAACGTGTTATACCCCCCCCAGTCTGTGGCCAAGGTAGAATGCGGTATCAGTGAAAACCTCCCGGATTATGTTGTAGAGCCTGTAGGTAATGTAAATCTGTTGGTGCCAAGGGTGGTAAGACAGGGTGGAAGCAAACCAATAGTGTGTGTGTTAAACCCGAGTGATCGATACAGAGTTGTGAGCAAGGGAATGGAAATTGGTAGAGCTTACCCTGTTGAAGAGATAAATGAGTGTCCTGAAGATTCGGTACTGATTCAAGAAGTCAGAGAGCCCAACATGGGGGCCTCTGATAAGAACCAGACTGGATTAGGCATTCCAGAACATTTGCAGGAATTGTATGCAAATGCAATGGAGAACCTGAGTGAAGACGAAGGGATTCAGTTAGCTCAGTTGCTAATTGAGTTTCAGGATGTCTTTGCAAGGGATGACTTTGACTTGGGTAGCTTCACTGCGATGGAGCATAATATTGAGACGGGTAGGGCCCACCCAGTAAAGTAATCAAATGAGACGTACTCCCGCTTGCTTTGCTGGGGAGGAAGAAGCCCATCTCAAGAAAATGCTTCAGGCAGGGGTTATACAAGAGTCTACGTCAGACTGGGCGTCAGCCCCAGTTTTGGTTAAGAAAAGGGACGGGAGTGTGAGGTGGTGTGTAGATTATAGGGCCCTCAATGAGGTTACTGTTAAAGATCTATACCCACTTCCCCTCATAGATGACTGTCTAGACATAGTGTCAGGCAGTGTGTTATTCTCTAAATTAGATGCCAACTCAGCATATTGGCAACTAAAGATAAGAGAAGAGGACAGAAAGAAAACAGCCTTTACTACAAAGTATGGGCTGTACGAACATGTCCGAATGGGGTTCGGATTAACTGGAGCCCCCGCAACATATGCTAGAGCTATGAACCTGATTTTAAGGGGTCTGACATGGAAAACCGTGTTAGCCTTCTTGGACGATGTTATCGTGCTTGGCTCCTGTTTTTCAGATCATCTGATAAACTTGAGAGAGGCATAACAACGATTTAGTCAGTATGGCATGAAACTGAAACCTAGGAAGTGCTCCCTGTTCCAACAGGAAGTAGAATTCCTGGGTAGACGGGTCGGCCATAATGAACTTGCAGTAACTGAAGATGACATCAAAGTGGTACTTGATTGGCCGGTTCCTACCTGTGCCAAGCATGTAGAAAGGTTCATGGGGTTGGTAAACTATCATAGAGGGTTCATAAAGGACTTCTCTAAGATAGCAACTCCAATGTATGCAGTTACAGGCAAAAATAACTTTGTCTGGACTGATGAACAAGAGAATGCTTTTAAGTTATTGAAGAAAGCATTATCTGAACCCCCTGTGTTGGCGTTACCAAACCTGCATGACGACTTTGTGTTAGACACTGATGCTTCAGACAATGTCATAGGTGCGGTCTTATCGCAAATCCAGGAGGGACAGGAACGGGTGATAGCTTATGGAAGCTATGCGCTGACTAAAGAGCAGCGTAGGTATTGTGTGACTCGTAAGGAGTTATTGGCGGTAGTGCGTTTTACGAGACAGTATAGGCACTACCTCCTGGGGAAACCATTTGTTGTGCGAACCGACCACTCTAGTTTGAGGTGGTTGATGAGGTTTCGGCAGCCGCAAGGCCAGTTGGCGAGATGGCTAGAGGAGCTGTCTCAGTATAGCATGATGGTACGTTACCGTGCTGGTCGGGACCATGGAAACGCGGATGCATTGTCTAGATTACCTTATGAAGGACAGTGCACCGAGTTCCATTCGGAGATACGACCGGATAAACTGCCTTGTGGTGGATGCCAGTACTGTTGGAAGGCCCAGGAAAACTGGGGTCCTTTCCTAGAGACAGTGGATGATGCAGTGATGGAAGTCACCAGATTGGGAACGCCTATTCCGTTGGCCACGGATGGGGTGGCGGATCTGGTAGACAGGGGAGTACACTGGGGACCATCCAAGAAACCCGAAGTTCTTGTAGGGGAGAATTTGGTTACAACAATGGGCAGCCAAGCACAGGAATGGGGGGTCCAACCCTTGGGTAACGGGGAAGCTGGGGGTCCGGTGGACATGGCAGATGTGATCAGGTGATCATGGTTATACACTGGGACCAGTCAATCACCTTAAGTGGCGATACTGTGAGTGTAAATGTGGTCACACGGGGAATTGCCAGGGCAAAGGTGCTTGGGATGCCACTTGAGGTCACAAATACAGATGAGCAGGATGGGGGGAAAGGGGGGGAACCTAGTCAAATAGTTGACCCATCTATACCCCCTGAAACAAGCTTAAGGGATCCTAAGACCAACTCATGTTTGGATTTTCCTAAATCAAGCTCGAGTTGGGGCTTTTCGAATGCAGATTTGAAGCATTCGCAGGGCCAGGATGAGGATCTGAGTATAGTACTGGAGTATTTGGCCAAGGGAAATGAACCTGAGCCTTCAATACTATTCAGAGCCAGCCCCGCATCAAAATATTACTGGTTGAATAGAAAACAACTGGTTTTTATTGATGAGGTGTTGTACATGGAAGATGGTAACACGGGGGATACCGTACTGGTTCTACCCCGTGAATTACAGGAACAGGATATAACTTGGAACCATGACCTCCCTTCCTCGGGCCACCAGGGGGTGCAGAGAATGAAGGAAAAGTTTGCCTGGTTCGGTATGGCCAGGGATATCAAGGATTACGTGAATGGGTTTGAATCATGTAACCAGAACAAGATCTCCACTAAGCAGGGTAGGTGTCCTATGATAGAATATCAGGCAGGGGCACCTATGGAAAGGGTGCATATTGATTTCTTAGGGCCGTTACCAAAGACTGCCCGGGGAAATGAGTATGTACTCATGATAGTGGATCAGTTCACAAAATGGGTAGAGTGTATTCCACTGCCGACTCAGACGGCAGAGGCTACAGCAAAGTCTGCAGTCGACCAATTCTTTGCGAGATTTGGGACCCCCTTCCAAATCTTCTCAGATCAGGGTCGTAATTTTGAGTCAAAACTGTTTGCTGAATTATGCAAGGTAATGCAGATTCATAAAACACGTACGACGCCATACAGAGACCATCAGCCAATGGGCAAGTAGAGAGGTATAATAGCAGTCTTATGAATGCTATTAGGTGTTTCATTGGAAAATCCCAGAACCAATGGGACCTCTACTTGCAAAAAATAACGGGAGCTCTCCGGTCTTCGGTAAACCGAATGACTGGATTCACTGCCAATATGATGATGCTGGGGAGAGAGGTAAATACCCCTGCGGATATAATGTTTCCACATTATAAGGGAGTAGTTATGGATCAGCCTTCATATGTGCAGGAGCTTGCCGCCAACTTGCAGAAAGCCCATGAGGTAGCCCGGTCTGTCATGAAAACCACTTCAAAGCGGATGAAAAATGAGGTGGGAGATGTAATTTATAGCTTAGATTCTGCAGCTTTGAAAGGTAAATGTAAAAAGCTCTGCCCCCCATGGAAAGGCCCAGCCGTTATAGTTTCCAAACTATCGGATGTGCTTTTCAGGGTGAAACTAAGAAATGCGGTTATGGTAGTAAACCATGATCGCATCAAGAAGTGTAGAGACCGTGAAACCCCACAGTGGATAAAGCACTGGTTGAAACAACCAGGTGAGGCTGTGGTCACAGCTCACGGGGATGACCGGGTGTACTGTTCCTGCAGGCAACCCTGGCAGGGCCGGTTTATGATTCAGTGTAACTACTGTGGGGAATGGTACCATGGGTCCTGTGTAAACATCACGCCGTCCGACGCCGTTGATATTGACCTCTACAGGTGTGCTGATTGTAAAATCAGGAAGCAAGCCGTTGACTAATTCTGTTGTGTGGTTGTACATTTCAGATATGGCAAGTAATACTATGACTGACGGGTTGGAAAGGGCGAACAATCTCTCAGCCAAAGAGAAGTTGCTAGCCCCTAAGGAACTTGCCCGGAAGGTGACGGCCTTTAATGACAAACAACGGGGTGAAGATGCCCTGTTGAGACAGGTTGAGGTCGCCAAGAGGACCAATAGGAAGTTGTGGTTGTCCGCTCTGGCCCGGGAGTTGGATGTGTTGCAGTACCAGAGAAGGGAATGGTTAGTAGAACATGTTGGCCCTTTAGCTCCTGCTAGGGTCAAGACTGTGAGTGAGGATGCTCCCCATGGAATCAGTAGGGACATCCGCATCTGGAACGACCCTTCCCTGGGGAGAGTAGTGGTGGACCTGGGTGGTTTATCCAGCAGCAAGTCGGAGGATATGGAAGTAGAACCAATTCCTTCGGATCAGGAAGACAAGTTGCTGGAGTCACCGGAGAAGCCGACGAAGCCAATCAGTCCTGTGAGGCCGAGGAGGCGTTCCCCGTCTGCTGACCTGATGAAAGTTCCCCCTGTACCTGGCAGTCAGTCACGTGAGCGGACTGTTAGGGTGCAGGGCCGCCAGAAGAGTAGCCAGGCTGTATCTAGGAGTAGATCTAGGGACAGTCTGAGCACTGAATCACACAAAAGGGTCAGAAGAGGGGATATCCGGGTTACTACTCGAGAGGTCAGGCCCAGGTGTCTTGTTCGGGGGTGTGGTGCCGAGCTCAGCCGGTCTCATGCTTTCAACAAGCACCTTCCTGCTGTGTTCCAGGTGATGTTAAGTGGGGAAGACATCACCTGTAGAAGAATAGGAGCCTTGAAGCTGGCGTGTAGGTGGCTGCTGGGTCTGAGGGCATCCCTTGGTGATTTGACCAGGTACCTGGAATGTGCGGGGTGTTTTGAGTTAGAGGCAGAGATAGAACCAGAGCTGGCGACAGCGATGGGGGAACTCTGTCAATATCTTCAAATGGAACCCCCGAAGGATTGGAAATTGGAACCCAAGGGGAATGCAGTCACCGCACTCTTACACTGGCGGGTGCTGATGTTGCTGGTGTCTCTGTTGGAACCTCACCAAGTAGAAACTATCAGAGACCAATTCCCACTGGAGCCAGAAGAAATGGATATGCTACCGACACTTCCCTGTGGTTTTGACAGTCACTGCCATTTGGATAGAACAATGAAGGATGTAGGGCTATGTTCTAGCCACCCTCAATTGGACACCATTTTGGCAGCCGTGGACCCCCAGGAGGCGTACGAGCTAAAGGTAAACCGAGTCGTCGGGGTGTTTTGCGATCCAGAAACTTACCCAAGTCTGGATAGTCTGAAATCCTGGGTGGAACAGGGAGTGGTACCTACGGTAGGTATCCATCCCAAACGGTCACTAACGGAAGAAGGTTTCCAGAAATTAAGGAACCTTCTGGAAGAACCGGAGGTGGCCGGACTGGGTGAGGTGGGACTGGACAGAACCGAACCACAAGAGACATGGGTGGGGCAGATGTTGAAACTGCAGAAAGTTCTATGTCTGTTGAAGCCAGAACACGTCTTGGTCCTCCATGCTAGAAGCACTCAGCCAGTGTCTGACGAGGCCCTGCTCACACTGATGTTCATTCTGAAGTCGCATACCAATGTACGGCGTGAACAGTTGATCCACGTGCACTGTTTCACAGCCACCACCTTGTTACTAGGCCAATGGTTGGAGAAGTTCCCCAACTCGTACTTCGGTTTGACATCAGTGGTGAAGAAATTTGACAGGAAGTCCGGTCAAGTGGAGGCGATACGGAGTATAGATCAGAGTAGGCTTCTTCTGGAGACTGACTCACCGTATTTCCCTCCCTCGGGATATAGAAGGTCAACCCCAGCTCTTCTTGGAATGACCGCTGCTACGGTAGGCGAAGCGCTAGGCATCCCATGGAAGGAGCTCTAGGAAGTGACGGAACGTAATGCTGAACGGTTGTATGTACAGAAACAACCGCCCAGGGGACAGTTGTGAACCAATTGGAGCTGGGGAGGGGGGTAATGGCAGTTATGTTTTTTTGGAAAGCAGGATCCTTCCTGCTGTGTGGGTCACTGCATCATGCATGTGACCAGGTAGTGTTGTGTTTTAGGGTGCCCTGTTGTAAGAACACTCGGATTCAGAGAAACACAGTTCGTGGACCAAGTGCTTTGGATAGAACAGGGAGGTGTGTGGTGATTGGGCCGTATCCGTCTCAGTCCGAATCGGGCGGAACCGGAAGTCAGTGCTTAGCGCTTGGTATTCTGGGAATCGACGCTATCAAACGAAGACGTATCACAAACGACAACACACTAGTAGCTAATCTGCGAATATCTGGTGGTTTAGAAGACATCGATCCATTACAACCTTAGGTGAGTTAATTGTATTGCTTGTTATTGTAAAACGGTGAATTACAACATAACTCAGACTGTTGAAAACTTGATGTAAACAAAACAAGTGGGCCAAGATGGTCCTATATCACTCACATTACAATGATTGTTTACTCATCAAAACATTGTTTTGAACCTGTGTCATGACATCTGCTGATATCAATATTTTCCTGTTATTTGACCTGGTGACCTTGTTTTGACCCCAGATGAACCATGTTCGAACTTGTCCTATATATCGTTAAGACATACATTCTAAAAAGGTTTGGGGAAGTTCCAATCAAAACTGTGATATCTACAATGTTAACAAAGTTCCTAAGATTTGACCTAGTGACCTAGTTATTGACCCTAATTAAAACAGGCCTTCGGAAACCATTATCTAACTAGCTCATGGCTCACCAACATCAATTCTAACCCGGCCTACACTGGGATTAGAAAATTTGATCAACTGCTCCGAAGGCGGACACCCTAGTCACTCGGCCATGGTCGAGTGTTAGATTAAGATTATAACCTACTAAGACCACGGCAGTTGTTTTTACCTTCTTTTATCCTTTTATATTTTAATCACTTATTTCAATCTTTGACTTCCATTTCTTACTTTTTACTAATACCCGGTGTGCACCCTGCCCATAATACTCGTGAGAGGTGTGTGGCAGTATTCGAAGATAGATAGATAGATAGATTACATTTATTGGTTTATATTCATTCTAAATTTTGGAATTTACTATCTCCCAACTGTCTTTGTATCGAACTACACATGTTCGTTGCAAATAACCTGGTCAATTGCAAATTTCGGCCAAAGTATTAATATACTTGGTTTTGAGTAATATTTTTTTTCATATGCAATGAGAAAATGTGTATATATCATGCGCGCTATGTTTACTTTACGCAAAATTGGAATTTATTAGATTCAGAAGATATCATACATGTAGCCAGTATAAATGCAAGTCGCGTTTTCCGTTTATTTGTTTTTCATACAAAATATCATTGATCAATTGCAAAAAATGCTAGTATTAAATATTGTGTATATTTCTTTAATAAGAATTGAATGTTTAGAAACCACGTTTATCGCATTTGGTATTATAAAATGATTACAAGTAAAAAGTACCACAGTTTTCAATTTAATTACATAATGTATATAGAATTTAACGTATGAAAAGAGCGTGGACTTACAGCATTAATTTGATATCTGCATGTGATTAAGTCATGTGTCTCGTTTACTTGAATTACATAGACATCCCAGTTGATGAAACTAACTTAATTATGATGTGTTCAAATTGTATTAGATAGCATTCAAAATCATTCTACGTAAACGTTAAACGTTGTACAATAATACACTATGTGTTGAAGGACATACATGTGTATCTGTTTGTTTATATGCTTTATTTCAGAATAATACGCCCAATTGTAAATATCTCAGAACAAAATTATTTTTTGTGGCGGGAGTGTTGGCTCATTTTGCGGATAAATTATGATTTCCTTCTTTATTATTCCTAATGCACAATTTGAAAACCGAAACAAATTCACTGCCTATCTTTATAATGTTGCTGTGACCAACATGAATAAATGTTACTATGTGTAAACAGTTACCATAAGCTATGAATTGAATAAACCGACATGAAAAATATCCAAACGAAACCTCGGACATGTACATGTCAATTAAAAAACTCCATAAAACTGCAGAGAAAAATGGGCCTACCATAATAACCATGTCATACTAAATGAATGTACATTATTTCCAATTAAAGTTTGATAATCATCTTTCTGATATGTGCAAAAAAGCTTCAAGACAACTTAATGCCTTAAAACGCATTGGTAAATATCTATGTAAACTCGACAGATTAACTGTATATCATTCTTTTATTCTTTCAAATTTTAACTTTTGTCCTTTAGTCTGGCATTTTTTGTGGTGTTACTCAAACAAAAATGATTGAAAAGATTCAAGAAAGAGCTATACGGTTTATTAACAATGATTATACTTCTTCCTACAGTTATCTACCAGAGCTGTCTAAAATGCCCACGCTAAGGGTCAGACGATTACGACACATGGCTCTTGAGACATTTAAAAATCTTAACAAGTCAGGTCCTCAATACATTCAGGATCTTGTTGTATTGAAAGATGCTTCTTCTTATTCTTTTAGGTACACAAATCTTGCATATGTACCAAAGTTGAGGACCACTAGACATGGGCTCAATTCTTTCCGTTATGGGGCGGCAAGTTTGTGGAATTCTCTACTGCAACATTTCCGTGATCATAACCTCAACTCCTCTCAATTTGAAAATATCACGACTACAGTCCTGGGTCGGAGAAAGATGTGCATGTGCCTCGTGTTTATAGCAATCTGCTTCAATGCCTTTTTACGTCACCACCTTGTGCAAAAAAAAATGTTTTAGCTTTGTTGTCCTTCTGCTTATTTTACAGTTCTAGCTTTATTGGCCTTTCTTGTTTTGTGATGTCTTTTATAAATTACTGTTATTCTTATGTAAAATTTAACAATTTACCTTTAACAAATACTCTTTTTTTTGTTAACATCTTTGTATTGAGGATTTTTAATCTATGTTTTATGTCTAGTACACGTTGTATATTTTAAATGACTACTGTTCTTTTTTACTTGTCATTCCTGCGGTGTGCTTTTATTGTAATAATGTTGTGTCTTAACTGCTATTATCTATGCTTTCTATATGTATGACTGGAAAAACATATTACTTTGTTTTGACATACGATGTACTGTTATATATTTGATCTTATCTGTATTCTTATCAAACTCATATTTTGTGTCGGTAAATAGCTATGAATAGCTAATGTTTAACATGTTTATATACTATTCCGACAATAAATAAAGTTTTGAACTTTTGAACTTGAACATGTGACGCGAACTAATGTTAGATTTATGAAGCGAAATACGGTTGTTCGAGACATTGACATAGCCTCAACACAACCGACACTTAATTGTAAATGTATAAAGAAGCAGAAAAAGTGTTATTTTCATAGTTTTCCTCTTATAGCGAATCGATTTAAGCGAGTTCGCCATAGCGGTTGTCATCTGTAAATCTATAGAGGGCGACGGTTCAGTCAAAGTACTCTTTGCTAATTATTCGATTTACTTCCCTTCATTTGGACATCGTTTTATATGGTCCATGTTTGGTAAGTGTGTTTAACTGTATCAGGTGTTAAAAACAGAAAGAATGTGCAATTTTTAGAGTAATAAAAAATGTTTGCTTTAATGAATAAGAGGGATTCGTGAAGCACGTTTTACCCGGAGTTCACGAAATGTGTTGATAGAAAATGGATCATCTATGACGTCAAACATAGTAGTACCATGTTTTCATAAATCGCGGTAATTTGTGTAACTCAAAAGGGATCGGAAGTGAACTCGCTATTGTATACATGTAGGTATGTGCGATATTTTCAATGCACAAAAAATCAGAATCGTATCACACTGAAAATTACATTTTTCACGGTCAGTTGCTGGGACTCGTTTTTTTTATATTTATTTCATTTCAATATTTTACACATATGACGAAACAAACAGTACAGCGTCGTGAAACAACCACAGGTGGCAGTATCAGTGTTCGGGCCACACACACAAAAAATCCCGTCACTGAGCTTATATATACTATCAAGGTAAAAAGCCTACTATATGTCTATATGCCAAACAATGTGGAACATTGCATCTCGTTGTTTCAGCATAAAAGATGTGCGCTGAAGGAAAATTGCTACACATGTCATTCAAATAAACTATAAGATATTCATTCCTATCGAAAATCTCATTCAATTGCATCTAATAACTGAAACGGTAAAATTGTGTTCCTTTCGTTATTTAACTTCGCTGCAAACCATTTTGAGTCAAGCGCGAGTGATGTATCAAGCGATCTGATTGGTCGGCATGAAATGAACAGACTATTGTACACATATATCCGACCAATCAGATCGCTTGATACATGTGTAGCTATTTTCCTTCAGCGCACGTATTTCATGCTGAAACAACGAGTTGTGATGTTCCACATTGTTTGGCGTATAGACATATAATAGGCTTTGATAGTAATATAAGCTCAGTGACGGGATTTTTTGTGTGTGTGGCCCGAACACTGATACAGCCACCTGTGGAAACAACTACATATGTTACCTATAGATACTCACACAGAAGATAAATGAAATCAGTTATTGCCAACATTTCCTAAATCTTTAAAAGAACCATACAAAATAACTGTGGCCCTTTTTCACATTGACCTTCATTTACCAGTTTGATGTATAAAGAGATAGAAAGAAATACAACATTAGATTAAAAGTTTTGTTAAAAAATATTTCGACTTTTTACATGAGTGGCCCATTTTTAGTATTTAACCAAAAGAGATTGCTTTAATATAATGTCGGTTAGATATATATTTTTAAATAATACAGGAGGTTTTTTATTCTATATTTCTATTGATTGCATTTTGACATTAAATCGTACTGTGTTACTTTCTCCAGAATTAGCCATTGTTTACTAACTCACAACATTTAACATTTCTACTGATCATTTGCTGACTAGCTTAAGCCATTCTTTAACATCATATTAATCAAATACATTTTAGACTTGGAAATACAGTCAAACCTGTGATCAAATGCCACCCTTGTGGAAAGCATAATGTGGCCTAATGAAAGATGGACTTTATTTGGTGGTCATTTTGGTCTAAATGATCAATGACTGTCTTAAATAATGGCCTTTATTTTACAGGATGGCCTTTTTCATTCATAAATGTGAAATTTCAATAGTTTAACGTCGAACCACAAGTCAGTGTCATTAAACGACCAATGAACCTAAACATACCACCTAAATAGAACCATCGAACGTCTGTATGCTAGCTAGGCAGCTTCCTTTATTCTTCAGACCCGGAATGTAATTTGAATAAATTGTAGTGAGGGGCTAGTGGTTACTAGGCAGAAACCATAACCACATGACCACTGAGGTCCCTTTATCTGTCATCAGCGATATTGTGTTTGACCTGTTTTCGGCGCAGCTGTATTAAAATTGATTTTGACCTACATTTGAACCAATGAAATTGTTAGATACAAAATCTTTTGATGTATAAGGCTGTTTGTCATTGGTTAAAAGAGTTGTCATTATGAATTTTAGGGCAGAATTCGTAATTGTTAGTTGTTCGTAATTGTCTAAAAATAATTAAATAATCAAAATCTACAACAGTATAAAATTAAATATCGAAACATTTAAGCGATGCAAATTAAACTCAAGAGTATTGTTTTTGGCCTAAACTATTCCCGTGGTAATGTCAAATCTGTCTGATCATGCTGCAGGCACTGGCGAAACCAACTTACACAAATAAAGACACAAAGCTTAAAAACATGTGAATTGAGTAACCATCACATACTGATGAGTTATGCTAGTAACAGATCTAGTGTTCTTGTATGGTAAACAAAAACAAATATGACAATATGAGCAACACCTTCCTGAATGTAGATACATTACTATTAATTAGAACCAAAGTATTAGTCATTTGTTTTGCTTACATGAGCATTTTTACATTAATTTTCACAAGTTTACGATTTTCTGACATAGCTGGTGAGAAAAAGAAGAAAAAATAATCTTGACCTATGACTGAGTACATTTACCCAAACATCAATACAATTAATTATTTCCAGTAACAAAGTGTCGTCAATGCTTGACATTGCCAATGTCCGGAAACTGTACATTTATATGGCATTAAGTTTGTACTGTATCTGCGCCGATTATCTTTTTTTAAAGATATTTCTTGTTATAGTGTGTATTGGTCGTGTTTCGTGCAAGACTGAATTGTAAGTAAGACGTCAGCATTATTAAAACACATACCATTCAATTATACTTTTATTACTAGAATTATACGTTGAGAAGATATGAATCATTCATCGTTTGTTCGAATTTAAAATATCATTCAACTGACTGACACCTAACTAATATGAGCCGAGGATGGAATTCTTATTCTGCAATAACATCATAAAACATCGCCTACAGTTAGCATCAGATAACATAATCTACAGACAACATCAGATATCACCAACTACAGTCAGCATTAGATAACATCAACTACAGACAACATCAGATAACATTACAAATAGTCAATATCAGATAACATCAACTACTGCAGTCAACACCTGGTAACATCGCCTACAGACAACATCAGATAACATAAACTACAGTTATCATCAGGTAACATCAACTACAGACAACACCAGATAACATCAACTACAGACAACAACAGACAACATCAACTACAGACAACATCAGATATAATCACATACAGTCAACATCAGATGAATTCAACGACACTCAACATCAAAAAACATCAACTACAGTCAACATCAGATAACATCAACTACAGACAACATTAGATAACATCAACTACAGTCAAAATCAAATAACATCATCTACAGTCAACATCAAATAACATCATCTACAGTCAACATCAAATAACATCATCTACAGTCAACATCATATAACATCATCTACAGACAACATCATATAGCATCATCTACAGGACAACATCGTATAGCATCATCTACAGACAACTTCAGATAACATTAACTAAGCAGTCAACATCAAGGACTGTGTCAGAAGTCACCCGGTGTTCGAACACACAACCTTTTAATCAGTAGACCAACGCTTTAACCACTAAGCTGGCCGAATCAAGGCCCTCTTGTTAACCTTTACATCAAATATGATTTCCATCACATCCATTCAAAATTTCACATACCTTTAAATGTATAAAACATCAGTAACTGGGTCATTTTAGGGACTTCCAACCACTACTGTACAGTTCATATAGTTTATAGATACGAGTTAAGTTTAGCCGCGGTCGTGGTCCAATGGTTAGTGCGCTAGCAATCCGGCGGGTCATACCGTTTATGAAAATCAGACAACACATCAAGGTCGATTTTTCTCCTCATGTGGAGAAGTTACCTGTTCCTTATGGAAGGTTAAGTTAGTACTGGTTCAAATACTGTCCAGTAAAACTTGTTTGATGAATCAGTCGTCTTATATAACTGTTATATTGTTGAAATGAATAAATAAATATTATTGATACAACACTATAAAGATTAGCCAGAACTAGAAAACAGACACACTTGTGAACGACTACAGGGCTTATATAAAATGTGCATTATCAGCCTGTTATAAGTAGATCTCATTATATAGCATTGTCCGTAAGTGTGACACGTGCTTTAGCTTTATAAGCAGCCTAAGCGTAGTTCTTACATGTATGCAGAATGAAAACGAAACTTAAATATGGGAGATAAAAAATATTGTATTGAGGGTACTTTAGTGACGAGTTGTCTGACTCATGTTTATTTGTATATGTAGTTATTGTCGATGGAATATTAAGAATAAATAAAAAGATAAAACCAATATTTACTATTATAGAATAACTTTAACAAAATAAAGAATAGGTCTGGACAGTTGTCTTCAATTGATGAGTTATACTGTATCATCAACATATTTAGATTGGGAGAATTTGTATAATCACTGAAATCACGTGGACCATGTGCAGTTTGTAAATGTGGAATGTCATTGAGCAGGAGTGTAAATAGCAGACGACATGTTGTTTGGTTCAATCAAAATATAAATATATATCTACGTATAACCAGTATAGTCCGACAACGACCTGTGAATGATTAAAGATCAGCTAAGTCCATTCTGTAGGGTGAGTGGCATTTCGGAACGTTTCGGTGGTGTCTGTAATGCATAAATATCAGTTATTTGACCCTCCCTGATGAGATTAAGTACGTAGCTCAATTGGTAGAGGCGCTAACCTTTGTACTTCTGCAGCTTGTTAGTCAAGTTGTTACGTGTTCAATATTTGGAATGAATTTCATACATATTTAATTTAATTTAATTTCAATTTCAATTACTCCTTCGTTAGCAGTATCTGCACTAGAGCCGCTGTCAGAATCTAATAATTTGCTTCGTTTCTAACATGGCATCGCCTGCATACTTAGGAATGTCATTTGAACATAATTTGATTTTGATTGCATGAAAAAATATGCATGTGTATACTCTTCTTAACATAAATGCACCGAAAACACGAGCAATGCATGATTTGAAAAAAAATAGTGGCAAAATTAAGGATACGAACCAACACAATTCAGTTTAATAATGTTACTAGTGCGGCGCACTGATTTCAGGACCACGTAGGCCTCTTACAACAGTGGCCTACAAATGTAAGGTCATGTTTAGTAATGTACTTGGTCATTGTATTACGTATCCCTATTTTAAAGAATGGAACAATCCTCGACCTTTCGTCACGACTCACTGCTCGATTTCTATCTATAGTTGTGGATATAAAAATATAAATGTATATTAAATACTAGTATGTTAAATCCAAGCTGTAAATAAACGAAATTCCACTAATATATTTATACGCAAATAAAATACCGGCAAGAAAAAATATTGATCGAGACCGAACTATAGCCTCGTGTCGGAAGATAAAAATATTTAAAACCGCGCGGTTATTCTGGCAGCATATTCTGATTAGAGATGTCCACATACATGTAGTTAAAGTTTGTCTCTTAAGATTATTATATACAACACAGTGTCCCATAAATGGTATAAGTTTGTGTGCACTGGAAGACACAGAAGCAGATTTGTCAGGAACATTTATTCAATTATTTACCGAATTATTTTCATTAAATTTCTATGTTATTCATAAGATTGTGTTAATGAAAGATGCTAATACAATTTAATATTGATTTGGCAGTGCCAGATGAAACCAAACATTGGGAAAATATCGGAAGATAATTTAATACTCATTTACTAAGTATATAGTCTGAAGATAAATATTTTTTTATCAAAAATTCGGATTAATAACCAGAAAGTATTATTACAATACAAGTCAGGATTTATAATCTAAATTGAATTGTATTATAATGGACCTAAGGACACATTGATTTCGGTTGGCTCATGCTAACACCAGTGCTCACTGGTTACCGTCAAATACAAGCCTACTTGTCCCCATCCATGATCATATTAATTCATTTCATTAATATAAGACTAGATAAAACAGTTATTATTCATAGCATTTTTTTTTGAAGGAAGGGAGGTCAATTGAGATCAGATACGGATCCTTTCTGTACCATTTTTGAAATATTTTCATATCAATATTTAGTATCTTGCGAGGTATTTTGTACATTTATACGTTTAAGATAATACAAATTTAAAGGCAATTTGTGGCTGTAATTCAGGACATAATAAACATTGATATCAATCAAATATCAAATCATCAAATATTATTATATTTTCGTGTGGATATGGATTCGGTTGGATCCGTTTATAGATCGATATAAAACAGTCTGCTTTAGACAATCATCATGGTGAACCTGGAACATTCCTTCCATATTGCTGACTGCTGTATCTTTGGTATTACAATTGTAATATCGTTAGGCATCGGTTTGTACTTTGCCTTATCCGGCGGAAAACAACGAACAACGTCTGAATACTTCGTGGGTAATCGGAAGATGACGATCATTCCAGTTCGTTTGAATAATCGATTATGATGCTTAGTGTTCCGGCAGGGTATTAATTAAATTTGAATTTGAAAATACTGGTATACATTTTGTTAAGCTTTGCTGATTCAAATTGATACTGGTATTAATGGTGATCAGTAATCATGAAATTCCACCATATATCTAGTATCTAAAAACCTTAAGATTTCAGTCAGCATGAAATGAATAATGAAAGAACCTAGCGCAGCTTCTATATTGAATTTTCATAAGAAAATAACTACATATATCTGCTGAAGCGGGACAAATAGAGACGTGTTCATCAGTTCGTACGTCAGTACGAGCTTGCCAAGATTTTATCATTTCGTGTATCGCTTCAATACTCCAACAGGGGCTACAATGAAACATTCCCGATCCAACCATATCACCCAACATCCATTTCACCATAACTGAATCCGGATTCGTGTTTTAAATGGGTTATTTCTTGGCCAACAATATCTTACCGTTTCGGATAATACATTGAATCAGTCTCATGCACTGAAGTGCGACAAATGCTGTCTTCAGCATTTATACATTTATTACTTCATAAAAACACTTTCACATGTATTTCTGTAAAGGGTGACGATATTTGCAATAGATGAACACAATATAAAGAGTCCATCTCATCACAGGACGAAGTAGCACATTATGAAAGAGACCAAGGGAACCAATAGCAGCCTGTCTTCACGATAAAACACCATTTTACAACCCAAAATGTTCATACCTAAAATGTCTTTAAAAATGAAATTATCACTAGCGAGCCCCTGTCTGTCAATAATGTAATCCTCCCCAAGACCGCATCTATATTTTTACTGCTTCTTTGTTTGTACATGTCTTTAAAATGTCCACCATGTACGACTCTAACACTATATACATGTATATTATATACATCACCCGGTTTACCAGAACGATGTGAACTATTTGCAATCCACCATAATCGCCCAACCTCGGAAACAGCCTTAACATTAATTGGATAGACGATTTTAATTGGGTTATTTTCCCGATAAAACAGAGTATACCCTTTCTTCTAGTACCAATGTATATTTCTTGGTTATACAATGTACCCTCTCCAGAGCGTCCCTTTCTTAAGCAACAACCTCCCTCGAACAACAGCATGTTTCTCCACTGTACGATTTCACCTGTATTTAATTTTATTGTCATTACATAGTTTTTGTGGCTGTTATGGGACTTCATTGTTTTTCATAGATATGGACTACAGAGGGCAAAGTTTACGCTCATTTTTTTACACTTCGCTTATACTTAACCAATTTGATTTATTCTAGCTTCAAAATCTATTTATGAGAATACATCAGTGGTATATACTTCCACTGAATGCAGCGTCTACTTCATTTTACTTTTGATGTTCAAAAGGACATAATCATGCGAATGATATCGAACTAGATTATATACTGTCTCATGAAATGTCTATGAAAGCATAAGTTCAAAGCATTCCCTGTTATACGTTATATAAGTCAACTCTGTTCATTTAACATTATATTATATTACATTATATTACATCCATTATACGAAATTTTGACAAAATTGTCGATATTCTTGCACATGTAGAGATGGTGCCGGTTCCTTGTGGAAGGGTAAGTTAATATAGCCCAGGAAAACCGGTTAGATGAATCGACCGCCGTAACTAACTGTAAAAAAACCCTTAAAAACAGAGGTAAACTCAAAGAAATAAATCAGCATTGAATTCATTTAGACTACAAAGTGCTCACGTACGTTGTACACGTTATTTTACTGCATATTTACCCAAATGTTTTCAGTAAAAAGTATTGGTCGATATCTATTGAAATAATCATTTGTCTGTTATACTATATTTAATTTATATACTATTGTTTGAGTCTGAGACTTAAGTATAAAAGTAACTAAATCTTATGACTCTATTAAAGTAATCATATGAAAATGTGTCCAGGGAGAAAACTGAATAATAATTTTATTAACATTATCACTCAATTATGGCGAAATGCAGTATTAAATATTGACTATGTTTTCAAATAACTTAAAATCAAGCTTTTTCGTGCCTTTGTACCGCAAGTGCCATGTTCCCGAGATTGTCTGACCTAAGACATTTTGGCAGACTCCGTTGAAATTTCTGACGATTGTGGAGTGCAGGCTGCATTTTTTATAGGGAAACTATATAAATTCTTGAAGGAAAATGTGTTAGCTACACGATAATATGCATTGTTTTAGGATTGCTTTTACAAATGCGCGGTGGAAAAGCGGACCTAATTAGTTTCTTGGGCTGTTAAATGTTACTTCCCTTGTCAATATGTATAGTGTAAGGTGATTTTTTGGTCAAAATGTATAGTGCATAATCCCGTTGCTTTAAAGGGCGACGATCCAATCAAATACTTTTACAAAATATTATATTTACTTCCCTTCATTTGGACATCGTTTTATATGGTTAATATCTACAAATTTAGTATGTGTGGATAATTTTATTAGGTTTATTCAAGGTATTAAATACATAAACTAAAGAATGTGTGATATTTAGAGGATTAATGATGTGTGCTATAATGAATACAAGGGGATTCGTGAAGCACGTTTTTATCCAGAGTTCACGAAATGTGTTAATGGTTCGTATTCATACAAAGTCTTCTTTGTTACAGCTAGTAATTGGTGTGTTTTGTTCAAATTGATTTCTATGACGTCAAACTTACCATGTTTTCATAAATCGAGGTATTTTGTGCAACAAAAAAGCGACGAGAGTGAACACACTAGGTATGTGTGATATTTTATCAATGCACAAAATTGAGTTAAAGGATCGTATCATACTGAAAATTACATTTTGGGAAATTGCCCGGGCCCGTATTTATAAAGCATCTTAATTATTTTCAAAAACTAGGTCTACCATAGTTTAGATAGGAAAACATCATATCACGAGATAAATACTTTTCTTAAATGCTCTTAAGGCATTTTTAGCAAAGAAAATTCTTAATAAAAATGTTTCTAGACTTTCCTTTCGTCGAACATGTCAAGTCATGTCGTGGCTACGAAATTGATATATGTTTTCACTAGTTGTCTATCATATTACTGAGTAACGATGAGTAACCATGGTAACGATGTTGCTAACAATGACAGCGTTATATAATACCACCAATGAGTCCTACATACATTATACAGTTTATACAGTGTTACATTCATTGAAGACACCCTTACCCATAATTTTCTTAGCTCTGTCACACTACAATGTATACTACTCAAAATTTGATAAGGATCACTTTTTGTTTTGTATGGCATTATCGTCGATTTTGGGTTACATATATAAAATATAAATTTTGGTTACTTTCAAAGATACCTGATTATCATGAGTGCAACATGTAATCCAAAGATTAAATCATCCGAGCGCAACGAGCGTCGGAATGAGGACAGGGTCAAAATTAAACATTTTATGGGTATGTGTGGGGAATAGAAACTTTTAGGAAAATGAGCTAAAGTGCAAACCTTTGTGTTTAGTATCGAGACTGATGTCAGAGACAATAACCACTCGACCATTGAGATGAGGGGCTAGTTTCACTGTCAGAGACAATAACCACTCGACCATTGAGGTGAGGGAATAGTTTCACCAGTCAGAGACAATAACCACTCGACCTGTAAGGTGAGGGGCTAGTTTCACTGTCAGATAAAATAACCACTCAACCATTGAGGTGAGGGAATAGTTTCACCAGTCAGAGACAATAACCACTCGACCTGTAAGATGAGGGGCTAGTTCCACTGTCAAAGAAAATAACCACTCAACCAATGAGGTGAGGGAATAGTTTCACCAGTCAGAGACAACAACCACTCTACCATAGAGGTGAGGGGCTAGTTTCACTGTCAGAGACAATAACCACTCTATCACAGAGATGAGGGGCTAGTTTCACTGTCAGAGACAATAACCACTCTATCATTGAGGTGAGGGGCTAGTTTCGCTGTCAGAGACAATAACCACTCTATCATTGAGGTGAGGGGTTAGTTTCACTGTCAGAGACAATAACCACTCTATCATTGAGGTAAGGGGCTAGTTTCACTGTCAGAGACAATAACCACTCTATCATTGAGGTGAGGGGCTAGTTTCACTGTCAGAGATAATAACCATTCGACCATTGAGGTGAGGGGCTAGTTTCACTGTCAGAGACAATAACCACTCTATCATTGAGGTGAGGGGCTAGTTTCACTGTCAGAGACAATAACCACTCTATCATTGAGGTGAGGGGCTAGTTTCACTGTCAGAGACAATAACCACTAGACCATTGAAGTGAGGGGCTAATTTCACTGTCAGAGACAATAACCACTCTTTCATTGAGGTGAGGGGTTAGTTTCACTGTCAGTGATAATTACCACTCGACCATTGAGGTGAGGGGTTAGTTTCACTGTCAGAGACAATAACCACTCTATCATTGAGGTGAGGGGTTAGTTTCACTGTCAGAGATAATAACCACTCTATCATTGAGGTGAGGGGTTAGTTTCACTGTCAGAGACAATAACCACTAGACCATTGAGGTGAGGGGCTAATTTCACTGTCAGAGACAATAACCACTCTATCATTGAGGTGAGGGGTTAGTTTCACTGTCAGAGATAATAACAACTCTATCATTGAGGTGAGGGGCTAGTTTCACTGTCAGAGACAATAACCACTCTATCATTGAGGTGAGGGGTTAGTTTCACTGTCAGAGACAATAACCACTCTATCATTGAGGTGAGGGGTTAGTTTCACTGTCACAGACATTAACCACTCTATCATTGAGGTGAGGGGTTAGTTTCACTGTCAGAGATAATAACCACTCGACCATTGAGGTAAGGGGTTAGTTTCACTGTCAGAGATAATAACCACTCTATCATTGAGGTGAGGGGCTAGTTTCACTGTCAGAGACAATAACCACTCTATCATTGAGGTGAGGGGCTAGTTTCACTGTCAGAGATAATAACCACTCTATCATTGAGGTGAGGGGTTAGTTTCACTGTCAGAGACAATAACCACTCTATCATTGAGGTGAGGGGCTAGTTTCACTGTCAGAGACAATAACCACTCTATCATTGAGGTGAGGGGCTAGTTTCACTGTCAGAGACAATAACCACTCTATCATTGAGGTGAGGGGTTAGTTTCATTGTCAGAGATAATAACCACTCTATCATTGAGGTGAGGGGCTAGTTTCACTGTCAGAGACAATACCCACTCTATCATTGAGGTGAGGGGCTAGTTTCCCCTGTCAGAGACAATAACCACTCTATCATTGAGGTGAGGGGCTTGTTTCACTGTCAGAGACAATACCCACTCTATCATTGAGGTGAGGGGTTAGTTTCACTGTCAGAGATAATAACCACTCTATCATTGAGGCGAGGGGCTAGTTTCACTGTCAGAGACAATAACCACTCGACCATTGAGGTGAGGGGTTAGTTTCGCTGTCAGAATCAATAACCACTCTATCATTGAGGTGAGGGACTAGTTTCACTGTCAGAGGCAATAACCACTCGACCATTGAGTTCAAGTTCAAACTTTATTTATTGTCGGGATAGTATATAAACATGTTAAACATTAGCTATGAATAGCTATTTACCGACCGAGGTGAGGGGCTAGTTTCACTGTCAGAGACAATAACCACTCTATCATTGAGGTGAGGGGCTAGTTTCACTGTCAGAGATAATAACCACTCGACCATTACTTAATGTGAGGGGTTAGTTTTACTGTCAGAGACATTAACCACTCTATCATTGAGGTAAGGGGCGAGTTTCACTGTCAGAGACAATAACCACTCTATCATTGAGGTGAGGGACTAGTTTCACTGTCAGAGATAATAACCACTCTAACACAGAGGTGGGGGCTAGTTCCACTGTCACAGACAATAACCACTAGACCATTGAGGTGAGGGGCTAGTTTCACTGTCAGAGACAATAACCACTCTATCATTGAGGTGAGGGGTTAGTTTCACTGTCAGAGATAATAACCACTCGACCATTGAGGTGAGGGGCTAGTTTCACTGTCAGAGACAATAACCACTCTATCATTGAGGTGAGGGGTTAGTCTTACTGTCAGAGATAATAACCACTCGACCATCGAGGTGAGGGACTAGTTACACTGTCAGAGACAATAACCGCTCGACCATCGAGGTGAGGGGCTAGTTTCACTGTTATATATTTAGCTGAAGTATGCAGGTTATTGTTATTGATAGGCAGCTGATGTATGCAGGTTATGGTACTAAGGACAGAGCCGAGATTAACAAGTTGCTGTAAAAAAGAATTGTTAAACAGTAAAGAGAAGACTGTTCTACTTCGTTAGCTATTTGTTGTAAAAAAGCATTACAACTGAGAAACGGTATGATACATAATATAGATCCATTTTATTGCATTCTCATACTCCAAAATGTATTTAGTTATATTTAGAATGAATAACCAATGGCCTTTGATAATTTAAAGTTAATTGAAGATTTATTTTGTAATTATACAATACTTAAGTATAATAGTATTGCTCATTATTGTGCTGGTTAGATTTACTTTATCAATATGTTTAGTCAGATTTGTTCTGAATATCAACATCCCCTATTTGACTTACTGGATTATTATGAATAATGTCGTCACGGCTCAAAACTCATGGTCGAGCTTATACAATGATAGATTTTATTTATATATTCGTATAAAGACAATGTACATTGTATGCATCAATAAAGTTCTGTTCTGTTCTACTGTAGATGAGAGGTCATTGTTGTCAGGAGGTAGCTGAAGTTTGCAGATTTATAACGTGAAAATATGCTATACAGACTTAATTTGGATACACATTTGAATGTGTAAGTGTAAGATTTTTGATAAGACATTATGAAATATACTTAAGTATCCAACATCAATAATAGTATTTTATGGATTTTTGACATTTTGTTGATATATCGGTAGTGATTACATTGATGTTTTGCCTGTGTTAATGAAGATTCGCGACTTTTTTCAAATAAAATCACAAAGTCAGTCATGTCTTAGTTTCACTATGTTCTCAAGTCTGTTAACTTGGTTTAAATGAATATCTGTAACACCTTTATGTAAAAAAACAACAAACGAGAATGAATGAAGAAACGTAGCATGTTTGTTAGTTGAGTCTCCCTTAAATTCACAGTGAATATGGTTGTATACACTTACATGTATTACTTTATTAACATGCATTATGTACTGGAAAATCCACATGTTGTGTGAATAGTGGCATTATTTTATGAAACTCATGTATGAAAAGAGGAAACAAAGAGATCAAAGGCTGGCCTTAAATCTTTTCACAACACCATTTGTCAATACTTTATTATCTCCAATAGATTTAGCTCCATGAAACGTAATTAAAGGGAGAGAACTCAAAAAGAAAATTATGACCAACAGTACTGCAAGAAGTAATTTAACTATTTTGGACGGGAAAAGTCGCAAAAAATCACTTCATCGTAGGTACACTATTTTGCCGAAAACTTAATATTTTTAGCGACCCGGAATATTAAACACCCAATCACTCAGAAATGTATCAGAATCACATTCTACATGAATTAGAAACTATTTTGGAAGGAAAAGTCGCAAAATTTCACTTCATCATAGTTATGCCGCCGGGCCGCTTGGCCGCCAAATTCACGTTTTCAGCGGCCTGGCGGCCTGGAATATTATACACCCAATCACCCAGAAAGGTATCAGAATCAAGACAAAGCTTTTTGTCATCTTAATACATAATGCAATCTGTGTTTTCACGCAACCGCATTACAGTAGCTTCTTAAATTCTGAGTACATGATTGCTATTAAAAATTACCGCTTGAATACTGAATAAATATTTAAAAGACCCGGATAATGAATAATGAATCGGGAAGGGGCTGCACCATCCTCAATATTCAAACATCAGGCATCATATGTGATTGTGTGGCGTAGGTAGTTGGTTTGCAACATCTACCAGATGAGTTATATCAAAAGAAAGTTTGTTAAACTGGCATGGAATTTGGAGGAATTATACCTGAAGTAGCAGCGCTTACGAAAATATTGTTCTTTATAGAGTTTGACGTTGGTAACCTAGCAACTAAACGACGTTATAATGCCACCTAAAGGCTCGGTCACAGCCCACCGTGCGTGTTTTACGTACACACGGGTACGTTTTTTGGGGAGGCCACGAGTGGCAAGAGCAGGGAAGAAGTACGTACACGTACGTCACTCGCACGGTTGCGTAAGGTGTACGTACTTGACCCACACGCCACACCTAGCCATTAGCATTTGCGCGCATCGCACGTTGCACACGTGATGAGTTACACGTGCTTATAATGTACTATCGTCGTGCGATTGAAACGTTATCGTACGAAGGCCGTACTTGCACGTGCTGTTTGCGAACCGTGTCCATTCTTATTCTTACGTTATAAGAGCGTGCAAGTACGATGGACGTGAGTACTAGGGTAAATCCGCAGCCCTACCGCAGACTAAACGCAGCGAAAGTTCCTCATGCACTAAAAGTGACAATAATGACAATCATGAGTATTTGAACAATGAATACATTCATGTATATAGTTCACAAGCACATGGTTATATCATACCCTACAGGGCCCATAATCGACCCCCAGTGGGACTTTGGTACACCTACATATTCTTGAAGCTTAAGGTTTATGTTAACAAATCCCGGTTGTTGGAAGATTACGATAGCATAGTGTAAGGGGAAGGAACTCCAGACTAGAAGATTAAGGGATGCTGAATAAGCAAACGGCCGGGTTGTTTCCATGGCAACCACCAAAATTTGTAAGTTTTAGCATTATCGTAATAAAGACGCAAAATGTCATTTATTTCGGTTATTAAACATCCGAAATAGTTCTAAAATATAACCAATATAGTTAATATATGACAGGCATATTTTGTTATTGATTTTCTCATTTCCATACTCATGAATATTAATGAGAATCTTAAACAATGGGCAAACATTGTTAAATTATGACCTTATCTAGCAAATGATTATCATGTTTCTTCCATTTTTATAATACAATGTTTCAAATGACAAATACATGTTCACAGATAATCTATCTATTCATTTACTGTTCAACAGATACATAGTATAACTATTGCTTCGGTCTAGCAAAGAAAGAGGGTGGGGTAAATTGACCCACAAAGTATAAAACGCCGTTATTTGATCAATAAATGGTTTAATGACAAACTCAAAATCACATATGCTTATTACAACAACGTACTTTATGCACAAAATTGTTCGTTTAAAAACAAAATGGGTATTATATATCATCTAGTGACGGCGAAAATATCAAAATAATGATAATGAGTTAGGTTCAATCTTGCATTGACAAAATACCATTTTAAACTCTAAACAGGCTGTTATAAATATATGGCTAGAAGGGAGTTAATCATGTGGGAAATAGTCTGTTTTATGCAACAAAGGTCCTAACTCAGTTTTGACCAAAAGTGTATTTAGATATGGTTTTGCATGGATCCTTTCAATTATAAAAGTAAAGCCTACATAGGCAATAACGATTACACTCATGAAATACACAAGACAACACCGACCAACATTCGACAAATCCTCATTTCTTTATAGGTTATGCCGTAAACACTGCTGTTTTTGTTTGTCTGTTTGTTTGTTTAAAATAAGTTTAGTTTTAAAATTAATTAACCCCTTACACAAAATGTATATTATAGATCGCAATCCAAGTGATAATTATAGGACCAGCATTGAGCATCGTAGAATATGCCGTTGAAATGTTCTTTGGAGAGAACAAACAACTGATATCTAGTACATTTTTGTATATCTTCTATCCCACATTTTGACAACGGTGTCCCCGCTCTTTTATGCAAAGCCCCTACAAACGTTGTCCCACTGAGGATGTTTTTATATACAATAACCCGTGCACAGCACAGGTCGTCATTGTTCTTTACTTAATCGTTAATTTTGCATTAGTCTACTTTTTTATTGGGACAATAAACGTATAATGCAGTTTAATAAATGGTCAGTTTTTCCTATGAAAAGTTACTTTTAATTGTTATTCCATTTGAATAAACATTACTAAAATTGGACGAAAATATAATTATGTTCATCCTTTGTCTGTTTAGACAAGGACAAAAGTCAACACTCCGTTCTATTAAACTGATAGTAGCAGGAAACTGTGTGCAAGTTTCACTTAACAAAAACAAAGTGAACTTCATAGTACAATACATATTTCAAATAAAGAGTACGACTAGGATACAATAATTACAATGTATAGCCGCAATGTATCATTTGATAGACTAAAGATTTCTCTTTTGAAATTCAGTAGAAAAAAACAGGCTCCGGTCAAAAATGATCGTTTGTGATCAACATTTTTTTAAAATAAGCGAAGTCAAGTTTGGTACACAATGTACTGACTCTTTATTGATAACCGGCTAATCAAAACTATGCCCGTATATAAGGAAATATTCATCTCTAGAGTGTATATTAGTGCCTTTGAACATAAAAAATATCTAAGAGATAACATCACAAAATTAGCATTGTGAGAACGTCTGTCTGTGTGTCTGTATGTCTGCCTGTTGTCCGTCCAGACTTTATGTTAAGAAAATTGCGATGTATGTCCTTCAAACATATATAACAACCATTGACCTTTATGAATTGACAATTCCTGAACCATTTGGCCAAATGACTCTCAACCATGTCGTTGGTTTTCGATGACATTTTTATATACAAAATGTAATCATTTTGATCAAAGTGTATGCGAGCAGTATTCGACTTTGCACATGCTTTTTCCGTATATAGCTGATTAATTTAAGTGAATAGAGCTACATCGGGGATCTGTACATTCGAAAGGACCCATATAGGATGTGATACGTCACGACGAACTTAACTTATTGGTATTTTACAATAACTCTAGGTTGTCGGATACTGTGACATGTAACACTAGGGCCAAACTTTTAGCCATATGATAATTATGCCTACAAAACTAAATAAGCATGTGTAAATTGTACAGAATTTAATACAATATTAATGTACTAATTAATGTTGCAAGACAGATTCTCTACCAGCTGAGCTGATCGGGTGGGTTAATAACTTTATATCACAGTTTATTTGTACAGATGCTCTAGTTATCAATGATCATGTACTGCTACATCCTCCTTCATTTTTCTCAAATTAGTTAATTGCGACAACAATTTGATCTTTAGAATAATGTAATTTTTGCTCCACCCTAGCTCTGTGATTCAAGGGCTAGGCTCACACTCGCGGCACCAAATGTATTTAGGAGGTGGAAAAAATATACCCGATATGGGGCTCGAACCTGAGACCTCCTGTTTACGAATCAAATGCTCTATCAACTGAGCTAATGGGACTGGGTATGATCACGTGGTCTTTTAATTCAATTAAATAAATCAGAGTAACTACTTGTTTGATGTTGATGATCGCTTCTTTACGTCTATTATAAGAATCAATGTTTATATCAATGTTGTGTATACTGGTTGCATGTTTGATTATGATTCACATCAGACAAGACAAAGTTAAATGTTGCAGTTACTAGAACTTATGTGTAGCAGCTACTCTCCATCCATTGTTCTTAATTACTATGTAAGAAGAAAACCGGTAATAAGCGATATTAAACGAATCGTAATAAGGGTTGATCGTTTGAAGGGCTGACAATAATCCGATTAGAAAAGTTGCGAAAAATACGTGAATATATCGTGTAGTAATTGTATGGATTATGTGTAGTGTATTACTAGTATTATTGGACACGTAATAATGTGTGTAGTAACGTGTAGGCCTGGGCACGTTTTTTGGTTTGAGTGAATTCTGCAACCACACAGATGTTTTCATTACGTCGTACACATGTGTGTTTTAAATCATGTACTTACAATTTTGGTTCGGATTTTAGGCAAGACCATGAGATATGGATATAAACTCTTATTATACAAGGTAAATTTTGCATACGATCTTAAGATATTGTATTGGTTTAATCAGCGAAACTACATGCGCGTGTACAGCGTCCAAGACACGCTGAGCTCATACTAGAGACAGAAGAAGAAAATATATGCAGTGCACTCTCTCCAAAGCGCCCCTCTCTTGAGCAACAACCTCCCTTCAACAACAACCTGATTACACTGCACGATTTAACTATTAACCTCTCTAGAACAACAACCTCTCAATAATAACATAATTTGGCTACCCAAAGGGTGTTGCTTTTGGGAGGTTGCACTGTAGCCATCTTACAGGGGAATTCAGGCTGTAATGAAACAAACTCGTCAACTGTATTTTTAAGTATGATATATCTAATTGATAACAGGATATGAAGGTTCATATATTTAAATAATATATATATCTAATCGATGTAATTCATGACGTAATTCTAATGAACTATTATTATATTATTTCCAGGATGGACCAAGTGTGCATATGCATCAGGATGGATTCAGTATTTTACCGGATGGACGTCAGTCAGACTTCTGTATCAACCTAGTATGTTAACTTACTACAACTATAATAACTAGACAGGTAAATGAATTTGTATTCATATGACTTAAAATATGATAAGAAAATTTGGGTTTCAATGTTAATTGGTTCCCATTCCATGTTGCAGTACATTAAAGGGGTACACACAAGTCAACAGGAACCAGTTTAGTTTCAATGAATACGAAGAAATTACTAGTTAAAATCGACTTATCGATTACATACAATATATCATGATATAATTAATTATGATAATTATATAATAGTAAATGGTAAAATGTTATAGGTTGCGTATTTTTTATTCTGTTCAGTCACAATACCGATGGCATCAGCATCAGCCCATGGTATATACCGGGCGAAGTATAAAACATGGCGCCCCTCTAGATTTTAGTGTAAAATTAAAGGAAAACATGCCCCCCCCCCCCATCAACTGTTTTGTTTCTTATTGGATATTAATAATTTTGATATCATATTAAAGCTAACGTTCTGTAGTTTTAGAATATGTAATTAGATATAGAAATCCGTATTGTTTTATGCATTTAGTCCTGGTTAAAGATGGGTAAAAATCTATTTTTTTATCACAAAATTTGAAATATTATGAACACAGTATTGGAATGAATCTGTATGTTTATTACACAGTTTAAGAACAGATATTTTTTTTTTTAACACATTATTTGAAATATATTACATGAAATAATACGATATATATTTTCAAGATTGGATTTGAATTTAAACTCAGAAATCAAATAAATTACAGTGGGGTAATATAATTATGTACGCGTAATGTATTTGTATTCTACTTCCTGGGATGATATATTGCACCCCTGACTTTTCTAAGGCATTCTAAAGACATTCAATGCATTGATTATCTAAGGCCGGAATAAAATACTTTATAAGGCAAAATCTAAGGTATGAAAATAATTATATACCATGTATTCTTAGAATGTCTGTTTGACTATTATCATGAATAAAGCATGTGTGTGTACACATGAGGTTGATGTTATTCTGAATATAGTTCTAATATAATTTTATGTTTTATTTACAGACAAGGAGTCAGTGTGGGTGGTGAATAATATCACAATACTGAAAGATGGTCGTTTATTGACAGTCAAGTGCAATGTTGTCAAGTCGGACTTCTTAAACGAGGACTAGATGATACTCACGGTAATCACTATGGTATATATTTGGTGTTAATTTATAATACGAGTCTTTAGCGATGAAGTGATATTACAATAAAATCATTTATCTGATATATTTCATAAATATTACTGGACACAGTCAGTGCAATATATACTACTGAATACTAGGTATTGCATCCTCAGATATCCGTTGAAGACAGCTAGATATATTACAGTTAAGCATTGATTAAAAACGTGAGAACATATTGTTAATTAGACTAACATTGAGATAAGAAAGTTGTTATGAATGTAACTTTATTTTAGATACTTTCATCAAAAAAGTGTATCTACTTTACCGTACATTACAATAAGGTCAGGATGACATAATAATTGGTATGACTTACATACAGATGTGATGTGCATCAAAGTGAAGCAATATAAACAGTGTAAACTGCAAACGGGCATGCACTACTACATTACATGTGCATACGAGCATATTAATCTTTGTAATTCTCAGAGTTGATTTCATTGTAGTAATTCTTTTGTACTTGATTAACATTTTCATTAAATATTATCACATTTTATCTTTATACTGTAGTTAAGCACCAGGCATGATTCAACTGTAGTGATTTTATTATACTTGTTTTATATTTTCATTTTATATGAGCACACATTTTCTTTATACTGTAGTTAAGCACCTGGTATGATTCAACTGTAGTGATTTTATTATGCTTGTTTTACATTTTCATTTTATATGAGCACACATTTTCTTTATACTGTAGTTAAGCACCTTGGCATGATTCAACTGTAGTGATTTTATTATACTTGTTTTACATTGTCATTTTATATGAGCACACATTTTCCTTATACTGTAGTTAGGCACCTGGCATGATTCAACTGTAGTGATTTTATTATGCTTGTTTTACATTTTCATTTTATATGAGCACACATTTTCCTTATACTGTAGTTAGGCACCTGGCATGATTCAACTGTAGTGATTTTATTATGCTTGTTTTACATTTTCATTTTATATGAGCACACATTTTCTTTATACTGTAGTTTAGCACATTGGCATGATTCAACTGTAGTGATTTTATTATACTTGTTTTACATTGTCATTTTATATGAGCACACATTTTCCTTATACTGTAGTTAAGCACCTGGCATGATTCAACTGTAGTGATTTTATTATACTTGTTTTACATTTTCATTTTATATGAGCACACATTTTCTTTATACTGTAGTTAAGCACCTGGCATGATTCAACTGTTGTGATTTTATTATACTTGTTTTGTCATTTTCATTTTATATGAGCACACATTTTCTTTATACTGTAGTTAAGCACCTGGCATGATTCAACTGTAGTGATTTTATTATACTTGTTTTATATTTTCATTTTATATGAGCACACATTTTCCTTATACTGTAGTTAAGCACCTGGCATGATTCAACTGTAGTGATTTTATTATACTTGTTTTATATTTTTATTTTATATGAGCACACATTTTCCTTATACTGTAGTTAAGCACCTGGCATGATTCAACTGTAGTGATTTTATTATACTTGTTTTATATTTTCATTTTATATGAGCACACATTTTCTTTATACTGTAGTTAAGCACCTGGCATGATTCAACTGTAGTGATTTTATTATACTTGTTTTATATTTTCATTTTATATGAGCACTCATTTTCTTTATACTGTAGTTAAGCACCTTGGCATGATTCAACTGTAGTGATTTTATTATACTTGTTTTATATTTTCATTTTATATGAGCACACATTTTCCTTATACTGTAGTTAAGCACCTGGCATGATTCAACTGTAGTGATTTTATTATACTTGTTTTATATTTTCATTTTATATGAGCACACATTTTCCTTATACTGTAGTTAAGCACCTGGCATGATTCAACTGTAGTGATTTTATTATACCTGTTTTATATTTTCATTTTATATGAGCACACATTTTCTTTATACTGCAGTTAAGCACCTGGCATGATTCAACTGTAGTGATTTTATTATACTTGTTTTACATTTTCATTTTATATGAGCACTCATTTTCTTTATACTGTAGTTAAGCACCTGGCATGATTCAACTGTAGTGATTTTATTATACTTGTTTTGTCATTTTCATTTTATATGAGCACACATTTTCTTTATACTGTAGTTAAGCACCTGGCATGATTCAACTGTAGTGATTTTATTATACTTGTTTTATATTTTTATTTTATATGAGCACACATTTTCCTTCTACTGTAGTTAAGCACCTGGCATGATTCAACTGTAGTGATTTTATTATACTTGTTTTACATTTTCGTTTTATATGAGTACACATTTTCCTTATACTGTAGTTAAGCACCTGGCATGATTCAACTGTAGTGATTTTATTATACTTGGTTTACATTTCCATTTTATATGAGCACACATTTTCCTTATACTGTAGTTAAGCACCTGGCATGATTCAACTGTAGTGATTTTATTATGCTTGTTTTACATTTTCATTTTATATGAGCACACATTTTCTTTATACTGTAGTTAAGCACCTGGCATGATTCAACTGTAGTGATTTTATTATACTTGTTTTACATTTTCGTTTTATATGAGTACACATTTTCCTTATACTGTAGTTAAGCACCTGGCATGATTCAACTGTAGTGATTTTATTATACTTGGTTTACATTTCCATTTTATATGAGCACACATTTTCCTTATACTGTAGTTAAGCACCTGGCATGATTCAACTGTAGTGATTTTATTATGCTTGTTTTACATTTTCATTTTATATGAGCACACATTTTCTTTATACTGTAGTTAAGCACCTGGCATGATTCAACTGTAGTGATTTTATGATGCTTGTTTTACATTTTCATTTTATATGAGCACACATTTTCTTTATACCGTAGTTAAGCACCTTGGCATGATTCAACTGTAGTGATTTTATTATACTTGTATTATATTTTCATTTTATATGAGCACACATTTTCCTTATACTGTAGTTAAGCACCTGTCATGATTCAACTGTAGTGATTTTATTATACTTGTTTTACATTTTCATTTTATATGAGCACACATTTTCTTTATACTGTAGTTAAGCACCTGGCATGATTCAACCGTAGTGATTTTATTATACTTGTTTTACATTTTCATTTTAAATGAGCACACATTTTCTTTATAATGTAGTTAAGCACCTGGCATGATTCAACTGTAGTGATTTTATTATACTTGTTTCATATTTTCATTTTATATGAGCACACATTTTCCTTATACTGTAGTTAAGCACCTGGCATGATTCAACTGTAGTGATTTTATTATACTTGTTTCATATTTTCATTTTATATGAGCACACATTTTCTTTATACTGTAGTTAAGCACCTTGGCATGATTCAACTGTAGTGATTTTATTAAACTTGGTTTACATTTCCATTTTATATGAGCACACATTTTCTTTATACTGTAGTTAAGCACCTGGCATGATTCAATTGTAGTGATTTTATTATACTTGCTTTACATTTTCATTTTATATGCACACACATTTTCCTTATACTGTAGTTATATAAAGCACCTGGCATGATTCAACTGTAGTGATTTTATTATACCTGCTTTACATCTCCATTTTATATGAGCACACATTTTCTTTATACTGTAGTTAAGCACCTGGAATGATTCAACTGTAGTGATTTTATTATACTTGTTTTATATTTTCATTTTATATGAGCACACATTTTCCTTATACTGTAGTTAAGCACCTGGCATGATTCAACTGTAGTGATTTTATTATACTTGTTTTATATTTTTATTTTATATGAGCACACATTTTCCTTATACTGTAGTTAAGCACCTAGCATGATTCAACTGTAGTGATTTTATTATACTTGTTTTATATTTTCATTTTATATGAGCACTCATTTTCTTTATACTGTAGTTAAGCACCTTGGCATGATTCAACTGTAGTGATTTTATTATACTTGTTTTATATTTTCATTTTATATGAGCACACATTTTCCTTATACTGTAGTTAAGCACCTGGCATGATTCAACTGTAGTGATTTTATTATACTTGTTTTATATTTTCATTTTATATGAGCACACATTTTCCTTATACTGTAGTTAAGCACCTGGCATGATTCAACTGTAGTGATTTTATTATACCTGTTTTATATTTTCATTTTATATGAGCACACATTTTCTTTATACTGCAGTTAAGCACCTGGCATGATTCAACTGTAGTGATTTTATTATACTTGTTTTACATTTTCATTTTATATGAGCACTCATTTTCTTTATACTGTAGTTAAGCACCTTGGCATGATTCAACTGTAGTGATTTTATTATACTTGTTTTGTCATTTTCATTTTATATGAGCACACATTTTCTTTATACTGTAGTTAAGCACCTGGCATGATTCAACTGTAGTGATTTTATTATACTTGTTTTACATTTTCGTTTTATATGAGTACACATTTTCCTTATACTGTAGTTAAGCACCTGGCATGATTCAACTGTAGTGATTTTATTATACTTGGTTTACATTTCCATTTTATATGAGCACACATTTTCCTTATACTGTAGTTAAGCACCTGGCATGATTCAACTGTAGTGATTTTATTATGCTTGTTTTACATTTTCATTTTATATGAGCACACATTTTCTTTATACTGTAGTTAAGCACCTGGCATGATTCAACTGTAGTGATTTTATTATGCTTGTTTTACATTTTCATTTTATATGAGCACACATTTTCTTTATACTGTAGTTAAGCACCTTGGCATGATTCAACTGTAGTGATTTTATTATACTTGTATTATATTTTCATTTTATATGAGCACACATTTTCCTTATACTGTAGTTAAGCACCTGTCATGATTCAAATGTAGTGATTTTATTATACTTGTTTTACATTTTCATTTTATATGAGCACACATTTTCTTTATACTGTAGTTAAGCACCTGGCATGATTCAACCGTAGTGATTTTATTATACTTGTTTTACATTTTCATTTTAAATGAGCACACATTTTCTTTATAATGTAGTTAAGCACCTGGCATGATTCAACTGTAGTGATTTTATTATACTTGTTTCATATTTTCATTTTATATGAGCACACATTTTCCTTATACTGTAGTTAAGCACCTGGCATGATTCAACTGTAGTGATTTTATTATACTTGTTTCATATTTTCATTTTATATGAGCACACATTTTCTTTATACTGTAGTTAAGCACCTTGGCATGATTCAACTGTAGTGATTTTATTATACTTGTTTTACATTTTCATTTTATATGAGCACTCATTTTCTTTATACTGTAGTTAAGCACCTGGCATGATTCAACTGTAGTGATTTTATTATACCTGTTTTACATTTTCATTTTATATGAGCACACATTTTCTTTATACTGTAGTTAAGCACCTGGCATGATTCAACTGTAGTGATTTTATTATACTTGTTTTATATTTTCATTTTATATGAGCACACATTTTCTTTATACTGCAGTTAAGCACCTGGAATGATTCAACTGTAGTGATTTTATTATACTTGTTTTGTCATTTTCATTTTATATCAGCACACATTTTCTTTATACTGTAGTTAAGCACCTTGGCATGATTCAACTGTAGTGATTTTATTATACTTGTTTTACATTGTCATTTTATATGAGCACACATTTTCCTTATACTGTAGTTAAGCACCTGGCATGATTCAACTGTAGTGATTTTATTATGCTTGTTTTACATTTTCATTTTATATGAGCACACATTTTCCTTATACTGTAGTTAAGCACCTGGCATGATTCAACTGTAGTGATTTTATTATGCTTGTTTTACATTTTCATTTTATATGAGCACACATTTTCCTTATACTGTAGTTAAGCACCTGGCATGATTCAACTGTAGTGATTTTATTATACTTGTTTTGTCATTTTCATTTTATATGAGCACACATTTTCTTTATACTGTAGTTAAGCACCTGGCATGATTCAACTGTAGTGATTTTATTATACTTGTTTTACATTTTCATTTTATATGAGCACACATTTTCTTTATAATGTAGTTAAGCACCTGGCATGATTCAACTGTAGTGATTTTATTATACTTGTTTTATATTTTCATTTTATCTGAGCACACATTTTCTTTCTACTGTAGTTAAGCACCTGGCATGATTCAACTGTAGTGATTTTATTATACTTGTTTTACATTTTCATTTTATATGAGCACTCATTTTCTTTATACTGTAGTTAAGCACCTGGCATGATTCAACTGTAGTGATTTTATTATACCTGTTTTACATTTTCATTTTATATGAGCACACATTTTCTTTATACTGTAGTTAAGAGACTGGCATGATTCAACTGTAGTGATTTTATTATACTTGTTTTATATTTTCATTTTATATGAGCACTCATTTTCTTTATACTGTAGTTAAGCACCTGGCATGATTCAACTGTAGTGATTTTATTATACTTGTTTTACATTTTCATTTTATATGTGCACTAATTTTCTTTATACTGTAGTTAAGCACCTTGGCATGATTCAACTGTAGTGATTTTATTATACTTGTTTTGTCATTTTCATTTTATATGAGCACACATTTTCTTTATACTGTAGTTAAGCACCTGGCATGATTCAACTGTAGTGATTTTATTATACTTGTTTTGTCATTTTCATTTTATATCAGCACACATTTTCTTCATACTGTAGTTAAGCACCTTGGCATGATTCAACTGTAGTGATTTTATTATACTTGTTTTACATTGTCATTTTATATGAGCACACATTTTCCTTATACTGTAGTTAAGCACCTGGCATGATTCAACTGTAGTGATTTTATTATGCTTGTTTTACATTTTCATTTTATATGAGCACACATTTTCTTTATACTGTAGTTAAGCACCTGGCATGATTCAACTGTAGTGATTTTATTATGCTTGTTTTACATTTTCATTTTATATGAGCACACATTTTCCTTATACTGTAGTTAAGCACCTTGCATGATTCAACTGTAGTGATTTTATTATGCTTGTTTTACATTTTCATTTTATATGAGCACACATTTTCTTTATACTGTAGTTAAGCACATTGGCATGATTCAACTGTAGTGATTTTATTATGCTTGTTTTACATTTTCATTTTATATGAGCACACATTTTCTTTATACTGTAGTTAAGCACCTTGGCATGATTCAACTGTAGTGATTTTATTATACTTGTTTTGTCATTTTCATTTTATATGAGCACACATTTTCTTTATACTGTAGTTAAGCACCTGGCATGATTCAACTGTAGTGATTTTATTATACTTGTTTTGTCATTTTCATTTTATATGAGCACACATTTTCTTTATACTGTAGTTAAGCACCTGGCATGATTCAACTGTAGTGATTTTATTATACTTGTTTTACATTTTCATTTTATATGAGCACACATTTTCTTTATAATGTAGTTAAGCACCTGGCATGATTCAACTGTAGTGATTTTATTATTCTTGTTTTATATTTTCATTTTATATGAGCACACATTTTCTTTATACTGTAGTTAAGCACCTGGCATGATTCAACTGTAGTGATTTTATTATACTTGTTTTACATTTTCATTTTATATGAGCACTCATTTTCTTTATACTGTAGTTAAGCACCTGGCATGATTCAACTGTAGTGATTTTATTATACCTGTTTTACATTTTCATTTTATATGAGCACACATTTTCTTTATACTGTAGTTAAGCACCTGGCATGATTCAACTGTAGTGATTTTATTATACTTGTTTTATATTTTCATTTTATATGAGCACACATTTTCTTTATACTGTAGTTAAGCACCTGGCATGATTCAACTGTAGTGATTTTATGATACTTGTTTTACATTTTCATTTTATATGTGCACTAATTTTCTTTATACTGTAGTTAAGCACCTTGGCATGATTCAACTGTAGTGATTTTATTATACTTGTTTTGTCATTTTCATTTTATATGAGCACACATTTTCTTTATACTGTAGTTAAGCACCTGGCATGATTCAACTGTAGTGATTTTATTATACTTGTTTTACATTTTCATTTTATATGAGCACACATTTTCTTTATACTGTAGTTAAGCACCTGGCATGATTCAACTGTAGTGATTTTATTATACTTGTTTTATATTTTCATTTTATATGAGCACTCATTTTCTTTATACTGTAGTTAAGCACCTGGCATGATTCAACTGTAGTGATTTTATTATACTTGTTTTACATTTCCATTTTATATGAGCACACATTTTCTTTATACTGTAGTTAAGCACCTGGCATGATTCAACTGTAGTGATTTTATTATACTTGTTTTATATTTTCATTTTATATGAGCACTCATTTTCTTTATACTGTAGTTAAGCACCTGGCATGATTCAACTGTAGTGATTTTATTATACTTGTTTTACATTTCCATTTTATATGAGCACACATTTTCTTTATACTGTAGTTAAGCACCTGGCATGATTCAACTGTAGTGATTTTATTATACTTGTTTCATATTTTCATTTTATATGAGCACACATTTTCTTTATACTGTAGTTAAGCACCTTGGCATGATTCAACTGTAGTGATTTTATTAAACTTGGTTTACATTTCCATTTTATATGAGCACACATTTTCTTTATACTGTAGTTAAGCACCTGGCATGATTCAACTGTAGTGATTTTATTATACTTGTTTTACATTTTCATTTTATATGAGCACTCATTTTCTTTATACTGTAGTTAAGCACCTGGCATGATTCAACTGTAGTGATTTTATTATACCTGTTTTACATTTTCATTTTATATGAGCACACATTTTCTTTATACTGTAGTTAAGCACCTGGCATGATTCAACTGTAGTGATTTTATTATACTTGTTTTATATTTTCATTTTATATGAGCACACATTTTCTTTATACTGTAGTTAAGCACCTGGCATGATTCAACTGTAGTGATTTTATGATACTTGTTTTACATTTTCATTTTATATGTGCACTAATTTTCTTTATACTGTAGTTAAGCACCTTGGCATGATTCAACTGTAGTGATTTTATTATACTTGTTTTGTCATTTTCATTTTATATGAGCACACATTTTCTTTATACTGTAGTTAAGCACCTGGCATGATTCAACTGTAGTGATTTTATTATACTTGTTTTACATTTTCATTTTATATGAGCACACATTTTCTTTATACTGTAGTTAAGCACCTGGCATGATTCAACTGTAGTGATTTTATTATACTTGTTTTATATTTTCATTTTATATGAGCACTCATTTTCTTTATACTGTAGTTAAGCACCTGGCATGATTCAACTGTAGTGATTTTATTATACTTGTTTTACATTTCCATTTTATATGAGCACACATTTTCTTTATACTGTAGTTAAGCACCTGGCATGATTCAACTGTAGTGATTTTATTATACTTGTTTTATATTTTCATTTTATATGAGCACTCATTTTCTTTATACTGTAGTTAAGCACCTGGCATGATTCAACTGTAGTGATTTTATTATACTTGTTTTACATTTCCATTTTATATGAGCACACATTTTCTTTATACTGTAGTTAAGCACCTGGCATGATTCAACTGTAGTGATTTTATTATACTTGTTTCATATTTTCATTTTATATGAGCACACATTTTCTTTATACTGTAGTTAAGCACCTTGGCATGATTCAACTGTAGTGATTTTATTAAACTTGGTTTACATTTCCATTTTATATGAGCACACATTTTCTTTATACTGTAGTTAAGCACCTGGCATGATTCAATTGTAGTGATTTTATTATACTTGGTTTACATTTTCATTTTATATGCACACACATTTTCCTTATACTGTAGTTATATAAAGCACCTGGCATGATTCAACTGTAGTGATTTTATTATACCTGCTTTACATCTCCATTTTATATGAGCACACATTTTCTTTATACTGTAGTTAAGCACCTGGAATGATTCAACTGTAGTGATTTTATTATACTTGTTTTACATTTTCGTTTTATATGAGTACACATTTTCCTTATACTGTAGTTAAGCACCTGGCATGATTCAACTGTAGTGATTTTATTATACTTGGTTTACATTTCCATTTTATATGAGCACACATTTTCCTTATACTGTAGTTAAGCACCTGGCATGATTCAACTGTAGTGATTTTATTATGCTTGTTTTACATTTTCATTTTATATGAGCACACATTTTCTTTATACTGTAGTTAAGCACCTGGCATGATTCAACTGTAGTGATTTTATTATGCTTGTTTTACATTTTCATTTTATATGAGCACACATTTTCTTTATACTGTAGTTAAGCACCTTGGCATGATTCAACTGTAGTGATTTTATTATACTTGTATTATATTTACATTTTATATGAGCACACATTTTCCTTATACTGTAGTTAAGCACCTGTCATGATTCAAATGTAGTGATTTTATTATACTTGTTTTACATTTTCATTTTATATGAGCACACATTTTCTTTATACTGTAGTTAAGCACCTGGCATGATTCAACCGTAGTGATTTTATTATACTTGTTTTACATTTTCATTTTAAATGAGCACACATTTTCTTTATAATGTAGTTAAGCACCTGGCATGATTCAACTGTAGTGATTTTATTATACTTGTTTCATATTTTCATTTTATATGAGCACACATTTTCCTTATACTGTAGTTAAGCACCTGGCATGATTCAACTGTAGTGATTTTATTATACTTGTTTCATATTTTCATTTTATATGAGCACACATTTTCTTTATACTGTAGTTAAGCACCTTGGCATGATTCAACTGTAGTGATTTTATTATACTTGTTTTACATTTTCAGTTTATATGAGCACTCATTTTCTTTATACTGTAGTTAAGCACCTGGCATGATTCAACTGTAGTGATTTTATTATACCTGTTTTACATTTTCATTTTATATGAGCACACATTTTCTTTATACTGTAGTTAAGCACCTGGCATGATTCAACTGTAGTGATTTTATTATACTTGTTTTATATTTTCATTTTATATGAGCACACATTTTCTTTATACTGCAGTTAAGCACCTGGAATGATTCAACTGTAGTGATTTTATTATACTTGTTTTGTCATTTTCATTTTATATCAGCACACATTTTCTTTATACTGTAGTTAAGCACCTTGGCATGATTCAACTGTAGTGATTTTATTATACTTGTTTTACATTGTCATTTTATATGAGCACACATTTTCCTTATACTGTAGTTAAGCACCTGGCATGATTCAACTGTAGTGATTTTATTATGCTTGTTTTACATTTTCATTTTATATGAGCACACATTTTCCTTATACTGTAGTTAAGCACCTGGCATGATTCAACTGTAGTGATTTTATTATGCTTGTTTTACATTTTCAGTTTATATGAGCACACATTTTCCTTATACTGTAGTTAAGCACCTGGCATGATTCAACTGTAGTGATTTTATTATACTTGTTTTGTCATTTTCATTTTATATGAGCACACATTTTCTTTATACTGTAGTTAAGCACCTGGCATGATTCAACTGTAGTGATTTTATTATACTTGTTTTACATTTTCATTTTATATGAGCACACATTTTCTTTATAATGTAGTTAAGCACCTGGCATGATTCAACTGTAGTGATTTTATTATACTTGTTTTATATTTTCATTTTATCTGAGCACACATTTTCTTTCTACTGTAGTTAAGCACCTGGCATGATTCAACTGTAGTGATTTTATTATACTTGTTTTACATTTTCATTTTATATGAGCACTCATTTTCTTTATACTGTAGTTAAGCACCTGGCATGATTCAACTGTAGTGATTTTATTATACCTGTTTTACATTTTCATTTTATATGAGCACACATTTTCTTTATACTGTAGTTAAGAGACTGGCATGATTCAACTGTAGTGATTTTATTATACTTGTTTTATATTTTCATTTTATATGAGCACTCATTTTCTTTATACTGTAGTTAAGCACCTGGCATGATTCAACTGTAGTGATTTTATTATACTTGTTTTACATTTTCATTTTATATGTGCACTAATTTTCTTTATACTGTAGTTAAGCACCTTGGCATGATTCAACTGTAGTGATTTTATTATACTTGTTTTGTCATTTTCATTTTATATGAGCACACATTTTCTTTATACTGTAGTTAAGCACCTGGCATGATTCAACTGTAGTGATTTTATTATACTTGTTTTGTCATTTTCATTTTATATCAGCACACATTTTCTTCATACTGTAGTTAAGCACCTTGGCATGATTCAACTGTAGTGATTTTATTATACTTGTTTTACATTGTCATTTTATATGAGCACACATTTTCCTTATACTGTAGTTAAGCACCTGGCATGATTCAACTGTAGTGATTTTATTATGCTTGTTTTACATTTTCATTTTATATGAGCACACATTTTCCTTATACTGTAGTTAAGCACCTGGCATGATTCAACTGTAGTGATTTTATTATGCTTGTTTTACATTTTCATTTTATATGAGCACACATTTTCCTTATACTGTAGTTAAGCACCTTGCATGATTCAACTGTAGTGATTTTATTATGCTTGTTTTACATTTTCATTTTATATGAGCACACATTTTCTTTATACTGTAGTTAAGCACATTGGCATGATTCAACTGTAGTGATTTTATTATGCTTGTTTTACATTTTCATTTTATATGAGCACACATTTTCTTTATACTGTAGTTAAGCACCTTGGCATGATTCAACTGTAGTGATTTTATTATACTTGTTTTGTCATTTTCATTTTATATGAGCACACATTTTCTTTATACTGTAGTTAAGCACCTGGCATGATTCAACTGTAGTGATTTTATTATACTTGTTTTGTCATTTTCATTTTATATGAGCACACATTTTCTTTATACTGTAGTTAAGCACCTGGCATGATTCAACTGTAGTGATTTTATTATACTTGTTTTACATTTTCATTTTATATGAGCACACATTTTCTTTATAATGTAGTTAAGCACCTGGCATGATTCAACTGTAGTGATTTTATTATTCTTGTTTTATATTTTCATTTTATATGAGCACACATTTTCTTTATACTGTAGTTAAGCACCTGGCATGATTCAACTGTAGTGATTTTATTATACTTGTTTTACATTTTCATTTTATATGAGCACTCATTTTCTTTATACTGTAGTTAAGCACCTGGCATGATTCAACTGTAGTGATTTTATTATACCTGTTTTACATTTTCATTTTATATGAGCACACATTTTCTTTATACTGTAGTTAAGCACCTGGCATGATTCAACTGTAGTGATTTTATTATACTTGTTTTATATTTTCATTTTATATGAGCACACATTTTCTTTATACTGTAGTTAAGCACCTGGCATGATTCAACTGTAGTGATTTTATGATACTTGTTTTACATTTTCATTTTATATGTGCACTAATTTTCTTTATACTGTAGTTAAGCACCTTGGCATGATTCAACTGTAGTGATTTTATTATACTTGTTTTGTCATTTTCATTTTATATGAGCACACATTTTCTTTATACTGTAGTTAAGCACCTGGCATGATTCAACTGTAGTGATTTTATTATACCTGTTTTACATTTTCATTTTATATGAGCACACATTTTCTTTATACTGTAGTTAAGCACCTTGGCATGATTCAACTGTCGTGATTTTATTATACTTGTTTTATATTTTCATTTTATATGAGCACACATTTTCCTTATACTGTAGTTAAGCACCTGGCATGATTCAACTGTAGTGATTTTATTATACCTGTTTTACATTTTCATTTTATATGAGCACACATTTTCTTTATACTGTAGTTAAGCACCTGGCATGATTCAACTGTAGTGATTTTATTATACTTGTTTTACATTTTCATTTTATATGAGCACACATTTTCTTTATACTGTAGTTAAGCACCTTGGCATGATTCAACTGTAGTGATTTTATTATACCTGTTTTACATTTTCATTTTATATGAGCACACATTTTTTTTATACTGTAGTTAAGCACTTGGCATGATTCAACTGTAGTGATTTTATTATACTTGTTTTACATTTTCATTTTATATGAGCACTCATTTTCTTTATACTGTAGTTAAGCACCTTGGCATGATTCAACTGTAGTGATTTTATTATACCTGTTTTACATTTTCATTTTATATGAGCACACATTTTCTTTATACTGTAGTTAAGCACCTTGGCATGATTCAAGTGTAGTGATTTTATTATACTTGTTTTACATTTTCATTTTATATGAGCACTCATTTTCTTTATACTGTAGTTAAGCACCTTGGCATGATTCAACTGTAGTGATTTTATTATACCTGTTTTACATTTTCATTTTATATGAGCACACATTTTCTTTATACTGTAGTTAAGCACCTGGCATGATTCAAGTGTAGTGATTTTATTATACTTGTTTTACATTTTCATTTTATATGAGCACACATTTTCCTTATACTGTAGTTAAGCACCTGGCATGATTCATCTGTAGTGATTTTATTATACTTGTTTTATATTTTCATTTTATATGAGCACACATTTTCTTTATACTGTAGTTAAGCACCTGGCATGATTCAACTGTAGTGATTTTATTATACTTGTTTTACATTTTCATTTCATATGAGCACACATTTTCTTTATACTGTAGTTAAGCACCTTGGCATGATTCAACTGTCGTGATTTTATTATACTTGTTTTATATTTTCATTTTATATGAGCACACATTTTCCTTATACTGTAGTTAAGCACCTGGCATGATTCAACTGTAGTGATTTTATTATACTTGTTTTATATTTTTATTTTATTTGAGCACACATTTTCCTTATACTGTAGTTAAGCACCTGGCATGATTCAACTGTAGTGATTTTATTATACTTGTTTTACATTTTCATTTTATATGAGCACACATTTTCTTTATACTGTAGTTAAGCACCTGGCATGATTCAACTGTAGTGATTTTATTATACTTGTTTTATATTTTCATTTTATATGAGCACTCATTTTCTTTATACTGTAGTTAAGCACCTGGCATGATTCAACTGTAGTGATTTTATTATACTTGTTTTACATTTCCATTTTATATGAGCACACATTTTCTTTATACTGTAGTTAAGCACCTGGCATGATTCAACTGTAGTGATTTTATTATACTTGTTTTATATTTTCATTTTATATGAGCACTCATTTTCTTTATACTGTAGTTAAGCACCTGGCATGATTCAACTGTAGTGATTTTATTATACTTGTTTTACATTTCCATTTTATATGAGCACACATTTTCTTTATACTGTAGTTAAGCACCTGGCATGATTCAACTGTAGTGATTTTATTATACTTGTTTCATATTTTCATTTTATATGAGCACACATTTTCTTTATACTGTAGTTAAGCACCTTGGCATGATTCAACTGTAGTGATTTTATTAAACTTGGTTTACATTTCCATTTTATATGAGCACACATTTTCTTTATACTGTAGTTAAGCACCTGGCATGATTCAATTGTAGTGATTTTATTATACTTGGTTTACATTTTCATTTTATATGCACACACATTTTCCTTATACTGTAGTTATATAAAGCACCTGGCATGATTCAACTGTAGTGATTTTATTATACCTGCTTTACATCTCCATTTTATATGAGCACACATTTTCTTTATACTGTAGTTAAGCACCTGGAATGATTCAACTGTAGTGATTTTATTATACTTGGTTACATTTCCATTTTATATGAGCACACATTTTCCTTATACTGTAGTTAAGCACCTGGCATGATTCAACTGTAGTGATTTTATTATACTTGTGTTACATTTTCATTTTATATGAGCACACATTTTCTTTATACTGTAGTTAAGCACCTGGCATGATTCAACTGTAGTGATTTTATTATACTTGTTTTACATTTTCATTTTATCTGAGCACACATTTTCCTTATACTGTAGTTAAGCACCTGGCATGATTCAATTGTAGTGATTTTATTATACTTGGTTTACATTTTCATTTTATATGCACACACATTTTCCTTATACTGTAGTTATATAAAGCACCTGGCATGATTCAACTGTAGTGATTTTATTATACCTGCTTTACATCTCCATTTTATATGAGCACACATTTTCCTTATACTGTAGTTATATAAAGCACCTGGCATGATTCAACTGTAGTGATTTTATTATACCTGCTTTACATCTCCATTTTATATGAGCACACATTTTCTTTATACTGTAGTTAAGCACCTGGAATGATTCAACTGTAGTGATTTTATTATACTTGGTTACATTTCCATTTTATATGAGCACACATTTTCCTTATACTGTAGTTAAGCACCTGGCATGATTCAACTGTAGTGATTTTATTATACTTGTTTTACATTTTCATTTTATATGAGCACACATTTTCTTTATACTGTAGTTAAGCACCTGGCATGATTCAACTGTAGTGATTTTATTATACTTGTTTTACATTTTCATTTTATCTGAGCACACATTTTCCTTATACTGTAGTTAAGCACCTGGCATGATTCAACTCGTGCATCTTGGTATTTCCGTTATTCACTTAGTTGCATGTCAAAGTAATTTTTTATTAGTATTGGAGAGCAAAAAAATTATTAGTGTGCATGGAGAGTATAATTATACTCTAAAGGAAGTGTGTACATCTATGTTCACTATCTGGCTTGGTGAACTTGAAAACCAAAAAAGATAAATGTTTTTGAGCCTATTTCTTTTGGTTTCTTGTTAAAGTTCATTTTATGTTGATGACCATATGTAATGTCTCCTATAGCATCTTTTTATTGAAGTATAATTCCGGTCGACCTATACTTTTAAAGTCAGATAGCTTAATTGGATAAAGCAACCCAGGCCAGTAATTGGCTATGGGGAGATTCGGGTTCGAATCCCGATCTGACTTGTATGGGTAACCGTTAACAGTTTCAAAATTGGGAACTTATTCGAGTGGTTAATGTCGCTTACTTCAGATCACTGTATAACTTCTCATTGACAGAGGGTCGTGTGTTCGTGCCCAGCTACAGTCTATGTGTTTTTATGTGAAAATGTAGGCAGTTGCTTACGGAGGATGTGCAGTGACTTATTTCATAATAAACTTAACAGAACATAACAAAACAGAATATCTATTTACTGACTTTAATAATAATTATATACAAATACATGTATGTCAATTGACAATATTACACAAACACGTGCATGTATGCAACAAATTTGAAAAGTTTGGTACACATTTAAGAGGGAAAACAAGAAAATAGTTGAAAATAGACATTTCATAACAAATTATAATTCATAGCAAATAAAGTTCAAGTTAATAAAAGAGAAAAGTGATACGCAGTTTTGGTGCAAATAATCAATAGGCTGCAGAAATATGATTTCATCAAAAATTTCCTGTTGACTAACCATGATAATCCATAAACGTGCACCATACCAGCTAGGTAGTTTAATTTATTGAAATAAAATTACCTGACAATACTGACAAGTCCATTACTAGTTAGATACATTGATAGTGTATGTTCTGTGATAAATCTTTTGACTGAAGATAATTTTTGTTGGTTTATTTTTAACTTTCTTTGCATTTTTAGCTAACACAACCGATGATCTAAACGGAAAGAGACGTTGTGAATGACTCATGTTTCGGGAGCTTTCAGTGCTTTGATTTTAGTCATTCTTATGGCCGCGGTGAAATAAATTTGGACTGGGCGAGAACGTCTAATCTTGAACTGTAGTGTCTAAGGTATACATCCATTGAGTAATGCATGTAATGCAGTTTGACCTAAATCGACACCGAAAGCTCGTCTTGCAACGATTTTTTTGTTGTTTTTTTAAAGAAAAATTACCTCGCTTTACCAGACATTTGGGGTTTGTTTTTTCTATCTGTTAGTGTTGAATGTTAAGTGTTCTATCGATTGAGACCAACAATCTCAGGTGACACGCTTGTTTTCCCTTTAAATCACATACTGGTTCAGTGCATAAATCCGGATAGTTCCTAAATTGTCGGACACGATTGAAACCGTTTTGCAATATATACCAGTCTGGCTACACATTTAATATTTATCAAAAGTTTCACTTTGTAATTTTGTTTGAACGTACCGCATGATGCGGACATTATATTATAATAGACATTTGCGTTTTAAGACGGTTTCGGTGGTGGACATCGGATTTGGGATTTAATTCGGGGGTCATCTCAAAATTATTTATCCATACTCTTGTATAGGGCAAGTGTTACTAATTATTTTGTTTGCATGTCAACTGAAAACATGTTTATTTTACAAATTTATTTATAAGTACTATATATATATAGAACTAAACAAAGCATACGCATCAATTTTCGTACTTTTTTGCAATGAATCTGTTATTTCGACTCGTGGTTGTCGCGAATTAATATCTGGCGTCTACGTGCCTGTTTCCCGTCACTTGTCGAAACGAAAGTTTGTATGCATGTAAAATTTAATATAATTTATTTGTTGCGTATTGTGTCTTAGGCCATAAAATGAGTAAATAAATAAATAAATGATAAAACATTGATAAGTTAATCTGTCGTGTATGACTTTGAAAAAGAAAAGAAAATTCAAATTTTGATCAATTAATCATTAACCTCCAAAACTAGCATTTACACTGGATGCGTGTTATAAGAATATTTAAACATACATGCACATACATATGTACATATATAAGTCCTTGATCGTATATAGCAAATTAATACGGTATTATCACGATTTTTATTAATATATTCAAAGACCTATACATTACATGTAATGCACAGGTCTTTGATGTATTGTTTCACGCATCTTTTCGTTTTCACAAGAACTTACATTGTGGGATCGTCGAACGATATCGTTTGAGCTATTATTAACGGTTGCGAATCCATGTATGTATATGAGTCCTTGGTTTCGAGTACTTGTACTATTAGTGAATAAGAAAATTGGTTCTAGTGCTGTATAACATTATTAAAAAACAAAATTAATAAAATAATATAATCATGGATTTTCGGATTTTAAAAATTTCAATAAAAATTAAATATTTTTTCTATAACTGCATTAACATCTTTTACTTGCCAACTGCGCTAGCATTTTCTCTGGTGTGCGTTATACTTTCGATGTTCGAACACAGATTAAGAGCTTGTATAATCCCACCCGCGGTTTTATTGCCTAGCTATATTGGTGATGCAGTAAGTTTTGACCAGTATGATGTGTTCTATCAGAACGTTAAGGGAAACAATCCAATAGTTGGTATCAGCTTAATTAAACTTATTCCCGTTCCATGTTGCAGTGCACCAAATGCTTTGTACACATAAGTCAACGGGAACCAGTTTATAGCTTAATCAGCTCGATCTCTAAAGGGAGACTACTTATGGAAATTGACCAAAATTGTTCCATATGACATCTTACCCATGACTAATGACTAAACTTCGTCTAGAAAATTGAAGACTACAAACCGAGATTTGTACCCGTCCGCACACAAGGTGCTCTTTGTATTCGCTAGTATCTACAGCTACAGCTGAGCGGTGGTTTATTGTTATGCTACACAAGAAACACTATGGCAACAAGAAGACTGTCAAGCTCAGGACTACTTAATGTTTACACTGAAAAATAGCTGGACTCTAGATGTTCTAGATGTAATCAGCCGAAACAGGAATCGCAAAATTACACTGATATTTGATTACAACTAAATACATTTCATGGTGTATCTTTGCTCCTACTGAAACTATCACATAAAAATATTGATTACTTTTGAAAAATACGAGTCTTATTTATTGAAATGCGTTATTGAAATAAATCGTAAACATTGAAGGTACATGTAGATCTACTGTTTTGTCTGTGTTATATCTGTGAATATTATAGACATGTGACTTCGTATGCAGTTAGATTTATTGGTCTAGTGAATAGTACTATGTACTTGCGAATTATTTGCCAGTGTTAACCTCAGTCGAAAGGAATTGCAGTGTTTGGATGCAAAAACGTCGTGGAAGATTTTTATCAACTTTAAATAGACATAGATTTTCAAGCGAAATATCCACAGGTATACGGCCTGTGTTTTAGTACTTCCCTAAAAAAATTAATATCATAATAAAAATGTGTCTTAATTTTTTTTCGGTATAATACGAATTTATCTATTTAGTCATGACTGGGCTTTTAAAAACATTGAGTTATTCTAGTATGATGTACAGTGTATGTCACCAGATGTTTGACACCATAAGAAATTCAACTGAACTTATATTAATAGCTATATAGTTTATATATATCAATAAAACTAAGAGTAGGTCCGGTCCGGCTTTAAGTAAGTATGCAAGCTTGTCGGATATCATTCGCTTATGTGACTCATGTGTGAACTCATAGACAATTTGGAAATGAGATGTGGAAATAAAGAATTTTCGTTGAAAATAAAAGAAGACGAAATTTATATAATGTAATAACTATATAAAGAAGCATTACACTCATTGAAATTTTACAATTTGGTATGCCGTGGTTCAAGATGACATTCTATAATTAATTCAAAATTGTCTGAAAATAATTTTGAAATGGTACGAACAAGCTTTTCTGATTCCACTTTCGTTGCTAGAATGGAACTAATTGGACGCTATTAGTATTTTGTGTGAAATACAAGTATGTTTATGATCGAGACTGTGATTTTCTTCATCGAAGCTACTATAATGGCTGTCATTATTTTCTGTTCTACATCTTTGAAAAGGGAATAAACCATGTTTTCTATTCCCCTGCTTAAAAAAAAGAATAAACCATGATGTATTTGGAGTTGTTTATTGTTTATATCGTCAATTTTGTATCATTATAAGGAGTAATTGGCAATATTTCTTTGGGTAGCTAAATTTGGTTAAAATGTATCACTAAAACAAAATCACACAATAATGCTTACACCAGTTCGTCTGTAGATTTCTTTACATTTTTCAATTTGATATTTTTGTGAATTTAATTAGTTCTGTTACAAAAATTCATTTTGTTTCATGGCGTTGCAACGTCAGTTGAATCTTTTAGAAGAAGTCTGCGACGTTGCTCGGCATTTCCTGTATCTCCGTGTTGTAGAATTGCTCAATGTCTCTAAGTGTCCGTTCATCATTTAAGGTGATGAAATTGATGGCCACGCCCTTCCTCCCGAATCTTCCACTCCGTCCAATCCTGCAGTTAGACAGTAAAAAACGGTTATTAGAATAGATATCATGGAAACGATAATATGTATTGCAATTATTCATTATCCCAAACAATACATGGTTAACTGAGGCAAAGACGTAACTATTAAACATTTCATAGGCTAAGTCTGCGGAGGTCTCATGGCAAAGAGAACTTTCTTGAGAACCGCGTTTTATTTATTGTATACAATCATGTACTTTAATTAAACTGTTATTGATTCTTATTCTAGAATAAACCACAAGTGCTTAACATGTTGAAATAAAGAGAACTAAATAAAAATAGAAATTCCAATTAAAGACTCATTCAGATTTTCTTCTAATAGTGTGTGTTTAGTAAACTGTTTACATTATGATGTCTGTCTGAAGAATAATCATACCTATGAATGTAGTTCTCTCTCACGAATGGGATGTCATAGTTGATCACAAGTGATACCTGCTGGACATCAATCCCACGTGCAAGAAGGTCGGTGGTGATGAGCACTCGACTTGAACCAGTGCGGAATTCTTGCATGATTACATCTCTTTCATTCTGGCCAATTTCCCCGTGCTATATAAGAAGACAAGAGATAAAATTAGCACCACGAGTGTACATATATTACTGATTTGTCGGAGCACTTACATATTTTTACCCATTGCAGCTTATTGAGTCGTTAATCATAACTACCGTAATCAAATTAGAAATATGAAGACTTTGCATAATTTTACTTCATTCCAAACGGAAGCAAGTTCATTTATGAAAGAACAAGTGTGTACCTAGTTGGCCACCAGATGCTTTTTTAAAAACTTTTTAAGTGATTAACTATACAATGTGGATACTATGATTCATGAACAATTTATGAAGACTTACAATTGCTGATACAGTGAAATCATTGTCATTCATTTGTCGAGTCAATGCTTCTACCTTCCTACGACTGTTGCAGAAAATAACAGCTTGATTCACGCACACCATATTATACAAATCACACAGGGTATCAAACTTCCAGTCCTGCGGATAGAATAAATAATCTTATAATAAAAAAAGATCTGAAACCCAAAAAATCACTTGATCTTATAAGAAAAAATACAAATCGTGTTTATAGGAGGGATGACCCTCGTGATGAATTTCTATCAAAATAGTTTATTACATCATGACTTTTCCCACTGCACGACTTACTATTATTTTAACCTCTCTGCAGCAACAATCTCTCAACAGCAACATATAAAATGTTGCTACTCTCAATGGGCCGGTATTGTTTTGGAAAGGTTGCACTGTAGTTTTCAAATAGCATTTGCAGGCATTTTCTGATCTGACTGAGTTAAACATTAATACATGAAACATACCTCACGTTCAACTTGTACATAGAATTGATATATTCCATCAAGAGTTAACTCCTCTTTGTTCACCAATATTTTGATAGGGTTTCTCATGAATCTGTTGGTAACGTCCAATACTTCTGAGGGCATTGTAGCTGACACCAGAACAACCTATAATTCAATGCACATAGAATTACAATTCTGTTGACTGTTTAAAGCCCGATGACAAGTTTTTTCGACAAACCTAGAAAAACTATTCATGTTAATGGTTAATGATCGTGCCGAATATTTCGTAATAAACGCATTCAGTGATTGTTTTTATCAAGTAATTAACATTAAAGCTATATTTGTAAGATCATACACTGGATGACGTGAAGTGTCATTGTGTTGTCATACGTTAATGTATGTCCAGTGAATAGCATTTTATTTCTTAACAATGGTGAGCGTTAATTTGGGGATAATCATTTTAAAGCCAGCAGAATAAATTAGACAAGCAGTTCAATAACGCATACACTATCAAAAGCATTGGACTTATTTTCAACCAACTTACCTGTACATCATCAGGTGTATGTCTGAATATATCATAAATCTGGTCCTTAAAACCACGTGACAACATCTCGTCAGCCTCGTCAAGCACAAACATCTTCAGATACCGCATGTCTGCAATCATCAATTGATTATTATTCATCCATAACAACAAATCATCACGGTAATGATAAGTGTTGCATTTGGCCAGAATTATGAAGTTTAAAATAAGTATAAGCATTTCAACCCAAATGTTTGGTGCCTATCCTAATTTTTCTAACAGTAAATCTGAAGTACAAAATATTTTGGTAGGAATTATGTGCCCGATATGTTAAGAAAAATAGGAAAGAAAAAGATTTCGATCACGTCCCACCTTTCTTGGTGTAAGCAGAAGCACATATTTTTCTGTCCATACAAATATTCACGGCATGCTAGGGTCAGTGAAGAGAACAATATACAAAATGTATAATATTTCCAAACCTCGAAATGGATAATCTATTCTATAGTGTAGCATTGAGACATCCAAAATGTGGCCTGGCAAGTCGACAAATTCTAAAGAATTGTCAAGTTTATCAAGTCTTATCTTATATCTTAATTTTACAAGATTTTGTCTTAGCGTGTGCTTCTAAACGTACCAAACTAATGTAACTTACCTAGAGCTCTCTCCTTGATCAGATGGTTAACACGACCTGGGGTTCCCACAACAACATGTACTTTCCCACTGGACAATTTTCTGACATCATCACTTACACGGCGTCCACCTACTAACGATGCTACTTCAACATTCAGATAATCCCCCAGTGAAAGAAGGTGTCGATATGACTGATCAGCAAGTTCTCTCGTAGGGGCCATTACAATGGCTTGGCATTCCTGCAGGCTTGTATCAATCCTTTGTAATACTGCGGTGGAAAAGGTCGCTGTCTTTCCGGTACCCGACTGGGCCTGTGCTATAATATCGTTCCCTGAAAAGAAAATATAACTATACCAATATCAAGGTAAGATAAATGTCTTGGAAAATTTATGTAAACAGTTAATTAACTGAAGTAGAAAGTGTACGGAATTAAAACCTCAGCTTTAATCTGAGACATTTAAATACATACTAGAAGTAAAATGTATTTTATCATGAAGATACTCAGAAAGTTTGAAAAGCCGAACATGGAATGGGTCAATCACCCACCATATCAACACTATATAAATAATAAAATGATCCAAATGGTTAATTAAGAGATATCAGTTCATACCATTTATCATTGGAACAATCGCCTTCTGTTGGATGGCGGAAGGTTTCTCAAAACCATAGGCATAAATTCCTCTAAGAAGTTCATCTTTAAGATTCATGGCATCAAACTCGTCGTAAACTCCTTCCAGGTGTTTATCATCCCCGCTGGATTTACCCTCGTCATTATCACCGTTCCATTCATCTTGTATTGTTCCCTTTGTTTCATCATGATTCTTACTGTAATTATACAATTAATTTAAATTTATTTAAAGAGCGTCTATCATATTTTCACAATCATCCTTGCACAAAAACAATGTGATGATAGTCTAACTGGTGTTGCAAATAATTAATCTTATAACGTAGTGTAACAATAAGAATATCCAATAATATTATTATGTCTGTGTATAAATGAACATTTATTTTTTATTCGTATAATTTTTATGATAAAACGGTTATTATAATAACGCTATCAATTACAAGTAGCTTCCAGATTTGGAATAATATTTCAAAAGTATAGAGTATATTGCATTTGATGATTGAATTTTACCTTAATCAAAGCACTATATGTCGTTATATCAATACAAAAAATAACGTTGCCTGTCTGTACAAAGCCTTTGCAAGACTGAATTGATGCATTTATAAATTTGAAGTCGAATGTCTTAGTAATTACAGGGACTGGGAAATTCATGAGTATATTGGTTTCAGATTATTTGATTGTTTTATGTAACCAGGTTCGGTCACCAAATATGAAGAAAGATAACTCAAGAAAAACATTTAGACATTTTGATTTGTACGAGTTGCCTCCCTTTGGTTATTTGACGGTATTTCGAAATATCAAGCTGAAACGTCGCAATACTTATCTTTCCAGTTTTTTTCCTATGGAAATGTAGATCCTTTGACGTATCATCGGAAACAGGAATTTAAATGTATCGATTCAGCGTTAAAATGTGAAATTTTTTGTCATAATGAAATCAAGATTTGAACAATGAATTCTTACTGTATGATTTAAAACGTAAATATAATATCAATATACCTCGATGATTCGTCAAACGAAATCCTTTCTTTCTTCGAATTTCCGTAATGATCCTGTTTTCTTGATACAGAGGAACGTTCAGACTTTCTCCGTCCCTCTCCCGTGGACCGGGATGTACGGCCTTGGTACCCCTCCTCCTCGCACTCAAGTGTTGAACTCGAATCTACGCTGGGTCTACTAATTTGTTCTACACTGGTCATTAGACAAGGTAAAGACAAATATATACATTTAGGTTGAATTTATATTGAAATAATAGCTGATATAAATTTAATTAATGTTGGAGCGGTTTATATACTGGTAGCCTCTGATGAATTTCGAAATTTCAGCTGTCATTTCTATATATAGTATATTACAACATTATAAATCTATATTTGTAACTGCGATCATTTTAACATGTACACTGTACATTGATAGCGCTTGTATTTATCAACCACGTGTTTGGCAGCTAATAATTGAATTATTTTAAAACATTTGTAACCAATCATATTTACAGTTAGCCCTTGATAATAAGGCTATCGATCTTCGGTCCCGAAGACGCGGTCTTAATATAAAGATTGTCTATTAGTGATCCAGTTTAAATATAAGTTGAGAAATATTGAAAACGGTTAAGAAATGAAGAATTTTTATTATAATATCTTCGTAATATCAAGGTGGTTATTAATTGGTATTTTACTGTATTTATAAATTATATAAATTGTAGTGCAGACAATATTATATTGTGCCAAAGTAATGAATTCCGTACAATGCTGATTATATCTTGAGATTATTGTCTGCATGAGTGACGGTTTTTAAGGATATAATGGCTTGTTTGTTATTTGATCATTTCTTGTTACGTTCGATTCATTAAAGTTTATTTTTAGTGCATTGGTTGTATCGGCATATAATGTACAGTGGTATATTGGTATTCATATTCTTTTTTATTCAATTTACTAGTATACATTGCGTTTCAAGCACACATCCGTTGAAGTTTATTTTATGAAAACAAGGACATATAGGCTTTAATTGATCCCCATGAATTTGATTACAGTAAAGATTTACTTCCAAGTTCTTATGTTAGACAAATCCTGTGTATAAACATACATGTACATGAACTCATATATATCGGTTAATTCGTAAAAAAGACTAAACGATTTTATATACATCGAACGTATTAAATACAGGGTCATCTCACAGGCAGCGAAAATAAATTTTAACTATGATAATTCCATGTATCCGGGACTTAAATAAGTCCTTGCATGTATTAAAACATAATAATTCAACCTAAAACATCACATAATTCGCTTTAAAACATTACTATCCGACATTTCATAACAATAAATCAAATAAGGTTAATAATAAGAGATGCTAGGAATTATAACTCTTTTTGAAAATTGCCATGGTTTGCATAATTCACGAAAAAATGAGGGAAATAAACTGCTGTTTGTGAATACTATGTACATTGGAGTGTCTTTTGCAAGAATATGTTCTCGTTCTTTCGTTCAATTACCATTTTCGACAAGTCGTTTTTTTCTACCAATCAAAGCGACCTTGGACTTGTCATACGTCCGAATAAATTGTGATAAATAATAATATATAGTGAACTAAGTACAGATACAAGAGAATGGAATTGTTGTTGAACGACACTGTTGATCCAAATGATCTTAAGGTAAATAGACTATTCATAGTTAACATGTTTTGTATAGTGCTGTCTTGTTTTTGTTATTAGTATAGAGCATTTCGGATAAACAAATTCGAATATTTTTTTCAGTTTGGTTTTCCACACAGGTGCCTGACGTATCTGGTCTGGCACGCCCCCGATATACACAAAATAAACACAAGGTGTGTAACGAGTCGTTTTTCCAACCTCATACTGTCACGAAATGATGATTAACTGAGAAGATAAATGAAGTCCTATGATGAAGTAAACAGTGCTAAAATAATTATTCTTCCTATAAAAATTAAAACACATTTTTTTATTTATGCGGAAAACATACATGTTTTGGCATGTACGTATTTCTTAGATGTTTCGGCACTGTTTGCAGGTATAAATACATTCCTACCTGGTTTACTTATCGTAATAATCGTTAATTTCTATGCACAAACTATCCTTTCGCTGATATAGCGGCACCTGTGGTTTTCCAGTTCGATTAATTTTGTTTGTTGTTGTTTGTATTTAATTGATAATGTAGACAGCTTCCTCCAATTTAAATGCTTCATGATATATGTTGAAGGGGTAAGTTCCTGTGGATAAAGTGGTATATATACCCATATAGATTTGAGATTATTTTCAAAATTCATGTCATGATTGGTTTACTGATAGTTCTTTCTTCCGGTTGATACTAGAATAGCTATATGTTTCTAACCTGATGCATACAGTGTGTTCATTATGAACATGGAGCTACTCCATGTAATGAGAAAACAAGTTAAGCCTATCAAACCGGGAAGTCACGCATTAATGGAAAGGAACGACAACTCTAGGTAGTAGGTAGAGATTGGTCGAGCACCTTGCGTAAAACAAAGTGATGTCAATCTACTTCCTCAATCCTGTCAAGCTTTTATGCGCAGACATTATGCAGAAGCTTTTCACACAGTTAAAAAAGCATTTGTATTTTTAACTGAAGTTTTATTTTGAAAAAAATTCAAATACTTTGCTTTCTATTCCTTGTAAACAGATAGAAAAAAATTAATATAAGTGATTAATTTCATTACGACAAAAAAATATGCCAACGCGAGAACAAGAACTTAGTTCATAATAATAGTTGTTACAAACAAATTGGCGGCCTCTATAATTTGGAAATGAGAATTTCGGTGATAGATAATACATAAATTTGAAATTGTACATTGAACCTTTTCTAATGTACGCATTGTCTATAGCAGGGATCGGTCTTTGCATTCCCAGTATTATTGCACATAATCAGGGTTCTCAATAATAGCAGGCTGCAGGCCAATGTATTATTTAGCCACCACAAACTTATTGAGAAGCCTGCATAATGTAGGTCATCTGAATAGGAAGCCGTTGTAAATCATTCAAGACGCCTTAGTACATGAAAGAATCTGAGTACAACTCTTGTAGGTCGTAACAGTGGTTTATTTTTGCCTTAATTTACTTTAGGGGAAAAGTGGCAGGGCCCTGAGATAGTGGAAAAATATTGTGTCCATGCAGGTGAAGAAGGCTTAACAATCAAAGCATACATCTTCCTTACATTTAATTACCAGTAGCTTATAACCTTGATGGCTACAAAAATCTGTCCTAAAGCAGTAAAGGTCATACATTTTAATTAAATGATATATTTAAATGTTAACAGGAATTTTTTTTTTTTTGAGGCCCCAACTGGGTGAAATTTTAATTATGGGGAAAAACATAGTTTTCAGAAAGGGGAATTTCGACCCCAAATGATTCCCCCCCAAAAAAAACCCATTGATCTACTGTACAATATGACTTATTCTCTTTCCCAGTTCTAAGAATATGTTAAATTGCATGGCATAAGATAATATAATATACCTATAATTTGAAGTTATTTTGCTTCACATTTTAGAAATTTCGTGTTATGTATGAAGACCAATCAAGTCGAGGTGTTCCTAGTGAAAAAGCCCATTTTGAGTATGCAACATGTCTGGTGCGTAGCAAACCTGATATGGATATAAAGCATGGCATTGCTTTATTGGAAGGTAAGTTGTGTCAGAATTCAAGCAGTCATAGGACTCTCATCAATTGAACTGTGAAATGGCATTAAATTTTGACTCTTGAAAGTAGTGAAATAAAGCTTCTGACTCTTGAAAATTTGTACTTAAGGGTCATATTTACTATTACATTGGTTGGATATTTTGTTCACTCTTCAAATTGATAACAGATAGGGGTCTTTTTGAGTCATTTAGAGAGTTAGAATAAGCTTGAGTTTTTGAGATTGAGTTTTTGGTTTTTGGAGGTGATTTAAAATCAAAAGTAATAAATTAATATCTTTTTTATTTCTTGCCCACTTGTCATTATTGCTGCAGTTGACTTGATTGGGAAATGGACTTTTTGGATTTATGATTGTTTGAACAAATCCTGCAATACAATACGCTTCAAACAATCTAGGCCAAGGGCCCATAATCGAAACCCTCCCCCCCTAGCGGGATTTTTGTACACCTATATATTTTTGAAGCTTAGGGTATATGTTAACAAATTCCGGTTGTTGGACGATTAAGGGATGCTGGATAAGCAAACGGCCGGGCTGTTTCCATGGCAACCCGCAATATTTCTAAGATTTAGCTTTGTCGTAATAAATACGCAAAAATGTCGTTTATTTCAGTTATAAAACATACAAAATAGCTTTAAAATATGATCAATATAATTATTATATCCCAGGCATAGTTTGTTATTGATTTGCTCATTTACATATTCATGAATATTAATGAGAATCTAAAAAATGGGCTTAAATTGTTAAAATATGACCTTATATGGCAAATGAGTATCATTTGATCTTTCATTTTTATTTGAAAAGGTTTTAAATGACTAATAAATATTCGGAGATTGTTTATCTATTCATTTGCTATTCAATACACTCATGGTATTACTTTATTATAGCTAGAAAGCGGGTGGGGTAAATTGACTCCAAAATATAAGAACACCATTGCATGATAAGTAAATGGTTTTATGACAAATGACAAAGTAAATTTGCACATACTTATTACAACAACATACTTTAAGTACAAAATTGTTTGTTTGAAAGCAAAATACTACTGTTTCTGTGTCTGCTTTATACCACCCCCCCCCCCCCCTCGAAAATGGGATATTATATATATCACCAAGACACAGCGGAAATATCGAAAGGATCATGCATGATAAACTGAACAGTTACTACATTTGTCGCAATGTTATAAGTTCTTTATATACATTTGTTTGTAATTAAGACTTATAGTCAACGACATAGATATACGCAGAAGCAAACACTTGCATGTTAATGTCTCATTCTGAATAGCACTATCATATACTCTCATGGAATCACAAGCAGGTTTTAGGGTCGGAATGGCTACGATTGGCCACATATTTGTACTGCATAGATTAATTAGATTTCATTATTAATAATGCACTTTTAGCGATTGTTCTAAAGCTTTCGATTATTTGGTTAGCCGAAATATATGATATTCAGGGCAAAGAGGAAGGTTATATAAGGTCATTAAGTCCATGGATGTATTATCAAATTACAACTAGAGTAAAATTTAATAATGAGATCGGCGAATTATTCTGTGGTCATCTTGGACTAAGACTGGGGGAAAGCTTGTCGCCTTTTCTATTTTCCATGTACCTTAATGATCTGAATGACCAACTTTTAAACGGAGCAAAAGGCATTGATTTACAGGTTTTATTAATGTAAGCCGAGGTCATCGTGGTATTTGCTAACTCATCCGAACTATAAAGTAATCTTAACATATTGGATGTATAATGTAACCGTTGGAAATTTACTGTTAACAAAGATAATTAATATATTCAGAAAAGGAGGGCATTTGCCAACAGTTACCAAAGTTGTGAATAGGAAATCGTTAACAAATTTATGTATCTTGGAATAGTGTTTTGATCTGGAGGGTCCTTTGTAGAAACGCATAAAACTTTAGCTGACCAAGCTCAAAACTCTATCTTTACATTAAGAAAATGTCTGTGTAGATTTCATAACATAACAATACGGCACTCTTTAGAATTGTTCGATTAGCAATTGAAAAAGTTCACACTTAGTATTGAAAAGCTTTATTATGAGTAAAAAGTAGCACACAAAAATGTGTGTATTTTATACACGGAGAATTAGGTCGATTAGATCTTCTCACTAAGAATTATGCAAGATAGAAACTTTTGGTTGAAAGTTACTAATAAAAGCGAAAGGAAACAGATAATATGTACAAATACATGTATACCGAATCATGTTTAAAGATATTGAAAAGAAACCGTACATCACTAATTGGGCATATACTGTTAAAGATACATTAAATGAATTAGTATTCTCTGAAGCGTTGTACTCACAGGGTGTATGTAATGCTAAACTATTTCTGTTATTGTTAAAACCATAAGTTGAAGACATTGTCATGCAAGAATGGAATAATCGAGTACAAACGTCATCTTATTCCAGGGTTTTTAGGGTTTCTGCAAATTTTGACAACAGCATGTATCTAGTTAATAATTGCTCATAGCCATAACAAGATTAAGGCTTTCTTCTCATCAAGAATTGAAGCAGGACGTGGTTTATTTATCAAGTTTCAGGCCATGTTTTCATGATTTTTGCCATCGTCTTTTGAAAAAATATGTACATTGTACATGCTACAATACTTCCCTTCTTATAAACGACAACTTTTACTTTGAACAGCTGGAAAGACTTTTTAAAACTCCGAAATCCAACTCATTTTTTAGGGCTTCCATAATAACGGGCAAAATGTTAGCTGGGACCATTATACACGCATGAATAATGGTCCCATATATCAGGGAGACTATCTCATCCTAGTCTCCCTCTAAGCCAATCCCTGCATAACCATCAGATAGACTACAATTTTCCTTGCTATTTGCCATCTCTACCTTAAATCATGCAGTTCTCATTTCGTGTTTAGCATTAATACATGGTGACATTGTGGGATTTTAATAAAATTATCACTCAGAGATATTGGTTTAAATCTTATTACATGTAAATGTGTCATATTTCACTGTTAGTTATGCGAACTACATACTTGAAACCGAAACAATGTTGAAAATTGTCAGAACTAAAAGAAAACAAAATTAATATTTGTAACTGGCCATTGTGACGTGTGAAAAATCGTTGCCTATCGCTTGACCGTCAATGACACACTGATAAATGGCTTCATGATCACCAGTATCATTGAGCGAATATTGCCTTAGTAGATTTATTATGAATATTGTCATGATGGTCATTTATTATCCTGCATCAACTATTACAGTGAATATTGTCATGATATTTTGAAATTTTCTAACTTCCTGAACTACTGATTATTTCAATGAAAATCACTTCAAATGTGAGGTATGGAGGTCCGTTGTTGACCCTACTTTTGTTAATATTTTGCAAACGACAAAATCTATTTACGGTAAGAAATCAAGCTATAGTGTTCTTTCAATCGTAGCCTATACAACCCGATCAAGAAAATACACTAATCTTTAATCAGGTTCAAGTCTGTATGCGTGACAGCAATAGATTCACATGAAAAGTACTATGCATTATAATGCTTGAGAAGACTCCTTCTTCATTTCTACGCATACCCTTTCTCTCTCTTGATTTATACTGTAATATTATTTTCCCATTGTGTTACTATCTAAGTTTTTCCTTTTTGTTTTCTAATTTATTTTTACTGTTTGATCACAAGACCCATATCCCTATCTCTGTATGATTTAATCTTTAATCTATTTTATACATACCAATAGTTAAATTGTTGAATAGTTCTTGAAATTTAAGTCTATCCAAGGAGAAGAATTTAATTAGAAGTTCTGTCTTCCATTCCAATCCTTTCCAAAATTGATGTAAACTTGTGTACAATTACCTATATGTACAATGTATCATAGACAGGAATAAATATGTTTAAACGAATCGTAGCCTAGAATCAACCGACAAATAACAAAGCATAATTATGTGCAGTAATTTGAAATTACGGGCGAAATTGAATTGGTACATGCAGTTATGGGCCCTTATATGAGATGAAAACTATATTACCTGGTCATTAATTAAATTGTCTTTGTTCTCAGGTAAGCGATCTAGGGCAATCTTGGCCCATTTGTTTCAGATATTATCTAAATAATTATATCCAGTGCTTTCTGCAAATTAATGTTGCCCTATATACATGGATAACTGAAAAAATAGTTTTTTACTCTTTTTTACAGTTAAAAGGGACATAATTCTTGTTATTTTTAGTTCAGAATTATCTTTTCCTTTTCAGATATGTATATTAATATAAAATATAATAATCTTAAGCAATGTGGGTTGAGAACTTGGTCATTTTGGACTCCATAATCTCTTGTATACAAAAATTTAAAAAAAATAAATTTCGAAATCAGGGGGAGATAATCAATCGCATACTGTAGGCTTAATCAGCACCTATATTTCGTCCAACAAGTGACATTCGATGGGGGATATATTAAGCTTTGCAATGATATATGTGTCATAAAATCCCGCTAGGGGGGGACCTAGGGTACAGGTAGCCCATACTCTAATCAGCACATCTTGATTTTATTTCTTCACACAGTTCTGCATCAGCTTTTTGTTATCATGGCATTTTATCAAGAGTAGATAAATACTGATGAAATAAGAATGTTTTATTTCTTGAATAGCTGTTTAATTAGTTGATTTACTCAGTATCTTGCTTAAAATAAATAAATAAATTTGCACCGAGAAATTGCATTTGATATATTTAACATTTAGATTTTTATAATTTTAGATTTGTTCAAAAGAACACATGACACAGGCACAAAAAGAGATTGTTTATATTATTTGGCTTTAGGAAACACCCGACTAAAGGTATGGTTTTACTAGTGTTAAATTTCATTGTGGAGAAAATAAACTCAAATCTGTATGGATTAAATCTGATTATATGCTAGAGTGGAGAACATGTATAAGTAAGGTTAGAGAGCTGATATTAGTAAGGATGGAGTGCTGATATCAGTATGTGTGTAGTGCAGATATCAGTAAGGGTGGAGTGCTGATATCAGTAATTGTGGTGTGCTGATATCAGTAACAGTGGAGTGCTGATATCAGCGAGGGTGGAGTGCAGATATCAGTAATGTTGGAGAATATTTCTCAGTAAGGTTGGAGAAAAAATATCAGTACTGGTGGAAAACAGATCTCAGTAAGGTCTGAAAACAGGTTTCTGTTAGAGACAACTAAGAGTGGAGAACAGGTTTCAGTAAGGGGGAGAACAGATGTGAAGTCAATGAGTTGAATTTTTAATTGAAAATGAAGTCAATAATATAGTGATTGTGGATGGATTTTGTTCACACCAGTATGTTAATATATTTTCAGCATTACGAAGAAGCTCTGAAGTTTACCAAGTTATTTTTGCAAATAGAACCAAAAAACCACCAAGTGCAGCAGATACAGAAATATGTGAAAACCAAGATGAGAAATGGTTAGTGAAACATTTAACAGCTTGGTTAAATTTTGTTCAACTGGACTCAGATACAGGGAAATATTTATAGCAATACTATGCCTTATCATGTTGACCATTGTTTTGCATTCATACTAGTGTTATAGATCTGTGTGCAATAGAACTATTGTATGGTTCTCTGTGGTTGAGTGGCTATTGTCTCTGACTAATAATCACTACCTCCTACCCGCTGTTAGTTTGAGTTCCACCTGGGCCAAACTTCACATCTGAGGAAGCTGTCCAGCTTTATGGTTCCATTTAGGTCTGTTAGCCTTTCTCATCAACTGGCAAATACAGTACAACCTCACCAGATGAGGCAATAAACAACCTCCCTTCAACAACAGTTTTATTTTCCCACTGCACAATTAAACTATTAATTCAGCCTCTCTAGAGCAAAACTGTCCCAACAACAACATAATTGTGCTTTTCCCAAAGAAGTTTTTTTTGGAGAGGTTGCACTGTATAAGAAACTAATACCTTTTTACCATATGTTGATAGTTGTTTTTGCTGTTGTTGATGATCTGTACTGTTTATATTTCAGAGGGACTAACTGGTATGGCTATCATTGGTGGTGCTGCTCTAGCTGTTGGTGGTCTCATTGGACTTGGTGTCAGTATGGCCAGAAAATAAAAGTGTGAAAGTGTTTAATTTATACACAGAATTGATAAAAGACTTCATAAATATTGATATTTATAATGTAAACTATTGGGAGATTGGATTATTCTCATCCAATGATAAACTGTTTCATATGCACTTAAGAATCATTTGTGACTGATTGCAGGGTTCTTAACCAAGAACCACACAATATAATTGTTTTTGCTACCCTAAATGATGAACAGCTGGTAGCTGATTTCAAATTAATGTAGCATTGTGATTTGAGCCAAAACACTGTTTAGTGTTATTTAAGTTTTACTGTGATAGCAATTTTACACAAACAAAAAAATTATCACTTGTGTTGATGGTTTTATTGTTACTTCATTTTTCTTGACATTTACATTTATTAATACAAAACTGTTAGAGGAAAAAATATTTTTACCCAGACCCTGTATCATACATTAATTGCTAACATTTTGATAATTTAGTCTGGTTGTACTTTATAAAGTCATTCTAAAAGCCAAGTTGGAGTCTATTTGGTGGTAATTCAGTAACATTATGTATACGAGTATATGGATGCACGTCATGACTTTTGCTTAGGAACAAATGGTGTGTTGTTATATGCTTGAATAGAAACATTAATGCTGTTATTATTGTCCAGTTTGTTATCAAGAGTCCATTCTGAAGCAGTAATGGATTGTAAAAACAGTCTTGACTTGGCATTACTAGCATATTAAATTTTGTTTGTAGATTTTAATTCATAGTTCAATGTTCTCATTACTATTTTATAGTTTGATTCTTGTGCTTTAAGCAAATTAGGCCAGAAAAAATTGGTCCAATTAACCCTTCTTTTTGTGCCAACCCTATAATTGTGAAAGGCAAAATTCAGAGAACAAAAATATCTACCTACCTACAATGTACCCTATATATTTTTTATTGGGAAGAGCAGTGGTGTATGGATGGAGCGTCAGACTCCTAACTCAGAGGTTGCAGGTTTGATTCCTGTCAGTGGTGGACTTTGACTGAAACCTTCACAATCCCTTCTTTTGGCGTGAGTACTGGCCAGAACCAAGGAAGCAGTCATAGAGAATGGTTATACAAGTTGTCAGAACTTGCTCTACCACTGATGTGAAATAAATTGGGTTAAATAAGACATTTTTTTGGCTTGTAACAATAAACATGACTCTTTTTCTTGCCAGCTAATCATTACTTAGTATGTTCTTCTTATAGTTTATTTATTGTTGAAGTGGTAAGAGAAATGGAGGTTATTGTTACTAAGAAGCACAAACACTCACTTTAAGTTTTGTATAGTTTAGCATAATGTTCAATGTAATGTTTATCTATTGTGCTAATGTGTACAACACATGTCTTTAAGTTTGTTTGTCTCAGCATAATTTTTTAAATTTCTAATACGTGTGTATTACTAATTCCAATGTTGAATTATTGATGCAAATTTTTATGTTTTCTAAAGATGACCATTGCTATTGTGTTATTAAGTTATTTTTGTTTTTGACATGTTATATTTTTTAATTGTCTACAGTGAATTTTGATCAATCCTATTATAAGTAATAATGTACTGTGTACTGTTTACTCTTCTGTTAACAAAAAAACAAGCTGTTTTTGTATTTTAATTTCATCTACTATTTGTCTTGTCAGTTAATTGAGACTTTATGTGATAATGTCTGCAGTTGTGCAATAAATATTACATGTCAGTTCTTTTATTTTATTCCTATGACAGTGTATGATATTTCATCATAATGCAAGTGGAAGACTGATTCTGGTAATTACAAGGGAGGTAACTTTGAGAAAACCATATACATGTTTATACAGAGCTACCTTCCTACTGTAGTACAGTCTTGTTATACCCCTGCAAACAAAGTTTGAGGTGCGAACTACTTCCACATTTTTCAAGGGATTTAAATATTGAAATATCAGTATGAAATGCACATGTGCAAGACACAATTTTCATACCCACTGGTCCACTCATTCCAGAGTTATGTGCCCTTGAGCTTAGACCTATAGTGTACACTGGAAATCTTAGCTCATAAATGTTTGTGGAGCAAACTACTTCCACATTTTTCTAGGGATTAGATTGAAACTTGAAATATATTATCAATATGAAATGTAGATGTGCTAGACACAATTTGTATTCCAGAGTTACGTGCCCTTGAATTTAGCCATATAGTGTACCGCCGCATTCTTTCTGTCAAAGGGGCAGCGTGGGTATTAGTCAATTCTGTGACAAAGCTCTAGTTTCGACTGATGATGTTACATAGTTTGACACTTCACTATATTTACATGATATTTCATTCATTCTCTTTCTTAATTAATGATGACCCATTTATGGTCTCCCAAGTGATGGTATGAATAAAATGCAAACATCTTTTCAAGGCTGCCAACTTTAATCAGGCCAGAATGAAGCTGTTCAATTAATTGAATGAAGTACATGGGTCACCCATGAATGATGTCTATGTAAAATTGTTGGTTAATGGGAAAAAATGATACAGTACTTTTTGACTCTATAGTGACCACCAAAAGTATTTGCATAGGCGGATTCAGGGTGGTTGCGCTTTAAAGTCCCTGACCAAATATAGAAATGAAAATATAGCATTCAATAAGTATTCAATTCTGAAGTGCTTCAATTACATGAGGTAGTAAACGGACCCAAAAATCACCAGAATGCACCATTACGCTTCTTCAAATAAAAAGAATCGCTGAGGAGATCCCAAGCATCCAACACGTTCCATCTTTATCCGACTCTGATTTACTACCAATGTAAACACCGATGTCGTTAACGATATGGTCATCCATCACAGATAGAATAAGGCAAACATAGTCACAGTGTAAATTAACGTATAAGTATTACATTCATTCAAAACACTGTGGGAAAAGAATATAAGTAAATATATTACTTAAAAATCGACAAGGGGTCGCCTACTTAAAGTAATTGTGATTCATATCTTTACCCTTATAAAATGTGAGGAGGGATTTTTCATAAGACACACGCATTGGGCGTAGATCACGCTCACGAGTATTCCAAGTCACAAGCATTTAAAAAAAATAAAACAAGAAAAATCGTAGACAATCATTGATAGATCGGCAATTAATATGAAACTTAAGAGTTAGTTTGCTTGTCCGTCCAAGGTATATAGTATGAATCAGTAGTTATTCTGTGTAGGTTGGTCTTTTTGGGGGTTGAAAAACTCAGTTTTCTCTGTGGTGGTGTCTCTGGCTTCTGGGGGGGGGGGGGGCTTGTCCCCCATACACCCACGAGTGGCATCCGCTAATGCGACCCGGCCTGACACGCTTGCCTTTACCAGACCCTTGACAGCAATGATTTTTTATTATTTTACTTACTGCGGAATTTACCGTCAGGGATGCTGTTGTAATGTAGCTTCTCAGAATGTACTTGTCACCAGTTCTGTGTTACGTTTTCTTTTTGGTGTTACAGGGACACTGTGTAATTACTTAATAAATCATTAGAACGTCTGGGATTGGTTACAACATACAAAAAATCAAACATGCAATGTGGTACATAGCATTATCTAAAAAAACGTATTGTCAGGAAGCGCAATTTCAAAAGTAGTTCTAATCCCCTTTTAAGATTCGGATCCGTGTTATCCAGCAAAAAACTAAAATCATATAACATTAATTAAGGGAGTTAACCGTAGACAATTGACTATTTTAGATTTTAGCAGAATGACCGTTCTTGGTTATTGATAAGATTTTATCTATACCGGTGTATTATTAAGGTGAACAAACGAGCCACACGAATGATATTAACCCTAACAACGACTCGTTTGAACCTTCTATTGACAAAACTATTAAAGCCACATATTATTGTGCTTATATGTAGGTTTGGAGATGAAATAAAATAGGATTTAACATGTCTACAATGGTTAGTATTAATTTTTTCTCTTTTGTTTGTCGCACGATTGAAGAGTTTAAAATTTATGGCGTATTGTATTGAACGTTTACAATTACTTCATGTTTGCACATGTGTACTGTCTAATAGTTATTTAAACATTATCCATACTGTGATATTGTCGGGTATGGCCAAATGATCTGTTTGTATATAAATATTCATCGTAGGAATATCTTAAACATTTAAAACGGCGATGTATGTATTTTTGTGTTATTTAGGCTACAAACGCCCATAGAGTGCATGAGTTAATTCATTGAACGAATTTGGACTTTATCGGTATTAGATTACGCGACAAGTATAATATTCCATACTGTGAAGGGGATTATCTTTTGAATACATGTAAGACATTGGTATTTTGTTATCATGTACATATTCAAGTTCATTTTCTTGAATGTGTGTATTTACTTCTAAAATAATAATTTCTGAACTACGAATATCTGTTTACATTCTATAAGGACATAGTTTGATTTGTTCATAATCATAAATATAGATACAATGTACGTATACATGAAACAAAATTACATAGTTTTATATATGCGTTAACGTAGTTTAAACCGGAGACGACACCATGAGGATCACACTATCTGGTTTATTTCTAAATGACCGATTCTATTTGTTTCAAAATGGTAAAATATTTCCAAAATATGTTTACATAATTTATCTGCAGATACTATTAATTCAATTGTTAATAAATTTCATTTATTCTGATTGCCGACGATTTAAGAATGAATTTCTTCATTCGACTCACTTGGACTAACTCATTCTGACTTAGCTGATGACACGGAATCGGCCGACGTGTGCAGAATTATTAGTTCTCATCAGTAAACTTCGAAATACATGTATGTATTGTATTGGTCTTTGGAAAAAATGGTTTCACGGAAGATGTCAATTTTTCTAATAGGTATGTCATGTTTAACGTCAAACAGATGGACACGTGTTCATGACATAAAACTTATGTACAATTACATTACTGTATAAGCGTGATAAGGTAACCATTTGTATGTAACTGTCTTAATGTAATATGACGTAAATCAATTATTAATCCGAATTTACTTTATCATAATCTCCAGTTTGTGGAATGATTTAATCATTATTTGCATTAATCAAAATAAATCCCATCTCAAAAGGTATTTGTCCAGAACAGAATAAGCCAGTTATGTTCTGTTCACACGAGTCGTGGCCCTTGTTTGGAACGATATAGATATTTCACATACGTGTGAAAAAAAATCACACACCGTTTGATTATCATCATAATGCTTAATATATTGTCTCAAACATATATAAAAAACAATGACATTTCTAAATCACCTGAATCTATGTTGCCTCATAACTTATAACGCGAAGTCGATACTTTTCCAAATGTCAACAGTGTAATCTGAGTTATGACATAGATTGATTGATTTCTGACAAAGCTAATCAAACTATCATCGATCAACGATCACTTTTCATCGATATATTGATGTAAGTTTTAAGAAATCCAATCCGCCCTCTAATATAATGGAATTTTAATGCAGATTCTCATCGTGTTTGATCGCTTCATTGACCAACATAAAAAACGATGTTTCAACAAATATATCTATTTCTCGTATAAGAAAAAAGCATTTACCAACACGACTAATATTAGGCTGGCTAAGAAATGCGAAATAAATAAATATAAAATTAAAATCATTGAATAATTGCCAAATTTTCCGTGAATTCATCGATCAAATCGTCTCATCTTTACATGATAATACATTTGTGATTTCTTGTCATAAAAAAGCTTGACTACAAAGTCCCAAAATATCTCCAAAGATTTTACGAAACTTACGCATTACATTAGAAAGAGTTATGATTTTTCTTACACATACTGGAATCATTTAAGAAAAAAACACAATTTTCCATCACTGTTCAAGTAACATTAAGACCGTAGAAGATACAGTAAAATACCACTTAGCGACCATTTCGATATAACGACAACCCCAATAAAACGACCACGTTTCTGTCGGACTGGTATTCAATATTTACGGTATATATATAGATAATGATACTATCTTGATATATAGACATTTCTTTTAGCCCCATGGTGGTCTTAATCGCGAGATTTTAAGTCTACTGTACAAATTTTGACATTTCGAAATTCATAATGATTATGACGTACACTTATTCTGTTTGTTTATTTTAGAAATTAGTATTTTATTTTCGCCATCTTCACAATATTTGCTCAAATCACAAAAGGAAGTCGAATGTCATACATTGAATTAAACCAAAATGTAGGTAAATATTTGTAGTGATCTGGGTACATTTATACAAGACTGTTTGCTTTTCAAATATACACACCAAATAAATATAGAATTTGAATTTGGTTTCGATATCTGGTCACCGATTTGTTCATTTTGCAAAAAAATCAATTTCGGTCCAGTCAACATTCGATAAATTTGACACAAATTTAGCTTTCAAAATTTAGTAAAATCTGTGTTTGCGATCACCTCCAAATAAAGGTCACCAGGATAACAAAGGTAATTCTTTGAAAAGAAAACATAATTGATTATTTAGAACAAAACGACCCGAATAAAGGCCTCTCAAAGGTGACCTTTGTTAACATATTTGACTGTACAAGTGATTGAATATATCCAGTATATCATGACTGTGAGCATGCGACTTTTTGACACTGGTTGTCCGAAATAAAAAAGACACAATATTTTATCACATTTATATGCAGTATACTGATGATTATAAACATGACAACAATAAGAATAATATGTTGTATGTGTTCAGTTCTAGAGACTTCCCACTTTGGACAATCAAATTCCACACATGGGCTTCAACAGAGTTACGAAACATAATTTCATCAATACAAAATTCCTAGTCCGCTCCAATTTGAATTTGTTGCGAACGTCATGCAAGCGCCCAGATCGTGATGACCTGAACGTTTTGGCATCAATTATACATAAATGTCGAGTTCTTAATGCATTGCACTATGGACACAGAAAGCTTTGATTTACGTATTGAATAGAAATATGACAAACAAGAAAATCAAAGAAATTTACTATGAATGAATCATTGGAAGGTTAATACGTGTTGAGTCATTGAGTTACAAAGAGAAAAATCTTTTACAAGTAAAAGTAGAATCGATTTAGTACACACTACAGTATTTATCGTTGTCGAAGTCTTCAAATCGTTATGGAAAATTCATACAAGGTTTAATTAGGTATCAGAAATATTCATTTACTTAATGTATTGAGAATCATAATTCATCAGAATTACTGGGCGCGACATTTAGTACAGGGCGGTATCTAGTTAAGAAAACATAGAGACTGTCACATAGAGACTGTCTTACATGTGTAAACTAATATTTTATCAATTCATCGCAAAGAGGACGAGTATAAATTAGAATACAACCTCTCCAGAGTGACCCTCTCTTGAGCAACAACCTCCCTTCAACAACAGCATGATTTTCCCACAGCACAATTCAACTATTAATTTAACCTCTACAGCGCAGCAACCTCTCGACAACAACTTAATTTTGCTTCTCCCACAGGGCGTTGTTATGGAGAGATTGAACTGTACATTATTTGAATGCATTTTCTGAATACGACATTGAATTTAAAAGTGCGTGTGTTTAAAAAGAAATACGGCTGCTTTTTCTTGAATGGGGATAGATCAAAATACCAGGAAGTCCGTTAAACATGGGACATCAGTGTAGTCCATATGACCAGTATACCAAATAACCATACGGTTTGTCTATAAAAAGAATGACGGTACATACATTTCTATGAAAACTATGCCTCGATTCAATATTGATCCAATTAGACCGTAATGCGTTAATTGGCCGTGTATAAATATTGACGGTACACTTTGCTCGACCAGTTGGAAATAAAATCAATTTTAATAAAGGTATTTGCTTTGGTATTTTTACGTGGAATTTCACCCTTAGTGATTCATAAACATATATATAATGTTGATCCAACTTATTCAAGATATTGTGATAATTCCTTATAAAAGTATTTTTTTATTAGTTTATTACTGGGTTATCAGAACACGGCACTTGTTCTGTAAGGATGGTCTTAGGAGCAGAATGTCAGTCGAAAAGTTGACACTTTATCTTCGGTACAAAGCATTATCACTAAAATGTCGAACACAATTTTTTTGCATTTATTTTCGCAAAAGAAATATTCATGTACCTAGCTCGCAGTCTATATGATGATTTACATTGTATATAGATTAACAATGCGATGCTGTCCAGTACATAAATGATTATTTAACTCGTATCTGCAGTTGATGTTATATACATGTAGTCAGAGAACATAATCTTACATTTTCAGCTATGAAAGCTCAGATATTGCCCGATATTACCGGCATACAATTATACATATCTTAGCGACCACATTTGTACAATCTGCTCCACTAAATATATCAATGATGTACGATAAATGTGCACGGCGTACCAATTAAACTATAATCCTATTGAAGCGCATGCAGTTTGCAAATATCAATTAAAATCTCGCTATTGAAGCGTTTAGAAGTGCATTTATTGATTATTAATCAAAGTTCAAAATGTTCAATCACTGATTGACTGGATAATTGAACTTCTCAATATTACCATGACAGATAAAAGGGTGTGTATAGGGTCGAATTTAAACGTCATAATGTAACAGACATACGAACTAAGATATAGATACAAACACATTTCAATTCTTATCATCTTTTATCACAGTGGCTTTGTCATAATCTGTAAACTTTCAAAAGAATCGATTTAGGAAATCCCCTATGATTTAATGCCGTTGAAAAAGTATTATGATCCGTCTATATAGGAGGTAGCTACCACAATACTGTTTATTATTTGTATCAGATAAATGGATGGTAAAGAATCTAAACGAATAATAAATCTCGGGAGAGTTTATTAAGAGATTGTTGACCGTACTGATACACTTGAAAACGATACTAACAGTTTATCTGGTCCACTTTTTGGAAACTGAACGATAGTTTAGCTTTCTATAGCCGTCACTTTATGCTCGGCGGCGCACATGGTTTTGCTGCCGACCAAAGTGTTACGTTTTTCTACACCCGCCATGCAAGTGTTTAACTAGTTTCCGTAAGTTTTGATCGCTATTAAAACGCATATCACGCAATTCAAGTAAAGAAATTTCTCATCCTCGTTATTACCGCTTATTAATATACTTTATGTATTTGTATGCCCCTGTATCGATAGATCGGGGGCATATTGTTTTTGTTCTCTCTGTTTGTCTATTTGTCTGTTTGTATCAAACTTTAACCTTGCTTATAAAATCAAAACGCTTGCACCTACATTCATCAAACTTCATATTTAGGTTTCTCATGGCAACCTCTACAGGACCTGCGCATTTTCAGGTCAGTAGGTCAATTGTCAAGGTCACAGAGTCATGGTGTTTAATAAAAATCGTACATTTCTATTAGTATACTACTCCTACATTTTTCATGGTATTTTGACGAAACTTTCACAGACTTGTTGTTACCAAGACCCCCGCATATATATTCCGGGTTTTGTGATTCAATCTTTTTTTACGAAATTATAGCCCTTTGTTTATTATGTACATTTTCAAGTTACCTGGAGAAGGCACTGTGTTTTTGAAACACATCTTGTTGCTTATAAATTTAGTCGATAATAATGTGTGTGACTTAACGGCGGTCATTAAATAAGGTACAATGATTGTTTATGCAAATTTAACGTAGATATAAATGTACTCGTAAGCTACATATCTTGATTAAAATGATAATAAAACTGTACGATACATAAGTAGAAAACTGATAATTATTGTTCTATGTGAAATTGGTGCTGCGGATTTGAATATATTCGAAATAATTAACATAGGAAATGATCAAAGATTAAATTACAATGTAAACTTAATGATTAGTTATATTAAAGTACGGGACTGACAAAATTATAGGATTGTTAGCGAACCATCGATCTATATCCGGTCTATAACCAGCACGTCCGTCTGTCCGTCCGTTCGTCCGTCTGTTTGTCTGCTCGTCTGATTCGTTATTCGTTTATCTAGTATCTTATTCAGTTACCAGAAAGGTTGATTTATTGATGAGCATTAGTGATTATCTGATTTATTGTCCGCCTGTCTGTCGGACTGAATTTGATTTAATTGACGCGATAGTTCATTCCATGCAACCAAAATGTTCAACTTTTGTCTCGAAGTAAACGTTCTATTAATACTTTGAGCGTGTGCTAATCCCTGCTATTCACAGCGTGTCCTTACGGTTTATTCAAATGGATTCAATACGTTTGAAGATCGAATTTGTAATCATATTAAGTCGACAACTTAAAACTTTATTTATCTATATATGCTGACAAGCTACGGTAAAAGGCTTATATAGTTTACAGTTTCCATTCAAGTCTCAAAGGGTTAAAGGTACGATGAATTCTATGGCTTTTTATTACATTGGTATTGACATAAGGATTTTTATATACACAGATAGATTAGTGTTTCGATTTATCATGGATTCTCAAGGGAAACTGACTCTGCTTTTTGTCAGCTAAAGGTTTGTAAAGAAACAGAAAAAAATAGTATTTTATAGCATTGAACATTTTTCTTGATATTATTTGTTACGAAAAAAAACTTCAGCTGAATCGGAGTAAGTATTTCCGTTTCATCATAAAATCTTAGCTAAGACTCCCAAAAATGTGTTTCATTCAGATTAATGTCAGCTGTTTAATTATAGAGAATGTCTTAAATGTGTACCATCAGTAAGGTTTTATATACTACTATAGCTACGCTGTCTACGAAATGTGGTAAACGTTTTGATACATAGCATTTTCTTTATGGAACATCAGTATTGTACAACTTGAAGTATATTGTTTGACGATTAAAAAAGTATTTAACTTGCATGTTCAAAAATGTACACCGCGTACATTTCTGATGCAAATAATTAAAAAGTAAAAAATAATCATTAATTCTACTGCTCCTCCCGTGACAATAGAAATTGTACCTAAATTATTTTATCTTTTTTTTCCAACGAAACACATCATTAACAACCTTAACATAGTAGTACTTAGTAATTTTGCTTTTTTAATCTTTTTTACAATTGAATTGTTGAAATGTTCATTATAACTACATGTAGTTATTCTTGGTCTTAATGTATGTACATGTATATGCTTTGTGAACCATGGAACCTTTGTATACTGGAATAGTGGCCTAAATTATCAATACAGTTAACCATGTAACCTTTGTATACTGGAATAGTGGCCTAAATTATCAATACAGTTATTGTATTGTTTAATTAAATCCTACATACTAGCGCCTACACCTGTCTGGTTAAAATCAAAATGCACCGTGTGCTTCTATTTTATTTACTAAATTATAACTCAGCTGAATCTGCTAGGTCGATGAGTGTGACTAAACTGGATTTGTAAATATCACAATTCAGTCAATGTGCATATTTCACAAACAAGCAATCTAAATTTGGTTAATATCTATATATTATTGAAACGGAAATATGTGCACATTATGAATAATGTAGATCTTTGACGTCCTTACGTTATCTGCCTATTCATAACTTGCCAAATTTATGTCTTAATACTATACATCGCCCGGCTGAATTGTGGTCCGTGCATACTGTATAATTATGTTACATTAATTATGAGGTAATTATGTTAGTATAACGTTCCAAAACTAAGAAAATTATGTCACGCGAAATACAACATGTATTCTAAATAGCGATTGTCATTTTTGTAATGAGTTGTAATTGTTATTGTGCGAACATATACGACATGGTGTAAATAAGATTTTGTGTTCGTGTCTTAGTGTTTTCGTATTTTCGCAGCGAAAAAGCAATGACACGACATCAGTCACTATATTTTTACGATATTAATCCGTTCAGCAGAGGGTCGTGGCGAGCACCTTACTCCGTTCGGTCGTATCATACAACGTTGTTGTATGGGTCCTATATTATCAAGTAACAGAAACACTAAATTTTCATACAACATGCACGATTAAATTTGACCCAATTAGGTAATTGTCGTGAAATATGCAATTCGAAAGGTGCAGCCCGTGATGTAAGTTGCACTCCGTGGATAAAGTTACTCTCTACGTTCCATGGTATTTGAACCTAGGTTAATCTAAGACCAAAAGTTCAACTTTTGGACAATACGTTATGCTTGCTGTGCATTCTACATACAATATTCATGCATAATTATTATCGTTATTTTCTTTTCTTCTCCTACGGAATAAGATTTCATTGATAACGGATTACAAGAAAGGTACTAGGTTAATCCATTAAAAGAATTACACCCGATTACTTAGCTTAATATTTCACCCAATTTTTGAGGTGTTATTGTTTGGTTAATTCATTAAAGCCTGTGACATTTTGACGAGGCCTAGCTTACCGTCAAGAAAATCCCGTGAACTCTTCCACAGGACAACTCTTATGAGATTATCAGGACATTTCAAGAAAAAAAGAAATATGTTTATTTAGGAAATATTCCTTGGAAACATACCCGTCTCCAACATCTATGGTAAATAATCTAAGAAATAACATGTATTTGAATATATTTTCATAAAAAAATATCAGTAAAATTAAAAGATCACACACACACAATTACGTAGGCCCCATACAATGTTTACTCTTACCTTTGATACAGGCTTATTACCTGATACAAAATTGATAATAAAGGAAATACGGAAATAAATTGGATATTTCTTTCTAAAATATTTGTACGAATACATTTATAAGTTGTTTTATATTTTAACTTTGGTCCCATAAAATGTTTGAATGATACTGTACAGGCCTATATCCTGGTACAAATTATGTAAATAACTTGGATATTTTATCAAAAAACGGTTCATATGTAAACTTGTTTTGTACATGCATCTCAAATATTTACGTTGCTATACGATTTAAACCATATTTGAAGTGCTAGTCTTATAATGCTTGCTTTAAGTAATATTTATAACTGTAAACTTTACAGACCGTACGTTTTCATAAATCTCTATATACATGTACTTCGTATGTTATAAGTGTCGCATTCAATTTGAAGTGGTTGTGATTTGTCATTTATTACTGACTGACATCAAGTGAATCTTAATTTCAAACTAGAGTGAAAAAACTCCCCAAAAAGAAATAAAACAGTTTACCGATAGATATCAAGTACGTGAGAATGACTTGTACGTGTTATCTAATTGAAATATAAAACTGAATGCCACTTAATCTGTCGCAGTGTTCGTAACTCTTGGGCCCGTTTTACAGACACATTATAGCATTGATATCAGTTTTTAGAATTAAAGTCTAATCTTGCTAATGGTGTACATTTAAGACATTTTCCTTAAACATTTGAGAATTACAGATCCAGAAAACAATCAATAGAATAAAGCATTTCCTATTTACAAACAGTGTATAGTTATAACTTTAAGTTTTAGCATACTTCCGTAGTTATCTGATACAGATGTGTATAACAACATGTTGAATCTACTTGACACGGACTTTCCGGACGTTGGAACGGACGGATTATATACAAATGTCCCCAAAAGGTTTTTTTTATCTCTAGAAAAAATCAGATTTTGTACAAATTATAATATTGAACAAAAATATGAACCAACAAGTGTCCGAATTGAAATCATTTCTGGATTGGAGGGGGCCGGATAAGAGGGTTCTGATCAGAGGGGCCATGATTATAGGGGTCCGGATTTGATAGTTTCCATTGTATAAATGACATTCAATAAAATATAATTATAAGTACGTATTTCAGGCAGAATTCTTCTTAATATCTGCAATTTTGTAAATCAATATTTACGATGAATGATTGATTTTTTAATTAAAGCCTTGTATTTCAATGAGAAAACAAAACACAATGAGACGTTTTTCGTGGTCTAGTTCATGCAAGAATTGTTGTTTTGTCGATTTCCTTCATTCACAATTTTATACTCTATAAGTGTACACGAATTTAAACCATAGGTCGTGATAGTCAGTCAATTTTAAACAATAGAACAGGTAATTATGACTTGCATAACTAGTTATACAAAATGATAGTGTATAATATTTCTTCAAATTGGCAATCATAAATAATATTGGTTATACCCTGTGTCTAACGTACATTTAGTAAAGGATCTAATTAATGGTGTCCTTTGTTTTAAATGTCAGTATTACAGAATAGTATTTAATCAAAGTGAACGACACCGTGTGACCAATTATACAGTGTATTATGTAGAACAATAAATCAATTAAATTCGGCATTCACGTAACGTTGTTCCGAAATTTGATACTAAACGCTGGTCAATATGAAATATGAACTGATTTTTATCGCCCCACTTATTACAAAAATACACAAGGAGAGAACTCGAGCATTTGTTATTCCCTGGGAAGAAACTATTTAGGACGTAAATACAATTAATACATAGTTTAGAGTGCAACACTGATTTTTTTGCACGCATGTGATACTAAAAATGAAGTACAGACAATGAATCTACTTTCTTACTTTGTATTCTGAATGTACGAACTAGTGTTAAGATACTAACGACACTTATAAAGACAAAAGAACGGGTTTAGTGATTAACTTCATTATACTTACATGCCAATAATAAGTCCACCACAATTGTCTTGTGTTATCATTACCAATTTTCTGTTTTAGGATTGGCTAGACAAAATGTGACGCTTTTTTTGAAAGTCATACAGGATATTTCTACTGGGGTCAAATTCTAAACCCATCGCTATGTCGACAGCCGCACGACGCAGAGTGCCTGGATCTCGCATTGAGTTACAAGAGAGTCGTGCACCAACATTGGCACATGTCGGCTTCCAGGGAGCAAGACACATGCACCCAGAGCGACTGCCTAGTGCTAAAAGAGAGACCACACTGTCAGTGAGATTGTTTGATACAAATGAGGTAAATACACATTACTTATTTGGTAAAGTTTTCAAATGAAAAAAACAAAAAAACAATGCGAGATAACAAAATTTATGAACAATACCATATAAGTTTCATAAGTTTTTTTTAAAGTTTTGTTTTAAGTGGATATAAATATATGGAACACGAATCGCGGAGACTAAAACAATAGTCCATTCTTGGGGTAGTATTCAATCTTTGGAGAAATCAATTCTGAACTACATGTACAGTAAATCACGATGATAGTGGATTTGGATATTGCATCAATGAATCGAATAGGGTGAAATGATTACTACTTCTCCCGGAAAAGGCTCAATTTTAATATATATTTAGTATTGTGCTTAATGTTCCACATAATATATAAGTGCGCACGTATTGCTAGAAAAAAATACAACACATCATCAGTTTTGGCATGTAAAGAATCTGCCATTGTATGTTACAGTAATCGTTGCATTTACTCACATGTGCGTCGTATCGCTAAAGTCTTGCATTTTGTTGATTATATTTGGTCACGGTACACTATCTAACTAAATGGTTGCCGGAAACATTGATTCCTGAGCATACCCTTTCCTTTCCAGTATTTGTTACCAAATATGTGAATTATTTTGATCTTTCAGGACACACTAAACAGTATGGAGTCGCAATCTGGAAATGTGAAAATCTTGATGGTTAGTGGACTAAACCTTAATAGTCTAAATGAAGGAATTTGTGATCGTATGAAACATTTACAGAAGTTAGACCTTAGTGAAAATCAACTAGGTGATGTCAGCCTACCAGATTCGTTTAAAACATTGGATAATTTAGTGGAGCTTAACCTTAGCAACAATAAATTTACAAAGATTCCATCGACTATTAAGAAATTAAAGAATTTGTCTAGGTTGAGTTTAAGTTTCAACTCTATAGAGAGTTTGAAAGGTATAGAAAAGTTGAAGAAAATGCAAGTTTTAATGTTGGATAACAACAAATTTACCTCAGTGTTCAAGGACGTCTGTCACATGCGCAAACTGGAGATATTAGATTGCAGTTATAACAATATACGTGAAGTGGGACTCGATATCCGCTTTCTTAAAAATATACGAGAACTTAATGTTTCTAAAAATAAAATATCGGTTCTTCCAACGGATGTGTTTCAGTTAAGCACTCTGGAGTCGTTAAAAGCCAGCCAAAATCAGATTTCTAAAATTCCCGTTTTTAACATGAACCCCCAACACTGCCATATCATTTCCGAGATAGATCTAAGCTCGAACATGATAAACAAATTTCCGGGACACCTCATGGTCATCACAAAGAAATTAGACTTATCGGCGAATAGAATAAAGACACTAGAGATGAATAAGATGAAGAAATTGGAAATGGACTCTCAAAAGGAGCTGTGTGTGGATGGAAATCCTTTGACATTCCCACCACGTGACGTGTGTGAATGTGGTCTGAAATCTATGGTTCAATTTATACAAGAAACTCAGATAGATCAGAAGGTTTATCAAGGTGTTAAGGTAATTATGACCCTACTTAATTGATTATCACTAATCATGTATCATAATTTATCATTGTTATTTATTTATCAGTTGTTTAAAGGTCCACTATACAGCTATAGTCATTTCAGAGCCACCCCAGAGAGATGAAAGAGAGAGACGAGGGGGGGGAGTTAGGACAAAGGAGAACCGGGCAATTATATCTCTATTTTTTCTGTTTTTTCCCCTGGTTCTTTATCGTGCCCTGTGTAATGCACTGATGTACTATCATATAGCCGATCTGTGCTCCTAAGGTTCTGAAAACCAAATGTTTATTTACAATGCAATTGATCTTAATAAATGAAATAATTAATGTATTTTGATAAAAGGCTTAACCGAAAAGAGGCTATTTATGAATCCATATAGGATAGTGGATGATTGGACTTATTGACATGTCAAGCTTCCCAGTAATGCTGATAATGATAAACCTTGTATTTATGTCAATATATCATAGATATTAATACAAGTTTTATATCTTATATTACTTACCAAAACATTTTATACCATTAATTCTGGTCTTCCCAGGTTTTCAAAGTATGGCAAAATACCATTTTATTGTTAAATTGATCTGACTTTTACATTAGTGTCTGACTCCCATAATACTTTGCAACTTGTGTATATTTGTTTAATATATTTTGTTAGATATTGGTGCTTGGTGCTCCTAAAAGTGGAAAGACAAGTTTCGTACAAACACTCGTTGACGGACAGCCACGACTCTCTGAAGAAATGTACGAGAAATCAGCAGGTATCGAAGTCAGCGATATGACTTACGAAGATATAAAGGTCAAAGAGGAGCCGCCTCCACCATCTGTGAAAGCCAAAGATATAAACTCTAGACGTCAGTCACGTGATCCAAAACTTTTAAATGGTCACGCCGGCGACCAACCAGAATCTCCCCCGAATGACAAAGAGGCTTCCAATAAAAAGACACTAAACTTGTGTATCTGGGACTTCTGTGGTGATTCATTTTATCTCTACCCACATTATATGTTCTTCGAGCAACCTGCTATCGCCATTTTGACTTTCAACATGCATACGTATAAATCGGAACAGTTTGATGACGTCATCAGTTCATGGTTTGATTGGATGATCGCAAAAACCAACAAATTGTGTGTGTTGCTGGTAGGAACACATTCAGACAAGTTGAAGAAAGGACAAATCAAAACTGTTTGCAACGAAGTGAAAGCAAAACTTCAGGTATGATGGTAGAATGAAGCAAATGTCTACATTTATAGCATTGTTTATGTGTTATTAAATGTTGTTTGAAAACCCTTTTGTGTGAACAATTAGCCGGCTATTTTCTTTATACTAGTATTGGTGATCAGACTCAGACTTTGCAAAATGATGTCGTCGTGAAACATATTTATTTCACTTTCTGTAGTTTTCTTCAAGAACAAAATTGAAACGTACGTATGCAACTAAATGTTTACATTTTTATTCAAAGCACACCTTTTTATACAAAATAAGGTGTAAAACTAGCATATAGTATGATTCTAACATTCAACTTTGACCTATTGACCTTCAAATAATCCCGTGTTCACTGCAGGCTCATGCAGAGAAACAACGTCATATTGTGCAGAAGAAGATAGATGAGATTACAGAAAAGACTCACATAACGCAGACAATGTCTGCACAACTTAATGCTTACTCATTGTTATTACAAGAGAAATTCGTAGTACAGAGTGAAGTGATTATAACGAGTGCTGCGAAAAATACAGGTTAGATATATTTTTTGGGGATTATCCGTTCGGTGTGAAGAATGATATCAACATGGCTTATATACAGTTAAACATTTATTTTCTTCTATTTTTAAGATGTAGAAACTATATATAATGTTCTTACAATCCAAAATGTTAATTTTAAAAATTAGATTTAGCCCGAAAGAAGGAAACATGTTTAGGAAGGCCCTAAGCACACTATATACGATATTTAAATACTATCATGCCATTAAAATCGTATTTTTTAACAATATCATGTTCCCTGATTTAACGAATTTTGCACCCGAAGTGAATTTATGTTACCAGGAGACGCCATTTCGTTCATTCGCAACAAGCAGCCATTTTCGTGTTACCAGAGGTACTGCATGTATTCAGACATGTATACATGTGCTACTATAGCATATAATCGAAGTGTCTTTTATTTCTTTGAACTTGAATAATCTAAGGCCTAGCCTCCATTCAGATAACAATTTTTAGGAAATAAAATAAATTCTACTTTCCTTGTTGCAGGCTATGAAACTATTGCTGCCTCCATTGAAATGTTGTCAAACGATTCACGGCAATTCCCGAACGTACTTCGGACGATTCCGACTTTCTGGCTAGATGTTGAAACACACGTAGAAGATAGAGGAAACACCATGGTTGTCCCTGTTGTGAAATTTGAAGAACTAAAAGATGAGATAGGAACTAGATTTGGAATGAAGCACTTGGTTAACCCTATAATGCAATACCTACATGAGACGGGAAAGGTATGTCAAAGAGATCTAAAGATCCGCGACCAATTGTATACACATCGGTTTAATTTTACCACTAAGTATAAATAGAATTTCTCTCACTGGGAGGTATGCTTTTTGTTGACCCTTACGGTTAATAACGAATATCATATTTAATCAATCGAAAACTTTTGAAATATGATACATGTACCAATATATGACGTGAATATAACATAACATTGTCTTGTTTATCTGAACAATCGATTAACAAATACTAGTATACAACGTATTCAATTACAGGTACTGTGGTTCGCTAACAATACTGCTCTTAAAGATATCGTGATTCTGAGACCAGCTTGGTTCTTTGACATTTTCCGTGCAATATTTCGTCATGATTTAAAAGACAAACTGGCCATAGAGGTTGAAGACAGCTTCAAAACAATAGGTAAAGATAAAAGTCCACTAAAGGTTGACAGTGTTTAGTTTATTGTCATATTCATGTTGACATAGAATACCATCTGTTGTTTCTCTTTCTGTTTTAGAACATATTTTCAGGAAGGTAGACAGGCTACAGGAGATTGTATTGAAGAATTGTTTCTTACTCACCAGAATGTTACCTTAAGATTCCCTGGTATATAATAATGTGGAAAAACTTCCAATTATTCCAAGATTCGAATTATTTGTGTGGATACGTCGGATTTTCTCCTTCGTACTATTTTAGAATTATAATTGATACTATTGATAACAAAATAGGGCAAGGAGCACTTCTTGTAAAACACTCTCTTGTTACAGAATTCGTAGGTTATAAAATAAGAGTAACCGGTATATGTTGAAGTATATTAGTTCTATTCAGGACAACAGAAAAGGTAAGTATTTTGGTTTCTGTTATGGATAATCTAAAACCACTTCTTGAAGGCTTTAAATGATGTTAAGGGAATTGCTGAAATTTCAAACAATGATTATTATATAAATATCCACTGTCTGTAGTCTAGTTGTATGTACAATATTCTATTACGTTCACATGAACTAACCCTCTATGTTACAGTATTCGAGGATGATACAACAGGTGTGGTATAGTATCTGCTTTACTAAAACACACTATCTGCACAGCTAATATAAAAATAGCCAATGATAGTGAAAATTACATGTTTACAAAATGCACAACATTCTCCCATTTTCCGTAAGTGCCCATGCGCACACAGTCGTTATGGTTGTAACAGTTGTAAACTTCCGGTGAATAGTTCCAGACTTCTGATTGTAAATGCTGAACACATGTGGAAAAGGAATAACAATAACATTAGAATATTAATTATGGCTATGTAGATTGAGACGGATTGAATGGATCCAAATTTCAGCACATTTGGAAACGGGTTGCACTGATGTTATGATGAAATATCTACACAGAGTAGTCGTTCGTTATCCCTCGCATACATCTCTGACAACGTCTCCGCGTTTTACAAGATTCTTGTTTTTAAGCAATGAACAAATCTACAAATTGTACAAATTTTACACCTAAGTGAAACAATTTCTTTCGTACAATACATTTGAGAAAAGGGATACGGTGATTTACCAGAAAATCAAGAAAATATTATATTTACCAAGCACACTATTTCTCGGCGGAAAGTGTACGTTTACAATCGGTAATTAGGTCATTAAGTAAAATCGCTTAAATGGAAACAAATAACAAACGTCAACGTAAGCGTAATTTGTTACGACAACAAATGTACATTTATAGGAAAACAAAAACCTTAGGAGACTCGGACACATGATTTTGAATTACTTTTAAGACATTGACAGAGATGTATATATGAGAGATGACGACAACAACTCTGGTTATAGATTGGTTATAATGCAGAAGTCATTTCCAGGTTAAGGTGCGTTAGTATAGACATGTCTGAATTTGCTAATTCTTTGGAATGAATAAGTGAAATATTTGCTTCAGCTATATTATAAAATATTGAAAGTTGTTCTAATAATTTAGTTGCTTAATAAAAAAGTATGGCTTACTATAATATACTAGTAGATCAAAGTTTTGGTTGAACTACTTTTCAAGGCGGAGGGATTTGATACTAGTTAGTAGGATTTTCATTAGTTTTATATTACTGCGCTTACTTAACATTTTAATTTCATCAATTAATTGGGTCTCTTACTTGTTCCTTTCATTTCGATACTAATGGTATTATTTTCGTTTCATAAGTCGTCTTCATATTATGTTCTCCATTCAGAATTAATGTCAAGTCTATAATTATACAATGATGATTATATTGTAATTTTATTACGTCAAACATTTCTATAGATACGCTGAGATAAATATGCATGGACGATGTCTATTTTTTTGCATGTATAAGTGCTCAATATTTTATTGGTAATGTTGCTTAACTAAATGAAATTGATTTTAATTGTTTTGTGGATTTCAATGTTGTTTTATATAATTGTCACGACGTATTACGTCATGATTTTTTAATTAACACAACATGTCACGTTTACTGTACCCGAGATTATTGTATGTTTGTATGTGTCACTACTGTCACGTTTTGTCGTAGGGTGATTTATTTGCGGTGATTTCCCATCTTTTTTGGACTTTTCACTTATCACATTGGCCTTTGCTCTATTACGAGTATGTGCATTGAAATGACTGCAAGGTTTTCTTCCAAGAGTCGAGATGAGTTTGTCCCATAAAATAACTTATACAAAGTATTTATAATCATAAATATGAATGATACTCGTAAACAGTGACTAAATGATGACAACAACACAAGGAAGTATACACATTGACTATGAATGGTCCATTCAAGTAATGCAACGATATTAGTAAAAACTATTAAAATTACACACGATATCTGATAGATATAAACCAAAACAAGACTTCACAGCTGACCTTGACATTTGACCTTCTGAATCATTCAGGTATCACGCAGAGCAAGTATGACCAAATGAAGGATGAATTCTTAGAGGAAGGCATAGTTGACCGTGACCTTCTGAAATGTATGTTGAGTCATCTGTTGCCTTTAGAAACCAATGGACCTTTCTACGAAGTTCTGGATATATTATTGAATAACCTTGACCTTGGTTATCTTGTTGCTAAGAGGTAAATTAAAGTCATTCTGTAGACTCATTCCTTATATTAGAAATTATGTAAATGATAAAAGGCGCATTAGGAAATACATGTTCTAAATAGTCATGTTCTCTTATTCTTCTTATCTTCGAATTGTAAATGACGATTTACATTTTGAACAGTATTTTAAGTTGGATTTTGAGTTAGATAGGAATACCAATGCAAAGAAAATATGGAAGTTATATACTGACTGAAAATCGCTAGAAAGTATTGTTTGATGAAAAAGGTAGATCAACACAAATTTATATTAATACTTTGTCAACATCACTATTTACAGGGGAAGTTTATACAACCTTGACCCAGATAAGGAAAGTATGCACTCCCGGAAGTATTTGATACCCTGGTTCCGAAAAGTTCCAGAGGCAGAAAGTATCCAGGATGCATGGGAACCATTAGCCCAGAAACAACGTCTGGCAGGAGTATGCAGGTAAACATCTTTAGATAGTCAGCAAGTTTCCATTTAATTAAAAACAATAAATGATTCATATCGCGTATGTTAATAAAACAAATTCTGCAAATTAAACATACACAGAATATAGGGAACCTTGCTTCTTAATGTTCCTGTTTGCTCTTACATGAAAACTACCCATAATATGAGCATTGGTGACTTTTAAGTCCAGCCACAATGAAGATATGTATAATGTTTACAGAATGAAAATATCGGTTGTGTATTTTGTATTTTGGATCGTAAGAACATTTATATGGTATATATTGTGCTTTTTTACCAGGTTCCCTAAATATATGCCACCAGGGCTGTTTGAGATGTTAAGTGTTAGAGCACATCGTCTTAAACACAGACTGAGATTTTTATCCCACTGGTCAACAGGTTTCCATGCCAGACACAAGGATTTAAAACTACAGGTGAACAGATTTCATTCAATGTACTATAAAGGCCTCCTTGGAAATGGTTATGGTCTCTGACTGTGCTTTTGAGTACCATCCAAGACCAGACACAATTCACGTGTCAGAAGGTCGACTTTTCTACCCAGGTGCTCGCCTGTGGTCTTGCTCCACCTTTAAAACTGGAAAGTCGCAAAACAAGTTTGGCTGACTATCCATATACCTCAAGCTGTTTCTTGTTTCGGTAATTATAGTCCTGGGTACATGATCAAGCAAGATGTATCTTAAGATATGATATGATTGAAGCATGAGTCATTGAGACTTTAGTATAGATAGCAGTACAAGAAACTACTGGTATCGATTAATGATCCCTGATTTTAGGAATATGTTCTTAAACATATTAAAATATTACTTTACATGTTCAAATGAGTTAAATATGGTTATCATGATCTTTTACAACAATATTGTTTTATCAAAACTATACAGGTGGTGTTTTCCTTCAACAAACACGATAACAATTCGGGGACAACGTTTAGGTTTGAGTTGAGGGACGATAATACTGACCCTAATGTGGACCCGGTGTCTGCAGCAGCCATGTGGAACATTCTCCTGCCAATACTGATGGACTTTGAAGAATTGCTTCATTCATACACAGGTAATAACAAAAATTGCCTCAGCGGATTGAGGTTATAAAATTAAGTTTGGTCTCCCAGGTCAGAGTAATGTTATACCCCCCCCCCCCTGATATTTCATAGTAGGATATGTTGAATCTTCAATACTATCCACACAACCTTGCTTTTCCATCAACATGAGTATCTTTGCAAATCTGACATACTACTTATAGTGGTCGTTGTGTCATTTACTGGCCGTATGCCTTACACATAAATCTTTATTTTTGTTAGGTGTTCTGGTCGAAAGATTGATGGAATGTCCAAGCTGTAAGTTACTTTCATTTATTGGAGAATGGTTGACACCAAAGGAGACCCAGGGTATGGCTACCCGTCCTTGTATCGAATGTATGGAAGAAATTGATACAGCCTACCTCGTGCAACCCAGAGAGAAGAAGCGAGGTAAGATTTTTGGATTTGTTCTTAGCTAAGTTTATGATAAATATCGGTGTCTATGTTTTGTTTGACTTGATTGTGTCAGGAATAAAACGCAGTTTCCCCTTGGTGACGCAACAACACTTATGTGACGCCGCAAAACCGGGCAATGTAACTACATTTTTCTTTAACACCGTCGGCAATGTATTACATTCGTTTTTTTAACTTGGAAAAGGTAATTGTTTTGGAAGTGTCTTACATAAGCATAAGTATGTTGCTACATCGGTAGGGACTGTGTTAAATTTGCTTTTATTGAATTCAGTATGATTGATTGTTTTATGGCTATGGATGAGCACCAATATTTCTATTGATCCTTTTGTGATAAACTTTTTTGGAAGGTTTGCTTTTTTATGTCATGGCACAGAATTCTTTTAAAACATTTATAACTAATTTCTTGAAATAACTTTAATCTATTCCATGTTCTGAATATTGTCTGTACTCTGGCTTAATAATGGTAAAAATTCTGCCACCGTTTTATTCCATCTATTAATGCTAACTGACATTTGTTTTATATTTTCTTTTTCAATGCAATAACTAACAAATTCTTTCTGTAAAGTCCCAGAAGTAATAAATTGTGGACATCTCCGTAATCATATAAGCAGTATGATTTTACTAAAATCATAATAGTCCTATACTATTACATGTATGATATTTAAACTCATTACAAGGGGATAAAAAAGATGGCTATTATTCTATATGATGCGTCTAGATGTGGGCATAAGGTAAAAAAAGATATGTTTATTGTTGTTTTATTTTTGGAAAGGTGTGTATGTTCGAAACATGCACTATCAGTAGAGATTTAGAAATAGATTAAACATCTGTACGCTATTCTTTTGATGATGTGTCATGCTGTTTAAGAAAGCATTGTTTGATTTCACATTTTATGCTATTAGACTAAGTACGAAAAATGTTGTAACATATTTGCATTTTATCATTTGCTGCTTTCGACAATAGGAGCCGTGGGTTTGTTGTTTTTTCTATCATATTATTTTAGTGAAATGTTCCCTTTCTCAAACCATTTACTAACGGAAATCTCCACCTTAGGTGATACATAAAATTCTGATGCCATAGTTTTAGGCGTACTTAAGTATATACCAATACATTGTATATTATACATGTACATAGAAATTACCTTCATATAAACCAAATTATGTAGACTCGGCATAGGAACGTAATTTATACTCCGATAAGAAAACATTTTCTGCTAGGGAAAATAGTTGTAAGATGACTAGAGCATGTATCGTCCTGGACATCCTCAGGGTCCCGGAAATAGATATTATTACTACATGTATTTAGGATAGCAAACCTCGTATCTTAACAAAGGAAATCATTTCGTCCGTCAAAATTTACGAAAGCAGCAATTACACTTAGTCCAAAAGCTCTTGTAACTGACAGGTACCAGTCAGTGAGTCAGTGACCTTCGGTTAGAGATGATCACACTGAAGTCACAACATTCACAGTGTGTGTGATATGTATAGTATTGGATTGAGACATATATATTGTATTTGATTTAGTCACGAATCGATATGACACACAGACACAACATATTAACGAACAAAAGTGTACGTCTGATTCGGTTGACGCACCATTCTCTGTCTGGTGTATATAGATTTACACTTTTTCATAAACCTCCCGGGTGCACCATAGTGTAAATACACCAAATTCACTTTATGGTATATCTGGTTCTGTTAATTTTTACCTTATTGATATTGTTCTGATAAAATCTACACATCTTACTAACGGAACGCTTGGGTCAACCTAAATGAAAGTTCACCCGGTCCTTTTGTTAAGCGGGACTATGTATAGATATGTGAGTTGATGTGTTGCTGCCTTGTATTTCAGTCGACATAAGCCAAATTAGGCAGAGAATTCATTCGTCACGGGATCAAAAATCAAATGTGTAATGTCACGTGACGTGTATATAGTCACGTGGTAGTTAGTAATTGTAAGTAAAATGTGTGCATGGCGCGCGAGCAAACTCGCGCATTTTCACAAGCTTTGTAATCTGTCCCATGTGAAATTAATACTTATGATTTGTTCATAACTTGATTCACCCTGTTTTTATTTTTGCCTCTTAACCACATAGTTGATAATTTCTCATCCCTGCTATTGTTTAGTTTTTCTTATTATACTAACGTATCTTAACTGTATCAGTCACGTATTAAACAACTTTTGTTATACTCTGTATCTGCGTAGATGATAGACATTACTCTGGTAATACTAAGATTAAAATATTAACTTAACATAGAAAAAATGAGAATTCACATGAAGAATATGTTTGCTTCAAAAATAACCTGGCTAATGATGTATGTAACAAGCATATAACATATTACATTAACATAGGAAAAATGAGACTTCACCTCGTGAATATGTTTGCTTCCAAATTTACCTGGCTTATGACGTATGTATAACAAACATATTTCAAGATAAAGATAAGGTGATATTTCACTTGAAGTAATTAAATGTGTGTTTCAAACCAAAGAGGGTTCAGCACGTGGAAGGGATGGTGTATAATGGTTGATTAGGCCTAAAATGGCCACACGGACCAAAAACATTTATCAGATATATACATATATACACTTGTATAATATATGTATATAATTATTTTATATATAATTAACCATTATACACCATCCATTGAACGTGCTAGTCCCCTATGTTTAATTCAGACTAACCTAGCTTATCAAATAATGTACTAAGCATATATTGGCATAGAAACGGTGATATTTACCCTGAATTAAATGTATGTTTTAAACTAACCTTGCTTATATTGTTTGTAATAATCATATTACCCTGATTTATTTTGATATACTTACTTATACTTTAATATGGCAATTGTTCTAAAAAAATATATGTATTTTTTGTGACATGTGTTTTGTGTTTAAAATATTTTTTTGCTTTTGACTTTTGTTTGCAAATGAAACTGGTGAACAGAAATGCCACGTGATAATCAATCAACTTTTAAAAAAAGTTAATAAAAACGGTTAATATTTATAGAAATCTTGATTCCTTACCTAGTCAAGGCACAAACGTAATTACAAGCCCCTAACCACTGTGAGTTCAAATTCCACTCAGCACTAAACAAACAAAACACGTGAGGAGGTTATCCAGGTAGCTTACAGTAGGATGATGGTTCCAACCAGGTGTACGCCTATGGTCTTCATCCACTGTGAAAACTAGAAAAGTCGCAAAATTAACCTGACTAATGATGCTAAGTTACACACAGTGAAAACTACAACAACAGAAAAAACATTCAAGATATTGTATTACACTAGTTTCTATACTGTCGCTATGTATATAAAAATCACGATTTCTTGCCATATTATACTTCTCCAGCTATGTTATGTAGCATCTTTACGATTTTTCTTTACCTTAAAATCATTTCTCTTATTTTGCTTATAGCTATTTTGAAACAATTCACGTATCTAAATTTTCGCACTATTTCACCTATTTTATCAAGTGTTACTCTTCTTTTTCGATACTTTATGTCTGAACCCATCCTCATCAAGCCGAGCTCAGTGTCTGTACTACTATTTATTATTATTTCTACTATTTAAGTAACGTAATTATCTTGTATATTTTAGATGTATTTAGATGTGTTGTAGCTTATACAAATGTTTTGTTTTCAGCTCAGAATCCTCTTGGTAACATTTAATTTATTGATATGGTTTGAAAAATATTCAGATTTACTTCTCATTAAGGAAATAGGTCTAAACATTTCTATTGGAATAAGAAGAGTTTAGGGTCTCATGTGTACAATACAATTCTACAAAGCACGTGCTTATCTGTGTTCAAACTTTACGTTTTTCTTAAAAATGAAAAGAAAAGATCAGGTCAAGTTTAAATGGATCTTTTTAGAGTTATTTGTTAAGAAATTGCAATTAAACCATTTAAGACGTCATTCTAAAAAAAGATAAAACAGGAGGGGGGGGGGGGGGGGACTAATCGTTGGACTTATTTAAGCTAAGATGATACATGTGCATTTAGTTTTTAAATTTAAACATCTTGTTAAAGGTACGTATTTCAGATTTTTACGTTAAATAGCAAACAATGTATATCCCAAAACAATCCACGGGAAAAACATCTACAAATAATAGATTTATTATTTAAAAATGCTGCCTTAGCTAAGATATTACTATGAAACTGGCATAAGATCTCATATTCATTAAAGTATGAAACAAATAAAACGTTTCCATATATGGTATGGATTGAACATTATCAGGATTATTGTATTGTACTCACAAAATTGATTCTAGTTGTTGCCGACATGGGATACCTACATATAGTTCCTTTTTACGTCATCTGATTTCTTAAAATAATTACTATATAGTATAAGCGCTTATGACCTGCAGATCTGTGTCTTTGGCACTGGGTTAATTTCCTTAGCAAGTTTAGTATAAGGAGGAGAAGGTTAAAAGCTTCTCATAGTCACCATACGGATACTTTAGTTAGAGTAATTTTTTTCTCAATTCTTGATTTCTTACTGATTAAAGGGTCGAGAACTAAGTATTATTAGTCAGATTTTCAGAAATAGTTTAATAGTGTCTAAAATGAAAGTTACATGGTACATCTTCTGTACTTTTGTACTGATGTAGTACCCACCTCCGTGGTCAAATGATTTAGGTAGCTGACTTCAAATCACTGTAACTTCTCATGGGTTCGAGACCAGCTACCGACCACGTCTCTTCATGTGAGAAAGTAGGGAGTTGCTTACAGAGATAGTACTGCCCGTTCTTCCAAGGAACTATGGTTAGGTGAACTGTCCGCCTTATATGACCCTGACTGTTGAAAGGGTGCGTAGAACGCAAACAAACAAATGAACTTTATAACTGAACTTTTAGCCACTTATTTGAAACCTCCTAGCTAGAAGACGAGAGCTTAATTTAATCTCTAAGACAGAAAAAGGTTAAACTTTGGTTGTAAATGTACTAGGTTCGAGGTTATACAACTTGAGATCGGTCTACAACTCAAATCTCAAGCAAATTTTGTCTTTTTAGTATCCTCAAGTTAATTACAATAAGTTTAATTCTTCCAACCGAATTTTGTATACAAGTCAGTTGATAAAAATATTTTCTTACGCATATTGCAAACTGGCACCTTGGTCTGATACAGGTTGAGAGTAAATTAGATTTGATCTCAGAGACTGATCTCAAGCTGTATAACCACGGACAAGGGGCTGTAGAAAAAATATATAATGAAAATACACGAACAATAAAAACGTCCTATTCATACTATGTTGATTTCTTTCGTAAGAATAATTATGTTGTTGATTTGTATTTTTAACTGCATGCTTCATAAATTAATATGTGCTGATATATAAACAATTGCTATGTAGAAGATATATTGAAACAAATATCAACAACAACAACGTAGTATTCATTTCTTTGTTTTTTATGTATAGCTTTGGAAATAATTATACAGTCAAACATGTGGAGGCGCCTTCTCCGAATAAAGGCCACCATGTGAATAAAGTCCACCATGTAAATAAAGGCAATTCTTAAAAACCTTTATTGATAATTTAGAACAAAATTACCTCCGAATAAAGAGCACCTGTCAATACAGGCCATATTTCGTCTTTCCCATGTGTGGCCTTTGTTCACAAGGTTGACTGTACAAGTACATTTATATGTGTGGTGATTACTCAGACTGTTTATAAGAATGATTTTTTACGTTCCTATAATTTCAGTTTCTTTACTGTTCTGATTCTTTTGGTATAAATACTATTTGAATAAATATCGTAGAATTCATGTACATGTTGTGTAATTTAAAAGTATTTTTAAGGCCATCATATAAAAAAATGTTGGTTCGCGGTTACACGTCCCGAACTTTTAATAGTGCATGGTAGGTAGGTAAGTAAGCGTTTTTGTTAACATTACTGCTTGCACTGAAAACTAAAAGCTGGAATTAATAAAGATAACAAATGGGGATTTTAATTGAGTCGGACGTGCATTCGCAAACAAACCAACATTGGCCGGATATTTTAAGTAAGATAATTCAGTTTGGATTCTTTATAAGATGTATTCTGTTAATCGTTTTGTCTAAGCATTTGTGTTTGTTTGTTTTGTTTTTTGTAAACGTCTAAAATAAGAATATAAGATACCATTACGTGTTGATCTAATTGTATATTTGTTTTGCACAGAATGGTTTAATAATAAAAGTTTTTATTTTTCTCCAGATGATGTTCGTCTTAATTTAGCCAGAATGCGACAGAAACGCCGAGACGCACTAAGAAGCTCTGCTGTATGTAAGGGTATGAATGTGCAGGCGCCTGCCCGACAGGGACGCCGAACCGCTGTCATGCCAACGGACACTACTATGATGTCTCGACCAAGTATCTCTACAGGAGATGACGTCAACAGTGAAAATGATGAGAACGTTTCGGGAATGCCGTCTGGGTTGCTGCCTGGATTAAACGCAGCCGAAATGTCCTCTTTTCTCAATAGTATGCATATAAACGTCGACACAGATCAGAATTCAGCAGACGACGAGATGACGTCACCGCCAGATAGTACCCGTCCCACATCAGCAGGTGATCAAGCGACGTTTTTCATGACGAAGGAAGAGGGTAGTCATGACAACGCAAGTGGCGTCGGAAGTGACGTAGATGATGATGGACCACCACCAATGAATTTACTACCAGGATTGAGTGCTGATCAAATGGCTCTATTCATGAGTCAGCATGCAAGCCACACGAATGAAGAAGAGTCGGAAAATGAGGATACAAATTAAGATTACCTAACAAATATTTATACCGGAAGTTCAAATATCTTGAGGTAGAGGATACTCTTAAGCATCGTGGTTTCATTAGAGGTGCAAAAGAGGTCGTAGACAACAGCGATTTGTCAAAAACAAATAGACTTTATTTTTCAAAAGCTGTTGATGTAAGGCCTGCAACTACGGCCTATATCATAGGTCAATGTATCATAATTATAATTTTTAACAGTTAGATTGAATATTTTAGAATTTATACAGGGAAATAGGTTTTCTAGAGCTATGTTAATTGACAATCACATGTTAGGTTATAACGTGTGCGAATAATGAATAGATGTAGCAATTGTTAAAAATCTCAATTAATTATAATTATAATGTTCAATACATGTCCGAAATGTATTCATCACTGGGTCATGATGTATTTTTATTTTATTAATTTATTATTTAGTACATTTAACACAAAATTACGTATAGGAATGTGAAATAATTAGCTTCAAGACGAATTTTGTGGAAATAGTTCGTTTAAACGAAAATTCGACATACATGTAATTTGCTTTGGTTCGTTTTGATAGCCATTTAGTTACAGTCCAACGGCAAAAAACAGCATTTTTTTGTTGAAAATTTACTGGAGCCTGAGTCAAATTTCATATGCGCGAAAGAGTGCGAGACAAAACGAAAAATTCGTCTGAAGCGTGTTCACCATAACGAAAGTCGTCTGTACGTAGGAGATTTGAACCACATAATCTACGCAACGGTGACTATAAATAGATTGTATAATGTTCATGGTATCAGTGCTCGTGAACAATATTCACTGTTTCCGGTGCTTGCATGCCTTGCCAAGCTTCCAACTTATAAGTACTAAAACACTCAAGTAAGGGCTGTGACATAAGATTTAAAACAAGTTTGTGAGTTCGCTGTTCTTTGACATATTAATACCACTAAGGATTGTACCCGTTTTATGTGAATTGTCTTTTTATTATTGTTGTATATATTTCATGATTGTCTTATTTTTATTGATTTGTTAAGTTTTGATATCCATTCATATTTATTTATTAGCTGTTGTAGTACAAAAACATCAAAATCGAATCATTTGTTGCCGTCCAACATCAAATCTGTATTGTTATAAAAAATATATAATAGACCCGGGACAAATTGCTTTGCCAATTGCCACAGTTTTTTGTTGTTGTTATTGTTGAGTTATCTGATTGATTAATTGATTATTTCTTCGATTCTGATTGGTCAAATAGAAATTCAATCGATTCTGATTGGTTGAATAACTACTTAATCAATTCCGAATTTAATCAATTTCAATTGATCAATCAAATATTAAATCGATTCTGATTGATTGAAGGACTTTTCAATCGATTCCAACTGGTAAATCAATTTTATGAGCTCACTTATGTACACGTTTTGATACAACTTATCACATATTGGTCAATTTGTGTCTATTTTACATATTAACTTTTAATTGATTAGTGATTTAAAATTTAATCATCTGGTATATTAAAGTTGATAGATTATTGACATTGTTTGTTTTATTCTTTCGCTGCATTATCCATTTCAATGTTTTTAGCGTGTTTTCGCCATTTATGTAGGTGTGTACATTTTAATTATATTCGATGGTTAGGTGAGTCAGTCGGTGAATCCGGATACTATGTCAGTACGTAAATCCTCTGCAAGCAATTGACAACTTCCCCTGAACATGTTGTGCGAAGAAATGGGAGAAATATAAACCTGTGAAATATGGCTTGAATTGACTGAACTCATCATCTCGAGATCAGCAGTACACCGACTGGACGACTCCACACAGACACACTGTCAATGATTACACTGTAGTTATGTATATACATATACAACAATACAACATAAATGATTATTGTTCCTGAGCATTGACCCTACGTCACTGCAATACGGAAAGATATACGGATAAAGCTTTAAATAGCACCATACACTAATTGCAATTCATAGCAATCATAACGAGTTCCGATTGATTTAAAATGTCGTGAAATCGTACGTTTTTATCAAATGTGTTATATGATAAAAATATGGACATTTATGTGATGTATAAGCATTTATGAGGTAGAAATTTAGTATACTATATTTGAAAATGTTTGAATGCGCATCATCTCATGTTAACATACGGACTCTTATCATAAACAACAATGCATTAAAACAAAATCCACATTTCGTCCTTTATTTCAAAATCCAATAAAAAGCACTGGTCCGAAGATTTATCACAAAGAGCCAACAAAAGCATTATGTAAATTTAACGCCAGTAGACTAAAGTCTTAATTAAGTTAAAACCACCAATGAAGCAGAATCAAAAAATAAATAATGCGACATTTTGAACACAGTAAGATTACAATGACGTAATGTAAAATCTCTACAAAAAGTCACAACACAGATTGTTGCTGGATTAAATTCGTCTAACATTTGGTACCATATTTGTTGCAGTCAATACATATTTTCAAACAGTGAAAATGGATAAACTTACTAAAATGTAAGTGCCAAGTTTCAGTTCAAATGTAGCTGAAGCGCAGATGATTCACGTACAGAAAAATAGTAAAGACATACATGGGTATTAAAATTCTCGAGCGTGAACCAGTATATAAGATAGCTATGCAAATAATCGTCAATGCACAGTTTTCTGTAAAGATTCGGAAACCTCCGAATACTGACGAAATGTAACGAAGTTATTCAGAGCTTAAGCTTCTTCTTCTTCTTCCTCCTCCTCATCAAATTCACCTTCGTCATCAGCGGTGGCTTCCTGGTACTGTTGGTATTCAGAGACCAAGTCGTTCATGTTGGATTCAGCTTCAGTGAATTCCATCTCGTCCATACCTTCACCAGTGTACCAATGCAAGAAAGCCTTACGCCTGAACATAGCAGTAAACTGCTCTGAGATACGCTTGAACAATTCCTGGATTGCGGTGCTGTTACCGATGAAGGTGGCAGACATCTTCAGACCACGTGGTGGGATATCACAGACAGCTGTCTTGACGTTGTTTGGGATCCATTCAACGAAGTAGCTGCTGTTCTTGTTCTGGACATTCAACATTTGTTCGTCGACCTCCTTCATGGACATACGTCCACGGAACATGGCAGCTACAGTGAGGTAACGTCCATGACGTGGGTCACAGGCAGCCATCATGTTCTTGGCATCAAACATTTGCTGTGTAAGCTCGGGGACAGTTAAAGCTCTGTATTGCTGGCTACCACGGGAGGTAAGTGGAGCAAATCCTGGCATGAAGAAATGAAGGCGAGGGAATGGGACCATGTTGACAGCCAATTTACGGAGATCGGCGTTCAACTGACCAGGAAATCGGAGAGAAGTTGTGATACCGGACATGGTGGCCGAGACTAGATGGTTAAGGTCTCCGTACGTCGGGGTGGTAAGTTTAAGTGTACGGAAGCAGATGTCATATAAAGCTTCATTGTCAATACAATACGTTTCATCAGTGTTCTCAACCAGTTGATGTACTGACAATGTAGCATTGTATGGTTCCACTACAGTGTCGGATACCTGAAATTTCAACACATAAATATTACTCAATGTATGTCCATACAATATGGATGAAGTCAAACAGGAACATTGCATTTAATGACCACCTCAATAGAATGGCTACCTCAATATACTGATCATTTGCATGTTGTAGTTTCGAATTAATTGTCATTGTCTACGTTTCAATTGATAATGTGACCATCACAAAATTTTACTGTACTATAAAGTATGTGTTTCACTAAAAAAACAACAATGACATGTAGTTTTTACTATGTACATGTAGTAGATACGCATCTCTTTGTTAGTATAAAAAGGGGGCTAACTCCTACAAGAATATAACTGGAAGAAACTTTGTTGGATGTAATTTACATATTTTAACAACCACATTAAATTTTGTACATTCAAATTACCTTTGGCGACGGTACCACGGAGAATGTGTTCATAATTCTGTCTGGGTATTCTTCACGGATCTTGCTGATGAGAAGGGTACCCATACCGGACCCGGTACCACCACCGAGGGAGTGTGTAAGTTGGAATCCCTGAAGGCAATCACAATTTTCAGCTTCCTTTCTGACAACGTCTAATACAGAGTCAACAAGTTCGGCACCCTCTGTGTAGTGACCCTTGGCCCAGTTGTTCCCGGCTCCACTCTGTCCGAACACAAAGTTGTCTGGTCGGAAAAGTTGTCCAAATGGTCCGGAACGTACAGAATCCATGGTACCCGGTTCAAGATCGAGCAGAACAGCTCTTGGTACATATTTGCCACCTGAAACAATTAAATAGCGGTCTAAGTGTTGAATAAAATGACATAAGAACAGAAGGACGTCTTAAGTTCATAATCCTCGTCAAAAACAGTCAATCTTGTGAAAGAACACCACTACATGGTTAAGAATAAGCATAACCTTTATGTAGAGTTGGCCTTACTTCAGAGGTAGAGATTAATCATATCAGCGAATGTTCAGTAAAATTGACCGTTGTTTACATGAAGGCCTTTATATACATGGGGGGGGGGGAGGCGTTGACTCATCGTTATGTATCGCATTGTGTTGAATAAAACATGATTCAACTGTTGTTACAAACGCAATTATAATTCATTACGTTAATAAATTTGACTGTTTATTTCATACTAGCAAATTGCCTCATTACATACTACGGACATATATATTACATTTCACAGCCTATACATACGCTAACTATATTCGTCGGCGACTGATTACTTGTTGTGTGCAAAATTGCTACCAGCACATAATTGAAATTGTTGTACGATATCAGTATTCATGTTGAGGTCAGACTGAATGTATATGAGTATATCTGTTAACATTAAACGTTAGGGGATGACGAAACTGTATCAAAAGACAACAAAATTCATTATTACAACAGTGTTTGTAGTATTTGAATACATAACGAGTATTCGACAGACAGGGATGGGTCTATGTGGTCGAGTGATTATGGTTTCTGACTAGTATTCACTTACCCTCACCGCTGTGAGTTCAAATCCCGTCAGGGATCAGACAAATCTCGTAAAACACAACAACCTCTTCTCATATACCCTAGTAATCAATGCACCAGGTTTAAATACATTGTACATGCATGTCCGAACAATAATCAAAGATTTTATTCGTGTCGTTTACGTGCATACAACTTTAGTCCAGTTTATTAACGGGTTTTCCACAGTTAAGAAGCTAATTTAATTTCACGCACTGACTTAATCACTAACATATGTGAAATCGTATTGAAGGCCTGGCAGTAATCTGAATCATAGGGTGTTTGTATATTACTGTGTAAATAGAATGTCACGTTCTTCTATAAATCATGGAAAAATAACCATGAGAACAGCTGTTTTGTAATACATTGTGTGTAATATACATGTCCGAAACATGTAGATAATCTCCGAGCAAAGTTTCTGATTTCTTTTTTGATCTAGCTGTTGTTTAACGGTTCATTGGACAGTTATGGTTATTTCAGAGCCTCACAAAGAGTTTTTCCTAGTGCTTTATCTTACCCCGTGTGAAGCACCGATAGACGCCTTATACCCATTTCCTACGAGTTTTTAACACAGTAATTAGCTCGGTAACTGGAATGGGGACACCGAAAAGACGTCCCTGAAATACCGAAAGCCGTAGCCAAGATTCGAACCCACCACCTTACGTTTAGTAGTCCAGCGTGTTACCATTAGACCACAGCTAGATCATCCCAATACAACGTTCCTGAAGGGATTTATAGTAAACCTATCGTACATTGACCTTTAGGGATATAAATCTTAATGATATATATAACTACAAATAAACATAATTATCAACAAAAAGACCACCTTGAGAAATACATTGTATACAATGTGGTATTTGTCAACACTAGTTGGCCTTTACTGGGATGTCCTTTTATTCTAAATAAAAGTTATTCTTTATTTTTTTATAATTATGTAAAGAATGAATGCTGATATCTCTGAATGATCGTGTTTCATTTCTGTTCAATCTTGATAATTTATTTACCTACCAAAACACATCAATCATGATTCATAAACATATATAAATAGTACATATGACATTGAACAGGGGTGAAGCACTTACAGGCTGTTGTGTGAAATGCTTCATTATGTAGCTAGATGTACTGATCGATAGCTGAATTATTTGATGACTAACATCATCTAGAGTCATCTTATTACTCGTAATCGCATGTGATAAATTTAGTCCTAATTCAATGTTCCAAAATACAAGTAATAAACAACGTATACATATATATACTACCATAGTGTCTATATGCATTGATAGTGGTAAGAGTACAGATGGCTGTATCAGTGTTTGGTCCACAAAAAGAATCTATAAAAAAAGTATATACAAGATCAGTGACGGGAATATTTTTTTTTTGCATCATTTGTGGACCAAACACTGATACTGCCACCTGTGGGTAAGAGCGACCGTTGGGGATTGGCTTGGATTTTTACTAAAGAAGTGTCTATGCTTTCATCTGTCATCTGTGAAGATAGGTATGTGTTATTTAAATGCATAATGTCCATGGCATACACAAGTAAATGTTCGAGTGAATAGTACACATCACTAATATTTGAATACATGACAAATTCTTCAAGTTACCTTATACTGATACCTACAGTAATTATATTGTCGTATTTCCACTCTGCTTGATTTAGTACAATATCAAATCCAAAGATACCAGTTTAATTACATCATAAATAGCTTCAGTAACTTTAAATACACCCCTATAAATCCTTAAAGAATTTTCACCTCGCATTTTTACTTGGTCATGGTTGAAAATACTTGATAATAAACAAACCCACAAAGCGCACGTGACATCATCAAACGGCCAATCCCCAAGCACAACAGAAAGTCAAGAAGGAAAGATGAAGAAGATACAGTCAAACCTGTGAACAAAGGCCAATTTATTGACAGTTGACCTTTACTCGAAGATGTAATCAAAAGGAAATTCATTAAGAAAACTTTCGTGTTTGCAGATACAGTTTATTTTTGTATTCAAACACTGTTACAAAGAATCAAAATGTCAGGGGGTCTGGGTTATTAAGTGAAATCATTTCGTACAGAATGTGTGTTTTTTTTCAATACATTTGTATTTAATTTTGGTAAAGAGGCTTCTTGATAAGACATTCCCAAAACAACAGCTTGGTAAGGCAGCATCGGATAAACATTTAATATAAAAATGAAGTCAATTAAATACTAGTTCAAGACGCCAAACTGCCAGTACTGTGGTTATATTTCCTGTTGAAGCTGTTAAGAAAATAGACAAATTAAGAATTTTCTAGATACAGTTGTTAAAGTTATTCATAAAAGAGAAACTTAGACTAGTATCTATTGTGTGCTTGGCAGAGATTTTCAAGAGAATAGATCATGGTTATCATATTCAATGCAAATAATTTGTCCACAGCTTATCAAGAAACTAATTTGATGACGTATTTTTTGCTGTTGTGAAGGAGGTGAATGCTTCGTGAGTCAGGGATAGATCGGGATGGTGGTTCTATTGTTAGACGATGCAAGCAACAATACATCTTTGGAATGGCATAAGGGACAATAAGCATCACCGCCAAAGCTTATTTATTTATTTGCGTTTAACGCCGTTTTACAACAGTCAATTGCTCAGTCATAAACGGCGACTGATTCACCCAATGATCTTTCCTGGACGGTATTCTAACCAGTGCTAACTTATCCTTCCACTAGGAACCAGTGATTTCACCACGTTTGGAGGAAAAGGAGGAAATTCGACAGTTTTGTCAATTTGTAAATTTCTATGGAAGGGTGTAACCTGCTGCGACCGGGAATCGAACCCGGATTACAAGTCCAGCGCACACGCCACTGGACCCCGACCGCCGTCAACCTAAACTTAAATTGACTATAACAAATATGAGTGTCGTTACACAACATACCTGTGGCTTCATTATAATAAACATTAATTCTCTCTAACTGTAGATCAGAGTCGCCATGGTAGGTACCAGTTGGGTCTACACCATGCTCATCAGATATCACCTCCCAAAACTGAAAATTAAAAATAGCCTTTAAATTACTCTTTAAGCTCTGGAAATGTCAGAATTGTATTGATATTACTTACGCAGTAAAGTATTATGCGAGTACAATTTGTCCAAGAGTTGAGACGTCATACAGTTCGTACTGAATCAACTTATCTGATGAAGTTTTGGTACATGATAATGTATCTGAAACCGATCGTGTTTGGAAAGCAGTAACTAAAGTGAAAATTCCAAACTAGTTGTTTTAAATGCAACATTATATTTCAAGTTGCATGATAGTTTTATACAACGATAAATGCAAGTACATTGCGATCCATTTCACAAACGCCATTCAAATTGTATCCTTCTTGCTTCAAGTTTTCCTTAATTGTAGGACCTTAATAAATATAAATGTTCCAATTCAAGTCCTAACACTACCGACGTTCGATATGATATATTCAGGGGTAAATACTTAGCTCTACATCAACTTCAGAAGACTCAATGTAATTATTTAAACCATTTGATAAATCAATGTAGTGATTGCGATATCCCTTGAAATGACATTCTTGCCAATGGATTCAGAAATCGTCTTAGAAGTTATAAAACTATTATCTGTATGCACGTTAAATCCATAAAATGATGCAATGATATAATGGCTCAGAGATTGCTTCTTATTTTTTGTTTAAGTTTTGTTTATTAGTATTTCTGCAGTTAGTCTTGTACCATATACGAAGTTAGCATATGTTAGAGTGTCAAAACAATAAATGATACACAATACGATGTATCCATATCGACAATAACAAACAGGTTCATGGTGATACTAAATACTGTTACTTACAACTAAACCCGGAAAGAAACAATTACAAGTGTTCAAGGTTGTTTTAATTTCTAGAATGGCTTCTGTAAAACCAAGCATCATATTGTATTTGTAGACAATCCCAGGAGGATTTCATAACAAATTATTTCCAGCGAAAGGCATAGTAGCCATTGATTTTATACATGCCAGGCAGTGCATTTTATGTGGTCTGGCATAGACAATGCTTGCAATCAGACGATAAACGAGCAGTATGCAATCAATAAGAACATATTTTATTTTGTCCATGGCCGATAATGATCATATTGGATATGTCAAAGCAATTAAGTATGTTGATCAATTACATGTGAACATTAATGCTGGTGATAAAACAGTGGCGTCATGTGGCACTGTACCAATAATTATTGTAATACATGTATTATAATATTAATTTTGCAACAAAAACACGAGCACTGAATGCGGAATGCCATAGTAACATAGAATAACTCGGTGCTGTACACGTGAGTTACAGACAGGACCACAACATCATAACCTTTTATTACGTTTTTATTTACTCGTATTGACATCTTCAAAGCGCAGGCAAAGTGTTCGTAAACTGTCATGCGACTCAATCTTATGACAGTGAGTAGGCTGGTGTTCAAACAGTATAATAACTTATAGTTACTTTTACTTAGCTTTAACTTTATTAAACCATAATCATATAAATACCGAGACGAGTACAAGCACTGCAAGGGTATCCCAATATCCGGAAACTTCTGTATGCATGAAAAGTTCCAAACAAATAAAAGTTCAACTTTCTAAATCATGTTATTATCTTATTCGCGTTATTCTCACGAGAACTGGCACCGGTACGTGGAACAGGGTACACGCTCCAGTAAACATTCATATCGAATAGTTAGGGAGTTCTCTCAGAATCAATATCAGACATCTAGAGATTGTAAGCATTCTGCTTAGCGCTGGTTACCATGGCAACTAGAATAAAAGTCAGAATTTACACAAAGCTCGTATTTGTTGTATAACTTCATTCTTCAGTTGAAAGACAAATTAATGTATTGTATTTATTCCATCCATATATTAGATGAAAATCGATATTGATGTTCATCAAACCGCTCTATGAATAAACATACAAACGATTTTTAGAAGTTTCTAGCAAAGTTGTGTTGTGTCTCGCCTGATACAATTTTTGGCTTTGTTTCAATATTGTGTAGTGAATAATTCATTAGTATTCGGTCATCTTCTAAATTTAATGTTTCATCGTCCATTGAATCACTCCTGTTGTACAAGTCTTCATATATTTCAAATTATAAGATTCTGTTTAACTTAATATTTCATAAAAAAAAACAGCAGAAAATATTCCAGCCAACTTAAGTTAAAATAGCCTTTTGTATTTTATCAATGCTGATTAATTACTAGTGAAAATGCATAAAAGGAAACAAACAAAATGTTCATGCTTGTCGAATTTCAAGTTTCCATAAAATGTTGTTCGTTTTGATTTATTTCTAGAATATTTCGTACAACAACACAACAATAAGATCTAATGGCCGAGAAATAATGTCCAGGAATATTTCATTACTAATTAGATCGCAAATGACTAAAAGGATCTAAGAGGATTTAATCATCAAAATTAGCTATATATTTTAATACCGCATTACTAGAATTGTATGTTTTTGTAAATGATTACAGAATTGATCATCGTTCGATATCAAATCAATATTTTCCAACAAATTTTAACAGACGGACTGGATAAAACACGTTATACGGACTTTTTTCCAATTTATTAAAGAACAAAGAGTGTATTATAAAAACAGCATTATACAATTATTCACGGTCAAAAAATAACAACAAAGTCGGCGGAACAGTTTCGTCATTCGATCAATTCAAGACATGAGTCATTCCTCAACGTCTGTCTGCAGTTGGTATAGGATTATTCATAGACCTCAGCTTCACCGGAAACTAATAATATCAATATTACAAAATATCGAGTGATATCACAAAGGCTTAATCAACGAAGACCAGTTGGTCATAAAAAATATCTATCATATTGAAATTCCGCAAATAAAAACACATTTGAGGGGCTTGAACAGGATAAAGATTTGAAGCTACATAACGTAAATAAAATCTTCGCGACCATAAACTTAAACAATGCATAAAGCAATTAATTTGGATGATTAATGACGAGGTCAGGCGACAATAGTCAATGAGATTAGTCCGTCTGAATTATCAACGTGCACTCTATCACTGAGGATGGGCACTAAATCACTCACGAGATACGCTCGTGCATGACGAAGACACGTGGTGTTTCGTTTCATTAATCACACTCAAATGTCATCTTACACAATACTCGTTATTCAAGTTGCATATACAGTAACCTTATAATACATGTCATTCGACCGTAGCTACAAACATTTTAAGTGAAATTGCCTGCAGACGCTTACCCTCGTAATTTCATATGATATTTCACAAAACTGCCAAGCATAATTATGTCTGTGTTTTATATAAGTCGATGAGTCATACTGGCTTTCAGTTTGCTAAATTGCTCATACAATTTTCGTACACATCTGATTAATGTTGAAATAATTATTTCGCGAGAAATCTAGACTGGCTTGGTGTATTTAAAATGCTTTGTTATAAGAAAACTGAAATTTTCCAACACTCGCTTGTCATAAGACAGTTCACTGATACAATACTATACAATATGAACAGCATATTAGTTCTTGCAGACGAAAAATACAACACCGTCGCGAATATTTTACACGGAAAACTTACAGAATAATTGCTCAAAAGTAATAATTATCTTATGAAATAAATGTACATATCTCATGACAATGAGCAAGATAATCAATAAAGTAAAATACTTAAGAAAAACTCGTCTTAATAAACATTTAAATATTAAGATTCAGGATGTATAAGTTATTAAAATGACGCAAAAAAAAATCACAGAACTTTATCGATAGATAACATTATAAACAGTAACCAACCTTAGCCCCAATCTGGTTTCCGCACTGACCAGCCTGGATGTGAACAATTTCTCTCATTTTGTCTGCCTTTTAATTTCCTGTGCCCGCACACACCGAGTATTTCACTCTACTGGCGCTATCAATGGTGGTTGTATGAAAGGATGCTCGCGCATTCAAGCGTGCGCAGCTGCTTCGTCATCCATTTGCATTATATGCGCGCGCATCGCAATCACATGGTATATTGATCCCCCATTTTGTTTTAGTCAGCAGAATAAACTAATATTTTATGTGATAGAACTATATGAATCAAACGGTGAAATTGTGTAAATTCAGTACGGTATTTGTAAAATCCAACAAATAATTTTTATAATGATAAGTCTCATTTGTCAACAATAAATGACTCATTCGATGTCCGTTAAATTTGCCCAATGATAACTGCATGGAGGCTGGGAGAAAAGTACACATCTCGCCCATTTGGTAGTTATATATTTACTATCTAAAATAGACGTATATAACAAAACATACCGACTCGTCGAAGACGTTTTAAACGTGACAGCGACATGAATACTAGATCTAATGGCGTGTTCAGAGAATTACAACACGTGCAGGACTTAAGTCAATAACAAGTTAAAAACCCACATCAGCAACAGATATAGCGCATCTTTGCAACAAAAATAGACTGAACTTCGTGCTTTTTCAACTGAGAATCAATAACACATTTTTTTATTCGCGAGATCTTTCTGGTTATAAAGTCTGCAATTATGCTGTTTTGTGCCGATGAGCAAATATGCCGTACATGCTGTCATGTTCAAAGCGCATACACGTGTATTCAAAAGGACAATCATATAGCCAACAATTATAACTAATGACTGCGTATCTAGAAGAGCGATAATAATATTATAACTTCTATTACCTGATTTATGCATTTGTCGTCTGGTATAATATCGATGATAGTGGAAGAATTTTAAGGTTTATCAAGAGATATGCCTTCAACTATTTTGTCCGGCAGTATATCATCCGTGGAAATCCATCTCTCGAATATGTAGATACACAGATGTTATAAAATTGATGATCCATTTTCTTTATATAATCACTTTGACATGTTTTGTGCCCGGAAGTAAACATGTATATATTATACAACTAGAACACACCGTGTTATTTCACAAAGATACTATCTCTACCAATGGGTCAATGAGAGGACTAGGTTGTACACGAGGTGACGAAACATCCCTGCATTCCGTGAGTCATAACAGTATCTGTAATCCTTATCCCCTAGCCCCATTTACTACTCCTAACCATTGTGAGTAGGAATCTCACTAGGATCGGAAACATGGAGGCCATAATGGCCCCTTTTATCGCTCAATTGCGACTTTTTCATATAATTGCAACTTCTTCCCTAGGTCAGAGCCTATCATCGACCTAGAAATCTTCAGGACAGATTTTTTAGCAACTAACATCAAAATTTGATAAATAATGCTGTATCAAGTGTTATCAAGGCTTATCTACAGTTTGATCTTGTGACAAACATTCTGACAAGTTTTGATAAATGTTAACAAGGTTTTCCTTGGATTTGACCTAGCAACCTAATTTTTAACCAGATGACCCATGGTCAAACTTGTCCAAGTTATAAATGAGACAAATATTCTGACAAGGTTTGATGAAGATCCAATCAAAACTGTGACCTCTAGAGTGTAAAAACCCAAAATTTTGGGATGCCAGACACTAATTGATACTAATAGTTCTCTGAGCACTATGTGCTCACGTGAGCTAAAATGTGTGCTAAAGATGTCCTGCTAGCTTATTTAAGGTCACCTAAGTGTATTTGTGGGGTCTTCATCCACTGTAAAAGCTGAAATGTTGCCATATGACTCTTGCTGTTAGAGCAGCATTACCCCCAAAACCAATATGTTGGTATATAGAACAACAGATAAGAACAACTAGTACATAAATTTATTGATTATCATAATTGTAATAATACAAAGTAATAAATGCATTCAACAGATCTACTTTTTAATAACTCTACATAAATGACTACATAGCAAAACACACATAGACATTCTAAGTTCCAAGCATTGTATATATCTTCATGAAAATCTAACTTAACTTAAAATAGGTTTTTGAAAAAATACTAAACTCCAGTTACCACAGCAATAATTGTAACAACAAAATCCAGTTTTACTGGTCATATTTTTATAAGGGTCAATAAAAATTCACCAGAAACATAAGTATATAGATTTAAAATGAATTTTAAAGGAAAGCACTTGAACAGGAAATGAACATCAAGGAGCTGACAACTTCCTTCTCCATATGTGGAGGAAAACCAACATTATTGTTAAACTTTAAAAGAAGGGTATGACCTGCCATGACCAGTATTTGAGTCTGAATCACCAGGATACAATTCCAGTTCACTTAACATCCTGGTCAAGGCTGCAACATCTAAACTATGATTAGAATATCAATATATATGTAGTAGATTTCCATGCAAACAAAATTTAACAATAAACAAGACTTGAATAACCAATTAAGAAGCTATTATGAAGTGACATAGATCCATTCAACTATATCTAATTCATTTCAGATACTTAATAAATATACAAGTAAAATGTTCAATGACATAACATGTTCCTTATATGGGTTTGAAAAAAAGCTCTTGGCCTAAAGGGAGATAACTCCAACAATTTCAATATCACAAATACAACTCACTGTAAACTTACCCAGTGTTTTTTTCAGCTGTTAAGCCTGTTAATATATGTTATTATCATGTATATAATTATATCATGTTATATTGGGTAAACTAGAAATATTCTACTTAGCTTTAATCAAACAAGATTTAAATTGTTTAGATTATACAGATATTCTACTCATTTAGCTTAAATCTAACTCCTTAAATTGCTTAATTTCCTATGATACTACTCATATTGCTTAATTCTAACAATACCTACATTGTTTAAGTCCTAAAATGAGCAAAAACTATTTTCAGTTTTGTTTGGCAGTGATTGCATTTTGCATAGCATGCTTAGAAAATATAAATAAAAAACTTCTAATACATGAAGTACAATATAATATTGAATACACACTGTATTAATCAATCAACTACCCTGTATACTTCCATTCTCACTAAATGATATTAACACTCCAAAAAATAATTCTGTTAGAAAAATAACTGAGTTTATGACAAATATGTCATTTTAACCTTGATTAAATTAATTTTAGTTCATGGAATCCCTTATAAAATTAAATTTCTTATAGTAAAACAAAATCATTTCTGCATTTTGATTTTTTGTTGTATTATTTAAAAATTCTAATCTTCTGATATTGTCAAAGAATTGATTGGACATAATACTTGCCAGTTTCAAAGACCCAAATGTGACAATCTTAATCTGGCCCTAAATTTCATCAAAGAAGGGCCCCAATATAACATTTAATGAGTTGTCAAATTCCAAACAGGAAAAATATTTACATATAATCTTAAACTAGAAAATATAGACATATTTAAAGTTACTTGACCCCAAAAATTAAGGCAGACAGGTTGAAAAAATTTTTTTTTTCTTAACTCATCTAACAAATCAATATGTATTAAGATTCACTCTTAAATATTTTTTTCTTCAGAATTTACTGTTAGAAATTTTAGGATCAGTGCCAAAAATAGGGGTCATTTGAGTAACTGAAAACGTAACTATTTTTTCTGGCTTTGACACAAACAAAAGCTACTGGGGGAAAGGTATTACAGTAGATGTCAGTTTATATCACTGAGAAAAAACTACCATGCATATGCATGTCAAATACATTATACAGATTCTATGTTACAATCAAAATAGTCATATAACACACTGTGAAAAAGGCCATTCTTTTAAAAACGTCATTGATAACTTGGAACAAACAGACCTCAGAATAAAGGACACCTGTCCATAAAAGCCGCATATTGTCTTCCCTAATGGTAGCCTTTGTTCACATGTTTGACTGTATATCAAAATCATTTAGAATATAGATAGAACACATTCACCACTGTTAAATTATTTAAAATGAGCCTTTAATATGCCATTTAACTGACTTACAATTTTTACAATAAAGCAATATTCATTTAATCTATATGAATTAATTATATTATATACGACTTACTGATTTGTCATTTGTCAAGAAAAATGTTCTTTAAAAAAAAAACAGTCAAAAGTCAGGATATTTCATGACACTGCTTTTTAAATGATAACTTTTCTAGCAAGTCTATTTTTGAAATAAAAATAAACTCCTTAACAAAAACAAATTTGAAAGGCACTCAAAAATCCTGCTTTCTTGACTTGCTAACCTAAATAAAGCACTATGGTGAAATAATTCAAAATATTGACAAACGCTTCACACAATCGTCACAGTAACTATTGCACAAAAAAATACTCAGCAGTATATGATATAATACAAGCATGATTTACTGTGATGAAACAAGCATGTATACTTGAATATAATGATACAATAGAAGTTCAATATAATTATGAAACAAAACCAATGCATTTAAAACTCATGTTGCTCATGAGGCCATCAACAAAAATTCATCAACTTGCGGTCTGGTCCTACCAACAACTCAATCAAAATTCCCTGACGCAAAATTTTTCAGCTATTTCAATAAAAAATATTGTTCATTATTCCAGCATAATGTTATCTGTATAAGCAAATAATATAAAATAAAAACTTTATCACTATTAAAAATTTTGGTCATATAACCACAAACTGACATTTTTTTCCCGATGACCTGACAGATGACAGACAAAAAAGGCGAAAATATACATGTATAGATATATGATAGTACTAGGTGTAAATTTGTAATGCAATACATTAGAAGACTATTACATTACTTCAAAAGAACACACTGTTTTGCATACTGAATATATCTGTAAATATACAAAAAAGTTCAAAGGCAAAATATTACATTCTTAGCATAAATTTGCACTAAGATAAGGCATGGCACTATGAGACTTATGAATACATTTACAACAAATTTTATATCATAAATATCCCTGGTAAACATAAGTTGCAGTCCAATAAAAGTAATAAAGTTTTACTTAATATAAAGAATTTAACACAAACAAAAATGTTATTAAATTCCTATGAGATAGTTAGCTAATTCGAATAATACAAAGCTAAACACTTCATATTAGTTAATATCTATTTATTTATATGGTGTTTAATGGCCCTTTGACAGCTATGATCATTTCAGGGCTGCTGTTACATCAATTAATAATTAAATAATAAATAAATAACCCTGAAAAAGGCCACAAAATAAAAGGCAATTGTTTACTTAAGGACACAACAGTACGTCTCTAACACTGAACATTTGTTCCAAAGGTTATACAATTTGAGAACCGTCTCTGAGCTCAAATCTTAAATTTATCTCAATGAAAAGATAATACTGTAAATTAATATTATAACTAATTTAACATAATTGTTTCTTTTAATAACAAAAAACCAAATATGAGATTTGAGCTTGAAGGCAGATCTGAAGTTTTACAGCACAAAGAGAAGACAACTCAGATAATCAACAAAGCTAATACATAAACACAATAAAGCTATCAGTTTTAGCACCAATATGAAATGATTAAAGGACTTTGAAATATTGAAATTTGATATTTAAGCAGTGAAAAAGATCCAGATCTTTCAGTAACCCTACAACAGTGGGATATTAAAGGGGCATGCCCTGGAACTGAAGCGTCTCAAATAACAATCAAATTGGTATCATTTTAATGCCTAAATCAATTAATGAAAGTCCTGTAAAATATTCACAAAACATCCCACTAGTTTACTCAAAATACACATATGATTTACAAAACCTGCCGATTTGGGCCTCAGAAATTATTCGTCATTTTCACAACTCGACCCTTTCGGTATCTGTCAAAACCGAAAATATTGCGGAAAAAATGTCAACAAACTGAAATGGTAAGTATTTCTCATGTTCACTTGAAAGGCAGGGCACATGCTCAGTTAAACTCTCAGACGTATCGGAAATATCGTTGTCGTCAATAAAAGGCTGTAAGCCTTTTATTCAAACCGACATACAAATACCAACGCGCGCGTTATAGGGTCATTTTTGAGCTGACATTCTTCTTTGAATTTTCGTTAATAATTTGTTTTACAAGTGACAAACGCATTTTTGGTGTACGAAAAAAAAAGACACAGCAGTTCCTGGGCATGCCCCTTTAAGAGTCATAGGAAGAGCCTTGATAATCATTCAGTATCTTAAACAAGAATAAAAGTGGCAGTAAATTTGTTTTTGGCTGTTAGATAAAAAGAGCAACCAAAGCACTTTCTTCAGTATTTTTACGAATATTATACATATCATAATATTAATAAGTCCACAGAGACTCTATTTAAGTTATATGTCATTCACCCCAGATAAAAAAATCCAAGTTCAAAACATGAAATTAAAGAAGAAAACATATACATATGTAAATCATATATTCCTAAATTACCAAATATTCATAGAAATCCCTAGTATAAATAATGTGTAACATACATTTAGGAAATATTCAACAACATCCTAAAATACTGCTAATAATATTACAACATAAAATAAACACGAATATGATTATTGTTTATTATTTTCTATAACCAGGGAATAAAATACTATTCCATTTAAAGAGAAGAATTAGAAAATTTTCAAAATAAATTGGCTTGTATGCAATGCAATTAAATCAATTAAAATCAAATTAAGCCACATTGGATAATTGAGTAAAATGATATGCATAAGCTATCAACTGAATTTAATGCCAAACAAGTCACCAAGAATATGATTTTTTTTTCTTCTATACCATACCCTAGCAATAAATACATAATTTTGTGATAGATAAAATGGTTAAACAAAAGTTGCAGCAGTATAAAAAACAACAAGTACACAATATAGATAATGATAAATATTCAACAATTTGTTTATTTTTTATTCTGTTCATCATATGCTTTCTTCAGCCTTTTCTTCAGTTCACCCGGGAACTTGTCGTAACAAAACTTACATACTGGCTTCAAATCAAACTCAAAGAATTTAGTCCTGAAAATAATAAAAATAGTGTGAAAATTCCAGCTATCATACAACATGACAAAATCAACAGAACAATTTATTATTTTGCTTAATAATTACATGTAATTAATACTGATGATGATTAATTAGATTTATAAAAGCAAATTTATTTTTTATTGATGCATGTCATACAGGAAGCCTTTATTAGGAGGTCATTTTGTTCTATATAAGTTTTTTTAATAATGACCTTTACTCAAAGTAAGGCCTTTATTCGGCACTAACATAGGTTTGACTATACTACAACTTGATAACTTAACCATCTCAATATATATAATTATATAAAGACATAATTATTTTGGGTCAAAAAGGTGGTCTTAACATAGATATTTTTTGTTTATATCGAGTTTTACGCCCCTTTTAAACAGTCAAGAGCCATATGAGGTGGACAGTTCACCTAATCATCATTCCTGGGAAGAACCATACTAGACTCCCATCCTCCGTAAGCAACTGTCTACTTTCTCACATTAAGAAACATGGTCGGTAGCAGGACTTGAAGCCACGACCCTCTATCAGTGAAAGTTTACAGTGACTTGAAGTCAGCGACTTTAATCACTCAACCACATAAGTGGGTGAATCTTAACATAGAGCTACATGTATTACTATTTAAACATTAGACAACCATCCCTCTAAATTCAGATAATGAAAATTATCTAAAGACTAAGTACAATCATGACTTACTTTTGACTCATTTTTCTATCACATATAGAACAAGCAAAGTGGTTTACGTGCCAAGCCTTGTTGAACGCATGAAATACTGAAAAAGAAATAAAAAGGCCAATATATAACATGATAATATATAATCATACAGCTATCTAATGGTCAAATATTATATAATATAAATGTAAGATAATAACCATTATTTGCAATGACTAATTCATTCAGGAATTGATTACAGTACATACATTATTAAGATACAATACAACCTCTCCAGAGCAGCCCTCTCTTCAGCAACAACCTCCCTTCAACAACAGCATGACGTTTTACCACTGCACGATTTAACTATTAATTTAACCTCTCTGTAGCAACAACCTCACAACAACAACACAATTCTGCTACTCCCAAAAGGTGATGTTTTGTAGAAGTTACCCTGTATTTCTAAATAATTTAAAATACCTTTTCATTCCATTTCATGAACATGTTGTATTATTATCTGATAGAACTGCAGATGATAACAGGAGAGTACTTAGCTGTCCAAACAGGTAACAGTACAGAATAGATGAAAGTTTTATAAATTTCTTTTATGGCTCCCTAGTAAATGACCCTATTTTCACTAGGGTTTAATGTCACAATTTTTGCTTTAATATTACATACAAAGTTCATAAGCATTCATCCATTAGCATTACCGGTAATCTGGAGTACAAAAGAGCACTGTGAATGGTGCCAACACTTGTCTGTTCACATTCAATCTGACTAAAGTATTCGATCTTCCTTACGGCAAGATCTGATGACGGCCTATACCAGTTTCTTTTTTCAAAAGTCGGAATTTCCATGATCACTATTTATATCTATTTATAATTCAGCCAATCGTATAACTCGTTTAATCGGTACTTTGGCCGAATGAACTTTCTACCTGACGATGTTATTTAAACGATAGTAAACATTAAATTACGTATAACATATTTGTCTGCAACCACGTTTTGATTTTTTTAGTAATCCTGATCGATTCGGCCATAGTAGTACAGAAAATCTAATAAACACGCATGTCACATGGGCGCTATCATTACATTTAGTTGCGTAAGAATAGGTGTTCGTGATAACTACATTTTTACCGCGGTTAAAAATAGAATCAGATCACTTTCAGAATTATGAAAGTAAGGCGCTGATTGGCTAGTGGAAAAGGTTACCTGAGGTGACCTTCTATAGGTCGTCTTCAGATCCTCATAGCGTAGCGGGTTTGAGGATATGATTTTAATCAGATTGGTTCACATTATGAGTGGTGCCAACACTTGTCTGTTCACACTGTGAGTGGTGCCAACACTTGTCTGTTCACAGTCTCAGTAAAACCTGTCCAACTATGAAGTTTCATGATGCTAACTCGTTTCTGACTTATGAGCTTCATTAAGGTTTTGCACAGACCCAGAGGATGCTGACAACCACACAATAGCTCGACTTTTTCTTTGAAAACAGCTGAGCTAATAAAAGGGAGACAACTATAAATTTACCGTCTCCAGAGATGACGCTATTGCACGTGAAACAGATGTTTCCAAACAGTTGATGGTAGTGAATCTCGCAGTAAGCCAAACCCTTTTTCTCATAATGGCGGGTACCGAAAAATGGTTTCTCACATTTGGCGCAGACAAAATGCTCCACATGCCACGCCTTCCCGAGAGCATGAACCACTCTTTCTTCAATAGGACGTCTGTAATAGGCAATTATTAAATCATAGAATATTAATTATCATAGAAGTATGTGAAACAAATTTTTAAAGAAAAAAAAATATTAAAGACCTCACAAAGATGTTAAAAAATTTTTCTCTGTTGTTTAATATCATAGCACCAACTGCCTTGATCATTTGTTGACTTTTCTAGCTTTTATGGTAAAAGAAGACTCAAGACAAACACCAACCATCTATAAGTTATCTAGACAGTTTCTATACATTAGACATTGTTCTGGCCCTGGGTAGGATTTCAACTCGAAATTAATTTAATTATCTGACTGTTCAATTTTATCTAATCATCTGTTCAAACAAAAAGGCTAATTGGTGATCTAGTGGTAACATGCTGACCTGCTAACTAAAAGGTGGTATTTTTGAATCTCGGCTCCTCCTTTAGATATTTCAAGGGTGCTTTTCAGCCCCCCCCCCCCCTACCAACTACTGAGGTAAAGTACTGTGTTAAGAAGTCACAAGAAACAGGTGAGGCATGTAATAAAACAGGCATGAAAATGAACCAGGAAAAACAGGTTCTCCTGTATATACTATCCCTTTTCTCTGGGGTAGCTCTGAAATGACCACAGCTGTTGAATGCTGTTAACATATTAAGCAACATGTGAAACGATCTCAAACATCTCTAAAATACTAACTGTACAACTTATTGCTCACAGACCGAACTGCCAATTTTTGTCATCATCTTTTACTACAGTCTTTGAATTTAGCTCCAGACTGAGTTCAACTAATTTGGTCCAGCAAAGTTGAAAAGCTAAGTTGTCCGACAGACCAGTTTCATTTACAGTGAGAATTTTATCATATTTCAGAACAAAAAATGAAATAGTTTTACCATACTTGAAAAATATGTTTTTTTCTTTCCTTTGGGGAAAGTAGGCCTATCATTTTTTAAAAATTTTGGTCCACTAACTGTTCATTCAGTCAAGTAAAGTTTGCACTTTCACTTGACCGAATGTCCAGTGCTTGATAAAGTTTTTCGTGAGGACTGCTTTATCTATCATCATGTTTTACTAGATATAGTACATCAGAAATAAATATGTCACCTGCAGGCACCACAGATAGGTATTCCCATCTTGTCATGACATCGCAGGCAGTAAAGTTCACCATTCACTTCTCTGGCATCAGCATTCAACTCAATACTGAAAACAGAAGAATTCATTTGTATGTAATTTATGTGTTGTATGATTTGATAAACTTGGGGTGAATAAAACTACAGAACTGATCATATGTATCAATACCATTTTATAACAGTATCAGTTTTAGCCATTAATTATTCAACAATTATATGAAAATGTACAATGTAAAGTTTAATGCTTTTTTCCACTTGTGTAAAAACCACAAATAGGGCCATTTGGAGACCTTTCCTGTTTTAATATGATAGTCAAGGAAAACTCTGCTTATTGCTTCCATTGCGTTACAGGTATAGCAACAGTCAGGGTCACTTGGCGAATTATTTGTCTGAACAGTAAAGGTGTAAAGTCTCACTGGGAGATCTATTTCTGTCTTAACAGTAAAGATTTACCTTGGCCATTTTGCCCTTTGCCCCTCAATGTATTATAAGAAGTATAACAAGTAGCCATACCACAAAAATATTTTTAAATATGTTCAAGTTTGTGTTAGCTGCCACCTCCAACTAAAGGCCACCTTGTGAACAAAGGCCATTCTTTTAAAAATTGCCATTGATTATTTGGAACAAAATGACTTCATGCAGTCATTACAGGCCACATTCTGTCTTTCCCAAGATTGGCCTTTGTTCACATGTTTGACAGTTATATTCCATACCTGCATGAGTTACAGTTGAAGTGATAAGGATGAAACGCTTCTCCTTTGTATTTAATATGACCATCTTCAATGATTGAATGGCACTTATGGCACACATACTTTCCTAATCCCCGAGCTTTCTCCTTCGCATTACAATCTCTGCAGAGGGCTCTGAAAAGATAAATGTCGAAAATATAACAGTTGAGTACAAGTTACTACTAAATACTGAATTCCAAGAAAAACTGGAAACTTCTGAAAATTCAACAAGTTTGTCAATCTCTCACTCTTCTTAATGTACTTGTTATGGTTATAGGTGAAATATGTTAATAATGAAACAATTACATAGATGCCAGAAACTGTGTTCTACCATAATGAAGCAGTCATTCTGGTACCCAGGAACTTACTGTAACTGTATTCTATTGTACCATGTTGGTACATGTTAGTACACTTTATTCAATATGGATTATTTTATCATCAGATGAAATATTTCAAAGAATATCAGTAATTATACACACTGTCATACTGTCAAAATCAAACAGACCAAATAAAGAAATTTCTTCATACGGAAAAAACATACAGCAACATATTTCAGTATCATATTCAAACGGTGCAGACTTCAAAAGCATGCATATACAATCAAATGTTTTAAAGACGTTCAAACAATCTTCAGTCAAACTTCAGAACATTTCACTTCATTTCTTATAGTTCAAAGTCATATCTATACTGTATTGAGAGCTTACCTTCCAGCATTCTTAACAAATCCAGAGTCAGCAAGAGGACCAGCACAAAGTTGACAACGGAAACAATCAGGATGCCAACTGTTGTTTAGAGCTTTAATCACTCTACCAACAACAAACTCACCTACAATATAGAAATAGTCACAATGGATACTAGTTAACACACATCAATCTGTAAAAACAGTTAAACATGAGTTAGTAGCCATCTCTGAATAAAAGCCACCCAGTGAATACAGGCCATTGTTTTAAAAACTGTCATTGATAATTAAGAACAAAATGACCTCAGAATAAGGGCGAACAGTCTATAAAGGCCATATTTTGTCTTCCACAAGGGTGGCCTTTGTTCATATGTTTGACAGTATAACATCAATGACACAGGATCATTGGATCAGATATTAATTGAGCAAACACTTTTGACTTCCATAATACAGTGATTGGTATCATATACACCAAACAAGGAAGTGGAAATGCATTAGATCTTAAGCCCTTACTTTCATTATGAGACAATACATGATTGTATACATCGTAAAAACTTATAAATTTTAGTAGAGATGAGCTGCAAGCATTCAAAGCTAACACATGTGTTATTCTAAATAAACAGTTCAAGACTTTTTTTTTACAAAATTATCTTTAATTTCTTAAATTAAAATAATAATTGAAATATCTACATTGATGTCAAAGTCTTGCAACATTTCTGTAGTGGTTCTCAAGATAAGCACATAATTATATAATGTAAAACCTTCCCCAAAAAACTACCTTCCCCCAATCCCTGACCCAAAATCTTTCAACACATCAGATAATTCAAAACATGGAGGTCAAAGCACAGTCACCCAGATGATAAAGCCTCAGAATGGTCTGTAGCAAAGAATACAATACACATACCACATTTTCCACAGCAGGGAGCAAAAAGGACGTGAAAATCATGCTCGCAGTATTTCCTGCCTTCAAACTGAAACATAATTTAAATATCAATGAATTGAAAGATACATTTCATATTGCGGATATGAATATATCTTTTTCATCATGATTATCTTTTACAAAAGTACATCATAAAGATCAAAATTGTGATTGAGTAAAACCACAATTGTTATCACAATGTCATAATATACATGTACAGTACAACACATTTATAATGAACTCAGTATATAGCGTTGAATCAGATAAAACAAAACACAGTTATACAAAACTCTTTATAAAGTGAAGTTTCATTTACAGTGAAATATATCATTTTCACCAAACACGCCTTTCTCTTTATCATTAATTTTGTTATGGAATTTAGAGAAATATGGACATGTATATATAATAATCATTCTGGTCCCCTGGAATTCACTTTTATGTAATTTAAGATGTTCAACCATAATATCTAAACACACTATATACATGTACAGCAGATTCATACCATTACAATCATAAACATTCATCACCAATGGATACAATAAACTTCACATGTCTGTCCATCAAATGATAAAACTTCAATTAACACAGGTCAAAGCTCACAGGATTAATTATGTTAAATGATGGAGTCAATTAGATGTTCTTCATCCACAATACCAGAGGAAGTACTTTTTTGATAATGTTTACTTGGTTTTGTAAAAACTGCTGAATAAGCAAGTATATTACTAGTTGATTGCATAAGACTGTAAAAGCATAGCAAACAGTATGGTAGTTAATACATTATGTTGACAAATCATCTATGATTTTTCTGTTCAATTTTTATCATTGGTGAGAAATTAAATTATCATGTACACAGGGACATGGTGACTAATGACAACCAGGTGTAATTAATTACTTATTGTTACTTCAATGAACAAAGAAAATCAAACAATGTTTTATATTCATAGGAACAACCATGACTCATGAATGTGTAAAATCGCACATAGAGACAACTAAGTGTTTTCTTTTTTGAAGGTGGTTTGTTACACCTGTTGTCTACAGTCAGTATTTCAGTTATATATTTATTTATTTATTCATTTTGGGTCTAACATGGTTTCAACAATCTGTCAAATAAATACAGAGGCCGATTCACTTGCTCAGTTTCCCAACAAGTACTAACTTAACCTTCATCAATGAAACAGCAACTTCTCCATAAGTGGAGGAAAGTCATCATTGTTGTCAAATTTTCATGCGAAGGTATTACCTGCCATGTGCGGGAATTGATCCTGAATCGCCGGGTTACAAATTCAGCGTACTGTCACCACTAGATCACGGCAATAGTCTCAGTTATATACTAGCAAGCATTAACCTTAACCAGTTATCCTGGATTCCGTTCCAGTACTAACCCTGTTCTCCGTAAGTTACAACCAAGTTCTCAAGAGGAAAGAAAAGCAGAACAAATGAATCTAACCTCATGTGACCTACTTTGACCATCTGAGAGACAGTTCAGTATGAAGTAATTCAACAACATATTATAATTTAAAACATATTTACCTCATAGAAAACTCCCTCAGGAAATGGTTGGAAGCACTGTGCACACCTGGAACACAGAAAATAATTGTTAGAAACATTATATTTAAAATCAAAGTACTGAAAGTTCACATCGAAACTGAACTTCAATAGACATGCACTGCAACATGGAATGGTAACTAGTTTAACAAATTTGGCCAGGTGGCTGTAGAAAAAAGTAGTACTTTGGTTCACATAAAAATTAATGTGCGCCAAGCGTTTAGTTTCCAAAAATGGGGGTTTACAATTATGTTTAACATTTGATTTATTTAATGTTAATGATGCATACTATTTCAAATAATTTTCATCAATTTTTTTTATTCTAATGCAGACATAAACTATGATTGGGTTTGAAATTTGGTATAAATTAATTTTAAACATTTCAACAAAGCTGATGCCAGAAGGCTGCAATATGTCATTCTGAGCATTACTGTAACAATATTATACTACGGTACATGTATTTTGTACCCTATCTATTACAGCATCTTTAATATAAATCTCAATATTTATTATATAGAATATGAATTATGGTTATGTATTATTCAGTTTCTGAGCAGACAATTTATGTACATTTATATAAAGGTAAAGTTCTAATAAATTTATTTTTAACTCATATACATTTAAAACTTGTAAACATTTATAAAACAAAAATAGCCAACTATAAGTATCAGTAACATTTATCATATAAATAACAAATTCCTATTGAACTTAGATTTTAAGAGACACAATGTAAAGTACCAGTATATAATTATTTAGAAACAGGAGTGCCAGGTCACAAAATATGCCCACTAAAATTCATTTTTTGATTTGGCTGGTTATCGAACTTGATGGAGATCTCATGGTCATAAACATTTCCATCAAGTTTGGTGAGGATCCGAATAAAACAGTTTGAATTAGAGAGTGGACACCGTTGTGGACGCCGCCCGCCCGCCATGGGTGTTTCCATATAATATGACCCGTTAATCAAACGGGCGTACAAAAATGTCATTTAGCTAAGTTAACTTATTTTTGATTAATTAAGGCAAAAACATTTTGATAAGCATATAAAATTATGAGGTTTACTTACACAAAGCATTGTGGGTGCCAGACTTCACCATTGGAGTTCACTATTTGCTGGTGTTGTCCAAATCCCTCACCACATCGACGGCAAACACCAATACCCATAGACATGTCAGAACTGTAATATATAAATATAAACATAATTAAGATTTTAATAGCAAACCATGATAAGTACAATATCTTATGGTGTTACTACCATATTACCATACTTTTCTGAGGTATCTACTCCCCTGCAACACAAAATGTAATCATGGTGATTATACAAATAGTATGCCCCAGCTTTAATGTAGGAGAAAGACCAATATGACTAGTGCACCTGTAGTAGAAACACCAACCTTGTGTAAGCTGGCTTGTCAGCTTCTTCACTTGTGAAATTTTGTCTATGGCGGAATTTGAATTCTAAGCTGTGAATGGCTAGTGATTACTAGTCAGAGTAAACTCTGCCACATGCTAGCTAAAATGTACCTTTGAGACAGACTCCTGAGATATTGGTCCTTAGTGAGATTTGAACTGAAAGCTGTAAGGGATTAGTGAATACCAATCTGAGTTCACAACCTTTCGGCCACGGAGGCCTCTCTTTGTGTTAGCTAAGACATGTTTATGAAACAGATTGCTGAGTTTACTGACTGTTGATTATATATATACAAACTCATGTATATGTATATTTAAGTCAAACCATAATTCCCTCACCATAAATACTCATATTATTGACAGACCTCCACATGTATCAGAAACAACAGATAATTCTTTAATGGTGCTTTTATTGATGCAGATATTGTGGAAACTTGTATCCTGCACAATAAAATATGGTATACATGAAATCAATAATGTAACTTAATACTGAGGGATGATATAAAATATGTATGAATGAGAAGATCATAAAATTATTAAACAGAACAAAAACTTTTCACATAAAGTTGTGGAACTCGATCTTATTTTTGAAATTCTTTTCTTGCATTTCAAATTACTGTAAAATCTGTAAACAAAGGCCACCCGCAGTATTCCAGATGATTTTTGAGAGCCATGAGTATTTCACTCATTGAAATTGAAATGGATGCATAAAACAGCAAAATAAAACCAATCAAATGAGTATTTTGCAATCATGCAACCACACATTTTTATCAATTACTCAATGACTATACAAGAAGTTGAATGTTTAACCTATAAATAAACAAAATGAATGTACATGCAACAGGAAGATAAATACCACAAAAATTAAATAATTTCTAAACCGCATAAACTTTCAATAAATCTGCACATGTCAACAACTTATTATGTACTTTAGATCTGTACCTAACAACATGTATGAATTGACCATATAAATCTACAAAATGTTTCACACATTGTGAAGGACTTCTCATTTGCATTTTAGCCAAATACAACATAAAATGTTACGTTCACACTAATCAATATCTTTTTTACGCAGATCAATTAATAAGGACTAACATAACGATTCATGCAAGCATACATGTTTAAACCAGGGCTTGGCAAGTTGGTTAATTCATTAAATAAAATCAATGCCAAGCCTTTATGAGACTTAAGTCCACACTGTATTTATCTCTCTATGCAACATATACAAATAAAGTAAAAGTACAAACTAATTACAATGTATAATTATCAGGAACGTTTCTACATATTAACCATACACAATTTTTTTTCTGGCCTAATGTGCAGTGGTTTTATACGTGTAAAGAGTAACAATCCGGATATGATAGTAGTTTTTAAAATAAACAATTAGTTTATGGTATATTATAATTTATATCATCCTATATGTCATTCACACCCTTTTTATTATAAGATAACCACAAATTCACTAACAAAACACTTGCTACAGTTCATGTATCAACCAATTTAATCATATAATTTCATTTATTCTTTAAAGACATACTCTACAATTGAAACACCATTATTCAACTTTATTTAACTTAATTAAGAGATCAAAAAAGCCATATACATGTATGCCAAATAAGAACTATTTTTGAAAGAAAATGATTCCAAAATTGTTAAATTTATTAAATAAAGTACAACTAGAGCTTGAAGTCACAGAAGTGACTATGAAACTACCCTGCCACCGCTTGGACACTAAGTTTTGCACATCTACACTTCATGGTGATGACATATTTCAAATTTCATTGCCATCACTTAAGGAATGTGGAAGAAGTTCGCTCCATAAACTTGTGACATTGTATGCGGCGGGTCGACGGCCCGACCATTGATTGACCGACAAGAGTGACTCCAATATACTCCCTCTCAAACTTTGTTTGATGGGGCATAATAAAATGACTGAGTGAATTTAACATAAAATTTACATTGAAAAAAGAAAAGAAAACTGTTTCTAAGAAATCTATCACCTTTGCTGGAGTTCATTCAACAAAGATTCTTGTCTCTGAATTCTACGTCGCTGGAATAAGTCCGATTGTGTAAGAGCATCCAGTGATTGTAATTTTATCATGTTTATACATAATATACACTGTAAACTCCAGCTCAAGTTAAAACAATGCTAGGAAATTAAAAAAGAAACCATTCAGAATCATGATTTCACTTCCTTTCTAACATAAATACAAACGTTTGTGAAGTGAACTTGTCAAATGTTAATGTATTCTAAGATCTCACAACAGCTATCACCAATCATGGTGTCATCAAGTTCACAAGTTACGTTCATCAATTTTAACACTCTGAGTAATATTCACTTACAACACAACTAAATAATGTACTAATAGTTCATTAAAGAGTGATCTACTCATCACTTATTGGTTTAATGCATTCATTCAATCAAGCATTCAATAATGCTTCATCTAAGTCCAAATAATTGATTTAATGAATTGTTTGACAAATAATTGTTTTTTGTTGTTGTTGTTTTTTGCCTGACTGACTGATTAATAGATTGATTAATTGAATAATTCAGTTATTAATTAATATATTCATTGATTCACAGACTGGTACAATAAAAAAATATCAATAAAAATTGAGAACAAATTAGAATTATCCGATAACAAATACTTAATTCACACAATCACCTTTATACCTTATTTAAACAGTAATATAATCATATAGTATCCATTATTAATTCAGTCGTGAGAAATAAAATCCCATATTAATATTCATAATACTCTTTGAAATACTCCATGTGTGAAAAGTTAACAACAACGATATATCCTATGGCTTTAATCTTTACAATATCAATACAAAATGTTTAACACACCGAAAATAAATAGCCAAACAAGTTTATTAGATTGTATAACAATAAAAATAAGCTACCGGTATATAAAATTTATACTAAAACAAGTGTCTTAAATTTGATTATGTTCCATTCATATATTAGCGCTCTTTTATCATTTTTTATCAAAACATGTAAAATAAGTCAAGCTATATCCAAGTTGTCTTTGAAGTGTTAAAAGTCCCGCATGTGTCCTTCATGTTTAACAATGAACGGGTAATCAGTCAAATAGATCTATCTATACATATGGTAGTAAAAAGCAGGGATGGAGAAGTTTGTAAACAATGATTGCATGGGGAGGTGGGCTAGCTGTTCATTAAAGTATGAAAACTTGAAATTGAGTTTCATTTAACTATAAGAATAAAGATCATTAGAATATACAGTACAACCTCTCCAGAGCAGCCCTCTGTAGAGCAACAACCTCTCTATAACAACACCTTCAAAATTTCCCTAAGTTGATATTTACTGTAATTTAACCTATGTAGAGCAACAACCTCTCTATAACAACACCTTCAAAATTTCCCTAAGTTGATATTTACTGTAAATTTAACCTCAGTAGAGCAACAACCTCTCTATAACAACACCTTCAAAATTTCCCTAAGTTGATATTTACAGTAAATTTAACCTCTGTAGAGCAACAACCTCTACACAACAGCCAATATTTGCAGCTCCCATTGGGTGTTGCTCTACAGAGGTTGTACTGTATTAGTATAAGTTAATGTAGGGCTGGTAAGTTGGTTAAGGTTACACGCCTTGTGTCAACATTTGAAGAGCCTCAGCCCAGTTTAAACAGATCTTCATGCAGACAAACCTCTTTTTGAAAAAAATCGTACCATTTAACGAAACCTGAAAAGTTCAGATACTGAATGTTCAATAAGATTATCTTATATGAGACCTCCCCATAATCTCAACTATTTTATGGACCCTAATTTTTTTCTGAAGACCCTGTTTTTTTCTGTTGAACTTATTTCTTCGGCAGATCCTATTTTTTCTGTTGACCTTATTTTTCTGCAGACCCTATTTTTTCTGTTGACCTTATTTTTCTGCAGACCCTATTTTTTCTGTTGACCTTATTTTTTTCTTAAGACCCTATTTTTTCTGTTGACCGTAGACTTTTTTTCCATCTCACCTTAGATCTTTTGCTTGTTCATTGTTCATTTACAAAATTAATGGACTATCTCTCCAATCTTAAAGAACAATATTGTTGAAAAAAGTTTTGCCAGTCAGTCTGACCCAAAATTTTTGAGGATGTTATTGGAAGCATAGTTTTTACCCCAGACTAGTATATAAACAGCTTGGTCCGCCCATGTCACAATTCAGAATACATGTTTTTTTTGTTATTTTGAGCTTAACTGAGGCATTCAAGTTTACAATAAAGATTTAACAATTAAAAACAGATGAACTACCATAAAACAAAGCAAACAATCCCCACTTATACAAAGCGTGTGACAAAAAATAACAGACAGAAAAACATAGCCCTAAATTCAAAGAAATTTCTAAAAGGTCTGTGAAAAATATGGCCATTTGTTTGTTACCTTGACTGTGGTTCAATTAGAATTAAATGGCTACTGTTACTTAATTAACTAATGTTACATAATTTAAATGGAACTAAAATATACAGAGCATGGTTATTATGAATTCCTGGTGACCAGAGTAATTATTTTATTATATCTGTATTCAACTTAATACACAACAATGAAAGAACAGCACATAATGGGGGAAATAAATTCTTCACTATATCCAAGTTCACTATATTAAACCATGTTTTTATGGTGTTTTTTTTCTGTAGTGTTTAATATCACACCATAGCCATGGCCACTCAGACTGCATGCATGCTTTTACATTGAAAACACAAGAAAATTAACCACCGACCTTCTGTGAGCTTAGAAATGGTCAACACACTCATATGTGAAATTCTAGTGCTTAGATGGGATTCTAAATTACAGTAGTCAGAGATCGAGGGTTAATTGATATTACTGGTCAGAGACCATAATAAACCACATCAGCACTGATCATTGTAAGCTATCACTGAAAATGAAAGCTGTTTTCAAACTGATATGACTTTTTAGTATTTGTGATATACAACACTGTAATGTAATGGTAAGGGGGACAACTCATACAATCATATAAATTTTCATCTATACATGGATTGTCCTTCATGATTCAATTAAATAGCATGAAGTCTTACTTATGAAATTTTAAACACTGTCCCAAAAAAGGCATTTTATCAAAAAGGAAAATGATATTTTTGTGTACATGTATACATAAACACTAACTTCCTTTCTCCAAAGTAACCTGAGCCATTGAAGTTATCAAAATACTTTTATATAAAGTAGTTTATTATAATTATTACACACAAAATTCACCCATAATTAGTTTGTTGATTTTTCAACCTTTTTCAGCTGACCTATAAAATATAACATTAAAAACAAACACACACTTGCAGAGTGAAACTTACCCATTAACAGGAAAGCCAGGAACCTTGACCCCAGCACTACCAGGGTGAGGCCCCATGTCCCGTAAACCCTCTAGGAGATGATTAGGGATCTCATTATGGTCCCCTGGTTCATTCCCATGCAATCGTCTCCTTTGGAAGAGACCACTTTCATTACGTTCACTAAGCGACTGAAGTCGCATCGGATTCGGAGGTCTTGGCGTGGAGGTCAATGACATATTGTTACTGTGTCTGGTCACACAATGATAATTCTAATACGATAAGATTTCCAACTGATGGATTATACACACTGTGTATCCTTCATGTACCAATAATGTTTCATGCACAAAAAATAATGTTAAAACTGTCAATTATAGTTTTCTGAACTTTTTATTTCAGTTTGCCACTAGATATATACCACTTCAAAATTCTGTAATGTGAAAACAAATACATTCAAGACATATAAGAATAAATTCTCGATACTATTACCATCTTTGATACCATTCCAAAAAAATAACAATGATATTAAGATAAGGTTTTACTGCATTATTCTTAAATCACGAAACACAGAAGACAATTCAGTTTCGTCCACTTCATCCCAATGTTCAATCTACCAAATAATCCACAATTACACGCACACAATATCCAAACCCGAGTTTATATGACCATATAACAACAATAACTCCTTCACGTTCTACAAAAAATCAGAAACATACAGAAAAAGTTTCCATGACAAAGAAGTTGCAGAAACTAGTTCAAAGAAAAGTCACCACAGAATAACAAACAAAACAGTTATGCATTGACATTCATTTAAATGCTAAGTCAAAGGTAAACTAACAAGAGCTAAAATGCCAACAAATATACCAGAACAACAACATTAACATGAATGACAACAACAACAACAGACTGAATTCTCATTAAACTCCAATTAATTTTCGATCCAATTCTACTGTTTCTTATAACTATAGACAATGGAAAAGATTCAATTTTCACAGAAATGGAATCACTAGATAAAATCAATTTAAGTCCATGCAATCAGTGAAAATCTCCTCCCACAATGTCTGTATTAAGGCCAGCATGAACTTTCATAAATTTACTACTAGACTTAATGTCTATATGATACCGTAAACAAATACATGTATAGTACTAGTAGATATATGACCAGTACTTCAAAGTTATAACACTTTGTTGTTAAATGTATAGTTATAGGACATTGTAAACAAATTGTTTACTTAATGAAGTATGTCAACAGCATTATATACTATCAGACACTATCAACTTGCTTGCACATAATATCAAAATGAAATGATAATATATAATCAGTAATGTGACACATTAAACTAACCAGTATGTGTAAGATTATTAACTTAAAATCATAATTTGTAACAGTCTTGTAAACTTGTACAATTTACAAGAATAGTTATTTGGGAACCATTCATGCTTTAAATTTACACTGGAATATCAGACCCCAGGGATACACCAACCTTCCGTAAGATAGCCGGACAGGTGCCTGCCTGGTTAGCTCAGTGGTTAGAGCGTTAGTATACTGATCAAGAGGTTGCGAGTTTGAACCCCGGGCGAGGCTCACACTGTACATGACAAATTTGACATAAGATATTACATCTTATGTTAAATTGCCCTCATCCTCTGAATCATGTGGGGTATATAACCTTGGTAGCAGCTTGCAGATAGGATGTGGTTAATACTGGTTTAAGGTCTAAATGAAATCCAGGTAAGCTGGTAGGACAACTGCCCGCCATGATACTGAAATAACGTTGAAAATGGCATTAAATCCGATGAAGTAAATAAATAAGCTGGACAGCTTCCTAATTATGTGAAATTATTCTGAACTAAAAAAAATGTATGTGAAAAACTAGAAAAAATACTTCACAAACAGCAAAAGTGATGACACATTGATAGTAAAGTAATTACTTGTATATACTAAGTTGTAACTGAACATGCTGGGGGTAAACAAAAATTTGATAACTCAACCTTATTTGCTTCTGCTTTGTACAACATTATATATTATATGATATCAATCACATATTTTAAATACAGATAGATGATCAATTAATTTCACACTTGATGTAACAGATGCATACATAATAGTTCACTTGTGTGACTGCTTTATTTTGTAATAAAGTTGTCTAGTACACTGGTAAGAGAGATTGACAGCATCAATAAAATGACAAAGGGAAGTAACTCAATTCTGGGAAGAGTTGTAATGCATATGGTGACATAGATAATATTATCATATATAATTACCTCATAGACCCTACAAACTCTATAAACTTCAAAACTCATCCATGCCACCACACCTCAGCTTTTAAACTTGTTAATGACTTAAATCATAGTAAAGGTTTAAGTATTGAAGAAACTTTATACACTAAGAGAGCAATCATTTATAATGATACAAAGGGTACTTGTATTAAAAACAAGTGTTGAATAGGTTTGATAATAAAATTAGTTCACAGCTTTAACACAATGTTACAATCTTTCTCAATAAATAGGACTATTATTCTGAATGATTTAACTGGGATTTAATGTTTCATTTTTCAGCTTTATATTATACTCAACAAGATAATGATATTCCTGATAGGTCATGTGATATCATACATGGTGTGTAATGCACAAGTATAATATTACATTGAATAATATTGGCTGACATCTTTATACCTGCCGTCAATGTGTTTTAAATGCCAGATTTTATGTTTTCTATAAATATCTTAAAGCACATCCTATTTAGCAAGGAAAAGACCCACAAATGAGATGTCAAACAGTAACAATAGAAGAAGACTATTAATAGTAATGTTGGGGATAAAATAACAGGATTTTTTTTTTCAGTCAGTAGGATTTTGTTTTTCATCAATATTCCAGTCATATAATACATACATCCACCTGAGTTCCTGGTGGATTTCCTTCACTGTATTCATGCAAACAAGTAGTCTGTCTGACTGATCCATCCTCAAGGAACCAGCAACTTCTCCACATACCGAGGTAAACTGACATTTTTGTCAAATTTTGAAGAAAGGATTATAATACGACCTGCTAGAACTGGGATTCAAACACTGGTTGCCGGGTTACAGGTCCACGCCATAACTTATTTAACTTAAGCCGACAGACTAATCTATTTATACAATGTAGTCAATTATCATATACACCATAAATAAGGAATTACAAGTAGATTGATATTATTTTGTTGTTAAAATTATGTAAAAAAATGAATTTAAGACTAAAATTACACTATCTTGCTCACAACTGTTATCAGTGATACTAAAAAAGCATGAAATTCTAAGTCCTAAAAAAATATGGCCTTCTTAAAATAACAACTAATTGTATTATTTATGCACCTTGCGAGAAAGGATTACCATACTTAAAGCCGTTCTGCCAGAAAGAACAACATTTACATTGGGGCTCAGGATACCTAATAAGAATGTGGGCTGACATTTAAAGATCTTAATTTACATGAGATAATGAAGGGACAAGACTAAAGCAAGAAGAACCCTTTTGAATAAATTCATGAAAACATGATTTTTTTCTTGAACAGTTTTTGCATACTTGATGCATACAGTTCATGAAAAGTTCTTGAAGTATGAATTATTTGACAGGGACATTAAGGTTCATGCTAAACATAATACCCACTGTCCACATTAATAATTTGGATTCAATTAAAAAAATTAACAGCTAAATAATGAACAATTAATATACATGTGTGTGGCCTATTTCTTATAAATCATTATGGTAGGTATAGGTTAAATTCATATATAATCGGGTTATCACATATGTTAATAAAGACTGATTATAGTTATATTCAATCATACAGGTGTCAAACTGAGTTTCAAATTCACATGTTGAATCGAAAAATACTTGCTTTGAATAGGACCATCATATGCACTACTGTGAACCAGTTTTAAATATCATATAGACTGTGTTCCAGTTTTAAAAATAAAACATACAAAAAAAAATTGGTTTGGCTGGCAGAAAGATATAGCTAGATGCAATTTATACTACCTAGAAGTTAATAAATGCAGTAGGAGATGAAGCAAAATCAAAGTCATGGAAACTGAACTTACATAGACCTGCACATCAACATGAAACGGGAACTAGTTTAACAAATGTACCACGGATGTAGAAAAATGAGCACTTTGATCTGTATCAAAATTCATACATGCTGAGCGAGTGACGGCTTTGGAAAGCTGAACAATCGTTCAGTTTCCAATAATTAAAACCAGTGGTATTATCTGGATGTATGAGGTAACCAAAAATATTAATATAGCCAAAATTAATTTTATATATAGATATATGCTATAAATCTAAAATTCATGTCATATTCAACATGGAGTCATAATACATAAGGATAAAATATGTAAGCCTGCCAACTTAGATCAACCATACAAAAGCAGATACTACAACATTGTTAATACGTTTAAAAAAAGGAAGTATATGGTACATAAACGAACTCATGTTTGAATATGATACAGAACTATAAACAGATCATTCAAGTAGAAGGCTTCCAGCTAATCCAATTAGGCACATATATATGTGTCTCTCACCTACCATGAACTGGCAATGACCAGCTAAATAGGTAAGCCTATTTAATCTAGACTACAATTGTGAGAAAGTTTTCGACAGAAATATCAAGAAAAAGATTACAAACTGTCAATGGAAGACCTTAACCTTGTCAAAAATACAAAGATATTTGGAAAACATTTCAGTTCTGTGTATTTTTACACCATTTGTCAATGATTATTTCAGTAATATTATGTTAACCAGTACACCAAACCTGAGTTTTCCTGGACTATTTGACTATATTCTATATATACCCAGTACTAACTTACCCTACCACACAGAACCAGCAACTTCTCTACATGTGGAGAAAAATTGATATTGTTGTCTTATTTCATGCAAGGGAATGACCTGCTGTGACCGTGATTGAATCTCTGATCACCAAGTTACAAATCATGCGCACATATAACCACTGTACCACCACAAAATGAAATATTGTCATGTTGAATTAAAGATATCTTAACAGGTCGAAGAAAATTCAACAACACATAATGCGTTCTTAAATTTTCATCAATTATATTTAGGAAGTAAACTCATACTGTTGAAATTCAAATTTTCACGAATCAATAATTCAACTGAAATTTAATAATAAATATTCAACAGATCGTTAAAAGCTTGTAGTTCATAAAATCCAAACAAACTATTTCATAAATTTGTAGAAAATGAAAAAAGAAATCGAAAAACTTTAATACAACAAGCATGTCAGTTTATAACAAACCACCATAAAATGCATCAATATCTTCAGCTTTAACCTTCATTAAATTTCTTGATAAAATTGCAGGTTACAGAATTTGTGTTTTATGACACTGGCATTAATTTTCTCCACTGAGTGAAAACTCAAAGTTTATCAAGCAAATACAAAAGTAAAGTTAGAGAGGAGATTCAAAATACTTATAATTACTGGCCCTTACTGGGGATTGAACCAACATGATCCCTAACACGGTAGACTGACACTGACCACATCGCTAAAGAGTCAACCCAACAGCAGAGTTTTTGAAAGTGACCCATATTCCTATGTAATCAGTCTTTGAATTAATTATTTGTGACAGGTTGCCCGACTATATACTTTATGAAGGAAACTCTCCAAAACTAGGTTGTCCCCCAAAAGACTTAAAGAAGGAAAAGTCCTTTCGGGCAGGGGGCAACCCACTAATTCGAAGACTGTGTAATCACTGCAATATTTCTATTATTCTAGCCTTAATCAAATCTGTGTCCCTCTTCAAAGCCTACACAGAATGAAACCATGATAATATAACCTATAATGGCAACCAAACCTTTTCTGAAACATCCTAAAGTCTACCCAATCACAATGCAAAAAAAACCTCAGGCAATTACCAACATCTGCAGAAAAACCTCCACCATACACTTAATTAGTACTTGTAATACTAATCAGATAATCTCAGACACTTAACTCCAGAAATGAAACACTTTTGTACATGCTGCAACTGATAAGCAAACTGGCATTCCCATTTTTTTCTGAGAAAATAACAAGAAACAACTATTACTAGATAATTATTTGACCTAAATTCCAATTTTCGAATTTGCAAGTTTTAATCCTAATACATTTTTATTTTACTGAATTCATTTAATCAACCCAAAAAACAATGATGTTCCCTTAAAAATTCTGGAAATATTCAATGTAAACTAAACACGTTTTTTTTTAAAAAGTGAGTTACAAATTCCTCACAAAACACACTCTATATAAATTCCAACAGTAAGATACTATCACAGATTCATGTCACTTTTACTCCGAGTTAAGTCAGTCCTGTCATCAGTTTACATAGAATAATGTATTTGTCATATAAAATCCAGCACACAGAACACCTGAGGAAATATAACACTATAAAGCCTGTTTTACACTCAAAGGATAAGATATGGTAAAATACGGTCATATTAAGACTTCATTACAAACGGTATTATTGAACATAAATCCTTGAATATTAAGTTTAAGAGAAAAAAATTGATGTTAAGGACATATCCGGTAGTTGCTATTGCGCAACGTAGTGCGCATCGGTGACGCTAATTTTACTATTAAACATATAGGCAAAATGAAAACGTATTGAGAGAATTTTTTTAAACTTTGCATGATCAAGATTTGTTTATCTTAAAATGTTCTTATTATCATATGCTATGATCATGCAAAGTTTTAAAAAAATCTCTCTATACGTTTTTATTTTGCCTATATATGACTGTGTAAAATTGTGGAAACTGTCAGATATGTCCTTAAAGTAAATAGGCAAAAATTACTAGAATTCTAAGCAATAGCAAAAGCTGCAATCAATATTGTCACTGTATGATTAAATCTCGACCAGCTCACCAACTATCTATGAATTTATTATATCAATGCTTAAGTTCATGTTCAAAATTAAAGGACTTGAATTGCCTGATGATTTTAAGACATTTTGTGGTTTTTGGAGTTTATAAGTTATACGGCATTTATAACTGACAGCTGTAGCTAACAACTGCAATATTTCAACTTGAACAGCAAACACACTTTTCTAGTTTTTAGCTAGATTCATTTTTCTTAAATGCTGCAATAGAACAGGAAGACACATGCAGACAGAAGAACAGGGAGTAAATAAAAAGCCTATCAACTATCATTGACACTAACAAGGGACAAAAATACTATACAAAACGAAACAGCGATTTTACCATACAGATATATATCTCCTATGGCTAAAATACTAATAGTGTAAAGGTGGCTTTACATTATCAAAAACAAGCAGGCATAAAATTTCATACATTCATCTTATAGTAAACTATCTTAACCTAAATTTCGTAAAACGTTAAAGATTATGAAGTGAGGGATTTATTACAATCCCCAACGCTTCTAATATTCAATAAATGACCGGATTATAACCTTGTCAGATTACGATTTCTGATACGAAGTTTCGAGCTTGCTATTATGCAAAGTAGTGTCATCATTATTTATGTATCTGCCTTGATTTAAACATGAGATAATCTTTTTTTAAAAAAAGGTATGTTATGGTCGGCTAATCATATGAATAATATGTCATAAAAAATTTGTCATACGGGACCTCTGACAAATGACTGTGATATTTTAATGGTTTCTTAAGTATCTTTTATGTGTAATAGTTGAGGTTAACACTAATGATAGTATCATGAAACAAGTGATTTGAGCTAACAACCAAAAAATATATCAATTTGCCATAGAGATACCATAGGGGGCTGACATATTGAAAGGATAGTGTATAATACACTGTTGTACATTGCTAGCCCTGGTCTTACAAAGTACAGATTTAAACAACAGCACAAGTTGAAATTTCGAACTTTTTCTTTTTGGCTTGGAGCTCTTATAGAAATGCAGTATATTCAGACAATCTATTAACTGGTATGTGATCATTTGTTAATGCAGAAATTGTACAACTTAACAAAAAGAAACATAATGCTACATCAGACCATCAAAATACATGGTAATTTCACCACTTAATCAACATACAAACTACACTTTCAAAGAAAACACGCGCTTCAAATTTGCATTAAAACCTTTCCAAAATGAAAGAACAGTATACCACACTTATACTTAATTATTGATGATTTAGTTTTTTTTATTTATATCAACCAGTTTGTCCAATACATCACCAAAACCTGAGAAAAGTTAACCAATCACCAAAAATACCCCCAGTTAAAGTGTGTCAAATATTTGCAAACTACACAAAACTACACAGAAATTATCAGCTGAAAAAATGTCAACAGAATATTTGTAAGGAGATCTCCATGTCTAGATAGAAGATAAGTGAACACTTCACAATGTACACTTGACAATATATGATCACTTCAAAACTTCAAATAAATAGCGGGTGCCATTTTAATACAGCACTAAAGAAAACTAAACCCCTAATCTGGTCCCTTCTTGTTCACTAGTCTAACACATAAATCACGTATATCATAATGAACTATTACATAAAGATTAATGAACAGATAAATCATTTGATCTTTGAGAGGTTAAAAAACAATAAAAGAACATTGTCTGAACATTGACAATAAACCAATACAAATGATCTCAGTGCAAAAGAGTTACAGCACTAGACTATTACAATCTAATAGGCATACAGTGTAACCTCCATGAATGGTCACCTCCAAACGACAGTCATCTTCCTGTTACAGCCAGTATACTTTTAAGCAGTCCAAATTGATGTTTCACTAGATATTTTCACTCTCTTAACAACAGTCACCTCCTTAAAACAGCCATTTTTGTCCTTACCATTGGTGACTGTTGTAGGGAGGTTGCACTGTACAAATAACAAATTAACAAATAGTAGAGTACTAAGTGGGTTTCAAACTTCCAGTGGTGAAAGGCTATACATAGTAATTGATGCTTTAAGAGACCACAAGCATTTGACCATAGAAACCCTGCCACAATCAGTACAATAAAACATGGTTATAATGAACTCAGATAATATAAGACTTAGTGAAGAATGAGATACAGTGAAGTTATTTACTTCCACCACAAACATTATTATCATTATAAACTCCCTTATTTTATTGTTCTGAACATAGTGAAATATGGTTATAATGAAGTATATACTAGTAATTAGTTCAGGTCCCAGGAACTTATTATAAATGTGTACTACCGGTATATGTACAGTATATTTTATAGATGTGAAGTTTCAATGCAACGTTTATCTTGATATCTGAAATAACTATGTCAGATTGACTTATCAAGATGATATCATGCATGTATACAAACTAAAACTTAAATACAGATGTTTACATAAAGATATCCTGGATGAACAAGCACTGCATAATTATAGATAGTTTGCACTCTTATAACAATTAATTTCTATTAGATTTAACAGAGGGTTGTAGGTTCGAGCCCAACTACTGAACATGTCTCTTTATGTGAGAAAGTAGGTAATTGCTTATGGAGGAATGGGAGTCTAGTAATGGTTCTACCCAGGAATGATGGTTAGGTGAACTGTCCGCCTTATATGACTCTGACTGTGGAAAAGGCGGGTAAAACTTAAACAAACAACTAAGATTTAACATACCAATGGCAGAGCTTAAGATGAACATTGAGGTACTCAGTTTCTGTAATAAGACTCTACAATGAATGAGTGTTCTATTATCATCCAGGCAGATAAAAATAATAGTTATATGTTAAGGGTACTTGACAAAAGGAATATGGTGGGTCAGTTGAATAACTTTCATTTTTTTATCTACCCATCATACTTTGGAGGTATAAGTTGTTCATTAAACATGTACTTTAGATTTCAATGCAAGAACTGAAGCTTGTCTCCCAAAAATATGGTTATATGTCAAGTAACAGTAAAGCTATTTTTTCTGGCTTAATTGTGGTTTCCATGTAATGCACAAAGAAATACAGAATAATTACAAGATTATTCAGTACAAACAAAAAGTTGGTGTAGGTATTTCTTTAATCAGGAAATAAATGATCCTTTTTACATCCTACTGATAATATCTTCTGGTATACATCACAATTAGAGTACAAGGACTTACAGCAGCTATTTAATTACATTAATGATTAGAACTAATTGTTGAAGTCATGTTAGTAAGGGGAGATAATTAAGTTAAATAGTTACTAGTAAATAGACTGGTTAAGTCCCTTTTACCTGTATGGTAATGTGTCAGAGCTACAGTGCAATACTTATGCTAAACAGATTTCTCAGTTTGAAGGGAAGTAACTCTTTTTGTAAAATCAAAGTCAAACCACAGTAGTTTCCCTTTGTTTAAATAAATTCAACCAATTGACCATACTATTTTGTGAGCACTTATACAATATCCCTAAGGCAAACACATAATACACTACACAGCATTTCTTTCCGTGAATAATAAGATGATAAACATTTCATTCACATGATTTATTAGTACAGACACACAAGTTAAGTTCACAGTAATTAATGATACAACACTTTCCCGTTCAGTTAAAGAATGAAATAACATTAAAAAATATTTGAAAACAGTATGTTTCTCACCACATTGAATGAGCATAATATCTTAGACATGCAAACATGTAGAAAACTGCTGTTTTATTGATATCTATCAGCTAGTACATACATGTTGTTAACAGGTTCAGAAACAAGAAATGTAACATTTCCTGTATAATGTATAGCCTGTGTGTACAGGAGGTTTTTTAACCATTGCCTATAGTTTCAGTGATAATAACCTAGACCTTGCCCCCTGATCCACAAAATACAATCCCAAGCTAGGTTTCAATAAAACTTTGCTACACACCAAGTTTGGAAGTAATTTAGATTAATCTAAACTATCATTATAATCAAGTGGAAACCTGAAATCTTAGACAATGCCACGTGCATACCTCTACATCTAATTAAGGACTTTCAACAATCTTAAAAATGATTGCACCACCATTCATACACATACAGCAATATGACAAGTCTTTATGTTCTAATTACTTATCAATTAGATTCTAAAGAATCCAAAGCTCAGTGGTCCAGTGGTTAGTGTGTTGGATATATAACCCGGCAATCTGGGTTCAATTCCCAGTCAAGGCAGGTCATACCCTTCCATAACATTTGACAACAGAGTCGATTTTCCTCTACATGTGGAGAAGTTGCTCAGATCAGGTTCCTTGTGGAACGTTAAGTTAGAACTTGTTAGAACACCGTCCAGGAAAACTTGTAAGATGAATCTACCACCATATAAATGGAAAATTGTTTAAAAAAAACGGCCCAAAAAATATACATCACAAATAAATAGATTCTGAAGATAAAATCTACATTACCTATTGGTAAGCTTGCTTTTAAAGCTTTGAGATCTCTCCATCCTGGGAGAAGCAGATGTATCCTCCGCCATTGTCAGAATAGAACACAACAATACTAGGGTTTATATTACTATAAAGTTTCACTTAAGTACTTCCGATGATCACAAGTAGAATAATTTCACAATAGTATTCAAAGAAAATCATTCAGATGAGTTATTTACAAATACATACTTGACATCATCCTTTATATGTTTAAGGTCTACACTTTCTCAGTCAGTTTCTTGTATACAGCTTTATCCTTTCATATAAATCAAATATACAAAGTAATTGCAATGTCTTTAAATAATATCAGTTAGTTATACCAACATAAAATGCCATTATTTTGCTTTTTACAAGTAACTAATTTACTATATTTAAAGTGTGAACGATAAAAAAAGTTTTCAACTATTAAAATAACAACCAAATTTGGAGATTGACACATTATAATGGACAAAATTGATTTTAACTCAATTATTAGTCAGTATTCTGGTCAAGTAGGGTTGAAAGTTGATGTACATGTAACCAGTGATCCTGGGTTTTGACCCAATACTATTAAAATTAACCCATTTCTATGCAATGCAACTGACAATATCAATTTTTAACATATAGTAAGTAAAAGTAGTATTAGTAAGATCTATCAACAACTTATTGTTCTCACATTTGTCTTAAACCAATGAGTATCTAACCATCTAATTCAGTATTTGCTTCTTTTTTCCACTAGCACTTAATGTCACATGACCACCCAGGGTCATTTGGCGACTTATCCAGCTTTCTCGATGGAGGAAGACCTCGAGGAAGACCTCAGATGCACACCTGGGTTAAATTCAATACCAAGGCACCAACCTTCCACAAGCCAGCCAGACAGCTTCCTTACATGAGAAATTTGGTTCACAGTGGGATTTGAACTCACCGTGGTGAGAGCCAGCTAGTGATAACAATTCAAACCACTAATCACTCGACCACAGAGGCATCCTATAGAATTTGTACTTTGAAGCATTTGAATGATTTATAATATTTAGATTTCTATGTCCTAAGAGATATTAAATCCCAATTAGCAGTGTGGAACAACACATCTTTATTACTGTAAACTGAACCTTTTATCTATCTATCCAGTTAATATCCAATATCTGAATGTAAAATATCCAATTTGTGCAACATCGGCAAAATATCTTGTTCACTGTATGAGAATATTGGAACTAAATAACTACATCAATTCATGGTAGTAACAATTATTGATCTTATGTCAGCCATATGTCATGTATATATTCCTGGGACGATCAGACTGTGGATGATTATTTTGTACTATAAGAAACTCATTAGATAATGTTTTTTTTCAACTAAAGTAAAGTGTTGCACCAATAATCAGGTTCATTCTGCAACTTTACAAGCTTTAACACAGGAGGATGACCCAAGGTGTATAGTCTGTGACTGTGTGTAGAACCTGGCATCGACCTGCAGTAAGCTAGATGAACAGTCCTCCACAAATGTGTAATTGGTCCCACCCTACAACAGTGAGAGACTGGTATTTACTAGTCAGAGACCATAACCACTCGACCATTTCATTTGTTATCAGTACCGGTATTATAATCAGACAAACGGTTCATTTTCTAAATTCATTATATAATTTACCCATCAACAAAACTTATCAAATTTTATTTATATGCATTCCAAAAATGAAGTACTTGAAAAGAATTTGAACAAGCTGAAGAAAAAGAAAATAATCTGCAGAAAACATTTTAATGACAAATTTAATCTACTTGCATTAAATTGTCTCCCTTAAATTAAAAAAAAATTGTTTAATTCACAAGAAGTTAACAAATTTCGCACAAATATCCATATTCATATCATAAATCCAGCAATTAACTGTAACATCCTCAATTACATACTTCTGTGTTTGCTAATTTAATGTTTATTTAGACAAATTTAAGCTATTGTTCCTTACACCTACATTCCGCGCATATCAATCGCAAGTATTTACTGTACATTTGTTGAAAGCTGATACATACAGTATAAGTATCCATATATGTAATACTATATATATAAGTACTTGCATTATGTAGATTTCATCAATTAATGACTTGTGTATGCCAGGTCAATGTTTGTTTAACATCAAACCAAGCAATATATAGACCAGGGTTGCCTGTACTGTCCAATGGATGTTCATATTTCACAAGTCTTAATCGTATAGATCTACCCGTTGTGTAAGTCAGAAAGACACAGAGTGGATCATTTAGGCCTTCACAGTTAGGACAGAGAGCGCAGTGTTAATTTCTTATACATATAACAGAGACTATAAGTCGAGGCAGATACAGGATTTCACGTTGAGGGGAGGGGGGGTGTGCGTAATATATAAAAAAGACATGTAGGTGGCAGAGGAGTGGGTGAGTACGGGGATCATAGCCCCCCCCCCCCCCCCCCGCCTTGATTCTGCCTCTGATAATTTCCATAACCGAAAAGACTAGGAGCATGTACACCTCGTTTTTACTCTGACACGTACATCCTCTATTCTAGTATAAAACAGAATTTCTTTAGTCCATTTCATCTCCTATTACAGACAATAATGAATCATTATAATTACATACAACCATCCTATCTTTGACAATAAAAAAAATGTCCTTCCTTACATACCGGTAGTCTCCAGCTAAAAGTGAATTAAATGAGTATATTTACCACTGAATACTAGAACGTATAATTTACCTAAATTCTAGAATGAATAATTTATTTGTAAGCATAGTGATGTATAATACAGTTGTCAGTGACAGCTAGGTAGCAACATTTGTTGCTTCAGGATCATTAGGCTTTTCTTATAAAATGTTGGTTTGAAGCTGATCGAGGTGACCCAAACGTTCAATAGTAGATTGGTATTATATGGTACAGGTATTCAATTTATTCTTGGTAACATTTCAGTCAAACTTGTGAAAAAGGCCACACACAGGACAGATAAAATATGGCCTTCATTGACAGTTGGCCTTTATTTGAATGTGACTGTACGTAACACAGGCTTGACTGTGTATGATTGTACTAAAAATAAAGAACAATTTCTTTTTTTATCAAAATCACTAAAAAACTTGAGGGGGGGCTGAGGTCAAGCTTTTTTAATGAGCAAGTTGCATGACAGAAAACCAAATAGTTTTAAGAACGGCCTCATCTGAACTAGAGAAGGTATCATATACCATCAGTTTTATGCACATACCGGTATATCCATATAATAATAATGTTACATTCCAGTCTAACAATATCTTATTTAGTCAACTTTATAACTTGAATTAGACACTGTCTGACAATTTTTAGGGATAAATGAAAATACTTAAACATGACTGTGTAATTTCGATTTATGAAATATGGTTACATGTATACAAACTTTCTGTTTTCTGACGTCACTGAGCCATTTTACTGACCAAAAGATATTTCGGTACATTCAGACTTCTTAATTTAAATTCATCTGAGGCGCAAAATGCCATTTTGGCCAAGCATCATCAGGGTATCATGAAAAACAGGATACCAGCCTCCGAAGGCAGTCATGTCATTGGTCAATATTTTATATGATACAAAGCAACCAATGAAATGCCTAACTTTTAACAGTTGAGACTGGACTCAAAAGTCACAATTTTGATAAGAGAGTAATTAATTACTGTTCACAATTAATGGCAAACTGTAAGGTTGCAATTTTGTTCATTATGTCAATTTGAAAAGTATATCAAAGATTAACAAAAATAGAAATATTCTGCATATTATCTCATAATATGTACTGAAAAGAAAGAAACTAGAACAAATTAGTGTTGTTACTGCTTAAGTGTACAATCACACATTTAATAAAATACCTGAATTACAAAGATTTAAAGGCAAATATTGTATCCATTAAAATAACTATTAATGCACAGACAAACTTAATTCAGCTAAATCCAACACAAACGCAATTCAAGCACAGTATAAAACAAAACAAGATTCCATCACTTGACTAAACAGATACACCATTAATCACAACATAATCATAATGAGTCGACTATCCTCACCAACTTTGTAACATTTATAAGTCATATATCTGTAGTAGAATTTGCAAATGGTGACATTTTCAACCTCACTTGAAGTACATACCGGTACTTGTGATACACACAAAGCATTTCATTATCTACAATGAAACATCCCTACTTATAGTAATTTTAGGAATTTCGAGGCAAACATGACAAATACTTCAGTTAAGGCTTTTCCTATACAACTATTAGTTTATGAATAAGTATATGAAAAATGTATCCCCAGAAATAAATGTAAAAATACAAATAAATAACATAAAAATATTGAAAGACTTTTTTCTGAATATTTTTTTATTTCAGTCTTTGACAGAATGATACTACTTTAAGAACTAAAATGTTTAGCAGTAACATTAATAAAGCAGTAAATCAGCATCAACATCACACAATGTGAGATGTATATACATTAGTAAATTATAAAGGAAGCTGAAGGACATTCAAGATGGTTAGCTGGATCGAGGGACAGAATTGGCTGAGAATTTCAGAATGGAACAAATTGTACCGATATATATACTGTAATAAATTGTTACATACTTACTGCAATTAACAATAACATCCTGAAACTACCAGTACATTACCTCGACTTCTAAGAAGTTCTTAATAAAATGAAAATCAAGACAGATTTATAGATTTTTAGACGAACGAAAAATAGAAATCAGTCATTTAAAGTAATATAAATGTTATAATATTTGTACAATAGAATAAGTGTTTATTTCACACAGTCATACGGTTACACATTTTCTCTTGCCCTGAAAACTTGAAATTAGGACAACATTTTAAATAGAATATTTAAAAATATATTCTCACTTAAAGTTTTTGCAAGGATGTACTGCCTCAGGAATCAAATTCTGTAAAATAATTGCATACAACTGTATAATATGTACAGTTCTTACCTGGGTTTATTCCTCAGGGGTGGTAACTCTAACTGTGTTGGTCTAGAAACTTTGTTTGTCAAGTTATCTCCCCCATTCTTATTTTCTTCAACAGCTAAGTCTTTCAAATTATTTTTCACACTAATAACATTATCAAATTCTTCTGTGATTGATACAGTAGCCATTTTAATGTCATACGCAGTTTTATGTATATCCGGGGTCGTCAAGGCTTTTGGCTTTAATTAAGACAGCTATTAACAATGTTTCCAGTAACTGCAGGCTCACTCTTAATTACTTGTGCATTGATATGCAACAGTCAAGAGTAAGATGCACTTATTTCTGTCCAGTCTGTATAATTATATCAAGTGGTAAAGATGTGACTCAAAATCTGACAAAGCAGATCCCTTATGCTATAAATTAGTCATCACTAAAAATCAAGTATTTATTTTCGTTGAAATACATGTATGCCAAAAATATATGATAACAAAGATCGTGACCTCACAGAAATGAATGACTATAACAGTTTGATTTTAAACACACTAACCCTTTTTTTTTGTTACTAGGGGTTTATACTGGCATGCCAGGCCTAGGGTCATTTGGTGATTTGTCCAATGTTAACGGTAGACTGAGGAAGACCTTTAAGGTATACTGAGCTGGATAGAACCAATGAACTTCTGTTTGCTAGATGGACACCATTCCTCACATGTAAAATTTAGCCCTGGGTGGGATTCTAACTCATAGCTGTGAGGAGCTAATGATTCCTAGTCAGAGACCATATAATAACCACTCATTCATCAGGAGGCCTGTTGGCCTGTATCTATAATTAACCATTTGGACTTGTTACCATATAGTAGCATGGATTTCAAATTCTATTCATTTTCAGTTGCTTTGTTTATGATATGGATGAAGTGAAATCTATCTGCCTATGCTATAATGTAATACAGCAATAATGGATTAGGCATTATTCTAAATTGAACATCCATGGTTTGTTTTCATTTTTTATTCTGTTCAGTCGATATTCTCCTTTGTTCAAACTAATATCATTTTCTACAGTAAAGTTTTGTATTATTCTCTATACAATTATATTTTATAAATATCCTTAGTAGTTCTTTTACTGATGAAGTCATCAATCATCTCACTCACTCAGTCACGGACTGACGAGTCTCCTCTGAGTCATTGTACGCTGAATCACAATAGGATTCCAGATATCAGGTGTGCAGTGTGTCTGAAAAATGTACACACCTTTTCTAGGAGAAACTCGGGAGTTTCTGATGTACATTTTATCTTCCAAAATACAATGACAATTATATCATATTAGACATGATAATAGAAGTCACAGTCTAACTATAGCGCATGGATCAGTTTAGGTCCTGTAGTTAATTTTTGCAGCAATGATTTTTGATATAAATATATAAGAGGTTGTTCAGCATTTGTATGCTTCTGACCCTGATCATCCTAAGAAATAGATTAGAAAGTGAGTAGTCTCCATCATGGTCAAGTGGTTTAACCATTATGGCCTCTAGCTGACTTTTTTTCGCTAGTCACTCATGGCACGGGAGTAACAGAATCCCACACAGGACCAAATATTTAATACACGTATGAGAAAGCTGCCTCCTTTGATAAAGCTATAACCCAGTTGAGAAAAACACAAAAGGCAATGGCTCAGGGATCAAAATCACCATAGTGAGTAGGTAGACAGAATTTTACTGGGTGTCTAAAGACGTATTCAGACAATACATTTGCAGATTCATTTAATTCTAGACATTACTAAATAGTGCAAGGATAACAAAATGGAACAATTAATACTTTTAAATGATTTTCTGAGTCACACTTTCATGTTTTATAGGTAAATATTCCAAGGTTTTAAATCCATTATTTCTGACACATAGAATCAATCCAAATCAGAACACATTATATAATATTGAGCATTTCACATACCACAGAAATGTCAACCTTCACATACCACAGAGCACTAATGTTCTCATTTATAGTAGAATTCAAAATGAGTTTAAACCAGAAAAGATCATTCAATCTAATCACACTGTTCAGCCATGCATAACAAATGAAAACAACTTCAAGTTAACAAAGCGATCCCAGTCTAGAATCAATCATAACGTGAACATTTTTGCACTTGTTTTAATACACATCACAACGTATATACAATATTTGTAACACAACTTACAGCTACAATGATTTGATGTATTTGAATTAAATGCGGTAAGAGATTTGAAAGCAAACTGAATTAGGAATACAAATGTACATGTAGATTAAAAGTTGTTTCTGCTCATGACATCCAAATTTATCACTAATTATTCATCAAGTAATGATAATCCAGCTTTCAAAAATAATAAGGATTAAAGTCAATACATTAGAAAGACACACTGAATTCACACCATTCCCTCATTCAATGGAAATTTTGAACTCTAAGAAACATAATTTTACATGCTAATATATCTTAACACATTCATGATGTACATACTTAAGAATTTTTACACTATCATCAAAAGTTGTGTCCTCCTTTTTTCTATTCAGAGAATAACCAATGTGACTCAGATTATAAAATATGCAAAAACAACAAAATGCTGAATTATCAGAGAATCTTCAATTATAGCTCATTTTTACAACTAGTTTTGTATACACTCAAATTACCAGTATAATGTCAGTACTAAAATAAAATTGACAAAACCAGCGCTTATTTGAATTTCATATTCCCCAAAATGCCCGAAACCTATAAATCGATCTGGTTAAATTTAAGATTCATTTTGACAAGCTTACATTCATTGAAGGAAGTAAACTTTTAAACATTAAATAAATCAATTAAATCCCCTAAATACACAGACACATGTACAACACCACAACAATCCAATTCACAATTAATATTATCACTTGAGATTATTTTATTGACTGTGAGGCAGATTCTCTCGGCAATATCTGTATATAGTTTCAATTTATGAAGCATGTGGCATACTAAATATCTTCACTACACACAATTCAACCGTCATTGGAAATGAATTAAATTACTGCAAACAAAAATGTCGTATATGCATTTAGAAACACATTGTGTTATCCAATCTTTGTTGAATTTATGCATAAATGGAAAACAAAATAAATAGATAAGAATGGGAAATAAAAGATATTTAACAGCCAGTTTATTTGTATCCTAATAAATTCACCATCAAAATTTCAAACAACGTTTTATTTACTACTGTCTAAAGTCTAATATAAATTTGATTTTATACACATATCTAATCTTATATATCAACCATGATTTTTCAATATTGAGTTTAACGACATTAGTCATCACTCTGAAAATAGTAAATTTTTCAAATGACTAAGTACATGTTATATAATTTATTCACTTTATCAATCTGAAACACTTAATAAATTCATTTCATCGAAACTTCTTGGAGTAAATACGGCACTAACACTTAATGATACTATATCATCCATTTGGTGTGTAATATTCACTGATGTAGAACTTATATATTCAATGGGCATGCCTTATAATTGATGAATATAGTAACCAGCTGTGAGCCTTGTGTTGCAATCTGCAGGAGATGTTTCCTGTCATAGATGTTTAAAATGTCAAGCTGAAATCTGATCACTTGTGATTTAATCACAAAGGAGATAATATTTAAAGTTTATGAATGCAAATTTATGTATGAAGATTGAATTTAGAAAATACCAGAATTTTGAACGAGTCTGTTTTAATATTTATCGCCGTCAAAAATCAACATTATATTTTGATATCAATCTTATTCACATAATGCTCTGAACAGAATAACTATATTATAGAATACAATAAACTGGAAAGTATTTTTACAGGATTATCATAAAAGGCTAAATTAGCTACATTACATACACACATGAGCAGACGCTAAAAAATAATAAAAACTTTAGCTCAGTGCCACAAAAACAATAAAGACCTGCAGTCTAGCCAGGACAAGTAAACATAGAATATGGAGGAAAATTCAGGCACATATAACATAAACCTATCACATATGTAGACATCATAAATCTCTTTAGCCTGCTACAATCTAATTTATTAAAAAGAAAATGCTGAATTGAAATTTTCAACATTACAAACATTTCTACTGATCATTACAAGATCTCACATTAGCATAAAAGAGTGACAATATCAAAATCATATTTTACAAATCAGGCAATTCTGCCTTTTTCAACATTTCAGTCACGTTGTTAACTTACCATCAAATTTCAATATCTAAGCAGAGCAGAACTAAATTTGTTAAGCAAATATTTTAACAAGCATATTATAACACTTATTATGACTTAACTAGTAATAATAATATATGAATATCTAAGCCAAGTCCTAATTTTAGAACAGACTCAGGACTTTACTTTAGAGTGGTATAGCTTTCTGCGATTAGTGTTTCCTGGCATGGTGATTTTCATGCTGAAGGGACACTTCAGAGCACAGTTCAAACCATGCAGGGCAACTGTCTGGTTTCTCATTTAGTTAGAGATGTTACTTATCCCTGCTTAGTATAATTTACAGCATTCTGTGCAAGATTTATGTAATGTCTGAATTAATTGTGCTGAGCACTGTGTTTATATATTTAAATAAGTACTGCTTTTCTTTTAAAGTACTTAAATTAATTATTAATATGACACAGGCCAACAAAAACTTGACAAAGGGTATAATTATGACACATAGCCCTATGTACAATCGATAGGGGCAGCATGGCGGATTGTTTATGAGCCATGGTGCAATGCCATCCTAAAAAGACCTGGAGGAAACACCAGCAATATACAGCATAATTCTTTTTTAAAATATAAATCTGCACTATCAAACTGTCACAAACTCTGGAGCATAACTTTATAATTAAGTGTACAACAGTGTTGATTTTTTAAACAATGACTAAGCAAAATGTTAATACCAAATGATTAAAATCAATGCTGCCTAATTCAAATGTTTAAACCACATGCATCAACATATGATTCATGAATATTCAAAGTACTGTACGGGACAAATGCATTTAAAATCATTACTCAATTATTACATTCAGGAAAACAGATAATCACAATTACGTAAGTGCATCTTAATAATGTCCTTGAGTTGGCAAGGAAATGTGCAATGATAGAAAAAAATCTAGTAGCCTTGCAAAAATATTTGGGTGTGACTTCTACTAGTACTCTATAGTCTATACCAAAGAAAAAGGTTTACATCATACATGTTTGCATTACATTTAACTCGTTACCAAAATCAAATTCTCATGATTTCAAACGTGTACTAATTAGTTCATAAATTGTATCTTATCAACTGACATAAGCGTGTGATAGATATATAAAAGCAAACTGCATGCAGGCTTATCTAAGTACGAACTATTTTAGGGACGAATGCTAATTGATACCGAACAATATCATCAAAACTGACCTTCCAAGTGATGTTAGCACCATACGGATAATATGAAGTCAAAGCACAGCTTTTGGGGTTCTATTTGGATAAGTTTTTCTTTTCTTAACTTCTAGGAGGTCGGAGTAAACGAAAATATTCGATGTTGACAGTGATTAATGACGAAAATCTGCACCGAAAAACACCGGAAACATGAAGCACTTCCTGTTTCCATATTTGGAAATGGAAATTCCAACCTGGGATAAAGTACAGTATCCGGAACAGAACGTATATTTCGATCCGCAACTAAAACCGCCTCGAACGAACCGCTTTCCGATGCTTTACTGAACATAGCCTTTCAATAATGAGCAATGCTTTAATGTGACTATTTATTGAAATGAGAGGTTATTATTTCAAAATCAAAAGTCTATCGGGGATTTTATATTACGTGTAAGTGCATTTAATTCAGGATCATTGTAGTTAGATACATTTTGTTGCTTAACTTGAATTCATATGTTCCACAATACTAGTATATAACTCTCTATTTACTGATGCTATATGGGCTTCATATGAGTATTAGCCGCAAACTGAGCCCATATGAGACCATGGATTATCAAATATCCCACATGGGCTTACCCAGATACAGCTCATATGATTATGTGACAAACTTTGAGTACAACCCTCAATTCAAACGTAAATATATCAGTGTACAAGTGTCCTGTAATCACCATTTGTTAAAGCAAAATTCAAATGTTAGATTTAAGTGCTTAACAAGGGCTATCCATGATAGCCTCACATTGAGACAACTGCAAAATAAATATTGAACGAGACTGTCTGTAGTTATCTCCCTTACAGAGAAATGTCAGACAATATATTTATCTAGATCTGGACATCTCTGATACAATGTTTGTAGGAAGTCATTGTAAACTGTCTGATTTTCAGCTTTTTGCATTACCTAAAGCCGAAGCAAGTTACATTAATATGTACATTAGTTCATTAGAACTAGTACTAGTAGTAATTTAAAATGATGTAGTTATAGATTACTTATACAAGAGACATATATTATAAGAACCCACCATGAGCTTCTATGTAGGATAAGGATATCTTACCCGAGGGGTCGGATTTTAACCAGGGACGAGGCCGAACTCCTCACACCGGTTACTTCACGCTTTGCTATTATAACCACTGCCACCACTGTAATCACGTGATGATAGTTGTATCATGTGATCAACAATTGATAAACAAGACATTTCCGATAACCAACAAGTAAATTCCCAATGTACGTCTTTACCACATAAAAATTGTTGAAAACACTCATTTTAACAATTGATGGATCGAATTATTTCGCGCAATCGAAAAGTTACTGTTTAACTATAGCCATTGTTTACATCGTGACATCACTACATTTGAAAATATAGCCATTGTTTACATCGTGACGTCATCACGTTTGTCTATTTTAAAGAATTTTTCTTTTCAACGTTTATATTTTACTTCTTTGGACATTAAGCATAATATTTCAATAAAAGATAAGTACAGCGATAATTTTTTAAAGAATTTAAAATCAAAAGCGAAAAAAAAATATTCGGCTCTGTGACGGCCGAATTTCATTAGTGGTGGCAGTGGTTAATATACTGATCAAGGGAGGTAACCGCTGCGGGGAGTTTGGGACGAGGCTTGCCGAGTTCCCTGGTTAAAATTCCGACCCCGAGGGTGAGATATCCTTATCCTACATAGACTGTCTCATGATGGATTATTTTTCTCCCACTCATTTTGAGAAAATACAAAACCCTCATGACAACATCGACAAAATTGGTAAAAATCTACTTTTTTACCTTATCGTTTATCACATCCAAAAGTTGCACAGCTGAAGTGATCGGTAAACAATTTCCCCGCGTACAGCCTTCTCCAGTGTGGTTGAATTAATTTACAGTTTAAAAATGTGAAGGTCGCATTTCGTCATCATGAGTGCATGAATACACAAAGTGTAAACACATATTGAATAAACGACAATGTAAACAATATACATTTATTGTGTAACTATTTATGTCATGAGACACATCCAATAAAACAGTATTTAAATTAATAAAACAACATGTGTTTTGAATATTGAACAGTTAACTGCAACAGTTAGGAATTATTTGATAACGCGACAGTCTTCTTCACTATGACTGCAAAACAAGTCACAAAAGTTTAACGGGCGTGCGACTTTCACTCAGAGTCAGAGTCGCTTGACACAATTATTATTCGTCGTTTCGGATTCGGTTGACTGTAATTATTGAAGTTAATGTTAAATGTGCAATTCTTCATCATACTGCCGGCGAACATGCCTTCAACAACACTTTGTGTTTTCTTTTGCAAGACTGATTGTGAACTCATGTTTGGACTCTCGGCCTAGATGGAGAACGACCTTGTTCACGATGTAAATCAACCTGATTCATTGGATCAATAGAGCTTGTGGAGGGTGGATACCTAATACCGAAAACTATCTTACATGAATAAAAGTGGGAGAATATAAGAATCCACTAATGCGTGATTACTATGCAGACGTAGTAGTAGTAAAAGTAGTCCCGTCAAGGTCGGAATGAATTCACGTGCGGTGGTCGCTCATGTAAGAAAGATGTTGCTAACGTATGATAGGATTTTCTTATATGAGCTGAAAACCTATCTTACATGAGTAAAAGTGGGAGAAAACTGTTGTCTATGTCTTTACTTATACCATAACGTACTCGTACCTTTTGTTGTGGCATACGTAAACTGCATCATTTTGAGACGATTAAAGCTAAGAATCTTTGATATCATTTAGTCGGGAATGTAATTATTTCGTATGTTCATATAACACTCGACTTCTGAGGCCCCTCACACATAACACAAAAATGTACTCAGAGATGTATATATAATGTAATATTGTTAGTTTAAATCCTACTTTTTACATGTTGGGGCTTTTTCAGAAGGTCCAGTGGATCCCCAGGCTTAGTATTAGAATGTCGTAAGTTGCACACTGGGATCATTGCGATGATTAATACGTGACGAACATTGGAGATTTCAATAATGCAATCGCGAACTTCATGCAATTCACGATCAATGCTGATTAATAAAAATGTATATAAGTGAGAATGCAGAATTAAAATACAGTCATTTTCATGCAACATTATCTTTGTACAAAAAACAACGACATAAACTCAATAAAAAACATTACTGTAGCTCTGAAGTAGTGTCATTTTTATCATGATTCAGAAACTGTTTAACTTGTTGCTCTCACACTCTGTACTATCGGATGGAACCGGCATATTGCGCACACCAATCTTAAATGAATAACACATACAAAAAGTCATGTACTTCATTACCAATTTTCCAACTTGCTCAAGCAAGTCCGTCACAGTTAGGGCTTTAATGTAGGAACAACTAGTTACTATTACTGTGAATTGGTCAACCAGTTTCAGTTTATTTAATTTGCTCAGTACATTTTAGTTATGATATGAGGTTGTACAGAACATATACAGAATACAATATGTTAACTAGGCTGTTTGGTGAAATTAAAGAAAAATGTGTGCATATTACTCGCATTCACACACCGTTTCCGTGACACGTACACACAACTCCCACACGCAAATACAAAAAAAAACAGAGACACTCTTATGCATATACAAACATAATAATAAAGTCAATGCATGATACAAGTCAAATCATTCTAGATGTTTTTCAATTGTTTTAACATAAGAGAGGGGAGAGATTAACTAAGAAAAGAGCTCACAAAAAGTAAGCGTTTGGTTTATCAAACAGATGGATCTTTTAATGTAGACATAAATTTATTGAAAAACTTACTCAGTTGTATTGGTTTTTGTATGCTTTTAACATTCATAACATTTTCAAAAGTATAAATATTAGTATATTTTGGTAACTTTGGAGATATAAAAATAATTCTATCATTATAAAAATGACAGTTTAGAACATAATGAATTTCGTCACCAACTTCATTTGTGTTACATAAAGGACAAGTTATATCAATCATATTTTGTCTTATCCAGCAGCCTTTTTCTACTGGTAAGTAGTCATTGCACATTCTGAAATTTATAACAGATTTCAAACATTTATTGCGTTTACAAGATAGGATGGATGATTTCCTTTCTCAAATTAAAATTGGAAACCTGATATTATTTTTTTTCATACATCTGAGAGACATTCTTTAAATGACGGAAACATTTAATGCTTGAACATTAATACCATAGATTGAGATTATTCTTAAGAATACAATTACATGTATCTTGTTAATATAACAAAGGGTGTTATTTGAAAGAATGAAAGCACAGGTTGAGCTGTGAACCAAAAACGCAACAGGACAGTAGCATTGGGCGATACCCTGGGACCCATGTCTCCTGGGACCATATAGAATATAGAGTAAATAGAGTAAGGTGGGTCCCCAAAGTTTACAAAATTGTGACAAATTGTTACAAATTGGAAATGAAATTGGGTACCCCAAAATAGTATGAATTGAATTTTCGGAAACTTCTGGGACCATTGTTTTGTGTGTGTGTATAGACTAAGACAATGAGAGAATTTTCTTTCGAAAAGACATGGTGGCCCTGAAAAGGGCCGTTGGTGGTTGATGGCCCTGAAAAGGGCCGTTGATAGTTGTCTATGCTGACTGATCTGGTTGGGTACATAGTTCGCATTGGCAGTCTGGTGGGGGATAGCAGAGCCTGCATGTTGGATCCCCACAGGACCATTCCTGTTCTGGTACTGGTGGTTGTTCCGTGTACTCAACTTGAGCGGTAGTGATGATGCGCCAATGCTCTTCTTCTTGTTGTTCCCGTTGTCTATTCACCGTTCTTTCCCTGGCATCTCGCTGCCTTTCTTTGGCTTGATCCCGAAAATGCTCTCGCATTTGAGATAGTTCTTCTCTATGATGAAACCGATTTGATTCAATGGTATTCAAAGTCTCACCAATGGTTTGAAGATCTCGTTCCCTTTTTCTAACAATGCTAGCAGCTAAGCGACTGATTGAACGCCATACTCTATTCTGTTTTTCAGTAAGTTGTTTTGCTGTTTTGAGTTCATTTAATAAAGCCTCCATCTTGAGCGTTTGAGTTCTTAGAATGAAATGAGGCATTGTGTTGTAAGACGGAGCATTTTTCTGGTGAAGCGCCGCCCACTCTCGTGGTTGGATGACGTCATATTGCTGGATGACGTCACCCTATTGTTGGATGACGCCACGCGACGATGTACCGCATGTGCGGAGCTTGATTGGTAATTTTATGAACTTATGATATAATAAAAAGACAACAGACGCCTAGTTTCAGTTTTCTAAACTTTTATTTTTTTGTAACATGAAACTACATGAAACATTTTATGAAACATTTAATGAAACACCATATAATCATCACCATAAAGAGTTGTATTTATATGTATGATACTATGATACAAACGTCTGTGACCTTCTGGTCTAGAGATTCGTTGAGCAAAGCACTTTTGTCCACATTTATTCACATATTGAGCATGCATGTAATAAGTACCATAATATTGTTTAAACCAATGCGTCACATAAGTGTCATTTTTTCCATACATGTCCGGTTTGAATCGGGTTAACAGTATCTGGTTCAAGTCACATTCACGTGAGATAAAATCCAAAGCGAATAGACAATACACACCACACACCGGTAACATATCGCCTTGTATTCTCATGGCATTCCACACATAAGTTTTGCTGGCATGTTTTTTCACAAAGGATAGAATCTCTTCGAAAGGAGGTAATCCATAGGAATCAAAGTACACTGCTTTATTGTCTTTTAAATAAAGAGCCACCCAGTGTTCTCCAGGTTGATTCCCGTTATGGGTATTCACAATATAGGCTTTTACGTCATGCGGTTTCTCTGAAGGTAATTGATCTTTGGCACAAACACGTGCACGTAGTGGTTTTAATAACGGTGAATGATCTAATAGGTATTGTAGTTCATTCGTCTCCATAATGCCAATTTCTGTTGACACGTTCAGCCCAAACACTGATCCACTGATCTATGAACTGATTCTGAGTGAGTTCTTCTTTAAACTGAATCCATAATCGACACGCGTCTCCTTTTTCACTATCGGTCAATGTCACTAATTCAGGATACCACTTTTCCATGACCTTGAACACGTCCAAACGTTGAATAGCTTTTTGAATCCACTCTTCCGTATTCGTGTATAAGCAGAGTACATGTTGTACTTGACTAGGATGATTCACTCGACAACCATAACAGTCTTTATGCACTTGATTATAAATTAAAGATTGGAGTGCTTCTGTGACGTGATGATTCAAGCACTCTTGTAAAAAGTCCGTCCTTGAACTTGTACAACAAGGATACGCCAATAACTTCATTTCGTAATCTTGTCCTTTTTCCAGGTGTTCAATATCCATGTCTTCCATCTTAATAATCTTAATAATCTAATAATCTAGATAAATAATCTAGCAGCACTTCTCTGAATTGATTGATTTCAATTTGATTGTCGTATTCCGCAAATACAATCACGTTGATGGCTTGTGCAAGTGCTGTTCCAAAGTGAAATTCCAATCTCAGATTGCCCGTTTTTATAGGATGGAGTTGACCTTCCTCGCAACCTTGATCTGCTGTCAAGTCCAACCCCCAGAGTGTGTATCCGTACCGATAATCATTCATGCTCAATCCAAATGAACGATTGAGACCAAGAGCTCCTGTCGCTTGATAAAGTGACATGTAGGATCTTAGAACTTCTCCCGTTTCAAAATTGGGTTGAAACGCTTTGTTATGAATACTTTTTCCGTCAATGCTGACTTCCAGATGATTCAGTGTAAAATGACGGAAATCAAAGGGGTTGGTAGCCATGTCTCCATTCATGTCTCCATTTCTTACCATACCGATGATAAGCCGTTTTGGCAATTGACCTTGAAATAAATGATCTTCAATCTTGGATCGTTGACCGTTAGGAATCGTAAATGTTTTTACTTCAGTTCGTCGGATGGGGATTTTCATGTTATGTTGAGCAATCTGTTGATTGAGTTGATTGGCTACCACTGGCAGTAAATCTACTGTTCTTACATTGAATCCTGCTTCTAGAAACTTGATTTTAGCCGGTGCAGTACTCATGAGAATGAATTGGGGTGACGCTTTGTTTAGTCTTAAGCGTTTTTCCATACCATTGGGTAAATATTTATCTTGCATCATCAGATCCAAATGAAGCCGTCCACATAGTTCCACCACACGACTTTGATGGACACGATGACGCCTCGCAATATAGCCCAGGTTATTCCCGTCATGTACTTTGGTGAGCATTTGACCAGGGGTGTCTGCAGTCCATAACTCTAACGCCTCAAGCTGAGTGTCTTTACAGCTTGAGTTGAAGGAGAGTAAATTTTCTATGTAAGCCCGATAGGCATACGTGTCCGCATTGCTGGTGATCAGTTTATTATTCAGGTACACATCGATGCTTGAGAACATGCTGTGAAAGAAATTGTTGACGGTAGCAATTTCACTGTCGACTGCTAGGTCTGCACCATCTGCCTGTATAATTTTTAGTTTTAGGTACAGGTAAGATTGATTCAGATCAGTCCATTTTTCTGTCTGTGCAGGAATCACAAATTCAATCGGAGCATTATTGTCCAGGGCAGAAATGGGATAATGCTCAGTCCATTGACCTTCTTGCATGGCTGTCATGGTAGGTGGCACAACAGACACATCCAACTCTGTCTTACTACATTCGCAGGAACCGTGTTGCATCATGATTAATCGAAAATATCAAGAGGTCTGGCCTGCTTAACTCGGCGACGATGAAGTTTCGAATGAGGTCTTTTCTTGACTGGTTTGCTCTTTATACGTCTTTTAGGGCTGGCCACAGCACGTAACAAGGATTCACCCACATCTTTTAATACAGAAGCTCCACGTTTTCGTATTACTTTTTTAGCATTTGATCCTGTCAAGATATCTTTCATAGCGGCTCTTCCTTGCTGGAGTCCTTCTTTTTTCAAGGTGTGAACTCCAGATTTCACCAATGGACTCAGTTAAGGCATGATTCTTTTCATGGCTTTCTTAAACATGGATCCAAGTCCGTGTCCATATTGTCGAGGTTGACCTTGGTAAGTAGGTATCATTGTCTTTGACGTAGGTGTAGTTTCACCATAGACTTCCCATGAATAAACTGAATAGACTGGCCAGTGTCACCCCTTATATGGATAGTGATGGTGTCAAAGTCGGCTTTAGCCAGTGGTACATAGTGTAAATTCAAGAACTCGAAATGAATATGGGGGTTAGTTCCTGCTTTCGTTCTCGGATCAAATGGAGCTACACGTAAGATGGGGGCTTCTATGTTTCCCAAATAGGTATAAGCCGCGAGGTCGGAATAAACAAACAAATGATTTATGACCCATGTTAATATCTACGCCATGAGGAAACGGCTCCAGAGTGTCTTTAAAAAAGATGGTAGGAGAACTATCAGGGGCTCCACCCAGTTTAATAAACATGTGAGGATGAAACTGAATGCCTAGTTGATCCGAACTGTCCAGTTTTGCGCGTTTACTTTGTCCTGAAAAACCCATGGTAAATCGAAGCCCTTTCTGTCTAAATATTTTACCCAATTGATCTTTCACGGTAAAGTCAATCGTCTCGATCAAATGTTGGGGTGTGACATAAGTTCCTACAGGAATACAAAGTCGTACACCTTTTTCTTCTTTATTGGGGAGAGTACAATAGGTCTGAAAGTTTTCTAAGGCCTTACCCAGGACAGGATCGTGCGTGACAATGTAGAAATGTCTCTCTTCTTCAGTGACATTGATCACCTGACTAGGAACAATCATTTCCACTAAGGCAATTTCCCAGTCTTGTTTATTGAGATGGATGGGTTTTGCCAGTTTGGTACGAAAACAACATTGCGTATTGTCTTGGAATAAATCCATAGAGCTGTCACTCATGAGTGTAATGTAAAACGAACTCATGTTGATTTAGGTTTATTGAATTTCAAGGAGGGATTCGGTAGAATATAACCTAGAGAACTACTTAAAAGCAGAAGCCACAATTCTCGATCGGGTCGTTGAAAACACAAATTAAATAGCGATACGGTAATAATAATAAATACCACTACAATTTGTGACAAAAAAGTGACCTTATTTTTGGGTTCACACAATTTGGCTTGCTCTGAGGCAGTCACTTCCACACTGGCCGTATCAGCTTGAGACATGATGTTTTTATTAGTTGTATAATAAACTAATTTTAAACGAGATGGGATTCGGGAATCCAACTGTCAAATTTCGAAGGATAGCCTTTCCAATGCACTTTAATTTCTCGTCTTCCGTCTACCTTTCTCTGGCGATGTGCGAGCACTGATTCAATTTCATAGATAGCATCATCTTTTATAACCTGTACTTCAGAGAAATAAAACGAACCCAATATGGGTTCTCCGTCTAAATCAGTCAATTTCACAGTAACAGGAGAGGTCTTTTTGACTTGGATCACTTTAAACAGTTCAGTGGTCCAGTTGGGTAGATAACCTTTATCAAATGTACGTTTTGTTTTATTGATACGAACAATATCTCCCACATGAAGGGTCGTCGACGCTTTCTTTCTTGATTTTCCATACAAGGTCAAGGCCACTTGAGATTCGTTATTCTCATTCACCGATACGGGTGCCATTTGTATACTACGATGAACACGATGATTATAGGCATGCACGAGATCAGGCAATACCTGAATATACCTTCGTGTTTTATGATGCGTAAAGTATTTCCACATGCGTGATTTTAATGTCCGTTCCACCACACTAGCCTTAGTTTCTGGGTTTTCAGTCGTAAAATAATGAATCCCTACTTTGTCTAAAAACTGTTGAAACCTTTGATTCTTAAATTTTGTTCCTTTATCGGTTTGCAACGCTTTAGGTTGTCTCGTTTTAAGAATAGAGCGAACGCTTCCACCAATGTGAGCCCCGTTTTATCCTTGAGGGGAACTACCCAAGCATATTTTGAAAACACGTCAATGACACACAACAAATATCGATAAGGGGTGTTGTACTGAGCCAGGGATTGCATGTCTGCCAAATCAGCTTGCCATTGATGATCAATACCACCCACGATCGTTTTCCGTCTCGAGAATGCCCTACGGATAGGTTTGTGCAGGGTATAGGTCTTTTGCCCCTTCAACCAGGATCGCACTTGACTTGGCGTAATGGATTTCAGTTGAGTTCGAGCTGCGGTAGTAAGACGTTCTATCCCACCAAAACCAGCCGGATGGTGGGGATCATAATAAATCTGATGTAACAGACTGCCTACCATTTTGTTCATGTTGTCTAGTAGGCTTCCCACTTAGGATCTGCTTTAATCTGTTTGACAGGTTTACTTATAGGTGAAGGAGGCTCAACAAAACTATCAAAGAATTCATCATCTTCCTCCGAATCGTCTGCTTTTTGCATCCATGACCATCTCCGTTTATTTCCTATCACTTCTTGTGGTACATTGACATCTCTTAGTCCACTAGAAAACTGTTCCCAACCTCTAGGGTCCGACCCTTTTCTATGACGTATGACATCATTTACCAAATCAATATTGTTGTATCCTTGTATTGGTTTTCCATGATATTCCAACATCCCTTGATCATTCCATGACATGTGGGGATGATTTTGTAGAAAGTGTAATAAAAGTTGAGTTTTTCGACGCATGGTAGTAGGAACACTTTCAAGAATCCTATCCGTCAATGTAGCAGGAACAGCTTGTGCACCTTGTGTACCTTGAGCAGCTGGAACAACCGGTGCAGCCGTTCCAGCCAGAGTAGCCGGTTCATGTGCTTTTTGATGAGACAGTTGAAACTTTTGCCCATAGTGTTGTGCTTTTTCTGATTCAGACAACGATTAATTTTGTAATACTTCTCCCATTTGTTTCTGTAAATCGGATGTTTGACTGACTTGCGGGGGAGGAGGTAAACGTGGTCGTTGTTCTGTTTTCCATCGATTCATCTCTTCTAACATTTTGAACGGGACGATAGCCATTTTCTTCATATTTTTTTCACCAGTGTGGCAACACCTCCACTGAGTGCTCCTGCAGCAACAGCTTTAGCAATGATTGGAGCAAGAGCCAGTAATGGAAATAATCGTCCTTTTTGATTCAACACACGTTTCGTTTTTTGAATGGATAATCTTTTATCTGCTAAAGTGCGGAGATGTTGACGCTTGGACTTCAACCTTTGCTTTTGAGAGGGGGGATAAGGCAACATTGCCTTTTAAAACATTCTGACAGCATTCTGCCACACATTGAATCATTTCTTTAGATGCTCCATGTATCATCTTTCTTCTTAACCCATCTGGGGCTTGAGTTAAACCCAAAACCAGGTGTCCGTATTTATGCAGGAGTGGTCGCTTTGGTGCCATTATGTCAAATAATACCTGTTTTTACTTCTTCACAGCTTTTATAGTAAAGCATCAAAGGCTTGTCTTGAAGCTGGACTCATAGAACCCTTTCTCATCAGGTGAATACGATGTCTCAAAAGGGGTTTCAAGACAGCCTGTCTTGATAAGGTAGATAAGGATAGGGGTGAACAACGGCACAATGGAGTGTCTGGTGAACTTCTAGAACTGTGAGATGATCTACTGGATGAACTTCTAGAACTGTTAGATGATCTGCTGGATAAACTGTTAGATGAGCTGAAGCTACTTGGCGAACTTCTAGATGAATTTTGAGATGAGCTAAAGCTACTTGGTCCACTTCTAGATGAATTTTGAGATGAGCTAAAGCTACTTGGTCCACTTCTAGATGAATTTCTTGATGAACTTCTAGATAAACTGCTTGGTCCACTTCTTTAAGAACTCAAACTGCTTGGTCCACTTCTAGATAAACTTCTTGAAGAACTGCTTGGTCCACTTCTAGATAAACTTCTAGATGAACTTCTAGGTGTGCTTAAAGAGCTTGATCCACTTCTAGAAGAACTCAACCTACTCACAGGACTGATAGGAGACCATTGTAACTTACTGATTGGAGTTACAGCTATAGAGGGTGTTGAAGTGGTTTGCTTTCGACGACGGAGAGTAATAAAACGTTCATTGATCTTGGCAGGCGATTTTCTGACTGGTGATACTTTTTTAGTTGGAGATTTTCTAGCCTTTTTAGCTGGTGGTTTTCTGGCAGGCGCTTTTCTGGCTTTTCTAGCTGGTGCTTTTTTAGCTGGTGCTTTTCTGGCTTTTTTAGCTGGAGATTTTCTTGCTCCAAATTTACGAATAGTCTTTTGACCATTCCATCGGAGTAAACTTCGTATCATGACTCCACCAAGAAATCCACCTCCTCCTGGTTTCAATATGAGTTGACGTTTAGTATCCATGTCCACTTGATCATCTCCCAGCTGCTCTAATTCATGCTGATGTTTTTGCATAAAGTTTTGTGTTTGTTTAGGTAGCACAATTTTCTTTTTTAAAATCACCTTTGCTGCTAAGGTGAACCACTTGAGCATTTCTTTTAATCCAGACCGTAGCATTTGCTCCCGTACAGTTGGGTCTCGTTCCTGACCCAAATGTTCTAACGATTGAGCTATGGCTGTGGCTGACATGATGACTGAATGATCTTATATGAGTAAACGAATACAGTGTCGTTTATATATACACAACTGGTCCACGTTTTTCTCCAGTGATCCAGTGATGAAAAATATCAGTTCTTAACCGATAACTGTCTGGTGTTTGAGGGTGAAAGTCAATCACTAAATACCCATGAGGTGTAGAGATAGCATCTTGATAAGCGGGTAACAAGTGTGGCAATTGAATTTGATTCGCCAACACTTTGATTTGTCCTTTATCTCTTGTGTTTTGAAATAAGATCATGTAATGTGCATTTAAACTCAGGGTACGACTGGCTTTCGATTGTTGAAACATGTTTTGTGTAATGTATATCACACTAGCATTACGATGGTGACCTTTTCGTGTAAACCATAATTTGATTTTCTCTTCATCTTTATCACCAAGCATGTCATCAAATACAATTAAATGAGGAATGGATGTCTCCTCTACCATCTCTTCATCCTCGTCAGGTATCCCCTGTATGAACCGAATACTAGGTTCTTGTTCTTATAATTGTGCATAAGCTACTTGCCATAACACCATACAATACGCTCAGGTACTACTAGAAACAAATCTGATTTGTATTCCAACACCTTTTTTACAAACTGTGTTTTACCAGAGCCACTTGGGCCTGAGATAAACATATTGCAAAGATGTTTAAAAAGTAAACTGGACTCCATGACGTGAAAATCACAACTAACACTATTGGAAGAAAAACATTTTATTTATTTGTGTACAACATGTATAACCAGATAAAACATGAAATAATTCTTTACAATATGAATGTTTATGTATGATTTAGTTCTTTACAAAATGAATGTTTATGTATGACTACAAGAATAATCACAACAAGAACAACAAAAGTCATGTAATGGTAACAACAGTTTTTCAGAAAATTCAAACACACATTCTGAATGTCCAAATTGACTCAGAAATGTTAACACAGAGTCATTGTTCACCACCTGTTTGAACCAATCCGTTTCACTAAAGTCCATGGGTACTGATTGTTTATAAAATGAATTCATCACATGAAGTCCATGTTTCATTTCTTCAAACATGTCTGGTGTACTCAACTGTTGTCGAATCCATTCCAGAGAATGATGACCTTCAGGTATCTTCATACGATAAGCAAATACCAATGCTTTTCTTAACAGGGTATGGTTCATAATATCAAACTGTTTCATTCTTGAATCGTGTGAATCACTCTATCGTTACATACATAAGTATTCCAATCGTCTCGATGGATAGCTTTCAAGTCTAAGTGTGCACTGATCATAGCATCACGAATCATCTGTCTAAATAGTTCAAACGTGTGAGGGTTCAGAATCCACGCGCGAATGTCCTTGACCTTGACAAGGTCATCTTGTAAAATACTGTATAAGGTATCCGTATACAGCTCAAAATCCAAAATGTAATATAAACTTATATATCGTCTAGATGGTTTACCCATAATTGAATATTTCCTGAACAAATCACTATTTTAGGTCTATTCGCATGAAGGGATTCAATCTCGTCTTTGACTTCTCTTAAGCGATGCCTTAATTTATCGAACACGGCACGATACTCTAGAATATGAATAACATGAGTGAACGGTACCTGTCTCTTAAATACCATGATGCCACGTATTTTAAACTGTGAATACGGACGCCATCCGGGGTGAGATCTCCCATTGTCCTCTTCAGCCATACTGAACCATATCACATTGGGGGTAGAACGAAAATTGTTAGCTAAGGCAGATACGTCGCTCAAATTGGCATCGTGGATTAAAAAATCCCATGTCGTAGATAACATACGATCTAAGCTTTGTTGTACCACATTCAGTTTTCGTAGAATAGGTAATTTTTGGTTGAAAGACAAGTCCTGGCGATCACCTACATCCTTCAACAGTCTCTCTATCTTTCGATGATTCGTATGTTGTAAGCTATGTATAGCATTATGAGTAGCCCATGTGTGCACTAACTTCATCTTCCATGTTTTAGCGTTAGCCCATATGACATAACGATACATTTTAAGTCTCAGCTCTATCGGTAGTAAGGGTATCCAATCCATGTCTTTATGAATAATGAACACACTTTGCTTGATTTCACTAAAAGTATCTTTTAGATGACTTGTTCTAGTTCAAAAAGTATCCTAAAAGGTCAAGGTCATTCATGTAGATAACCATAAGGCACAGTCATATGATTCTCGACCACAATACGTTTGGTATACACCGAACGAAATGTTTTGACTTGTTTCTCACTGGTCACGGTTCTGTCCTTATGACGTTTAATCCGAGAAGCATATTCAACTACGGTCGAATAATGGTGTCTGTCTTTCACACAATCCACCATCGTATTGAAATTCACTTGTTGAGTGGCATTGTAGTCTAACGTAATGCCTTTCACTTTGCATTTTTGATGGAGTTCACCGTTTTCAATGTATTCATAGCCATAGTTCTTTGGACCTAAAGCGACATATCTCACAATACGACCCTTTGGTACCTCATCTGTCCATTTTCCAAATCGACTGGAGATAATAGGAACATTATAGCCATCGGGGTCATGTATGTACATACAACTGTCTGTGTCAAAATACAGTACTCTCTTTCCTAGAGGTTCAAGCACTTTGTACAGTTCTAATCGAGCATAAGCCGTCACAAATGAAGCCACCACAGGATTGGATGATGAATGAGGGTCTGCTTTGTCCGATTCATCAGTATAATTCATTAACATGAATTCATCATGATCAAAACACTCTGCATATTTCACAGACTTTTTAGGATCGTTCAGTATTCCGTAGAACTGGTCCAATCGATGAACATACTCTGTTTTAGGCAAGAGGTTGGTTTGAGCATTTTTACCCCAGAGACAATTCAACATGGTTTTGGCAAAAGCTCGTTTTCCTGGATTTTTCTCCACCTGTTCCAAACGAATTCCTTCTGCTTCAAAATAATATTGTTTAAGGTAAGCTGGGTATCATTGATATCGCGAGTATCGTGAAATTCCGGGTAATTTCGGAACTCTTCGGCATTTAGTCTCATTGAAAACTAAGAGTCGAAAAAATAAATATTATCGTATAAAATCATAAATAAATATTTGTGTTAGGAGAATAAAATTAAATAAAATGATCAGATCAGTCACATAGCCGTTAGTAATGTGACAATTAATTTCGTAACTTTGTCTTGGAGGCTATTTTGGCGGATCGTAATAAAGGTCATAAACGCGGACGATTTGGCGCTTCATTGTCAAAATGGCAGTCATGCTTATTCTGTCGGTTTTGATCGGTGCCCAGACATTCGAAGATGTAGCTGGACCACTTCTATGAGGACTAGGAGGGTATCTAACGAGAAATGTGTGAACATTGATCACGTATGACATCAACACGAACCATGGAGACGAGTCGTGCGCCGGTACAAACTGCCCTGTTTCGACGGCCCGACGGCTGAATATAAAGCTTGGCACAGGTATGCTAACCATCAAAATGAATAAATTTATTATGAAGTGCTATCATGTTTTGCTGTAAACAACTAGCCAATCCGTACCAAAATCAACTCGTCCCAGAATTAATTTCCTGGTCCACTTGATCTATGCATGTTGAAATGCGTGCTGAAAATTTTCGCATGCATCTTGACTCGTACCTTCTATTTTTGTTTGCTTTACAGGTTTTATTTATCATGTACATATTAATATATTTAACTACACTGATTGTCGTCAGAAATATGTGTTAGATATAAATGTATGACTATACACTATTAGTACTATACAGTATACTGAGTCAAGGTATGCAGTTATAATGTATATTTGTCTGTCATTTTGGTATAAACATTGTAGTAAATGGTACTTTATTACTACCTGCAGATTACTATATCAAGTGATAGAGGGTCAGACCCAGAGAAAGAAGTGGTACCACTGTCTACCTGTACTCCACATACAGTCATACACCTATGCCACAGATAATTGAATCACATAGGTAACTTATTGTTTGTGCCATTTATTTTATAACAGTTGATTTCTTGAACATTTATACACAATTATATGCATTTTTCTTATAAATGGGTAAATTTTCTTATTGTAAGTATTATTTATAACAGTATGTGCACTCCTGATTAGCTCAGTGGTATTGTTTGTCTACTGATCAAGAAGTTGTGGGTTCGAACCCCGGTCGAGGCTCACACTGTCCATGACAAATTCGACTGAAGATATTAATCCTGAGTTAAATTTTCTGTGGATTTACGCCATTTTCAGTATTTCAATCATATAAGTGCAGTTCACCTAACCTGGACTATTATTCTAACCAGTATTAACATACCCAGTCCCTAACACAAGGAGCCAGCAACTACTCCAAAATTATGGAGAGAATCAACAATTTATCAACATTTTTCAAGCTCATTCTTTTTAGTAATAATATTTATTAAAAGACAAATGATTTATTTGATTTGTGTGTTTCAGTCTGAAGATTCCCACTTATAAGCCTAAGCTTGTTTGATTTGTCAACATGACCCCTGGTGCAACATGCAGTGTAATTAGAAAGTCAACATGGCATCTAGTAAAACTACTTTCTATTTCCTTGTAAGACCAGAACACGAATGTCATGTGCTGTAGATACTACATGGAACAAACATGGATTTGATAGTATGACATTGTGAGTCTATTTGTCAAATTATGTAAATTGAGACCATTTTATACATTGTTGACTTTGTTTGCATTGTATATCTGCAAGATGATCTACATTAAGTGACTATGAAAATCTTCTGATGAAAAAGATATGGACAAGTCGAAATGATTCTACATGCATTTAAAAATACACTCATCTGATTGCCTTTTCAAATGCAAAATGCTCTCAAAAGATGAAATAGCAAATGCTGGACAGCCTGACTGGTGTGCACAAAATCATTATTCTACATTGTATACATTTTCTGTATTGTGCTCATTTAAATGTGAAGATAAAGTTAATTGCAATGATTAATGAACAAATGTAAAGGCAAGTTGTTTGAATGATTTACTGATGATATTGCATATTTGAAATTTTGATTATTTCTGTATTTTTTCAGCACACATTCTTTATGACCATGGAAAAGTATGGGAAGAAAATTGTTAAAACTATTGTGTCCCATCACACATGTGGAACCTGTTAGTGGTGGTGTAAGAACTGTCAGTTTGAAAAAAGGACTCATCGATGTTTCTTTACCCATGCAAGAAATGTGAGATCAAAGGAAGGTGCGAGTGGAGTGAAGTGTGTATATGAAATGAGGATGGCTTCAATATTGAGTTCTTAGATGTTTACTATACCCAAAAAGCTCATAAGACCTTAGTTTAATGTGAAAAAATTCTTTGACAAAAAACATGTTTTTCTAAAACATGTCATTGACAAAAAAGGGTACACTAAAGCATTCAAAGAACAGGAAATTGAGTAAAAGTGTCATAAATCACAATTTAAAAGTGTGTTTTCTAGTTTTTCTGCTGATTCTAGACTTTTTATAGGCCTTTGTGAACATCTTGTATTGCTAATATGTTCATTTTGAATGTAACATTTATAAAACATACATGAAAAAAGATTCTGCCAACCTACTGACCCTATATTTTTTTGGATATATTAATTGGTGGAAACATAGTATTAAATTTGTTTGGCCTAATTGGTAATTAAAGGCAATAGCAGCGTTTTATGAATTGCTAAGTTGTCATTTGTGTACCTTGACTGTTAAAGAAGAAAAAACTGTACACATTGATATTTTTAACATACCATACATCTACAGGTGCCAATAGTTGATAATTTAAAGGTCCTTGTGTGCAGCTTAAATTTCTATTTTGTTTATTATTTGTAGCATGTATATTCATAAATGTAAGAATATTATTCAGTTATATTGATAATGGAGGTTTATATAGAAATAATATGAGATTTTAACCAATCAAGTGGTGACAAAGTTCTTTATGTGCACATAAACATATTTTTATTTCTGTAAATATATATATTGTGATTAGGGGGTATACATGTAAATATCTCAATTTTGAAAAAAATACATGGTAAAAGATATTTATTTTGGTTTTTATTTTTCCTACATACATCAGTGTAAAAAGTAAAGTTCAATTCAGTTAATGCAGGATGTTAGTAAATGTGTCAGTTCATCATTATTGAGGGACGATAAAATTAATGCAAGCTGAAATCCATTAACAAATTGTGCAGAGACAATGTTTAAAGTCAGGTTGACACTTTTTGCTTGGCTTTTATGAATTAATACAGTATTCACCTTAAAACTAACACACTCAGCTATAGAAATCAGTAAATATTTTAATGTTTTGTTCATTTTTATTTAAAAAATAAAGCAAAAAACAGATTAAGGGTCTTTTCAGGAGACGCTATATTTCGACGTTGGGGGATGGACCAATGAAAATTAAATTTCTCAAAATTCCCATGGTGAATTATTTTTATTTTATGGATTTAGATGTATTACATAATACCTTTCATGAAAACAAAAATTATTTTGCAATTCTCAATTATGCCAATGATGGATGGCTTACCTTAAGTTTATCTTGAGCCTCTTCCGTATCCACCCCTGGAGGATATCCACTAGCCTCTTGTTTCATTTTCAAGTACATAATGTATTTGTCAATGTATTGCCGATAGACGTCCGTACTCCATTCATCCCAGTGCCATACATGATACACTTTTGATACTTGATAGCCTAAAGCAATAGCTTTAGCCAATTCAACATGAGTCCATGTGCCATACAAGAATCGTTCATACGGGGAATGTATACAATATTCCATCTCCTTCTCAGCACAGGTACGGCATAGCGTAAACACCATTTTGCTATTACAGTGTATGGGTAAGACAGGCATCCATAAATCTTGCGGTGGTAGAACACGGCATTTAATCAGTCCTTTGTATTTCTCAATATGCTGTTGATCAATTTGTTCTTGACTCATGATCACTGGATGGCCTATCGGACAAGCCCTGTACTTGTTCACATACGGATAGAGAGAACAAATATCGACATATTTGATTTCTTGGTCATTGTCTACTTCATGATACAGTCGGACGGCATTCGTACGACCTCCGAACAAAGCTTCCCTGGGTTGAATCGGGTCTTGACCATGATAGAATCGTTCCACTCTTGTCTTATAGGCAGGATCCTTTTGACAACGCTGATCAAATTCACATTCCCACATGACCACAACAGGATACCCCTGTTCTTTCAAAGACTCCAGTCGTTTATACGTGTCGTGATAGGCCTGGTGCATGCTTCTCAAAGTATATGGATTGATGGTTTCCCGGTTAGGAAAACAGGTGGGACACCCATGGTACCAACATCCCATGAATTCATACACGGCGTTGGTCTCTTGACAATAGCCATCCACGTAATAAGGTCCAATTTTGACTTCGTCTTTGTTATTCAAGGCATGCCGAATATGAATCTCTTCTGTGACAGCCATCATTTGTAGCCAACGAATGTCTTTCATGGAATACCGGGTTTTATTGGGATACCCGGCATCAGAAATCACGGCTAAACTATGAGGTGGCATGGAATTTTTGCGCCAGGCTTTATTACACACTTGGGCTAATGTGGTAGCTTCAGTAAATGGATCTATTTGATCACTGTCCAATAATTGTTGACGAAATTCTCCACACCCGCGTCTTAAAATGTCCACATCCGATTGACAGTATTTCTCCATTTCCTTTTGAAAATCAAATACGTCTCCTTTTCTTTCATTGTACCAGGTTAAAAACTCTTCACGTCGCTCTGGTTTCATACTATCCGGTTTGTAAAAGTAGCGGCAAATAAGGTCCCACATAATCTTGATACTCCAGGGTGTTTGCATAAAATGAAAACCATCCTTTGGCTAACTCGGTCAGTCCAAATGTATTGGGAAAACCGGAGAGAGGCATACTCAGGAAACTGAGGGAGTCAGTCATGCGTATTCCATGCACTCTCAATTGAATGATTTTACTGCCATTCATAATTAACTGGGGCTTCGCCGTCCCCTGAGTGACCACATATCTAAGAATAAACTGAGCGTCATAGCCTTGAGCATTGTGGGCTATCACTGTCGATCCTCGATGGGTAGGGAGGAATAGCCAAGTACAGAATTGTTGTAACGTATTTTCACCACGGAATGTCATTTGTCTGGCTTCATTCACCTCTTCACATTACTCACATGGAGCTTTCACCGACTTACACATACAGTCACCACAAGCACGTTGAGCCACACAAAAATTAGGTATATGTTCTCCAGAATCAAAACGACATTCAAAATCAAAAAAGATGAATGGTACTTCTGGTTGTTTTCTATCGGGTGGTTCATACGTTGGAATGTAACAGTCATGATCTGGTCCTACTATGGCTTTACAACACCTGCATTTCTTTGTCCCTGGACAAACGTGATTCCGTTTCGTTCCAAGCACCTTTTGCCCACATTTCTTACAATTCCATACGGATTCACAAATGGTTTTACGTTGTTTTCCCGTTTTTGTTTTATGATTGTCAAAACATGCCTGACTCTGAAATAGGCGACGGCAATCCGGACATCTTATAGATTGTCCTGCTGGGCACAGGGTGTGAGCATAACACTGACAAATATGGCTACACTGGTGTCCTTCACGGTGATCATAACTGATATCACACCATTCACAATAATAACCCCGTCCGAGAAATCCGGTAATGGATACGATACAGTCATAATGATTATCATGGTGAAAGATATGAATCACACGACTTTTTTCAGTCAGAGCAGGTGGTTTGAATAACAATTCACTTCCATAATGTTGTGGATGAATTTTAATCACATAGCTCGGATAGAGATAGTCCTGTAGTTTTTGGTATTCTTCTATACCACACGACTGATCCGATAAAATACCCACTTGCTTTAATAATGCTTCGGCTTCGTATTTTTGAAGATTTTTCTTAGAATGACGTATAAGACCCCATCGTTTTTTCCATTGCGGGGTTTGATTTTCATGTACTTTACACCGTCCTACCACAATTGATCTAGCTAAACACATAGAGTCCTTACTATTGTCAATACACACAACACATGTCTTTGACTTCCGCATACTGAATAAGTTTGATGCCTTGAATGTTTTCTTTCCGGATCCCTGTGGCATAGCAATATGCGTAATTTCCATCTGTGCCGCCCCATCATGAATTTTAAATTGACGGTTACTTTGTGCCACACGTTCAATTTCATCCAACAATGTATCTCCACTAATACGAGATGCCCTATTAAACGGAACATGTATTCCAAAGTCCAAATCAGGATGTAGAATAGATACTCGAACTCGATCATTTGATCTCACTTCACATCTCTTGTAGAGCTGATCCATCATATCATTAAACAACCTGTTTGTAAATTCAAACGATTGATTATACGGCTGAAATGTCACATCATATACTCTAGATTGAGTCTTGAATTTCCTTGACTTTCTTTCCACGCGTGACTGTATTTCATAATAGTCGCGCACAGGCTCAAACTTGCTTCGTTTAGTTGGAGGTTCATCCTCACCACTAGTACTGTCGGTATCTGACATGATTATGATCTTAGAACTTCTCCGCCGTTTTTTATACTTCGGGTTCAAGGTCACAACGCGTGACACTCTATAAAAGACGTACGCTCCGTCAGTTTTTTATCATTTCAACATGAGCGATCCTAAAATGAACCAAGCTGAAGAGAACCGAGATCAAACTTTGATGTATTCATTAAAGAAAAAAATTAAAGAGCTCAACAACTTTGCGGATCAGCTCTGTGCACAGAAAAATGTAACATGGGATCATATCAAGTGTTATCGTTGTGGAAAGAAAGGACATTATTCTACCAGCTGTACGGAAACCGTCGATAAAAATGAATGTTTTTATTGTCATGAACAAGGACATTTCATCGCAGACTGTCCTAAGAAACAAGGTGAACAGGTCGATCTACAGGACGCAGAACAGAGTAAGAAAAAACGTAAATACAAAAAGAATCCAACAAAAACTGTGAGTGACTTTGTGTAATAGTGTTCGGACAATGTGTTGGACAATTTGTGTTTCGGGACAATTGTGTATCTAAGTGAGTTGTATTTTGTTGTACTTTGTTGTTTGTACTTTGAACTTGATTGTACTAAGTTACTTTGTACTTTGTTACTCAGAATGTTTTCAAAAATAAAATGATATACAATGTAATATGCTTTTGTCTTTGCTTGAGAAACAAAATGAATCTAACACATATGGTGGCCCTAATAAGGGCCGTTGGGTAATTAATTGCATTTCTGCAAGAAATAAGTACCTCCAATAGTTGGCTCTCAATTCCTCATCATAATAGATGGAAAGGTCAGGGTATAATTACCCATCTTGACAACACAAGTATCTTGGAATTCAGACAAGTCCGGGTATAAATTACCCATCTTGACCATCCAAACATCTTCTTGTAACTCAGACAAGTTAGGTTCATCAGAAGTACTTTTCAAGCAGTTGCCCATGTTGAATCATGAAACACAAATGAGCTATGGAACATGAAAAAAAACACTGACCTTGAACAGACCAATGAAATGCCATTAAAATAGACCAATGAAATACCGTTAAAATGGACCAATGAAATGCCGTTAAAATGGACCAATCAGAGTCCTTGTATCATAGTCAGTGACCTTGCCTTAATATAGTTTCATTCTGTATCGAGATGTCTCAACGCACAGTCAATATTATCAAGAGAAAATATGCTGCCTTAGGGCGGTATATTGAGCAGCTGGAGATGCAGCTGGAAGAGCTGCGCTTGGAAGTGAAGACCCTAAGAGAGGGGAAGGAGTTTGTAGAAGAGGTGGAGGTCTGCTCTGGGGAAGAGGACTGGGGGATACCCCTCAAGAATCAACCCCAGAGAACTGGGAAGAGGAGTTGGTAGAGGTTCCTTCGAACCTCTATCAACCCACACCGGATCCCAAAGAAGTGGAGAAATGGGACAAGTGGTGTCCCGCTTGTATGGGGAGATGTGGTCAACGCCATTAATACCCATACAAGCACCAACAGTCCTTTTCAGGACCAACAACGGTCCTTTTCAGGACCCCCATACAATTCAGAAAGAATCACTCTCATATTGTCAATATTATCATACTTTACTATTTACTACTATATTTACATTCCTATCTGATGACGTCAAATCATGACGTCATTTATAAATATGCTGGTGCGTAGACGGTGTGAGGTAAGTGTACGTTTTATACCGTTAAACATTTGATTGCTGAAAACATTTTTTTCCTACAAATGGATACAAAGTGCTGTGATTGTATTAAGTATAACATTTTCAACAAATGTATGTACAGTATTCAAAGTGATAGTATGATGTGTACAAAGTATTTACTACAAATGGATACAAAGTGCTGTGATTGTATTAAGTATAACATTTTCGACAAATGTATGTACAGTATTCAAAGTGACAGTATGATGTGTACAAAGTATTTACTACAAATGCATACAAATTGCTGTGGTTGTATGATGTGTGATGTACAAAGCATTTTCAACAAATACATGCAAAGTGCTGTGATTGTATGATGTATGATATTTTCTACAAAGTGCTGTGATTGTATGATGTATGATATTTACTACAAAGTGCTGTGCTTGTATGATGTGTACAATCTAACCTTGAAGTGTTGGAACAAATAAAATAAGTGTCGGCCTTGACGTGTCACAATTGGCCTTGACGTGTCAAAAATAACCTTGACGTGTCAAACTGCTTGACGTGTCAAAAATAACCTGTCAAAAAATAACCTTGAACGTCACGCTCTACGTGGCCTTGAACATGTAGAACACTGGCGCGTGAAGGCAAAAAGTATAAATACCCCCGGCGCAGACACTATTTTTTCATTAGCTAGCATGGAGTCCTTCAACATGCCATACGATATATTGAGAGAAGCACTAGAATCGTCCGAGTTGATAGACCAGAATGCGGGTATGCATTACAACCAGCCGAAGTACAACCAGCCAAAGTACAGTCAACTGCAGTATAGTCAACCACAGTACAGCCAATACAGTCAACCACAGTACAGCCTGCCTAAGTACAGTCAACAGTCCATGGTAGATGTACAGCCAATACAGTCCATGGTAGATGTACAGCCAATACAGCCCATGGTAGATGTACAGCCAATACAGCCCATGGTAGATGTACAGTCCATGGTAGATGTACAACCCCCTATGGCGAATACACAGCCTATGGTAGATGTACAACCCACTATGACGAATACACAGCCTATACAGCCTGTGGCGAATACACAACCCCCTATGACGAATACACAGCCTATACAGTCTATGGCAAAAACACAGTCTATGGCGAATACAACGGGTGATACAAAGCCTACAACGGGATTGTCTGTTCTACAAGGTATCAGGGAAGAAATGGTACAGATGAATCAAGTGATGCAAGAGATGGTCAGACTCATAAAGAATCAAGAAGTACGGTTTAAACCACAAGAAATGATTGTACCTGTACAGTTTATGTATGATTCAAAGAAACGAAAACATGAGCATGAGAAAAAGAAACCGGAGCATGACAAAAAGAAACCGGAGATGACAGAAACGAAGAAACGAAAACATGACCTTGAGAAACAACCTCGGGGCAAGTATGGTAAAGAAATAAAGAAATGAAGATCCGACTAACCTAACAGCTATGAAGAAACCACGATCAACCACCAACGGCCCTTTTCAGGGCCACCAACCACCAACGGCCCTTTTCAGGGCCACCATGTCTTTTCGAAAGAACATTCTCTCATTGTCTTAGTCTATACACACACACAAAACAATGGTCCCAGAAGTTTCCGAAAATTCAATTCATACTATTTTGGGGTACCCAATTTCATTTCCAATTTGTAACAATTTGTCACAATTTTGTAAACTTTGGGGACCCTCCTTACTCTATTTACTCTATATTCTATATGGTCCCAGGAGACATGGGTCCCAGGGTATCGCCCAATACTACTCATGACAATAAATTCTGAAGACTGATCAGTGCAATATTTATGCCGGGAAATGTAATTGTTATAATCACTGACGCATGTTTTATTTTATTTGATATGAACGGTAACTTTCCGACGGTAACTTTCGTCATCATTCGTTCGTTCGTGCTTGCGTGCAATGGTGTGTCCGTCGTCCGTCCATCCGTCCGTCCTGCACCTGTCAATATTTTGCCCGCCCGGGGGGCGGCGGGCCAACCCAGGGGAATTAGACATATCTAAAATATTGATGTCTAAATCCGCACCATAGAGACAACCGTATTCGTCTAAACCCCCACCACAGAGCCTACTTGGTCTATCAAATGCGACATGGCTGTAAAACCCGGCCAAAGTCTATTTCCCGGGACCCGGAGTCATTAAGTTTAGCAAATTCCCGCCTGTCGGAGATGGACTTCTGTCTAAATTCCCGTGTATGCCTGCCGCCCCTCCCCCGGTTGGGTGAAATATTGATAGGTGCATCCGTTCGATTTGAATTGCGTAGTCTTGTACATGTTCAACAAGCGTAAAAACCACTTCATTGGAATTTAGTGTTTATTTGTATTTATATGTCCACATTTAATCATGATAACTAGCATAGGCATGATCATTGCAGATAGCATGTGTCAATTTAATTGTAGTATATATTAAAAGTACATGTATATCATCATAAGATATGTATTTTTATCTTGTTAGGCATCGTGAATGGACTTGTCATGTCCGGTGATTTGAAAGAAACATACAAAGCTGTATATCTGTTCTATGGCGATATGGTTACTGTCGTAATTTGTAATTAATCTTCTTCTCCGATATTCTGCAATACATGCGTATTGTATTATAATTGATTTATTCATGGCTTATTTTGATGAGGGACTATACCAATATATTTATTACTAATTAACGTATTTCTGAACGAGTGTGTTTGAATACACTTTCAATATTGATGTACATTTAAAACTTTCGAATTGACCATTATTTTTGTTTTGTATTTCAAGAAATATTTATAGAAATTAATGGAGAATCATGATTATTATTTCCAACAGGCTTTATGAAAACAAAATATTAGTTAATGCATAGAGACCATTTGACAGTCGATTGACAGTTGATTGTATATTTTTGGCATGCGTCCCCCCCCCCCCCCGGTGAAATGTGCTTTTATATCGGTGGGTTAAGCGGTGGTCCCAACCAGCCGTACTTGCAAGGTAGTGCTGTCTACGTGCAAAAACGCAAATCCGTACGTGATAGGTACCGCCTCAAAATAAATACCCTTATTTCCATTGTGGTCCTTCGATATATAGTGCTAACAGACATAGGAAGACTTTAAAGCAAATATAAATAATCAATGTTTATATAATAATAAATAATATCACAGAAACTTATAAAATAGCACCGCATTAAGATGCAATATCACTTATTAATAATATGTACATATCACAGAGCAGTATGCATTATGAGATATAAAAGTATGAAACTAAAACATATGTTACTGAGGAACAATATAATGCTATAAATTTCACCTGAGTTGATGACTTAGTAAAAACATGAAACAAGTTGCCATACAAAATAAAACAAAAATTGACTTGGTGTAGTTACTAAATTGAAATAGTCTATACAATTCAAAGCTATAATAAAAGAATGGGATTAAGTTTAAATATCAATAAAGTTTAAGAGATTGTCTTTAACCTTGTGTTTAAAAGAGGAAATGGAATGGACATTCCTTATATCATGAGGTAGTATATTCCATAGACTACAACCATTATAGGCAAATGACCTCTTTCCAAAACCTTTCACCACTGGGATAGAGATCCTACCACTGTCTGTCATTTCAAGATCAGTGCCAGAGGAATATGCTTTTGACCTAAACCTGGTGGAATAAGAATGCACATCACTAACAGGTGTACAATTTTCTTTCAAATATATTGATGAAAGTCCAGAATGTATCCTATAAACATGACAAAGAATTATTTGATTGACCCTATGTTCAACAGGAAGCAATTTTAGGCTTTTGAAATGATCTTTATCAATATGTGTTCTTGGATGTAAATCCAAAACAAACTTTATTTTGAGTGGGTTATATGATTACACATCAAATACTTCAATATAAAAATAAACATATTTTGAATTAATTCATAAAATATTCGAATTGTGCTGTAACGTGTAACAGTTGCATAATTACTATCATATAATGTTAGTAAATTTGGGTTTGTATCATTCTGAAAACAAATTATTAAACATGATTCGCGTTGTTTATTTTTAGAAATGCACATGGATATACAGCGCAACCTCTACAAAGCAACATCCTTTGGGAGTAGCATGATTATGCTGTTGTTGAGAGGTTGTTGATCTAGAGAGGTTGAACTAATATTTAAATCGAGCATTGCGAAAAACATGCTGTTGTATGATGGTTGTTGCTCAAGAGAGGGCCGATTTGGAGAGGTTGTACTGTACATCACAAAACGTGTCAATATTACATTGGTGATCTATGTACTGGTTAACAGCTGTATGCCACAAAGTTCATGGTTGATATCAAATAGCCATCGTTGCTGGCGTGGTTGTCATGATGCATTCTGAGACTATGTATAGTTACGACAGCAGAGTGAACTTTTTGTACTTTGAGATAATCGAAATCAACTTAATGCAATATCACTATTGATAAATGAAGGATACCATTGTATGTCACTGTGGGCTGTCTATTCGATGCTTCATTCGGTAACATCCTAAAAATATTTATATGATAACCACAGATGAATTGCTGACCTTGTTTCGCTGTAAGAAACTTTTATCGCACATAGAAATGCTTTATTCTATGTATAACCTAGAGGTATGAACTCTTTTGTTTGTACTCATAATTAATGTTAGAATTCGTTAACAAATATCCTTTGAGGCATATCTCAAATTGGATAAATATTTAGGAGAGCGGAGTCCGATAAAACAATTGAATAATAGTTCACCAAATCAGTAACTGAATGCCGTATTCTTCCGTTGTTTTCTTTTTTCTCAATATTTTCAGTTGAATCTTTCTTGCCTTGTCGGTCTGGATAAAAGCTTTATAATAACATCAGTAAGTGTTGGATATTTTATACGACTTGACCGTATAAATAGTTTTAATTATACATTTATATTAGGTCAGCCTTTAAAAAATGTTAGTTACACGATCCAGGCCAGTATTACTTTTTCTTCTTTTTTTCTTGTTGTTGCTGTTGTTGTTAACTGCGCATGCTTGTACAGAAAATGAATAAATGCAATAAAGACGAAGCGAACATTCTCAAGGCTATTTTATCAAAATCGCAAAACTTCTTTAAAGGGTCGATCGTGCAACTGCCAATTAACGTTTATTAAAGGCCGGTCTTATTGCCATTATTATCTTATAATAATAGTTTATTTATTGGATGTATAATTGAGAGCAGATTCACAATACTTGGTCAGTGACTTTTGAAAAATAATCCGAGCGAGCATCATATTTTACATTGTTAAAATAATCTTGATAATAAACTGAATTAAATTGAGTCAAAGTGACTTTTATATTCGCTAAACGTGATCATTTTGTATTTACAATTTAGGAATTATTTTGTGAACTAAGATGGGTGTCAGGGAGACGGTCTGTGAATACATGGACTATGCGACAATTCATGGCATGGGTCGCACTAAAAATTCGCCATTCATCGTACTGAAGGTATTTTGGATACTTGCGGTGTGCTCATCGTTAGGAATGATTTTTTGGCAGGTTTATGAATTGAATGAAAAATATCAGAGGTTAGTCGACTTTACTGAATTTTTATTATTAGTTTATGCTGTTTTTTGTAGATAATTATGTTCACAGCATATCTGATTAGAAAAAATACTATACAGTAAGATATTGTTATAGTGAAGTCTGATATAGAGAAAATCGGATGCAGTGGAATATCTGTTTTCTCCATGAACACACCCTTAATTCATGTGAAATACGAAATAACAAAGGAACTATTCACGTCCCTAAGAAGTAACTACAAACGTGTTCTACCGTATTCATAACATGTCTGGTCATGGTAAACTTCATTAAACCTCAGTAAATACATGTGATTACATTATGATAAAATATTATTGACATCTTAAACAGAAAACAATTTTGACTTTGAATCGAAAACCTTGAGTACCATAAAACCTTATGATGCGACCAATTACTAAGGCCATCTCATTCATAATTACCTTTAATTTCAACCCTGTTTTCATTATCAGCTTTATTTCAATTTGACTATGAAATCACTTCTATTAAGATCGATTACCACTCCCAACGATTATCATCCCACAGGAACATGAGTAAAGAAAGTGATCTTTTATTTCCGTGGGTTTATGCAGTAATTTAAATCTATCATTACATGATTAATATATCATGCAACTTCTGCATACATTATGTGTTAAAATACAATTACTACAAATAATGATGCTATTATCCAGTTTCGGATTCAGCTTTCCATAGCTGTCACTCGCTCGGCGCGCATGAATTTTTATAGTAGTTCACGATCCGTATTGCACGTCTATGTATGTTCAGTTTCTATGAGTACTGTCAGTACTTTGATTACTATTTCTCCCGGTCACATCCACTGTTGACTTCTATTTATATATTCAGTTCCCCAGTCAGTACATCTGTTGAAGTGAAAACGACTACCAGTCTGCCGTATCCGGCGATAGCTATTTGTAACACAAACCCAGCTTTGTTCAGCAGACTGGACCCTAGATCACCTATGTACGATCTTCTTGACCAGGAGTCGAAGCAATACTCCGGGAACTTGTCAACATACAACAACGTAGGCGTAAGTATTTTACAGTTATATTTTCAATGCGTGCGTTGTATTACACGTTTCTTAGCCATGGATAAAAATAGAAAAATAGTCGTCTTTACGGTAATCCGACTGAATTTATTTTTAGAGCCGATCCTGAAGATACTACCAGCAAATTTCATTATTTAGGGATAAATAGTACACTGCGTTATCTAACAAAATGTGTTTAGAAAAAATAATTAGTACAGACAAGTCTTTCGATCTTAACATACCCTAATTAACCACAAACACGGCTAATTTGTTCATACCCGAGCATTGAGAAGATTGTCAAACGTACGTAGCATACAGAACTTTATGATTCACATTCATTTACTTACTATGACTTTTATCACATTCATTATACTGATTTTTCATCGCGTTAATTGCATTTATTATTATATTATCACATTAATACTACTTATCATAATTTTTATCACATTCGTTTTACTGATTTTTATATTATCACATTCATTTTACTTATTATTATTATAATCACGTACATTTATTATTTTTGTAACAATCTAATGAAAGGGTTTACCAGTTTCCAAAAAGAAAATGAACTATTTACCAAATTGAATCCATTCATGTAATTATTTAAAAGATTTTACAGAAACACATAGTGATAGTGAAGAATCTGAAGTATTTTCTTTACCCTAAACACGCCCTTGTTTATTTTATTGAAGTAAAGTAATTTTCTGAACTCCACCAATACGCTACATACCTGTGTTCTACTGTAGTTAATCATTGACCAAATAATTTCAGGATTATTACACTTACAACTATACGTCTTCGGGCAACAGCGAAATAGGTATGTGTTATATAATTATTATTTGTTTTGATCTTACAGATTATCGAGACTAGATATTATCACAACAATGTGCACCATTTTCATATTGTTTTTCGCCTCTTCAACAGTTTTTCAATGATAAACTAATGGGTCGTTAACTTTAGTCTGGTTATTCCTGGATTCTGTCTCAGTAAATAATCTTGCTCATCAATCGCCAGGGACTTGTGACGATAGCAAGAACTTAAAAAAGGTTGTCTGGTTTCAATAAAGATTTATTTATATGAAATTTAGGTATTTTAACCGTACATACTAAGTATTATACGAAGTTGAAGCTCACATCAAACAACCCAAGTATAAAAAGAAGCAGCGATGGTCTTCAGAAAAGGAAAAATTCTAATCGATTTTCACGTCAAATTGTCTGAAAACTTTGAACTCCGACGTCAATAGGTCGCAGCGTTTTCAGCTATGGATGGACTATCATGATTAAAAAGCTAACGCAACTTCAACATTGGTATACATGTAAAAAAACTAACCCTTACATCATATTGCGATATGTTACATGATTGGTTGTCCTATTTTACGAATAGCTATTATAGTGGTTAACGACGTTACGGACAACTTCTTTTTATACAGAGGAGTAAAGTGAAAATAAAGCGTTTGTTGTTTCCTTGTAAAAATGCAATCTCTACCCAGAGTTGTCGTTCCTTTCCAATCCACACATACCTCTGTCAACGTCTCAATGCCAAGATTCTTGGCAAACTACACTGTGATCGATAAACATGCTTTTGTGTATATTTTATAATTATTTGTTAGGTGTCATCATGAAATATGTTATATTGTTTTAGAAAAACGCTTCAGGTTGCTCCCTTATAAGCTGTGTCATTAGGGATTATTTAACCTTGTAACTCTAAAACTAATTCGGCGGAATAATTGCGAAGTAAACAATTCAAAACACGGATACTATAATGAAGGGATACCAGGCTCTGATGTCAGTTTCCTATAATTTAGTTTAAGTATGCGATTCTCTTCAGATAAACAAAACAACACAATCTATGTTATTTTATTTTTTAAGTGTTGTCACCATTTTTAAATCACAAGTCTGTCACTGTAAAGCCGGATTACTTTTTAGACGTTGACAGAGGTTAGTGTGAGCGTAGCGGGAACGACAACTCTGGGTAGAGATTGGTAAAAATGTTTACAATTGTCATGTAAAATATCTTAGTAGAAGAATATGAAATACTATATAATTAATATATATATAATTTCCATATTTTATTAGTTGATTAAGGAAAGGTGTCGTTATGTGAGGATCATTAATTCACGAGTATTTCTCTAGCTGTCTACTGTTGTTTGTTTATCATTCAGATGATGACATTCTGTCAGAGACAGCGAGTAAGTTTAAAATGTTGCTGAGCACCACGACTGAGGAAGAACTGACCCACATATCACAGAACATATCAGAATTTGTTCTTATGTGTAACTTCTATGGACAAAAATGCACGTCGTAAGTACAGTAAAATCTCATTCTCTGGAGGAGTCATCATCGTCGGATACCCATGTATGTAGAGGTTTGGAGGCAGCAACCGTGGGTATCCGGCGGTAGGAGTCGTCGGAACCGAATGAATGATCGAGATAAACCGGATGTTCGTAATAACCGAGTTTTTGTTTGTTCATTGAAACTAATAGACGATGTACCATGCGTAACATGCGCGTATTTACACTAAAATTATTTTGTTATACATCATGAAGTACGTTTACTGTATGTACTTCATGATGTATAACAAAATAATTTTATTTATGGTGAGTTAGGTAGAACTAGTCTAAAATCAAGTAGAGTAATTAATGTTATTAGATACTGGTTGAAAATTATTCAGTTTGATGAAACTGAATATGCAAACAAAATATAGTTTTTAATGTATACTGTAGAGATGTAGATAATGGGCATTGAATGTTACAAATTTATTACTGTCTCTAGGTTTATATGAAGATTGGTTAAATCAAGGTGTTAAAAATGTAAATGTTTTTATCAACTTAGTCAAACAAAGAATACTGATATTTTTATACAAAATTGGAATGCTGAGATAAACTATTATTCTCGTGCTAGATGTTATATTTTTTGCTAATTTTGGGCTGCAGCCATATTTAAAGTTTGTTAATAGAGAAACATATTGTCACGTTTTAGTGTGTCAGCTCACAAGTTAGAAATAGAAACTGGTAGATGACATAAACCTATAGCAGTACATGTACCTGGGCATGAAAGAAAAACATGTTAATCTTGTTTAAATTATTTATTAAATTTCATTTCTTGTCAGAATGTCCATTGTATGATGATTTAAGGAAAAAATATATAAAACGTAATAACATAATTATTATTGGAGAAAACCAAATATACTTAATGACTTCAGAAAAATTAATTCAATTAAGAAATTTTATTGAACAATGTTTAGTGTATGTTTACGTAATGTGACCCCAAACTCCAAAGCACACTTAGTGACGTCGATAAGACTGCGATGCCCCCCCCCCCCCACCAACCAATCTATGGTGTTCTTTTACATATACATAGAATACATAGTATTCTTTGTTTGACTAAGTTGATAAAAACATTTACATTTCTAACACATTGATTTAACCAAGGTTCATATAAACCTAGAGACTGTAATACATTTTTAACATTCAGTGCTCATTACATCTACATCTACATTATATACTGATTGAAGTGAATTCATGATCGATATTCTTTTCAGAGACATGTTTGATACCTTTCGAACTTATGATTACGGATTGTGTTATGATTTTCGTCCCGAATTAGACACACGTTTGGCTAACGGATATTCTTCGGTATCAGGGACTGACTATGGTAAACATTATCCAATATGCTATTATATATTACAGTGTGTTTTTGGTAATTTAAACTGTAAAACTAGCAAGTATTATAATTAAGTACTCATCCGCACGAAAGTTTCATTCATAAACTGTTCAGGTAACAGAATTTACCACATATTGAAAATACAAATGTAGATAAATTATTGTACCCAATATTATGTTGGTGGCTTGAAAGATCGCTTATAGAAATGCACTCTTAAAATGTACATTTAACCACCAATATTACAAACGATGCTTTTGTTTTCAAATTCCTATGAAAAGCTATAACAGATGAAGACAGTAGTGTCGATGCAGAGGAATTTGAAAAGAAAAGCATCGTTTGTAATATTGGTGGTTAAATATTTATATGAAATGGTATTCATCTTCAATTTCATTTAACGAACACATTAGGCAAATCATTTCATGTCTGTTTATGTTGTTATGGCGACCAGTTTCAATTAAAAGTTTATGAGATGATAACCGGAGTTTTGATCATGTAATATCTGTGCTTTCTATTGTCAATAATATTAAAATATTGTGCGAATTCAAAAGAAGTTTTTATTGCTCTAAATAACGACAATGATGTAAAATGATTTATATCTGCACTGCATAATAACAGTATATAGATAAAAGCGCTGGTGGTACTGAATTTGTTTGGGTTTTCAAAATATGCAGTAGCTAGTAATTTCTGACTTATAGCATTAGGAAAGGAATTATTTCTTCTAGGAAAACAGTCAAACGGTGGTAATTGTAGTTAATTGGCCTAAAGATGTACTCTGTGTCAAGACTATATATACTTGACCTTCAAATTCTAATTCATAATGGTGACACAGGCCTTTAATTCTCCAAAGGCCGCTTTAGACCTAACACATTGAAACTTCGCTCATGGCAACACTCTCAGTGCTTAGATTTTACTTGAGGTATCCTGTTGACTGTTGTATTTTTAACGTCGATTTATTTCATGCGTTATTTGCATCCTTCACATCTAGAGGGCACCAGCGTGTGCTTCGCCCTCGGGTCAATACGAAGAAATAATTGATTTTGTTTTATTTGATGTCATGTTCTCATGTTGGCAAATTTCCAAATGTTTTCGATTACGGCCGTATGTTTGTTTTACAACATATTCAGTACTGGAACTACTTCTGTTCGTAAACCAAGCAGACGCTTTACCCTTCGTATCGTCATCGACTGGCATTGCTATACAACCGGCTATAGAAGGTGGGCTCTTCGATGTGGAGAAGAGCATTTCTATCCCTACTGGATTTGAGACAAATCTCGGACTCGGACATGTACGTTAACTTATTCAGTTTATCATATGGTATTGCACCCGTCCGAGTATAAGCTCAATATACGGATTATTAGGTCTGCGGGCCTCGGGTTCGTGAGTTCGAACCCATGACTCTGTGACGATTTGATTAAAAACATTGTATTTCTTAATACGTTCTCAACCCAATTCTAAAAAAAATGTTAAATTAGTTTAATAGGTCAGTTATTTTAACAGTTGTACATTATATTCCAAAGAGTGACAAAATACTCGTGTTTAATGTAAATCCAAAAATTTCCGTTTTTGCAATGTCCATAATTGAGTCTAAGAAGAATACACTGTTACTACCGAATAATTATATTTATTATTAATTGACTATCTAATAAAAGTAATATTAGAGGGGAAATTAGAAGAAAACGACACTCAATACGAGAGTTGTCGGCAATACGAGTAAAAATAGTCGGCCGATACGGACAAAACTCGGCAATACGGGATTTATGCATTCCCATTGGTTAAAAGAAACTTAGATAATGGCTGATCCAAAATGAGCAGCAATGTTTGAATAACATTTTCTTTTAAAAATCAAACGAATATTAGATAATTATTAATAAAATACTTCTGAATAGGGAAATTCATATTGACCGAGTTATTTATCTTCGGTCAGCTGTATTAGCCTTTGGCCTAACGGGCTCACGCCAATACTGCGAACCTCGGACACAAAACTCGGCCAATATGTTTCCTAATTAATAACATTTTGATAATGCGACCAGGTCAATATTAAGACAGATCGTTTTGTCACGAATATGGCCTTAATATTGAAGTTTTTCTGTCATCTAGTTGTGTATGATATCAGAATTATGTATTCTTTTTCTGGGAATGTCTGCTATGTTATAGGTTAATACGAGAGTGTACCCGGAAAACAACATCCTAAAAGGTGTTCAGAAGATGGATATGAAACCCTTTCGGCAAGTATAGTTTATGTTTGAGTTTATTGCATTCCTGATGCATTAACTGATAAACAAAAAAAAATATGTACTAAACTAAACATCATGATTCTTATACCATATTAATAAAGACAAGTAAGCAAGAAAAACTTTGAAATCCTGGATCGATCCAACATCAAAGTTTGACACACGTGTATACAGAGAACACGTGTTTGGTCTTCATGTATTTCCGTGACGCATGTGCACGGCATTATTTGTTTGTTTTATCAGTTATAATGGCGAACAACCAAGGACTGAAGGTGTCTTATTCCCCACATACACCTCAGAGGAAATGTATACAGAGAATACATGCTTGATCTTTGTGTTTTTTCTCCGATATAAAGGAGAAATGAAGGGTGTCTTACCCCACAGGAAGTAGTTGAGAATCAATATGTTCACGGGCATGTCCAAGAGACACGTTGCACAATCTTGAACGTGGCACCCATCGCTACCCAATACATGTGGAACCGCTTCAAAATTCGTAGAAATGCATCTCGTTTGCATGTTTAATTAAAATTTTAAAAAATCCGACGGATTAATTTCAAATCCGTCCGTAAAATGTCATGTTTACTCGCTTTTCCAACATTAATTTTATAATAATTAGTTCCAATTGATATACAATGTATATATATATGCATAACTTATATTAAGATTTAGTAAATCTCTGTGTCTTATAACAGTATTATATGAGTTATATCATTGACATACATTTTCAAACCCCACCTTTGTATTAAGACAGCCTTTTCAAAGAATCACACATAGTCTTTTTATCGGGTTTCTGCTGAATATTAAATTTGAATATGAATTATATTGACAATCCGATAAAATAGAACTATAATATCGGTGGTTGAGAACTACTGACCATCAGGGTTCAATTGAGTCGACATGTTCTGATGCATTTAACATGTCTGCAAACTATTTTAGGACTGCACAACATATTGTACCCAGAGATACATCTACAAACTCTGTGATTGTTACCAGAATTTCTTTTTATATGGTGAATTGAATTCTTCGATTCCACTGAACCAAACGTTTGATCCTATATACGGTTATCGCCCTTGTTACACTGATAAGGATTATGAGTGCATTACTGAGGCAAAGGACTCGTTTATAACCGAACGTCTGAGAGATTGTGCTAGCTGCGTACCTCTTTGTCAGTAAGTGCATAATTCGCTTCATAATCAAAATCTGATAAAAAATGAGGACTGCAATATAGGACTGATGAACAATCGAACAGACGGACGAACGGACGCAGATTAGAAATGACACAGATCACGAAGAAACTTGGACATGTTTTAATCTTTAATAGCATTCCTGTTAAACGGAAAAGTTCGTCTATTAATCAGTTACGGTGACATAATGATTTAAAACAATAACTTTTTTGTTTTACATCATGTATACTAGTATTGAATACAACATGTAATGTGATAAGCTTAACAATAAATGAGACATTAATCATTATTGTAATATATTTTAAACTTTTAGTCTACCAAGGTGGTCTTATTTTATTCAAATGAAAAGTTCAACAATTTTTTTTTTTGATATATACATTTACTTAGTTTATGTTTAAATGGTTGAATCTTATATGTTTAAGACGCACAGAATATCGGAAGGATGTTTCGATGTTCACCTGGCCGAATGAAAAATTTGTACCAGTCCTAAGACGCATAATGCAAGCCAAAGCGCCAAATAATATACCAACGGATTCATTCACCCGAGACTTCGTTAGGTATGTACAATAAAGTTATCATATAATTCATCATAAAATAATTACTATTATACAGTTATTGACTTGTGAGCAATTGGATATGATGCGATATTCACCGACAGAATGCCAAATTGTACAATGCGATTCATATTGACCTGTAATGCATTATTTGATAAACAGCAATGTGTATCAAGCGTAAAGTAAAGTGAATGTGTCACAAATAACGACTTACAATTCCGGCTATTGATTATTAACCTGATTCTATATTTAGATTGTGAAATTCCGAAATTTCCGTAACTAGTAAATACATTTGTATCATGTTACACCGTTGAATATGACATTTATGATAAACATGTACGATGGATCAGGATTTGGTCCAGTCAATCTGTGTTTATTTATAGATCATACAATAAATAAGACTATTCAAGAAAGACTTATAATGTTTACTTGCATATCGTGATTGCCTTATCCGTCCGTACGTCCGTCCGTCCGTCCGTCCGTCCGTCCGAGGTTAAGGGGGACATGAGGCGTGTGTTTCATTCAAAAAACACATACATCGGACACAGGTGGATAGATACGTTAATATAATTTACAGTAGGCTTAGCAGACCACGAATTCCTGTAATATCACTCAGAAACATCAAGTGTACGTATAAGTTTTGATTCCAGGAATAACCTAGCTTTGGTTCGTGTCTACTTGTCTTCATTAACATACGAAACTGTGAAAGAGGAATACTCTTACTCGGTAATTTACATTTCTTACACTGTATTGATGTTGTGATTT